>JAZGLO010000509.1:1140000-1740000 GCA_036873155.1 Biomphalaria sudanica | reverse complement strand
ACAGTTTACATTAGACATGCCTTCAACTAAAGCATTACTTGCTAGAGATGTTTTCACAGAATTCCATACAAGAAATGGCTAGACCTGGAATATCCAATTCCTGAAACAAAAATCAAGATCTAACAATGATTAGGCCTTCTTATCATTCATAAACACCTTTCAATAAAGATTGAAATCGGGCAAGGGAGCTATGGATGAAGAAAGAAAAGAATTAATGACGTTACATAACATGGGTCTCAAAATAAAAGGACAACTGACAAAATAAAAATAAAAAAGATAAACAAATGCTAAAGAATGAGTCACGCAACCAGGTCACCATGTTTGCAACAAGCCTCACCAAAAAAAGTCAGCATTAACAGCATATAAATACAAAGATTAGAATAGGTATAGATTCTACATCATCCAATTATTGCAAGAAATAATAATCTAGTTTTTTTTAAATTAAGCTAGCTAAAAAATGTGAGAGCACCTAAAATCCAGAAAATGCCAATTAAGACCCTTGAGCTATATAATTTATTTGTAGTTTTATGCAACATTGCCTTTTGACAAATGTTATACCAACTCACTCTGTCTTTTTGGCCAAAAATTTTGTCCACTTTATTTTTCCGACACCCAATCTCAGATCAAGCTGAAATTTCACAAAATTATTTCTTTTACCTGACAACACAAGAATCAATTAAAAAAATTAAATTATTAGTTAATTAACTGTTGGTAATTTTTTTTTTTGGTATCTCTAACAAGGGAAAGAAATTGTACTTGACTGAATTAGTCCCCTCTAAAGGTCCTCATTTGAGGCTCAGTGATCACAAACAGGAAATAGATACAACAGATAACTAAACAATCTTCCATGTTCATACATTCTTTTCTAGCAGAGGCAGTTAATTAACTACTGGTAATTTTTTTTTTTTTTGGGTATCTCTAACAAGGGAAAGAAATTGTACTTGACTGAATTAGTCCCCTCTAAAGGTCCTCATTTGAGGCTCAGTGATCACAAACAGGAAATAGAAACAACAGATAACTAAACAATCTTCCATGTTCATACATTCTTTGCTAGCAGAGGCAGAGTGGTTACTGTGTCCGCTTGAGAAACCTGAGAAGGCTTTAGCCAACGAGTTCAAATTCAGGTCGTTCCCTTTTTTTATATAAATAAATACATTTAAAAAAAGATCACCCAGGTACCCTATTCTAATACTAGTATACATATTTAATTACATGACTGATCCAAACCTATTGATACACTTAATTATATATAATATAATCATTGTGGTTTAAAAAAAAATCACTTTAATTTTTTTTAGTCTAAAAGAGTCTTGCCGAGTACTCTTAATTTAAATAATAAATCTAGATTTAAAATTACTAGATCTAGATCTTATATAATGTGTAGATCTATAAATACTATAATATATATAATATTATAGATATATATATTTATTATATTATAATTATAGACATTACTTAAAAAAAAAAGATACATCTATTCTAAATCTAGATCTCATCTAGCTAGCAGTTATACTCTGCTAGCTGCTAGAGTTATTTATGAGTTTGAGTAGTTAGACGACTTCACTTAGAAGTTCAGTTGAAGTTTCTTAGTATGAATGGTTCTGGTTAGTAATTAATTTAGTTAAGGCTTAGGACTAATAGGACCACTCAGACACTCACTTTCAAATTTGAATTTGGGCCTATAGAAAAAGATGACTATAATTTATAATTCAATTGTGACTTAAATTTAAAAAGTGACTATTTAAGTCTAAATCTAGACAACCTAGGTCAGACCTCTATTGATCTCGATCTAAACAATGCTTGGAGCCTTAGTACATATTACTATTATTATAGATCTAATCTAGATGACAGATTATTATTTATAGAGTAAATTATCTAGATCTAGCTAGAGATGTAAACTAAACCCTAGAATGAAAGTATTAAAAACAAGAATTGTCGAACTCCGCGGGAAATATGAAAATCCCAACCGGAGAAATAGTAAACATTTTAGATCTTATACCTTAGCAACATAAAAGTCACCGCTAAACGGATAATGCATAGTATCTTTTTATCTGGCCTTGGGACATTATTTTTTGTGGGCTCTCACGTAACTATACGAAAAATTCTCCAAAGTCGCTTTCGAGACATTTTTTCAGACACTAGCATTTACGTTATTTCTTGTCGGTAAGAAAGAGCTAGATAATACTAGACTTACTAGATTATTAAGTTAACTAAGTTAAAAATTAGTAGACAAGTCTTGAAGTAGAAGTACTCAACTCTCAAAGTCGAGTCAAGTTTAGAGAAGAACCGTCTAAGTCTAAGTCTACTCTAACTCTAAGTAAAAGTACCATCATATAGAGGTCTATCATATTACTATAAATGTGACCATGAGTATGAGTTCAGAGTATGAGTCTAGTCTAGAACTATAGGTCTACTGAAGTCTACTCACCGTGACCGTCTTGTTGTAGTAGCAAGTCTAACAAATCTATAATATATTTTAGTATATAGTATTTACTATATAGGCCTATTAATATAGCCTACTAAAAAAATCTAGACACAATTTAAATTTTAAAATACCGTAGCCATAGATCTAGATTTAAATATCTATAGTGACTATAGATTAGTCTCATCATTACGTAAAAAAATAAAGTTTAAGTTTATGCCACTTCATTTTAAGAACCTTTTTTTTATATAAATTATACAGCAAATAATTTATTACATATTGACTTTGTTTTCAGATTAGTGAGTGCACTTCAGGGTGTTTTAACATCAACTGTGGGTATCATAATTGCATCATCCTGTAAAGATATACTGAAAGATACGTAAGTCTTTAATTTCTACATATTGTTAGACATATAATGTCCTTGCTGAGTCTGTGTTCCATCAAGAAATTCAGACAGCTTTTCTGGATAATGTAGAAGCTATTTCCCTTATTCCATATCAAACAAATAATTAATTACCAACTATTGAATTGACTTATTGGTTACTTTTCTAATTGATTCATGTTTTGTTAGCTACCAGCACAATAAATAATTGTTTTAAGTTTCAGCCTGATTTGAGAATGGATGCGGGAGAAATGACATGTAAAATTCTATAAGACAATAAAAACCTACATGTTTAGCCATATCTGTGAATACTAAAAAATAATTAATTACCAGTAATATCATGTCTTTGCAAATGAATAACTTTCTACCAGACATAGAGTTTGTGGATATATTAAGCTTTGTAGAACAATATATATTTCACACAATTTTTCTTTAAAAAAAACCCACTTCATTAAATTGCCTTTTATTTCAACAGACATTGGCTTACCCTAAACTATGCATTTTTTGTCTTGCCCTATTTCCCATATGATCTGTGGGCAATGTATGCTTACAATATCAGAGTCCATGATGATCTCTATAAATATCTGAATCTGGAGGATAGGATCATGCTCTTTATAAAACTCAACAAGTTGATGATTGCTCACCATCTTGTCATACCATGTGTGCTCATGCCTCTTGTGTTGGTAAGCAGTGAGGTTATTTTATCTCTTTTTGCCCCCTTCCTAAATGTTTTGTAGTAGTAATAAGTTTTAACCATGCATAGCCATTTAAATCTTGGTTTCAATTTTCTTTTTGGTGTGCCTTTATTATGCTATTCCTTAAAATTTTCCATCTTTTTTTCTCATCTAAAGTAGTATTCATTGGGCGGAAGAGTCCTTCAAAACTGAATTAAAGGTCTCAGGTTTAAATCCAGTTGCAGTTTTTACCTAGGTTAAGAGTATCTAAGCCCCTGAGTTTTTGCAAGTTCAAAATAGGTACATGAAGCAAAAGCATTCAGTTTATTTTTTTATTTTCTAAGTTTCAGAAATCTTCATTCTCCATTATTTAACTGCCTATCTCACATGGTCTTGGGGGCACAGTGACAGAATGTTTAAGTGCTTGGCTTCTGAACCTGGAGTCCTGGGTTCAAATCTTGGTTCAGTGAAGATTCGATACCTAACTATAGTTGGGAAAGTAAAGGCAGTTGGTTGCTGTGCTGGCCACATGACAAGCTTGTCATTAATTGTTGGCCAGAAACAGAGGACCTTAACATCATCTGTCCTATAGATTGCAAGGTCTGAAAGAAGAACTTTACTCACAAGGTTATATAATACTTTCTCAATAACTTGGAAACCTAGTTTGAGTGTCTGCCTCGTCATATTTTAGCAAAGCCTCTTTGTATTTCCACTTATGTCAATATCTCATTGTGTCTTGGTATTAGTGTTTCATTCATAAATTCTGTCATCACTACATTTTTTGCACAGGATTCTAGCAATAGTTGCTTTTTATCTTACTTATTTTCTGCTCCTTCTTTTTCGATTCTTTTGCATTTTGATTCCAATCAATGCATTGCTACACTGTTCAAAATAGTATTTGTGATTTATGAAAGACTTTGTAGTGGGGCAAAACTCGAGATCATATGACAACTCCACCAAACCAATCAGAATTCGTATATGACTGGACATGTCTTCTATAGGATTGGAAACATTGTTGTTCAGAATATATTCAATATATATACACTAATGTCAATCACTAAAAGAAATAAAGATCTTAAGTTTCTTGTTTATCTTTTAGTATGTATAAGGAATGGACATCTTCTAGAAGCACTAAATACAGATGTCCGGTATTTACAACAATGTTTTAGATTAGTATTAGTCTTTAAAGTGTATAAGATGTTTTTTTTTTAAATCATCATGATGCTCAAAGTGTTGCTTTTAAAGAGAATATTATAAAATCTACAATTTACTGGCATTCATGTGACCCTTTCGGTGGCCTAATTGTGTACCCGCCCACCAGGCGTTTGCCCAAATGCCCATATAGCCAGTCCACCCCTGAGGCCAACATTCATTAAGACAGTCACAATGATTATTGAGAATTATATCCATTATATTTTAAAAGAGCAGAACTCATATTAAAGAAAATCTTGACAGAATTGTTGGTTTTCCTCTGGTCACATAAAAACTGTCTGAGGAAAGTTACATGTCTGGCTGCCTATTGAATATATACTGTTAGGCATAATATTCACTACATAAAATATATGGAGTTTAAAAAAATATATAAATATATATAGATAAATATGAGCAACTGAGCTAACTAATATTATAGTTCAATATAATTATTGTCAAAGCAAAACACTAAGGCTTTATACATTTTTTAGTTATACACATCCTTTGAGAAAATCCCACTCTTGTATATTAAAATCACAACATTCCCCCTGTTAACACACCCTTTAAAGTGTTATAATATTATCAAGTTTCCTGAATTTGAAAATATAAGCGATTGAAAGTTATTATAAAGTATTTGAACAACTTAACTATTGCACTTTTTAATTTTTTTTTTAAGTGTTTGAAAAATACAAAGGGAGACTATTTCTTTGGAGCGATGCTCACAGTGGAATTAGTCATCCCATTTATCTCTGCAAGAGAGATACTCTCTCAGGTAAATAATATACATATTTTTTTTGTTTCAGTCTTAAAAAGCTTGTCACAAGGGTAGTCTTTTAATTTATTATGCTCAATTCAACTAAGCTAACAATAGCAGATGACAAATTATTCTTTATGCTTTAATATTACTTCAGTTGTTGTTTTATTCATTATAAGCATTATAAAGAGATTATTGTATTCTATATCATTCAAAATAGTTTTTTTCCATTTCTTCTTGACAGTTGAACATGAAGGATACAAGAATGTATGTTTACACAAGCCTAGGAATGGTAGTGATGTTCTTTGCTTGTCGTATTTCACTTTTCCCATATCTGTTTTATAGATATGCTGTTTACGCCGACATTCCATTAACACAAGTGCCATTTCACATTCCACTTAAATGTACCCTGTCATGTCTCTTGATTCTGGCCCCACAGGTGTATTGGTTTGGGCTGATGATTAGAGTTCTGTTCAGAGCACTCACAAACAAGTATTAACAGCTACTAACAATTTTACATCACTTTTAAAATATAATATTTTTATTTTTTTTAATTGAAGAAGTTGACTCTAATCCACAGAATTTATATTTTATAAAAAACAGACATTGGAAATGTTTTTTAAATAATTCTGACAATTTATCATTATGTGCTGTGATAAAAGATTCTTAAGTTGTGTATTTTCTAAAATAAAAATACAAAACAAACAAAATAACAACTTAAAAAGTAAAAGTTCATACCTAGAATAATAAAGTTAATGTAATGCTCACTAATTTCTGCACTGAACAGTTAGTGAAATGGTCAAGTGACTAGAAAATTTACCAAGCACTTTTAAGTTGACTAAATAACTCTAAGGGACCTGTTAGAGCTGGGCAGATTCAATGATTTGTTAACATCTCAGCCTAATTAGTATTTAAACCCAACATTTACTTTGCCACCATTTCTCTCCATTTTTTTTTTTTAATAAGCCTGTACCAACATAAAAATTTCATTATATTAATGAGCAGTTTGTCTCTTTTATTAATTTTCAAAGATTGTAAATAAAAACACTTAGCTATATTTTGATGATTGAATTACATAGTTCACCATTGTAATATTTTTCATAAGAATGATATTCTCTGTTCATTATTACATTAATAATGATCAATCTAATAGTAATAAAATTGTTAACATATGGTTGGTTTTGTTTAGTTTTCTTTTGTACTTTTAGAAGGTAAAATCACTTTTGAGCAAAGACATTTCTTAAAAAGAGAAGATAATTACATTGTAGGTGTGTTAATCTAGACTTGCATGTTTATTAGAGACTTGAACTTAAAATTCATTGGTTTTCCTGGTTGATTCAGGCAACTTGCTCCATGCTCTAATAGCACTAGGGAAGAAGGCGCACTTTTATGAATTTATTCTAGCATATGGAATTAGCCGTTATCTATGTGTCTTTCTGTTAATTTTATTAAGTTGTATTTTTTTTAAAGTTATGGTTCTGTGTGCTACTACTACTACTTTACTTTACAAATACTTCTGTCCTTAGGTTTCTCTAAATTTAGTGATTTTACTAAAAGTGTTACTCTAGTCTAATATGAATATTCGTTTTTTGCAAATTTCGTGACTCTATTTTGCATCTGTTATAGTTTCTTGAGGGATCCCAAACAGAGTATGCATATTCTAATATTGTATATGTAATGTTCTTGTTTAATTTGTAAACATTTCTTTTAATAAACCCTATAATGCTTTATTTGATTTTGTATAATTTCTTCACTATGGGGATAGCATGGTAACTTTTCATTTATTTTAACACTTAGGTATTTTTATTTTTTTGTGTAACTGGTGTTGCAGTTAGTTTGTATCAAATTGAGAGCACCACTTTATTCTATAGTGTTCAGAGCACACTGCTTTCTTTTAGGACAATTACATAATTTTTCTATTAGCTTTTATTAGAAATACACACTGTTTATAAATTTATGTACAACTAAGTATGTTGAATTTCATGACCAATATAATTATAAAGCAAAAAGAAAACATATAATTATAATTAATACACACAATAATACTTAATCTATCTATCCATCCATCCATCCCAGTGGTGCTACAGCCCATGGAGGGCTCTGGCCTGCTTCAACACATCTTTCCATTCAGATCTCTCCTGGGCCTTTTGTCTCCACGCTCTAACCCCAAGCTGTTGCAGATCTGCTTTCACATCATCAATCCATCGCATTTGGTGTCTGCCTTTGGGTCACCTGCCTTTTGGTTTTTGTCTGTACCGTATACGATTTTCGCTTCTCTGTTACCTGACATTCTTTCAAGGTGACCTGCCCAACGTAGTCTGTTCTAGTTTTTATTTCGATCATTATTAGTGGCTCTTCATATAATTGATATATCTCTTGGTTAGTGTGTGTCCTCCACCCTGTTTCTTCCTGATTGGCACCATAGATTTTCCTAAGAATTTTCTGTTCCCAAGTATTAAGTAAATTTTCAGATGTCTTAGTCAGTGTCCAGGTCTCACTTTCATACATTGCTGCTGGTCTTATGGTTTTGTTCTAAACAGAATGGAATTGCTTAAGTTCTTCAAATCCCAATTCTCTGAAGAAAAAAATAAAATATCTTAAAATGGAAACAAAAATATCATTGTTGACGGCAAAGAAAAAAAAAGCTGTTGTAGAGAAGTACAATATTGTGAACAATTCATCACTGATATTGAAGATGGAAGACAGAAATAAGAAGAGAATGCATGTAAACAAAAAAATGGATATTGACTCTAGATAGGCAGACAAGAAATACATAATATTCTGTCATGTTTGAGGACTTCAGTAACTGTTCAAGAAATTAATATCCACCTTATTAAGTTACTTTCATTGTTAAAGTGTAATTGTATCGCCTCCAATTCAAATTCATTCTCTGTTCCACTTCCAATTAAGCTATTTCTATACAAGTATTGTCGGCTGCACTGCAAATTCAAATATTAAAAACTAATGCCAGACAATGTGTTCGGCCTGGCATTAAATTGAAATCATCATGTTAATTTTGAACTATTTGTTTAACTTATGCATATCCGTAAAGTTTGATTTTAAAGAAGTTTGAATGAGCTATTCATAATCTGGATATTAATTTAAAAAAAAAAAGCAAGAACAAAAGAACGAATCACAAAGTGGAAACATTTTGACAATCAAAGAAGAATAATTCTAAGTAACTAGACATCAGATTTACCATTATCATAGATTTACAGTGCTAAATACACACGATCTTTAACACTGTAGTATGTACTGCAACTGTAGTGTACAGTTGAGTCTATGAATGAGTATGCTACATTCATTGATACTAGACTTCTAGGTAGATCTAGACAATCTCATATCTGTCACTATCAAGTATCATAGCCTACATACTAACATAGATTTAAATTTAGATTCTAAGAATTAGAATTTATTGAATAGATTCTAGGCTATTAAAAAATTATACTAGATCTAATTATAGTAAATTATAGTTTATACTATTACTAGTTTAAGTAGTTACTAGAGTCTAGACTCTACTATTACATTATGATTAGTACATTAGTTGTATTTAGTATTACAAATTACAGTATTACTAGATCCATAGATTTTTATATATTATATAAGAATTTATTCATAATCTAGATTCCAATCCATGTTCATTGTTATAGGCATAGGCAGACGCAAGTATTATTCCTTGGTAAGTCTTATATTTATTGGAATTACAATCTTATGTTAATCTTAGAAGCCTAGGCCTAGGCCTAGACTCTCTATTATAGATGCCTTTAATTTAACTATTTAAAATTTAAGATTATTTAGTCTTTAGATGATAGATTTAAGATGTTAAGCCTGGACACTAGATCTAGAATCTAGTCTAGTTTTTTTTTTTTTATTAAAATCATTTTTATTTTATTTCTACCTAATGCCAAAGGAAAGATAATTTAAAGTAATCTGAGTCTAAGTCTAGTGAAAACAGTTCAGATGGACCTATGATATGGTCACTCACTTCCTCAGAGAACAGGATTCTTTGATACAATAAATGCTGGTTAATAAAGTAAAACTGCTGCAAGACAAAGTACCTCCAACTTTATAGTCATGGAATCCACATATTGATGAAACTATAAAAAAATCCAACAAAGCATTAGGGTTTATTAAAAGAAATTTCTATAAATCAAATAAGAACATAAAACTAAAATGTTATTTAACCTTGGTTAGGCCAATAATAGAATATGCATCCACCGTGTGGGACCCCTCAACTCAAGAAAACATTAAGAAACTGGAACAAACACAAAATAGAGCAGTGAGATTCATAACAAACGAATATTCACATTTGACTAGAGTAACACCATTAGTAAAATCACTAAATTTAGAAAGCCTTCAGGACAGAAGACTCAAAAGTAAAGTAGCAATTATACATAAAACACTGAACCATAATCTTCAAATACAAAAACAAAATTTAATAAAATACTCTGAAAGACACAAAAATAAAGGCACATTCCTCGTCCCATATGCTAGGACAAATTTGTACAAATACTCCTTCTTCCCTAGTGCTATTAGAGCATGGAATGGGTTGCCTGAGCTAGCCAGAAAAACCAGTGACTTGGCAGAATTTAAGTCATTGGTTAATATGCATGACGCGTAGGACGTAATCATCTTCTTTTTTGAAGTAACGTCTGTATTATATAAGATAAGATAGTCTATGTCTTGCAGCTATATTGCCAATGTATTTATATGGAGTTTCTAAGTGACTTTGTATACAATTTGACTTTGTAAAAGTCTTTTTTTTAAATCTGACAAGTCTGGAAGTTAAATTGCATGTTTTTGAAGTATAATATTGGAACATTATCATCATCATCATCATCAAACCCCATTTGAGTAAGAACTTGAGATGAGAGGTTCAAGCCCTCACTTGCAAAAGCCTTGAATAGAAACTCTGCAGTTATGCATAGTGCACATGTGTCACCATACAGGTTTAGAAATTTTGGAATATATATAGATAAATATGAATTATACATTTACATTATTAATTCTGGCTTATTATGAATTGTATTCTATTATGTTTGCATATTCTTTTTTACGATATCTGTTTACTGCAAAATGAAGGGAAAATAAAGATAAAATAAAATTTATAAAAATATTGACACTATTTTGTTAGATCACTCAAAAGTGGAGAAGGATGAGAGACCTTTCTTGATACCACCAGTTTTTGCCCTAGATTGATTTGAAAAAACTTGTGTCACAATTCAGAATTTGTTCAGATAAAAATATGCCCCAACACCAGATCATACAAAGTCTATGTTGACATTTCCTCCACTTCTACCTGCAAAGCTCTGCATCATTCAAACTTGCAGATATGCAAGCTCCCGCAACATTAACCCTTTTTGAAACACCCCAAGAAGGTGAACTTTCTCCAGTTACCAGATGACATCACATGAATGTGTGTGAGCACTATCCCCCAAATATTTATAAATAGATTTGGTTCAGTATAGATCTGGCTCCTATGTATTTTCATGTAGAGTAAAACTAGATCTATATCTATCATACAATTGACTTTTAATTTTGTCTAGTTGTTGTTTTTTTTGTGACATTAGAAATACATAAATAAACACTTTTAAAGCCAATTGACTTCACTCTAGATTGTTAAATAATGCTAGTTAATAAATACCAATCCAGATTGAGTATTTGTTGGAAAAAAATATAGAACCTTAAAAAATAATATAATTTTATTATCATATTTTATCACCAATAAACCAGCTCTACAAATTTTAACCACACAAAACAATTACATGGGAAATGTGTAAGAGAAGATGGCAGTAAACTGTTCAAGATGTTATTATTTAATGTATTTCTTTGGTTTTTAAAGTGTTCTCTATAGCATATTCTTCATTATAATCATTTAGAGATTCATGTAACCTAAAATGCAAACTTAGCATTAAAAAAACTATTTATAATGCAATGCAATATTTCATACCCGTTTCTAACCTTTTATTTTCTTAATCATCCAGGTTTGGAGCATTTGTCTCTTAGTCACAGGATTTTCCAATTTAAAAGCTGATGAAAACCTAGGACTCTGTAAAAACAATCTGCCAGCTGATCATGTTTTAAATGTCGACTCACCCAGTCTAGCAACATGTAAGCAATCTATTCACTCATTGAATTTTATTTTGTTTAGCGTTAAAAACATAAAGCATAGAGAGCTTGACCCTAGAGAGTGTTGCTACAAAGTAAATGTTGAGGCCCTAGCCTGAAAATATAGATCTATGTGGAACTCACCCATCGAAAGTGTGCAGGTGTGTCATGGCTAGCTTTTTGACCAACCAGTTTTACTTTTCCGTAAGAAATGTCAAATGTGAACTAAATTTTAAAAATTTTATTGCTTACATTTTCATTAAACAGGTAACCTAGCATTGAAAAACTCAGATGATATGACTACAACAACATCCCTGGCTGTGGTACTTTATGATGAGGATAAAATTTTGCCACATGAGCTGACTAGCCGGACATTTTACCTGGCAGATGAAAAGTTTGTCATTGAGCAAAACTGGCAAGGTGTGGGAGTAGCTGCAGTAGTTTGGGATAGCGTAAGTTGTTTTTAATGATTATAGTCTTTTCGGTTAAACTAATGAAAATTATTTATAGCGCATTATCACGACCTTATCCTATAGAAGCATTGAAAATGTAGCATTTGTGGCTATTAACTGTATGAATTAAAGAGGTGAACAGGAAGTTGTTGTTGAGGTGAATGACCTCTATTGTCAAAGTAAAAATTTCAAATAACTTTTTTTTGTTTTTATTAATATATAATATATATATATATATATCTTTTTTTTTTCTTTTATATAAGGGATTGCTTTTAGTTGGCAGTTTAAAGATACATTTTTCTTTGTATGTTTTATTTATATTGAAGCTTTTGGTATTTTATTATTTCTTTAAAGTTTGTTGTATGGTAAGAAAAAAAATGCTTTCTGTTTTCTTGAACCTGTAGGCTGTTGTATTAGGAGAGTACTTACAGGATCACAGACACCTGATACAAGGGAAGAAGGTTCTAGAGCTGGGAGCTGGAACAGGTCTTGCTGGCATGGTGGCTGCTGCATTGGGTATGCCCATGTTTTGTTGTTGTTTTCAAATCATGTCAAAACATTTTATTTTATTTTATAACAAGGATATTGTTATTGTTAAAATGTCTTTAAAATATTGGTAGTTTTTCTTAGCTTGTGGAAAGTTATGCTAGCTCTTTATTCAATGACGTCAAACAAGTAAAAGACAAAACCTGATAGCGAATTATGTAACTACTACAACAGCTGTCCTATTTTGTTGACTGTGAGTGAAAATCAGTACCCTTCCATGACTTTAAGTCCTTCTTGCCTTAAGAGCAGGGATGCCACTTTTCCGGAATAACCCAGAAATTCGGGTTTTGAGGGGTCCGACTTTTTCCCCCCCCTACGGGTTTGCCTTCTACAATTTTGTTAAAATCCGGCTTTTTAGTTGATTTAGATTTTTTCAAAATTTCTTATAATTTTCCCCGTTAATTTTAGTTCCGATCGCACGAGCCGCCATTTTTAAACAAAATCGACCAGTCTCATATCTCGCTATTCGCGAGACTTTCACTTTGCATGCGCACTAAGTTTTATTTACCGGTCGGTACAGTTTTTTTTTTAGTGTAAACATTCTATAGATGTATGGAACGCGGCTCGAATCAGCTCGATTTAGAGTCTAGATCTATTCTTATGATCAATCTAGATCTGATCTAGACTGTAAAGTCTTGTATTTAGTATAGATATAGTCTAGGTTAAGGGGAGGTCTAGTCTAGATCTACTGTCTACTCGCATACCTAGTCCTAGAGTAGTAAATTAGTAGAAATAGAAAGAAAAAAAATTCAAGAGTGCGATATTAGATTTTTTTTCTTTCTGTGTTTTATATTTTAATATTTATATAGGTTCCATATGGAGCCTTAGCCTATCATGTCTAGAGCTATATTGGTCTAGAGTATTATAAAGGTAGGGTCTAGATTTAGGATGGACTAGATAACCATATTTACATTGTTTTTAGATCAGAACTAGAATCAATGATTGAAGAATTAAATTAATAAGTTTGCGTTTGCCTGAAGACCTTGAATCTAAAGACTAGTCACTAGAGGCTAGAAAAAATAGATCGATTGGTCAATAGATCTATACAATTTATAATTGTTAATCATAAAAATATATTCCCATAGGTGCTGATGTCATTGTAACAGAGCGAGAGTCAGCCATGCCACACTTGACCAGCACAGTGTTGGCTAATTCACCAAACAGAAAACACTGGAAAATTAAAGCCAGCGTTTTGGACTGGACCCAGCCTATACATTACAAGACTTATTCAGATGTGGACGTTGTGCTAGGGGCAGACATTATATATATTGAAGAGACATTCAATGACCTTTTGAAAGTGTTAATGTCTCTAACTCATAATAGAATTGTGCAGGTCTTGTTGTCATGTAAAATAAGATACGACAGAGATAGAAATTTTCTTAAAATGATGGAAGAGCACTTCAGCATTAATGAAATTTATGAAGATCATTCACGGCATATAAAAATATTATCCTTGCAGCGTTTGTGATAGCTTAAAAACAATTAGTGCTATGTATTGTTGAAAAAAAGTTGATTTAATAAAAAATTGTTGACTTTCATTTGTTGCTGTATAATTTTTTTTATACATTCCAAAAAAAAGTTTAGAAAATGACTTGTTTTATAAGAGTTTCAGTTTTTGTTTATGCTTAGTATTTTTAATCTGAAGTACCAGTACTTCTAAGACATTTAAGCAGAACTTCCTTATAAAACATCCCAATAAGAAGATCAAGCTGCAAAATGTGTTAATTTTCTAGAAAGAAAAAGTTTTAATGAGATTCCTGCAGGCTTTGTTTTTAATGTGTTATTGGGATCACAGTATTAATTTACTCCCCCGCAATGAGACATCTTCAATCTTACAACTAAGAACAGGACACACATCTTTAAATTATCACTTTAATAAATCCCACATGCCCACTTTTATGAAACTGAATCATAGCCTATTTGAATGCTTTATTTTAATTCACCTAAGGCACACCCTATTAACAACATAACCAACGCTCTTTATGGCAGTGCTGAGCAAAGTGCAAAAGAGCTTACTGATCAGCAGGAAAAAGTTGGCTAGAAGACTTGATATTGGGATAGCTTTGTTGTGAGAACATTATTTTTCTTTTTATATTAAAATCTTCATACCTATAAAGACCCCCTACCCCAACAATGTCAGCCACCATTTTCTTTATGTTATCTCTGTGAATCAGATTGTTAAGGATAATATTTTATACAAGTTTGGTAGGATGGGTAGAAGTTGGTTGTTTGTGGTGTATAATTATATACATTTTTGTGAACTCCATAAGCCTCAGTTTGTTATATTTTTCAATTATTTGCAAGCCTATTGTCAGTTTCCCATTGCAGTCTATGAAAACTAGACAGAAGTCACTCTATTTATTTTTTTAAATGGTTTAAGATGTAACTTGTAGCCATTCAATAATGGGAATTTTCAGAAAAAAAAAAGCAAAAGCGCCTTCTAAATATTGATTTTTCAATTAAGACCCTTGAGCTGTATAATTTATTTAAAGTTTAATGCAACATTGCCTTTTCACACAGCTTAAATCAAATTACTGTCTGTCTGGCCAAAAGTTTGTACACCTTATTTCTCCAACATACAATTTCAGATCAAGCTGAAACTTTGCACAATTATTTCTTTTACCTGACAACACAACAATCAATAACAAAAATTAACCAATTTTGAATTAACTATTGGTAATTAGTTATTTTGTTTGGTATCTCGAATAAGGGGAAAAAATTTTACTTGAATGAAGTGGGGATACAAGCTGAATTATAGGTTGGTACGTCAAAGTAAGTTTAAATTAAACTATACATAACTATATAATCATCTATAGTCATAAGCAACTTACTAGCAGTATGTCTATTTGAGGAGGCATGATTTGAAATTATTTTTTTGTTGTAAATGCTTATAAAACCACTTATGGTAAAATTCACCCATATATCCTATCTGATGTTTTTCTTGTTGTTTTAAAATTAATTTTCATTTCTTTGCAACTCTGAATCTTAGCTTGATGTAATATGAAAAAAAAGAAGGGTTAACAGTGCTTTTTCTTGGCTTTTTGGCTAGCTGGTTTGTAGTTATTATCTTTGAATGACGGTAAACATACATCAATATTATATCTATATTATGATAACAACTTTGCTGGCTAATCAAATCAAAAACGCAGACACACACACTGTATAATTTTATTAATTCTTCATATACGTGTATGTATATTATAGTATAACTGAATAGTTTTAGGTAAAAAAAAAATAAAGATACTTAAGTTGTCATAGAAATATTTGTAAATATAAAAGTCAAATTGATAAAATCCCTAGTTAAAGTAAATGTTAAAAATTACTTACAAGTCCTGGTGTACTAATCGTTTTCAGTCATGGGTGAATTAGCATATTTACCAACTATTGTCAGGTACCCTTTGAAGCTGAGTAAACATAAGTACATGTAAAAAAAAAAGCCTCCTCCAGGATTGTAATAGTTTGGTGGCAAAGCACTTTACAGCTCAGCCACCATACTTGAGTTAATGTGAAAACATTGAAAGTTATATGAATATACACAAAACCCAAAGTCTAAGAACTCTTTAGTGCTAAATAATTACTTGTACTTGCACATGAATATATCAAATAAAAATCACTTTTACTTTTTTGTAAAGTACATCTTTCACAAGAGAAGGCTTAAGCATGTAAAAACACATTTCTTTAAAAAGAATATTCTTTTACCTAACCATTTTCAAAATGTCTTTTATTTCTTTAAGAACTTTCTGTCAAACAGAAAAAAAGACACATTTTTGTGACAAAATCTATAAATCTTGAATTCTGCAATGCAGCTAGCTACAAATCAATAATTTCAGCAAGTAATGAAAGAAACTGGTAAATATTGTAGATATTTAGTACTGAGGGTATTTTTATTTTCCTATGAAAATTGTAACTCTTATGAACATAACAGGTATACATACACAGATGTATATTGTTCTTAAATTTATCACAGGTGATTGTGTAGCATTTACAAGCCAAAAAAAAAAATTTTACAAGCCTGATGGATACATAATCAAATAAAAAACTTATCTATGATGATGGCCCATGGAATAAAACCAAATCAGGTAAATATGATTATCTGTCAGATCAACTTTCTGAAAACTTCAACTGATATTATCTTAAAATAGTGAAAGTGTAAAAAACAATTAGGTCAAAACTTATTCAGTTTTACAGTAGGTTAGGACTTGTAAGTAAAATAAGACCAATCTTATAGAAAGCCTGAATGCTGATCTGCAAGTTGCAACCAGTAAGCAACCTATGTCAGTCCTGTGACATGGCAACAAGCTATTGGTCTAAACCACCCAAAAGTTAGATAGTTTTGTAAGAGCTATTATACAAACTTTCTTATGAAACCAACATTACACTTGGCATAGTTTCATTCAACAATTGTAAGAAATAGGCAAATGAAGAATAAAGAAAAGAAAAGTAAATGAGAATTAATAGAACAAAGTGAAACAAACTCAACATGAGCCCATATATATAAAGAATATAAAAATTAAAAATTTTTAATAAATATTTCTATTCTAGCCTTTCTGATAAAGATGATTCTTTGTTTTTGACAATGAAAATAATAATAAAATATATTTCATGCAAAGATTTCCTATTAGGAAGAGTTGGTTTGCAACAATTGAACAACCAATTAAAAAAGTATAAAATGCATTAATTTGATATCACTTTTTTTTTAGGAATTATACAATAATGTTAAAAAATTTGGTCCCTATAAATTAAACTTTTAAAAAATAGTACAATAACAACTAGGATTTCATAGCATATTTTAAAATAAATTGGTTTATCTGCACGTTAATGTTGGGGTTATTAGTGGTTTCCCACAAAATCAAGGAACTCCTCTATGCTATGCAGCTATAGTTGCTGAATCTGCTACTCAGCTTCAGACCCTGGTTGACAAACTATCTACTGCATGGGTTTGGCTTAAATATTAGTCAAATCATGACCAAAATACTAG
Organism: Biomphalaria sudanica; assembly: GCA_036873155.1. Classification (NCBI taxonomy): domain Eukaryota; kingdom Metazoa; phylum Mollusca; class Gastropoda; family Planorbidae; genus Biomphalaria; species Biomphalaria sudanica. The sequence goes on along the minus strand of JAZGLO010000509.1, from coordinate 1,722,493 downwards.
TTCAGAACACTTGTACTACACCATACGTGACGAATAATGGCCAACGAGTAACCATTTTTGTTATATCAGCTTTATTATCTCCAATGATGTGCTACTGGATAAAAACATCTACAACAGGATAGCCAAGGAAATAGGCACCATGTTACGGCTTCAGAAAACAGTGTGGGACAAGATCTTGTTGATTAACTTACTGTACCAAAGCCCCTGAATATTTTCCACCTCCAATGTTTAAGCCGGATTTCTTAAATAAGGTGGCAAGACAAAATAAGTGCTGCAAAGAGAAGGGTACCAGGACATCCATGCTGTTATCAGCTAATGATTGGCTGGCTTAATCGTGTTCACAGAATGCCACAAGGTTGACTCCTAAAAGACATTCTGTATGGCAGGAGAACTGCTGGTTGCCCAGATTTAATTTAAACTGATGTATGCAAAAGCAACTTGAAGCTCTTTAAAATTGACACTAACAATTTGAAAAAAGAGGCACTGGATAGAACCACATGAAGAGCAAGCATAAAGAAAGTGTACTGGATTGCATCCTGGATTGCAGATGGCTAGCACACCAGAAGAAGAAAGAGGGGTAAAAGTGCAACAGCGCCTGGTGATTACAGATACACCACCTCTGACTTAAGCTGTTTGTCAAGAATTGGCCTCTTTAGTCACATGAGAAGTTACAAAGAGAAAAACCATCTCTTGAACCATAAAATGCCACAGATTTGTGGTTTAAGAATTTTAAATCAACTGCTCCCTGGGAAGGTACTGGGCTTTGTCCTGGATGTGGGGTTGTCTACGAAGATTTGATTTGTGAAATTGTGAACATATAATATTTACAAAAGATTTTTACTAAATTATTAAATTTTCACTATCTTTACTATTTTAACTGTGAATGGCCTTGTTTTTAATAACTTAACTAAATAAAATTTAGCTCTTGTGGTATGAAGGAAGAGTAACCTTTTAGGGATTACAGGCATGACATGGCTTAAAGTGTGATGATGTGCCAAAAAACTCAAACCCCCTTTTAAGTAATGAAGTTAAACTGAAAGGAATTATCTTAAACAACCTTTGTAACACAAAGTCATAGTTATTTTGTTACTTTTCTATTTTAAAATATCCAACTAGACAATGTTGAATCAAATAAGATAAAATGAAATTCAACTTTTCTGATGATAGTAAAGTGATAGTTGTTTATAATTTAACAGGTCAAGATTGTAATTATACCTTTGTTAAAAATTATTTTTTTTTGCTCTTCTTGATTATGAGAAATAAACAATAAAAGATATTACAATAGTGGATTATATGTACAAGTTATTACTTTTTTTTAAGCTTCAAAAACAAACATAAGTTATGTAAATGGATACAAAAATATCCATAATCTTATTTTTAGGCAATCTCATCATTCACAAAAGAAATAATTATTATGCATTCAATTTAATTTTAATATCACATGTTACAAAAAACAACAACATAATGCTTGGAAAAAATCATTGTCAACATTTTGAGTCTTTCGAGACAAGAAAGAAAAAATAAAAGTTTGAATAAAATTTTATTTGACTGTAGAGAAGACTAAGACACAAACCAGCAATATCCAAACACAAAATTAGAGCTCATAACTAGACTACTTCAATCCTGATCAACAAGGATCAAAGATAATGATATTTTCAGTTTATAGACAACTTTTTTTTTTAAGTTTGTCAGAGACAAGCATTTTAAAGCAATTTTTTATTTCATTTTTTTCCCCTGTTCGTAAAAAAAAACACACAATTGCTCCAGATATATTTTTAACTTTCAGAATCATGTTCATTCTGTATGGAGTTCTTTATCTTTTTTCTTTCCATTTCTATAGTAAAAATATTTTTTACCAAGTCCTCCTCAGACTCCAGGGCATTAGAAGACTGACTCAGTTCTATTTCATTATATTCCAAGGTAAGAGATTGCTGAAAGATATAAAAACTATATGATTATTGCATTAATACAGAACGCTCAGCAAGCCTATAATAACATACATCAAGATAGAAGTGTCATAAAATAACTAAGAAAAACATTTTGATTTATTCATGCAACCTCCAACATTTTTATTTGTATTTTTAGACCAGACTATAAATGGATTCAAAGTGTAAACTAGAGACATATGCCTTCTAGTGTATCTCTAGTAGAATTCAAACTTATCTCTCATCCATGATTTCATTTACAGAAAAAGGAATGAAGTTGTTCCCTGAAGCTTTTTCTATTATCTATAAGTAGATGAATAAATCTATTTTTTATCTTCTGATACCCTGTGACTTTAGTAGCAAACTAATTCGAAGGTAAATATTTCTGACAGAAAAAAATCTGGAATTGAGAGATTGTGGAATTAACTTTTTTAAACACAAGTTGATTCTCTGTATTACTCTCTGTGGTTCCCGGTCATTTCATCCCCGGTCACTTCATCCCCGGTCATTTCATCCTCGGTCACTTCATCCCCAGTCATTTCATCCTCGGTCACTTCATCCCCAGTCATTTCATCCCCTGGTCACTTTATCCCCTGGTCACTTCATCCCACGGTCATTTCATCCCCTGGTCACTTCATCCCCGGTCATTTCATCCCCTGATATTTTCATCATCTGATCATTTTTATCTGACAAATTGTAATTTAAAAAATCATGAAATGAGCAATATTTAATGTATTCATTTTTTATTTAAATGACAAAATTGTAACACGTTAATGTTTAAAAGGAATTAAAGCAAAACTTATATAGGCGACATGAGGATGGGTGAACTCCGCCTTTATTAGAAAAAAATAAAACCTTATTTCAAGGCTAAAAATGACGCGCCCATTTTCAAGAAAGAGCGATTGAAAAATAAAATAAAGTGAAACATGGTCGTACTTTCACCACACCTTGGCCTTTGATGATAAGTTATCAGCAGCACGGTCATAATTATTGTAAACGCACTTCTATCTCTCAAAAGATTTCCACTACTTGCACCACACCTTGGCCTTTGATGATAAGTTATCAGGGGCATGATCATAATTATTGTAATCGCACTTCTATCTCTCAAATTATTTTTTACTACTTCCACCAAACCTTGGCCTTGGATCCGGATAATATTATGATATTACAACCCCCACATCCAATAGAAGGGCTATAGCTAAGTACACATCCAGATTTACAATAAAATATAAGATTTCTCATTAAGAAAACAAAGTGGAAGAGGAAACACTATAAACGGGTGAAGTGACCAGGGGATGAAGTGACCGGTCACCACTCTCTGTATTGTATTGTATTTACCACTACAATTCTCTATACTGTAGGGCACATCAAAACTGCTATCCATTCAGTCTCATGTAAATTCCCATGGAGTTATTATATCATTCTCTTTTGTAGCTAAAAATGTCACTAAGGAGTCTGTAGTGACTGATTTGATATCTAAGAAGTTTGGCTTTGGGCATCTACCCTGAGAAAAAAAAAGTCAGGAGCTGGTGATCCTTAGGCAACTTGTTGCACATAGTGTTTAAATTCATTCTAGCAGACTCTGTGAACCTGCTGATCCTAAACCATACTGACTATTTGCTGTTCTTCAACCAAAAGTTGGATGGAGAGGGGGGGGGGAAGTGTTGTGTGGGTAACAAAATTCAGGTAATAACTAATGCCCAGTATCTCATTTCTTTCAAATCTTCCTGATGAGCCATAGTCATTGTACAATTGAAGGTGACCAGGGCAAGAAGTTTGGTGAAAATTAAATATTACTTTAAACCTGTCTTCTCAGAAGTCTTATAAAATTTGGATAATATCTTTTACTAATACTGTAAGGTTTAACTTTTTATTAATTTTTTTCAATGGAATCTTCACAAGATTTAACTCAAAATAAATGTTAACAATTTATTAAAGTAAAGATTAACACTTACAGGTAGTGCTCTCCCTTTTGTTTCTATTGGCAACAGTAAACAACAAATACAACACAGTAAGCAGATGCTTCCATACACCCAGGTTGCAGAAGCAACTGATTGTGATATGAGTACCTGTAAAAAACATGTTTATATTTGTGAACTTTGAATATTTTAAGAATATTTCGTTCCTACCATAATGCTGTGACTAACTTATCATGCCACTAAATATATTTTATTTATAAGGCTTTTTAATTAATGCATGACTAACACATGGATATGATTAGGACATAATTATCTTATTTTTCCTAGGAACATCTGAAATTTATAAGATAAACCACAAATGTCAGGGCTTACACTACAAATTGTGAATATAATTAATGCAAGCATCATTGTTTTGTACCATCTATGGAACTAAATAAACAATTACATAAGAGTGGAGTCAACTACCCTACATGTCTGAAAAGTATTTTACCTACCTGAGATATAAAAGGTGTTAACATTGCACCCACTCTAGCCATTGCAGATGCCATGCCTATGCTTAAAGTTCTAATTGATGTAGGATACAGCTGAAGGCACAAAGATAAAAGTGGATAAAAGAATCAAGTAAACATTGCTACTTTGTTATTTGAATGCTTTAGTTTAGTTTTGTATGTGCTTCCTTTATAATTGGACATTTGTGTCTTAAGACTTCTACTACACTAAATAATAAACAGAATATTTGTCATTATTTTTTAAGGTTTAATATATTTGAGTGTAAAAAGAAACATTGAATTGCCTTTTCCCAGGCATTGTGTAAATCCCTCTAATTTATCACAGGTTCTTTGTAAATATGTTTATACTATGGATTTTTTTATAAAATTTTTGGGCAGCAAATGAAACATCCCAAATAAATCCCATTACATATATAAAAAAAAGTATTTGATATTCATAATATTCTGATAGCATCATAAAGGTTTTATGGTATCAGTTGAATGGAAATGATTCTCTGAAATTTAATGTAAGAAAATTATGTTTAAACAAAAGTTTTTATAACCATTTTGTTTATGACAATAAATTGTAGTCAAAATGTTGTCAAATATTATTTACCATACATTTACCATGCCAAATTGATAGAAAATTACCAAGTTGCTAAATATGTTACCTTCTGTAACCAATAAACTTTATGTAGCTGACTAGTTCTTATTACTTTGTGAAAAAAAAAGAAAAACTAAATTATATTATTTAACAGAGATTTTCATTACTGTTACTCTATCTGAAGTGATGGTCAGGAACTATATAGCTATTACCTAACTGCAACTGAAATTTTTCAGACTGGGGGGGATGAAGTCAATGATACATGACTAATTATTTCCCCTTATTGCATTCAATCCTCCAAAGCACATAGTCAAATATGAAATTAACATCATTTAATAGGAAATATAAAGGACTCAGTAGTGGCAGGTTGATGATAAAAGTTAAAAAAAAACAATAACTATTTTTAGAAGTTAATTGGTCAGACTACAAATACTCGCCTCAGATGAATATATATATACAAAATTGAAGCAAGCTGTAGCAAAACCTCTAACAAAAAACATAAAGACAGTTAGGACACCAAGCTCCACCTGGAGTTGTAGGAGAACAAAAAAGAGGCCAGCACCAAAATAACACAGAGCTCCTGTGAAACGTCGCCCTATCTTATCAAATAAAAGAAAGTTGATGGGCAGACCTGCAGAAAGAAATTATTGATTATTATATAAATCAATTTTTATTTAAAATGTACAAAGGCATGATATACAGATATATATAAAGTACTTTTTCAAAAAAAAGGACTGTCTTTTATTTATAAGAAAATAATTCCTTATTCTGATGTGCCATAGTAAATTTACATTGTATTTCTAATTGTAAATCATAAAATTAACTACGAAACAGTAATGGAACAAAAAAATGTATTTCTAAAATATATAAAATACATATTCATTTTCAGATTGGTTGGAGGAGGGGCAGGACTCAATTTGTCTTTTGACAGCACTACCTTTGACAAATTTGACTCATGATACTACAAGTAAACAAAATTCATATAGAGATAAATTGTTCCAAAACCAAAAACATACTTACTAATCAACTCTCCAAATGAAGATAGTATCATTGTTAAATAATCATCTGTAGTTAAATAAACACATTTACATTTTGATGTAGCTGAGGAATAAAAACAGAGTCGTAAAGAATATTTTTCCTAATAATATGTTAAACACTGTCAGTAATTAAAATATTTATGTTTATATAAAAAAAAATAAGGCAACTTTATCATTATTTTTAGTTCATATAAATATTTTTTTAAATATCACTTTTAGAGTCTACAAATCTTGTTATCAGATTACAAATTGTTATTCAAAAATGCAAAAATTATGTCAAAACTGCTTAGTAAGATAATTAATGTTCAAGCAATCTCAACTTTAACTGATACAAAGCTCTGGTTAAACAATACTCAGACTACTAAAGAGAAAAAGATCTCACTCCCTACCAAAGAATAGAGAGGGGCTAAAAAATGTGTTAATCTCTATAGGTCATGCTTTCATATTGCGAGAAGCGTGGTCGAGAGGCTAAGAACTTGAACTTAGCTTGGCTTGGCTACCTATAAAGGGGGCTTGAGGTTTGACCCCCGGCTCGGGCAGAGTTGTGTTTACTGAGCGCCCAAAGGCAGCACGGAAAAACCTTCTCCTAGATACCCCCTCTCCCCACTGTTCCACAACTGAGATTGGACCAAAGCGCTCTGAGCATGCTATAAGCATGAAAGTAGTGCTATATAAAAGCCATAATAATAATTGGTAATAAAAAATGTAAAAAAAATTCAGCAACAAGAGCAAAACTTGTGGAGCTGCTAAAGAATACTCTCCCCCCTTCTCAAAGATGTAATCACCTAGTTATCTCAGGAGACCACACCAAAACCATCAACATTTTGTAAAGACACAATTTTATAAAGTGATGGAGAACACAATAAAAACACACACTTTCATCAAGAAAGTTTAAAGCTTACAAATATAAAAAATCCTTTTTTTAAAAAACAAATCTCATCATAAGGGGAAAAACTCTTGTCCTTAAAACTATATCTACTGATTAATGTACAAGTTATTTCCCTTATTCAATATCAAACAAAATAATAAATTACTAATAAATAATTTACTAATTAAGTATTTTTGTTTATTGATTAATGTTTTGTTAGGTACAAAGAAAGAGTGCAATACTGAGATCCTTGCAGGAACAGGTATTCCCAGCATCTTTACAGTCCTCAGATAACGCCACTTACACTGGCTTGGACATATTCGCCGTATGGAGGACAATCACATCCTGAAAGTCATCCTCTACGGACAAGTCGCAACTGGCTCAAGAAAAACTGTTCGCCCCCACCTCCATTACATAGATGTAATAAAACCGCACCTCAAATCAGTGAGCATCAATACTGACCAATGGGAAGACATAGATCTAGACTGCACCAGATGGAGAGAGACAGTGACCAAGAAAGCTATGGACAGCAAAAAAACATGGGCCTCAGCTCTGGAAGAAAAATGTACAATGCGAAAAATGGCCAGCTCCTCTACCATTGAAGTGAAAGCCACCTTAACCTGCGATATTTGTGGACGGGAGTGTCTCTCCAAAATAGGGCTCCACAGCCACATTAAGGAATATGGGAGATGAACCATAGTTGTTCTACGACTGAAGGAGGCCAATTCCAAATTGGTACAATAAATAATCAACTTGATCAGAGAATGTGTGAGGGAAAAATAGTATTAACAATTATTTAAGGGGACTAAACCCAACAAATTTAGTCATATCTGTGAATGCTGACGTATTAGTTTCCATTAAACAAAATAATGAATTACCAGTAATTAATTGTTTAATTGGATACATTTTTTAATTGAATCATGACTTGTCTAGGTCAATGAATAATTAAGCACAGTTTCAGCTTGATCCTAGAATAAGTATGGTAAAAATTAAGTTAAAAATACTCACACTCTTCATTTCTGATTCTTAAGACTTCAGCATTAGCAAGAACCATGCCATAGTAAGTAAATGCTACACCAAACCAGAGAAACCAAAGCTGAAGTGTAGATCTCAAGTATTCTCTGCTGAACACGTCTTTTAGTCTACCAAGTGGAACCTTTTGGAGAAACAGCAGTGTAACCAACTGTTTAAAGTAATCTTTATAAAGAATGCTTGTTGTTCTAGAATAGCATTTGTGATAATGCATCAAATAATGTTTAATCTATGGAATATTTAAAAAAAATAAGACACAAATTTTAGCAAAGTACAAATCTTTTTTGAGAATTATCAAGAGACTGACTTACATTTTGACTTTGTGTCAATTTACCATCTGGTAACTTAGCTTTATTTATTTTGGCTGCTTTTTCCAATATCTTTTCAGCATCATCTATATAGCCTGCACCTGCTAAAAATCTAGCTGACTCTGGGATAAACTTTAAAAAAAAAATTAAAAATTTTGTTTAAACTTTAATAATCCATCATTCTTTTCCATTTTATTTACATAATTAAAAAAATAAAATTAATAAAAATTAAAATAAAATTTCTTTGTTGAAAAAATAGGATACTCACTAACAATCCAAAGCTTGCTAAAAGAACTGGGATTGCAGAGAATACTAAAAGCCATCTCCATCCTAATGCTGGAACCACAATCATGGCTAAAAGTATTTCAAATATACCACCGATGGTCCAGAAAATCTTTAAAAGAACAAAATATTTAGAGTGAGTTTTTCAAAAACTAAAAAAAAACAAAAAACTTTCTACTAACAAAGATTCAAATACAATTTTTTATTTTACAGATAAATTTGATTTTAATATAAATAACATTTTACAAAATTGTTTGTACACGTAACTTAGAAAAGACTCTTACTGTTCCAAATACAAGAAGCTTTGCTCTGTATTTTGAAGGCACATATTCTGCAGTTAATGAAAAACTGAAAAATAGTACTTTTATTAAACAGTAGCTACAGCATATCACTCTGTCATCCAGACACACGAATAAAGAAATAATGTTATTACCCTTGTGGAGATCCTCCCATTCCAACACCAACTAAGCCACGGAGAAGTACTATCCAAGAATAAGTTGGACTAAATGTGGCAAGAAAACCAAAAAAGCCTATCCAGATAGTTACCATGATAAGAGTCTGAAAAAAGGATTACAGACATATTTTTAATATAACCTACTTCTATCTTGACATTTCTCTCATCCTACTGTGTCTTTAATATAGAAGACATAAACGGATGCAAATGTAATGAAAATATAGCAAAGAATACATCCATCTCTTGTTAAAAAATTACTAGTGAAATACTTTATGAATCTCCATCAGTGCATGTTGTTCAAATTATAAGTTTACAATATTCTCAACAAAAAATTGTTGCATTTTATATAGTACATATTACAAAACATTAGTAGATTCAAAGTGCTTTAAAAATAATGAATTTGGACTTGCTTTTACTTTTATGTAAATAATATTTCTAATACTAAATAGAAAATCAACACAATTTTAAGCTTCCCCCAACTGGCCATACAAATTATTGGACTGTAGCGCACTGAGCATGCTAAAAGCATGAACTTGCGCTAAAAAAAAACATTAATAAAAATATTTATAATTGCAAAGATTTATTATAATTAGTATAGATCTATTACAAATTAATTAACTTGTCTTGAAAATATAAATGTATATAAAACTTACTGGTTTTCTGCCATAGTTATCTCCCACTATGCCAAATAAAGGTGCACTAATCCCCATACCTATAAATACAGCCTGAAAAAAAAAAGAAGATAAATTTACAGTAAGAAAAATTAGTTTTAAAATGGTATTTTAAGATAAAAGAAGATTGAGGAATAATATTACATCTGGTTTTTATAAAAACAATAATTAAATATGGTGCAAAGAACAAAGTAGGTGATTGGGTAGAGAGTAAGATGGCCAAAAATCTTGGGCTTAAATCTTGTGTCAGTTTGAGATATTCTTTTAGAAATGAAGATAATTACATTTTATTCCAAACCTCCTGCAGGACAGCAGGGGATGGCAGCAGGACTGGTACAAACAAAAGACTATCATGACAACAGTCCATACCACACGACCTGGCAATCATCCTTGTTGGAGGTGGAAATTCATTTTCATTTTTTTTTTGGAAATTTGAGGTGTTATATAAAGCATACACAGAGCACAAGTTTTCAATTAAAACTACATAAATGATTATTATTAGGTCTCTAATTTGGAGGTGCGGTGGCTGAGTGGTAAAGTACTTGGCTTCCGAACCTGGGACCGGGGTTCGAATCCTGGTGAAGATTGGGATTTTTAATTTCAGGATCTTCGGGCGCCTCTGAGTCCAACCAGCTCTAATGGGTACCTGACATTAGTTAGGGAAAAGTAAAGGTGGTTGGTCGTTGTGCTGGCCACATGACACCCTTGTTAACCGTAGGCCACAGAAACAGATGACCTTTACATCATCTGCCCTATAGACCACAAGGTCTGAAAGGGGAACTTTACTACTAAGGTCTCTAGTTTGGATAATAAGGTCATATTCACTAATTTGGGAGTATCTAGTGTTATTAGTGTATTCACAAGGATGACACCATTGAGAGACAATAATAGGATAATTTGACAATTTTAAAATGGGTTGTGGAAAAAGTGTATTGTTTGTGTGTAGGATAGAGGGGGGAAGAGATTAAAAAAAAAAAAAAAAAAGATCAGGGTCTAGAAAAGAAGAACATGGCAAACATTCTCACAAAGACCCATACATATATCAAAAAGATTTTTTTTAAAAACTATCTTGGCCATTATGTGTCATTTGAGAAGCACTGTTACTGATTATATAAGGTACATAACTGTTGTAATGAAAGCCACTTTGTAGTCCTCCAGCTGCCACTCACATCTAACCAAGGGAGATAATACTGACAACATCATCATCTCCATGGAGTCAGCTGCCTAGAGAAAAATATATGAATAAAAAATTTATTGTTTGGGACAAAAATAGAATAAAATTCAACCACAAAAAAAATAATTAAATCCTTAAATAATACTGATTCCATAATTGTTTAAATTAAAAATAACAATTAAAATCATCTACAAATAAAATGTAATGACCTCCCTTGAATTTATAAGACAATTATATCTCAATAAACTTACTGAAATTAGTTTGCCGACAAAAAAGATTTTCAACTGAAACCATCCAAATCCAATGGCCTCTATCGCGTCTTCCACTGTATAAGTATGAATGGTGTCGAACGTATGTCCATTGCTTTCGGTTTTCCGCCCACTTGAAGGAGTACTCCTCTGCCTTGTTGTCTCAGAGCTCCGCATTTTTTACTAGTTGTGAAGTTGTCTCAGCCAAGGTGTATTAGATCTACGCGAATTGCAAGCTGCCTAAGCCACTTCATCGCATGTTTCTCTGTAATATTAATAAATATTTCTCTCTAATGTTTTCTGAGTCAAGAATGTTATAACCTAAGAATTTTCGCAAATGACTGCTTAGTGCAAATATCAACGAACACTAAATACAATCACATACACTGAAACACCACAAGAACTGAATGAATACATATATGAGAATCTGCTTACCAGATTTACCTATTCCTAATGTAATAGTGCTATATATATGTACTGAAATTCTGAGTATATGCACCTATTATATACTTTTAAGTGATATAAAAATGAAAAACTATCATAGTATTTGTATATAAAATGAAATTTAAAAATTTGAAATATCAAACAAAACATTATGGCTCTTAAAGTTTTAAAATCTTATTCAATTAGTACATAACACCATGATACTATTTAACTTAAAATCAATACCAAAATGTACACCATTTTTGTTAAGAATCCCTCCTTTTTAGGAAAAAAAAATCTTCTTATCTTATGTAATACAGACGTTACTTAAAAAAAGATGATTACGTCCTACGCGTCATGCATTTAGACATGCATATTAACCAATGACTTAAATTCTGCCAAGTCACTGGTTTTCCTGGCTGGCTCAGGCAACCCATTTCATGCTCTAATAGCACTAGGGAAGAAAGAGTATTTGTACAAATTTGTACTAGCATATGGGACGAGGAATGTGCCTTTAATTAATAAAAAACACTTAACCTAATTGTCGGTGCGTAGATTATGGCATTCTAGGACCAATGTGTATTAAGTGCACAATTTTTGAACGCACTTTCTTTTTGTTGCCTTGCTTGTAAGCTGATGGAGCGTTTTTTGTTATTATGCTGGTGTAACGTTTTCTTTGAGATTCTTCTGTGTTCCCCTGTTTAGGGAAGTTAGTATGGGATTGGAAGTCTACGCTGGTCACTAGAGACAGCAATGTGTTGTGGTTTCGAACATTAATGTGTACGTTGTGGGACAGCAAGGTGTAGAATTATTGTTTAATTAATAGATCCACAATATTAGAATGTTCATCATAACTTAAATTCATATCATTAAACATTTACATTGTCAACACTGAGTCACTTATTTATTGCAAGCACGAAGGTGCCTGAATGAATGTCAGGGGCCCGGGCAAACGAGCCAAGGCCTTAACACAACCCTGACACTAATAGACTTAAAATCCCTTGCTGAAGACAGGCACAGAAGACAAAAAGAAAACTTATTTGTATTAGATGTGGCAAAATATGCAAGTCACAACAGGGTTTGCGAAATCATATGAAACACCAAACGCCTTAAACTTGAGATTTGAAGACCTTGCCATTATTTTTTATTATTATAGCTTTTATATAGCGCTACTTTCATGCTTATAGCATGCTCAGAGCGCTTTGGTCCAATCTCATTTGTGGACCTGTGGGGGGGGGGGGGGGAGGGGGTATCTAGGAGTTGGTTTTCCGTACTGCCTTTAGGCGCTCAGTAAACGCAACTCTGCCCGAGTCGGGTTTCGAACCTCGAGCAACGGTCCAGCAGACCAAGATAGGTGAAAGTGAAAAAGTTCGTTCGTGAACCTGGCCTAGCTAATGTCATATAAAGATTTTCTAATTGATCAAATTCTTTTTTAAAGCCTTAAGGAAAAAACAACAACCACATTTTCGTAAAAAAAAAATAATCTTCCCTTCATTTAGTTCAATGTTCCCAAGTGAATGCTACACACTGCAGTTCAGGTGATAATATGAAAAACTACTTATCAATTGTTGTTTTAAATTATTTTCAACTTAAATACATACTAGATTTTGTTCTCTTTAAAAATAAAGATATACATTATTTTTATTAATGTAGTAATTAGTATGACAGAACTTAGTTAGCTTAGCAATAAAACTGTAAAAAGAATTTTTTGGACAAAAAATCTAAGACCGTTTGCATAAATGTGTTTAAAATATGATAAATAGTCAACTCCCTTACTAAATAACCTCCCGTGTTTGTTACTATTAATAGTGAATAGTTGTAAAAATGGTGTCTTTTTATGAAAAAAACTGCTTGCTTAGTTGATTTTAAAAATGAAATTTTTCACTTTCAAAAAAAGAAAAAAGTAGCCATTACATCAGAACTTTGAATGATCTAAAATATCATGATGTTGAATTTTCAATATCTTATCTACTTTTCGAGATCTTAACAGGACTGACTGACGGTCGGACTGACAGACCACACAAAACTAATAGCAAAAACAACAACATATTAGTAAAATAATATCGATGGAGATACTCTATGAAAGAAGAACCAAAAAAAAAGCAGGACGTCTTGGAGACGGGGTGGGTTCCAACCGGCACCTTCGATAGGGTCACGGAGGTCACGTTCCAACCCTAAGAACATCGTGACGACAATCCAAAGCGCATACCATACTAAGCAGCATCTGGTTTTTGATTGGACTTCTTGAGAACAAACCAAGACGGCCGTAAACTTTCTTTTCCTTCATAGCATAGAAAAATCATTAAGATGGGCACATGAAAACGATGTATGTATGTTTTTTTTCTAGCCTCGCAAATAATTATTTGGATTATAATCAAAGCTTCATTATTATTCATTTCATCGCCAACTTTGGGTCTTAATGATGGACCATTATCTAAATCCATTGAACCGATATGTGTGGCCAGATCAGTTTTCAGAGATCAGTACACACTCTAACACATGTAGCCAGCATATGCCTACGTTATCCATTAATGAAACGTGCGCCAATGGGGATGTGACACTTGCATGAACTTGCAAATAGAAATGCAAGTTAGCAGAGTTAAGATCTAAGTAAAGCGGTACACTTTCTCAAGGGCGAGGCTAGGGATTTTACATCTTTTGGGGGCCTGCGGGGGGGGGGGCTTGACCTCTTTGGGGGCCCCTGCATTTTGCGCAATATCTAATAATTAATGTAAAAAAACACTCATTTGGGGGCCGGGAGGATTTTCAAATTCTCCCCCCTCCTCCCCCCACCCTTGCTACGCCACTGCATGACTTTCTCCTAACCCAGAGGTCGGGAAACTGCTCCTTGCGAGCCACATGCGGCTATTTGGATGTTAAGCTGCGGCTCTTTAGTTCCAAGTGCAAATATTATTTATTTTATCGAATAAAAAAAAATATCTCTCAGCCACTTGTACTCGCTTTTCAGCGCACCCCTCCCTCGTGTCTTGAAATGTAACATATTTGCTGGTGGAAGATATTCAACTTTCTTCTGCCTTATCACTTGATATAATTGAGTCTTGCGACATAAACGACACGGCACAAGTTGACCTTTTTGTCAGTTATATGTCTTCCCAAGATCCAAAAGAAGAACTTCTAGGATTTCTACCACTCTCGTGACAAATTAGAGGAGAATATACAGACAATATAATAAATAAAAATAAAATCGTTTCAATAGCAACTGATGGAGCCAGAAGTATGACAGAAAAAAAAGGGGCAACTACGGTTCTTTGGCGCAAAATAAACCACGAAATTCTTACGTTTCATTGTATAATATACCAAGAAGCGCTTTGTGTCCATTTCGGGCGGAAACATTGAGGTCATGAATTTGGTAATCAAGATTTTTAACAGTATCTTGTCAGAAGCACCATCGTCAGTTTAAATGTTAAACGAAATGGAGACTCGGTATTCCGACCTCCTTCTTTACAATTAAGTTCGATGGCTTTCCAAAGGTAAAGTGTTGAAACGTTTTCCTTTGTGCTTGAATGAATTAAATACATTCCTAAATGATAAAGGCATTAATCACCCTGAATTAGAGAACGACAAATGGTTGCAAGCATTTTACTTTATAGTGGATATAACAGTAAAATTAAATGAGCTAAATCTAAAACTGCAGGGAAAGAGATCTATGTTTTGGTAGAAGAATTCTTTTGTTTTGAAGAAAAAAAAATTCTTTTTGCAGAAATTATTCAAAGCGGTCAATTATTTCGATTTCTATTTGTAAAGCAATATTGCGATAAAAACCAGTTCAACTGTTGACATGAGTTACTTCAACACAGTTGTAAAGAAAAATTACAGATGAATTTATTGACAGATTTGAGCAATTCAAAACAAACAAAACGACTGTAGCATTTATTTTAAAAATCTCAACACTAAAAGTACCGAAATCCACATCGAGCCATTTGGAATTGAAACTGGATATCTAGACATGCTATTGATCGATTTAAAAGTTGAAAATCAGTTTGGAAGATTTGAATGTCCAGAAATGTATGTAACGCAACAAAAATGGACAACTTTAAAAAAAAATGCCACGAGATTAGGCACTTATATTCGACGCACGGAAATCTTCAGATTGCTACAGTCAGGTAAAAAAAAAGTTGTCATTTGGAAAGCTGACTATCGTCGGATCGGCATATTTTTACGAGCAAGTGTTTCTCTTGCATAAATAAAATTAGAAGTAAAGTAAGAAGCCAACTAACAAATGAAAATTTAGAGTCGTGTTTGAAACTAAAAGCAAGCTATGAGCCAAATTTATCCAAACTTTCTAAAACCATGCAAAGCCAAAGTTACTACTGAATTTGTTTGTTCAATTGTTTGTTATTGAAGTACAGGTTAGTGTTGCATGTAAATGTTTAATTGTTTAGATTTTATACTTAAATTATAAGTAATTATCTAATAATACCATATATATTTATAATTTGTTGAGTAAAAGACTATTATAAATTGATATTTTTCTTATGAATTAATAGATTTCAGGTTTGAAGCTACAAAATACCTCTTCAATATAAAAAAAGCAAATTACACACTCAAAATTCTCAAAAAGGGCCCTCAAAAAAGGGCGTTTTGAGTTTAACCCCCCCTTTCAGCGGGGTTTGAAGCTAAAAAATATATAGAGAGAGAATACTGGTCCATGTGCGGCAAGAGATCTGAAAAAAACATACATAAAGTTATATTCGCTTTTTGTTTACAAGAAAAGTTTGTTTAAGTTATTTAAAGTTAGTTTTTAATAAATATAATATCGGTTTCATTATAGTAGCAATCTGGTACAACAATCCAACGACAGATCAACAACAATATGTAAAAAAACAAACAAAAAAACTACTAACGATTTCGGAAAATCGTTAGTAGCATTTCAAATGCTGCATTTGTACTAAGAAGAACATATGGTGCCTACTTAAAAAAAAACATCTTTTATTGTAATTACATTCATTTAACTAGCATTCCAATCCATGTATATATAAACATCTAGATGTAACAAAGACAAAGCATTTCAGTTTGTGCATGTAGGTGTTAACTATTTGCATATTTAGTTTTAAAAAAAGGTTCGCTTCAGATAACTAAATGTAGCCCACTAGCCGAAGCATTTATTTAAAGTGCAATGCAGGTGATGATGACATCGTATTTTTTAACAGCACTGCTTCTGAGATCTAAATGTGATAAAGACGGCACAAAACCTAAAGTAGTTTTTCCAACTGTGACCACTAAAAAACAAACAAAGCCTAAAGCAAAAACTAGATCTGGGCGATACTGCCCGATACTTCTTACTGTCTCAAAACTCAAGTGTGAATGTTTATACCAATCAAAATGATACAAGATTCAAGTCAAGATTTAGATCTATATAATGTATGAAACAGTTTCCTTGGAAACGTTTTATTGTGAAGCCAAGTAAAGCTTTTTGGGGTCAATCACCGCAACACTATTAGCAGGATCCTCATGACAACAAGACATATATTTAGATGAAGTCTTTGACATAATCCACAACTTTTGTGTTGTATAATCCATGAACCTTTGTCCCTTGGCTAGTACCGCGATGGTACGCATGATTGAAGCTCGTTGGGACAACAAGAAGAACCGAAGGTAAAGGTGAAAGGTTTCTGACCAAAGGGGAGATGGGGGAGCTATGGCTGTGCCGCCTACGTCACAGGACGTCACTAGACAACACTTTCTTTTTTTTTTATTTCACGATATGGTACAATATTTTAGCATCTCTAATCTATAAGTCATGATAACCACGGTATTAATTGCCAATCAAACACAATTTGAACCAACGAAACAGAGCTATTACTTTTAAAAACGTTTTCTTTAGATTAATGTTTTTAAAAGTTGAACACAAAGAGTAAACTAAAAACATCCTACTAAACAAGCAACTTTAAAAAAAAAATAAAGCTTACAAAATGGAAAGAACTCCGCCTTTGCCTTATTCGATAAAAAAAAACGTATTACCGATTAACAACTAACTACAATTTTTTTTAATTGATTCAAGCTTTTTTTTTTAGATACAATAAATAATTGTGCAAAGTTTCAACTTCAACCGACAATGCATGTTGGAGAATAAACGTCAATAATTACACAATGAACAAAATTCCACATATTTAGCCATATCTGTGAATACTGAACAATTAATTTCTCTTGGTGGTATCAAACAAAATAATTAATACAAGTAGTTAATGACCATAGTCTATGTTAATGACTAATAAGTTAATTTTTTGTATTGATTCGTGTATTCTCGTCGCCAATGTATATTAGTGCAAAGTTTAAACTTGATCCGAGAAAGGGTGTGGGAGAAATAACGTGTTCAAAATTAGTGCAAGACTTACAGAGTGAGTGGATATAAGCTTTGTAAAAGAAAAAACCCGTCACTTTGGCATATAGAGTAAGGGTTAAAAACCTAAGCATGATCTATTTATATCAGGGGCGGACTGGCTATATGGCAACCAAGCAAATATCCGGTGGGCTCGCCGAATAAGCCACTTTGAATGGCAATAATACCGTAAATATGATTGGCATTATTCTACCTTTCATAAAAAAAACAAAAAACTTGAATGTACAATGAATTGTCAGGGGAGACTCAAAAGGGGGGGGGGTGTTTTTAAGTTCGCGCTTACGCAAGTAATGAGTGAAAGTCTACCTGTTTGTAGAAATACAATAGGCCTTAGTGTTAATTGAGGCCTATCTGAATGAACCCACTTTTGCATGCCAGCGTTGTTTTTGATGCATTAGCCTAACAAAACTTTAATTACTTTGAGGGCAGATAACAATAGATATGCGTCGTATTTGTGAGCCAGATAATGCCAGGACAGATTTTACCACTCAGTCCGCCCCTGATTTATATGCATCATTCATGTCATCTATCTTTATCCGTATCTACACCTGTAAAGGGCCTATCCATCCATCCACAAACATCTATCTGATTCAAGCATCAAATCACTATTTATCTATCTATCTATCTATCTATCTATCTATCTATCTATCTATCATCTATCTATCTATCTATCATCTATCTATCTATCATCCATCCATCTATCTATCATCTATCTATCTATCATCCATCCATCCATCTATCCATCCATCTATCTATCATCCATCCATCATCCATCCATCATCCATCCATCATCCATCCATCATCTATCCATCATCTATCCATCATCTATCCATCATCTATCCATCATCAATCCATCATCTATCCATCATCTATCCATCTATCATCTATCCATCTATCATCTATCCATCTATCATCTATCCATCTATCATCTATCTATCTATCATCTATCTATCTATCTATCTATCTATCTATCTATCTATCTATCTATCTATCTATCTATCTGTCTGTCTGTCTGTCTATGGTAATAATAATAACTATGTTTCTTACCCTGTCCGATATAATCGTTAGGCTGAAGGATAACCATATAAAATAGTTTGGAAATATCAGCTCGCACAGGAAAATTTTGTAATAACGAAAGTTTAAGCCTTAGGCTAGCTGTAACGTTAATTTTACCATATATTTAGGACAGTATGTCTCCTTTTTTTTTTTTCAATTTTGGTAACTTAACACAATCAGACTACTAACCACTACTAGGCATACTATTAGAAACAAAAGAATGTGTAGTATCTATATGTGTTTAATTGTGGCACTGTAGCCTAGGCCTGTTAAACCACTACACCTGGTTCACATTTAATTGGTTGATAGTGATTACAAGGCCCCACCCTCCATTCCCCGCCCCCTTATAGCATGAGCTAAAAACGAGTGGATTTATTCTGTGCAATAGGAACAGATGTTGACTTGTGTAGCCTAATCAGTTAGAACCGTTTGTTTTTCCCCAGACTGGCTATTTGTGAGTGCTTGTGTGTAGAATCATAAGAATAAGTCTCTGAAAATAACGAAAAAATGTCTTCTTAATAACTCGTGCAGATAAACAAAGAAAATTAAAAACTGAATGCGCTAGCTGCTAGAGTCTACATTTGATATGGCAGCTCCTCTATTAAACCACTCGAAAACAACATGCATAAATGTCATACGTATGGAGTCAAAAGATTCAACCCATTGACAAATACTGTAATATTTAAACTTCTGCATCTGGATGAGAAGAAGGTTTAGCCGACTGTTTAGGAGAGACGTGAGATCCTACTTACACTAGTGTGTGCTATTTCCGTGTCTCTGTGTGCAAGGGGTGTAAAACCAGGTTGTGGTAACTATAAAATTATTTTGCCCTCGAGACAAACTAATAACTATAGACTTTTATAAGGCAATTACATTGGTTTGTCGCTAGATCTATAAAACAAAAAATAGGTCTTGGCTTTTATGTTTGTGCTTACACATTTTTGTGTGTTGGATCAACACAGAAAGAACATTAGAAAGATTTTATATTGTTGGCCTTTACATTTTTTAGGGCTTAAACAATTTTTTTTTCCACCTTCTCTATTTATGGATTTTTAAGAAAGAAACTTTTGATTTTTTTGAAGCGTATAAAAAGCCTATTTATAATGAAATGAATTCAATTTTTTTTTTAAATGCCATCTGTGACGCTTAGCGATTAACTACCAAAGCGTTTAGGAGTTTCGAGTTTGGAGGATAACATTTTAAAATATTGTTATAACTCTGCAATGCGCACCGCCATCCAGGATAGTGCTAGAAGGTGCGCACTGTGATAGACTAGACCTAAAAGGATGTCAACATTAGAAAGAAGAACGATTTCCGCCCAAGTCTAGAGAGCCAATATGAGGAGACTGTGCTAAGAGAAAATGTTGTTTTGTGTACCTGTGATGTCGTGTAAATAAACATATATGTGCCTCGTTGAGTTGCCTCCCTTAAGTTATTACATTGGTGTCCAAGTGGGATAATAGGCAACTCATCGAGAGGAGGTAGGATTCGATCTCTATGGCATCGTTAAAGCTCTTACATCAGCTCTAAATTAAAGAGCTAAGACAAGAGCTTCGGAACCGAGGTTTAAAATCCGTCGGTAGCAGGGAAATGCTCACGGCTCGTCTGCATCAAGCTCTGATCGATGAAGAAAAAGATCCGGAGACCTATCAATTTGAAATTGAACCTGGGATTGTTGAGTTCATTGGCAAGATCCAGGACTGTGGGGATGCATTTAAGGAACAAATGAACACGATTAGGATCATGATGGGGAACATGAGCAGGAACATAATGTTGAACAAAGTTGATGAAAGTGTATTGCAAGTAGAAGGCCAAATAGATCAAAGTGATAAAATTGTGCCGCAAGCAAAAGAAGAAATAAACTCGTTAGTGAAAGGGCAGTTACCTGGTCAGGACTGTGGCTGCACAAACAGTGGTGATGGAGGCGCTGGGGATTGGAGCGCTGTCTGTGACTGTGTTGTGGGCAAGTCTGGCGGGGATGACTTTCAGGGCGAGAAACATGACAACGATTGCTGCGACGATCTCAGTGGGATATACAGAATTGAAAGAAAAAAAACAATTGAGGGAACTAGAGAAGTATGTATGTGCCTGAAACTTTTGTTCCTGATATACCTGCAACGAGCCGGTCAGATCAAGACAACGTTGGGTCTGCGTCCAAGCTTGCTGCTGTGGACCTTAAAGACCTCTGTTTATCTGTCAGTGCCTTTGACGAGAATTCAACCATGAAACCCTTAAGACCGTTTCTGATTTCTTGCCTTGGATGTCGTCGGCTGAGACAGACTATGTGTTGGACACCATGGCTACCTGTGAGCCTACAACTGTGTCACGAGACGTTCCGCTGACTTGACGTCTTAGAACAACGGCCCTGGGAGCTACAGTGGTCGCCACAACCTCCATTTGTGTTAAGTGGATGGCAACCCGGACCTCCACTTACTTCCCCTTTGTCAGCTGGCTGACATCAGCTACAGTCGTCATGAGGTCGAAGCAGCGACCACGATATCGTCTCAAGCGTAGACTGGCCAACTGGAAGAAGAGAAAGCGACGGCCGCGGACAACTGTGCAGATGACTTCGTGGGCAACAGGCATCCTACCGCCTGTGGTTCCCACCGATCGACCTCCACCTGAACTGTCAAACCTCCACTGCACTGTTTCTTTTCGGAACGAAAAGCTCTAAGAAGGGGGCAATGTTATAACTCTGCAATGCGCACCGTCATCCAGGTGCGCACTGTGATAGACTAGACCTAAAAGGATGTCAACATTAGAAAGAAGAACGATTTCCGCCCAAGTCTAGAGAGCCAATATGAAGAGACTGTGCTAAGAGAAGATGTTTTGCGTACCTGTGATGTCGTGCAAATAAACATATATGTGCCTCGTTGAGTTGCCTCACTTAAGTTATTACTATGATAGTCACGATGACACACTATTTCATGATTCGAAGACTTGTAGATCTTTAAAAAATAATAACCCGATAAGTTTTAGAGAACACTGCAGACTCTTCAGTTTTCTCAGCCCACTGTTGTATAGAAATTATTTCAGGTTTTATTAGTAGCAAGGCCAAGCTAAGGTGGTTAAAATCTGGACACCTAGATCTAGATGTGGAGGTCTTGATATCGAAATTCGGGACTGGTCTATCGGAACTTCAAAACATGTAAAGCATATCTTTAACCTTAAATATAGTGACACGAGCAACAAAATGTGGGGCAACGCTTAACGGATGAGTCGATTGATCTCTTAATAACAAAGTGTACATTCCTGTTATAAATAGACGTATCTGGAGTCTGGATGGCCTCTCCGAGTTCCGCAAAGCTAATTCATCAGCAACAGACTTTTGAATGATTTAAATATAGCCTACCTCCTCACTACTAAACATTGTCTAGTGGGACATGTCGGTATTAACCGACCAAATCAATATTTTATTGACAAACAAGAGAAAATCCGTGATACATATTGCCGTATCACACGAGCAAGGCTTCGATTCCGAAGATGAAGACTGAATGCACAGTATTTCACGTGACAATGCAAACCCAATTGTTCTTTCTGCCTATTGGAGAAATGGGAGGTATAACTACAATACAATACGCGGGGTTCGTTCACTAAGTTACAAGCTTCATGTTAATAACATCGACTTAAGGGAATTTATTGAAATTAAAGTATAGTTTGTGTTCAATCTTTTCTTGATTTCTACTTGAAGGATTCAACTGTTCTATTTCGTAAAGAGGACTTCTGTTCTAGCTCGGCCTAAATAAGGATGCGTAGCTTACATCGGACATTGGTCATCAGAAGTAACTTTTAAATGTGACATTAATCCCACGATTTCATTGTAATAACTGTAAAGAGAACTCTAATGAATATTGTTTTTCTTTACCGATACTCGATCCTGGTGGTTCCAGAGCGTGGCTACTACACTTAATAAGCAGATTTAACAGAGCGAAGAAAGCAAAAAAAAAAAAAAATTTAATATACGAGACCTCTTTTATTCACAAAAATAACACCAAAAAGTGCATTTGTGTTTAGTAAACAATAAAAACATAAAAAACGTGTGAAAAACTAACTTACATCACGATATTGATAAATATAATCCACATGTATGTAATAAATATCCTTTAGTCAACAAGAGACCACAGGCTCACACAAGACGAATGAATAGCCCAAGTCTACGCTATGACACAAAATACATGAGTCAGCTTCGTACGGACTATAAAGAAATTTATGAGAGACCATCGAGGACTGGACGAGACAGCTAACAATAATACTCAGCAGTAAAAGAATATTAAAATAGGTGCACTGTAGAGGCAATCAATGTTCGAATCAGTGACTTGACAGTATACTGAGGCTTGGTGATAGGCCTGTGAACCTTCGCGTTGTCGTAAGAGGGAGGGGATGAAACGTCAATGACACAGTCTCAACACATCACACGAGAGTCTACCTGGCTCTCCCTCTCCTCTTGCCCACTCAACCTTTATGCGTGCTACAGACTAAGATCTTACTCTTTTAATGTCCTCTTCCCCTACTTTCTCTTTTAATGTCCTCTTCCCCTACTTTCTCTTTTAATGTCCTCTCTTTCACTACTTTCTTTTTTTTTATGTCCGCTCTTCTACTACCGTACTTTCTCTTTTCATGTCCTCTCTTTCACTACTCTTTTCATGTCCTCTTTTTCCCTTCTATCTCTTTTCATATCCTCTCTTTCACTACTCTTTTCATGTCTTCTTTTTTCACCACTTTCTCTTTTCATGTCCTCTCTTTCACCACTTTCTCTTTTCATGTACTCTCACCACTTTCTCTTTTCATGTCCTCTCTTTCACCACTTTCTCTTTTCATGTCCTCTCTTTCACCACTTCCTTTTCATGTCCTCTCTTTCACCACATTCTCTTTTCATGTCCGCTCTTACACTACTTTCTCATTTTATTTGGCTCTTTCACCACTTTCTCTTTTCATGTCCTCTCTTTCACCACTTTCTCTTTTCATGTCCTCTTTCACCACTTTCTCTTTTCATGTCCTCTCTTTCATCACTTCCTTTTCATGTCCTCTCTTTCACCACTTTCTCTTTTCATGTCCTCTCTTTCACCACTTTCTCTTTTCATTTCCTCTCTTTCTCTTCTTTCTCTTTTCATGTCCTCTCTGTCACCACTTCCTTTTCATGTCCTCTCTTTCACCACATTCTCTTTTCATGTTCGCTCTTACACTACTTTCTCATTTTATTTCGCTCTTTCACCACTTTCTCTTTTCATGTCCTCTCTTTCACCACTTTCTCTTTTCATGTCCTCTTTCACCACTTTCTCTTTTCATGTCCTCTCTTTCATCACTTCCTTTTCATGTCCTCTCTTTCACCACTTTCTCTTTTCATGTCCTCTCTTTCACCACTTCCTTTTCATGTCCTCTCTTTCACCACTTCCTTTTCATGTCCTCTCTTTCACCACTTCCTTTTCATGTCCTCTCTTTCATCACTTCCTCTTTTCATGTCCTCTCTTTCACCACTTCCTTTTCATGTCCTCTCTTTCACCACTTTCTCTTTTCATGTCCTCTCTTTCACCACTTCCTTTTCATGTCCTCTCTTTCACCACTTCCTTTTCATGTCCTCTCTTTCACCACTTCCTTTTCATGTCCTCTCTTTCATCACTTCCTTTTCATGTTACTCTTTCACCACTTCCTTTTCATGTCCTCTCTTTCACCACTTCCTTTTCATGTCCTCTCTTTCACACCTTCCTTTTCATGTCCTCTCTTTCATCACTTCCTTTTCATGTCCTCTCTTTCACCACTTCCTTTTCATGTCCGCTCTTTCACCACTTCCTTTTCATGTCCGCTCTTTCACCACTTCCTTTTCATGTCCTCTCTTTCATCACTTCCTTTTCATGTCCTCTCTTTCACCACTTCCTTTTCATGTCCGCTCTTTCACCACTTCCTTTTCATGTCCTCTCTTTCACCACTTTCTCTTTTCATGTCCTCTTTCACAAAACTTTGTATTTTCATGTCCTCTCTTTCACTACTTTCTCTGTTCATGTCCTCTCTTTCACTTCTTTGTTTCTCTTTTTTCCCCCACCCCCAGGCCTACTCACTCTTTTTCTAACGACTACGCTCGAATTTTTTAAATTTCAAGTTTCTCTCTCTTTTTCTTCATCCCTCCCCTCAGTCTTTCTCTTGAAGAGTGGTGGTCAAATAGTAAAGCGCTTGGCTTCCGTACCGCGGGGCTCGAATGTGAATCCTAGTTAAAGGGAAACTCCGATGTTTTTGACAATGTTTGATATGTGTTTGGATTTACAGATAATTAATATATTATTATTTTGTTTTTATTTGCAATAATAACTTAGTAATTGATATTTTTCTGACGTAATTTTCCTGCGCATCCAAAACGGTCAGACTTTCACCGGGTTTCTATGTGACGTCACACATGCCTATTAATTTAATCTATTGACTAACGGAAAACCATACAGTTACGTTTACATTCTCTAAAAGAAATATATCTTCGTCTATGCAGTTAGATCTAGATCTTGTAAGCAAAGAAAAAATGCGCGTTAAAGGAGATTTACATGCTTGACTAACCACGGCAGTCTGTATTTTCTCGCCTGACCACTCAACACACAACAAACACTATCGCTTGGTTGTCTTGTCATGACTGACTACACGTATTCTTGACTAGCCTTACACTGACCATTTTTTTTTTCAAATCAGTCAGACCTGCGATCTATTTACTTCTTGAGACAGGGAGGTGCTTTGATGAAAATGTTATTTTTTTTCTGGAGTCGGTTGTCCTAATGCTTTTAAATATATCTATCTATATATAACTGTACCATAGCGCTTGACTAGGTCGTCACTAAGCCTAATAGCCTAACAGCTACTGTAAGAATGAAACGAAACGATTGGTCAAATCTAGTTTGCCTTTCAGTATTGTTGAGGGAAGTGACGTATGCCTAACCTAAAAACAAAATTTCAAAGAACCCCGTGTTTTTTTTTTTGTTTTTTTTTTGAGATGTCAAGAATTTACTGACTAATTTATTAAATACAAATGTTTCTAAGTATTTAAATAAAAAATGTTTACTATTACAACTTTTTACGCAGAATTTAAATATTTCAATAACTCAAATTTGAAAAACTATCGGAGTTTCCCTTTAAGACTGTGGTTTTTAACTTCGGAATTTTCAGAATGCACTGTGTCCACCGAACTCTTATAGGTACCTGATACATGCCTATTCTCTCCCTCTCTCTCTCTCTCTCTCGATCTCTGTTGGCCTGGCTTACTCCCTTAGCTTAAAATTTTATGTATTTATATATTTGTTTACAGCTTTCCGACTCCCCATTCAATCCAGCACACCTGTGCACTTCCGATCTATACGTTCTCTACTTGCAGGGCATTGTTCAAATCCAGGAACAGCAATGATCAACAATGGTTCATTGTAAGCGATTATTTTTACTTTCAAAAAATGTATTGACGTACTGTGTAGCTAAGTATTTGTCACCACTAGCGCACACTTTAGTAGCCTATTCGAAAAAAATTACCTGACGAGAACAATACTAAAGCTCGACATATAACATGTATATTATGGGAAGCGTGGTCGAGACTAAGAGGCTAAGTGCGCTTGAACTTGGCTTGTCTCGGCTACCTAGAAGGGGGCTCGAGGTTCGACACTCGGGCAGAGTTGCGTTTACTGAGCGCCTAAAGGCAGCACGGAAAACCAACTCCTAGATACCCCCTCCCCCCCACCGGTCCACAAATGAGATTGGACCAAAGCGCTCTGAGCATGCTATAAACATGAAAGTAGCGCTATATAAAAGCTATAATAATAACATTATATACATAATCTCTCATTTGAATGAAACACAAACAAGCAAAATAGAAAATCCTTTGAAAAAAAAACAACAAAAACATTGGGGAAGACTTCTGCGTGTGCAACTAAACTTCTCAATAATATAAATTACCAATAATTAAGTGACCAATTTTTTTTATTATGATTCATGTTTTGTTAGGTAAAATAAATAATTGTGTAAAGTTTCAACTTGATCCGAGAATGGGTGTGGAGAAATAACATGTACACATTTTTACCAGAGTGAGTTGATACGTGACCTCCGTGTATGTCGAAGGCGCCGGTTGATAAAAGCTTTGTAAAAAAAAAAAAATGAACGCAACGTAGACAACTTTTGGGAAACTATCTGGCTCACTCGTACGCTGCATACAATCCTGTATGGTACTTCAAATACTTCAACCACAGAGAAATTGAAGGTTAACACCATTTGGCAGTTAATTATTTTTTATTTTTTTATTTTGGTACTTTAAAAAAAAAACGACCACCGGTTAATCTGACCAGCCGCTTATTCCCACCGAATCTAAATTACCGAAACAAATCCTATTATACGACAGAAAGCGAATGATCATCGGAGCACCTGGTTATTTTTGTTAACGCCGGAAGTGGTAATGGTTCTAAGCCCACAATTACCTATAAAATGCTTCCAATGGCACGCGTCTCAAACTGCCTCACACAACCAGTCCAACTCCTGGCCTTCACGTATGGTTCAGATACTGAGCCCGGCGGAACTGTTATAACCACAGGAGAAGGGTCGAAGGCGAGCAACTGCCGCCTAAACCAATAAGCTTCGGGCAGGAGGGGCTCGTTAGCCTTGATTGGCTACCCATCTAGGAGAAGGAAAACTCTGCATTCAAACCTCCGCTGAGTTGCGGCTATACCCAAACATGGGAAAGACTTCGGGAGAAAACCCTGAGGAAAATCAGGAGCTGGTGACGCTAAGGCAGATTGCTGCAGACTAACAGAGCCTGCGGCGCTACTGATCCCAAACTGTATAGGATATTCCGTTCCTTTGGTCTCATCAGCTGCGCGGAGAGGAGGGAACTGCTGTGTGGGCGACATCGTTCCTACCATAAACAATGCCCAGGCTTTCTTCTCGCTTACTCAAAGCCCAAATCCAAAAACTGGAGCGGAAACTCCAGCTTCGCCTTTGGCGTCGGCCAAACACGGGAAGTGGCAGTCACCGGTTATAAGCTCAAATGCTCAATTGACGTAGAGCAGGGCGCCAGGGGCCACTTTCGTCGGTGGGAGGGATCCTAGGATTCCAATGGACAGCTACCGCCCGCCTCAAACTGGGCAGCCCCCAGCCAATAAGGTGCTGTCCCGTCATGCCTGCATTCCTCGTTTGGGTACACGAGGATAGGACCAAATCTGAAAAGCAGGCACAAAGCCAATGTACCAGTCGACGTGAAGAAAAAAAAGAGGAGCGTACTAAGGAAGTCACCAAGAACAACATCCTTACATTTTGATGTGTATGTGGGTTTTTCATAAATGGGTTGCCGCCGTTTGACGAAAGTTATTTTGGCGCTAGAAATTCAAGCGATAGACTCTCAAAACAGAAAACAAAAAAACTAAATATAGGTATGCATGCTGGACTGCCTTTCAGTCGTCTTGATGGTTCCGGGATCATACTCTGCTCGCTGCCATCCAACATCGTCCTGTGGGAGATTTGGACTTCTTCAAGAAGAAGAAGAACAAGAAGAAAACAACAAAAGTTTTCCCTTAATAAAATAATAACAATTTGAAATGTTATAACTAGGTCAGGATAACGTAGCTATTTATAATATGTTGGCCTACGATACCACAATGAATTGACATGAATGTTATGCTTTGTTGGCTTCCTTAAACGAAGTACGTTACTATGCCCCTTCCCTATTTTGGCACTTCCCATGTTTGCAAGAGTTGTCCCATCGTGACCTCCGTGCGATGGTGTCGGTCACATTGTAGCTTCGTCCAGGTTCCAAAAAAGTGACCTGACCTGACCTGCTTTCCATAACCTTCACCAAGTATTCAAGCACCTATTACCCCTAAGATCCCTCGATCGTATTAACTCTTTCTCTCCTAACTGACGACACCAGCGTTGATTCCACCAGAATGTGGTAAATAATTACGGAGAGAAAGAGTTAATCAATAGTATAACGAGAACAATTATCTTACCTGATGTGTGATGATGATTTATGTTTTTGATAATATTCATCTCAATGCTTGCAGTTGCCATCAATTATGGTTAACGTTAGGAGTTAAGTCTTTCCCGTCTTAGTATGTATTTATTGAATAGGGTGTATCAACGTAAGATGGCTGTATACAGGATTATTATTACTGTAGTAAGTAGTCCCCATACGAGTTCTGAAAAGTAGGCCTACTCCTGAACAAACAAACAACAAAAAAACAAAACAAGCTATTTTAAAGCTCTTTCGCTGCACTGGATATTCTCAGACATGCTGTGTAGTGTGTTTACGAAGCGAAATAACAAAAGCCTGCAAATATCTAGGTTGGCGCGGCTCAACGCTGTGTTACCGTCCAAAATAATCCATCTGGACGTTTGACCCCTCGTTCACCCATGATTAAATATCCCCCCCCTACAAATTGGTATAGGTTATTAACTCTAAATGTCAGAGAGTGTCGATCCAAACCTGGTATATAATTGGTTCTACGTCTAGATCTAGTTGCGATTCTCCATTAGGCCTACTAAATAATATAGATCTAATCATCTAGGCCTATCTATATAGCTTAGATATTCGGAAACTCAACAAATCGGTGTTTCAAAGTGTAGCATTCCACTACTATAAACACTCTTAAACACATTCTTAGACACATTAGATCTAGTCTAGGTCCATATTTTGAATTTAATAAACCATTTGATTTGATTTAATTGTCATTGTAAATTAGCTTTCGCTTTAGACTTAGACTTAACTTAGGCATTGTAAACCTTAAACTAGATTTAGACTAGACCTTTAAAAACTAAAATCAACAACAGTCATCATGAAATTGCTCTGGCTATTTATCCTAATAATTACTAGATACATACTAGTTGAACATAGAACTAGATCTACCTTAGTCAACACTTAACTTAAAAAGGAAACAACAGTCATAATCAATCATCACACTCTAAATCAATGCAACTTCAAAAATAACCTAACATACACATCCATAACATTAAAGAAGGTCACCCATCACAAATGGAAGTTCTCAATCAGACACAGCAGAAATGAATACCTATCACTGTTAATATTAATAGCAGGAGATGTAGAGTCAAATCCAGGGCCTAGATCTAAAGATAGATGCAACATCTGCAAAAAAGTAGGCACCATGAAACAGAAAGCCATTCAATGTGACACCTGCGATGAATGGTACCATGCATCATTTCTCCATATGAATACACCTGTGTATTATGCCTTAGGCAACAAAGACGCATCATGGCACTGTGTACCGTGTGGGTTACCTCAGTTTACATCAGGACTGTTTGATTCCTTTGAACCCATACCCATACAATATCCTAAACACCATCCCAAACCAAACTCACCAACCACTAGCCAGATCCACTCCTGTTAAACCTAAATCTACTAAAATTAATACAACAGCCTCACTAAACAAACATACTAAAGAAGTAATACCAAAATACCTTAAAACCTTAGTAATAAATTTTCAAAGCATTAGGAACAAAACAACAGACTTAGAAATTTTATTAGAATGTGAGAAACCAGACATAATTGCAGGAACAGAAACTTGGCTACATCCTGAAATTTATAATGCAGAAATTTTCGATAGTAATTATGAAATTTTTAGAAAAGATAGGGCTGATAATCATGGAGGAGTTCTTCTAGCAATAAAAAACACTCTTATAGCAGAAGAAATTACCTTACCTAACTCAAAAAATATAGAATCAACATTTTGTAAAATTAATACCACCTCAACATCCCTAATAATAGGCAGCATTTACAGACCACCAAATTCTAGTTTAGAATACATGCAGGAACTATGTAATCAGATTACTACACTTAAAGAGACAAATAAAAATGCAGTTTTTTGGATTATGGGTGATTTCAACCTACCTGATATAAATTGGAAAACACTAACCATAGATAAACACCAAAACCTAAAGGACATAAATTAGCTTTTCATAGAAACTTTACACAACCTAAGTTTAGATCAAATCATTAAAAAGCCAACTAGATTAAACAACACATTAGATCTCTTCTTAACCAACAGACCTGGATTAGTAGTTGATTATGATATTATCCCTGGTCTATCAGACCATGAGATCATAAAAATACACAGTCAGATAAAAGCAGTAGCCAATTCAAAACCCAAAAGAAAAATCTTACTCTGGAATAAATGTAACCTAACACAAATACACCAAGCTGCATTAAACTTTCAACAAACATTCTTATTAGAAAAAGACATTAACCAACCAGTCGATGACCTCTGGAATTTCATTAAAAACCATCTTAAAAGCATTATAGAAAATCATATGTGAGCAGGTCAGGCAGGCGCGAGTGGAGAGAGACCTTTTCTTACTGCTCAACATTAAAATTTACCAACAGTAGGCAGATGTTAGCGCTACTGGGTGGGCTCAATCTGTGCACCTCAGTATGGTGACCAAGGGGCTAGAGTCGCCTAAGTAACCAGACAACTAGCTATAACTAACCTAAACTAAAGGAAAACAAGATAACGAAACTTTAGTTAGGATAAATAAACAAACGAAACTTTATTTACATTTAATATGCAAAAATAAATCAATAATAAAATATAATATATACACTAACTTGACTAACCACCACGACTGAACCCATCAACTAACTAAAACCCTCTAAATCTACACCACTACAAACACTAACAAACTAACCAACTACTAACACAAACTGATCAACCCACTATCTAACTAAATCACTAAAACTAATACACTAGTCTAGACCTAGATCTACACTAACAAACTACAATAAACTAGTCTAGATCTACAATATTCTACTACTACATAACTAAAACTAAAAAGGACACCTTAGTTAGTACCTTACTATAGTATTTGTAGATCTATTCACTAAGAACAGAAACAGACTATAACTAAGTTTACTAATAGAACTCTAAGGCAACACTACACTAGTATTACCTACAGAAA
Source organism: Biomphalaria sudanica (assembly GCA_036873155.1). Taxonomy (NCBI): domain Eukaryota; kingdom Metazoa; phylum Mollusca; class Gastropoda; family Planorbidae; genus Biomphalaria; species Biomphalaria sudanica. The sequence goes on along the minus strand of JAZGLO010000509.1, from coordinate 1,690,734 downwards.
CAAATTAAATCTACAACAGCAGCCTAGAACAGCTAAAATCAACAGTTAAAACAGCAGTTACTTTATGCAGCTAAAAACAGTAACAATAGCAAACTTACAGACCGTCCCAGGTACAGGAATAAAAATAAGTACACGACAGACCACAAAGATCTTCGGCTGTCACACAGACATACTATACTGACCACTGGTCAACTGTACACTGAACTGTTTTTAAAACAGCGTGGCACACTTTTTATACACCCCACCCTAACTTACACAAAAACGGAAGTACAAATAATACATTTGGCACTAGCCTATAAAAAAATAGAAAACACAAAAATATAGCTCTGGGAGCGCAAGCTCACATTCATCCCGCCTAAAAAATTTTTTACGTCCTCGCAAAACAAAATACTAACAAATTACTAAAAATATAATACATACATAGTGTTCATACCTTCCATCAATTGGAAAAAAATAAATTACACAAAATATTAGAGCTTCAATATTATGACCAAAAAGTACTTAATAATAATGCATCATATTATATATAAGTATAGCAGCATAAAAAAAAAATTACGAATACAAGAATCCATAAGGTGAGGAAACAAACTTCATTTCCTCCTCCCTTACATATCTGTATGCACTGCCGTCTTCGGCTTCTACCATGTACCATCCTGAGGCGTATTTTGGCACAGCAGTAATTATGTAACATGAGGGTTCATACTGCATGAACTGTCTGCCCTGTCCTCTGACTCTACGTTCGACTAGCACTCGGCATCCAATGTTCAGAAGATCATTTCTTTTCCTCTGCAACTCAGGAACCTCATGGGAAAGCAAGATGGACTCCGGTTGAACCGGATGTAACTGTAGGAAAGGATTTGTTTCCCTACCTCCTTCTGCATGATGACTAGAAGTGTCAGGTGAGGCAACTTCTGTATGAAATGACATCATTTCTGCCACTGCGGGTTGGCTTCTGCGAACAAAAGAATCAGGTGCAGCGTTGGATCGCTTAGGACTCTGTGGCACCTCAGCCGACAATTCTGTTGGCTTGGGGGCAGGTTGCAGTTGTACTGCCTGTGGTTGTTCCACTGAGGCAACCTGAACGTGACTCACTGCTGCAGTGACATCAGGGCAAGCTCGGGTGAAGTGGTCCCGGCTGCCACAATTCGAGCAGTTGCTTCTAGAAGGGTGTTGTTGGTGAGCCCTGTTCCCTGGCTTCTGTCGCTGACCTTGGTACCTGTTCCTCAGCTTGCAATTCCTAGCAAGATGACCAGGTTTGCCACATGTGTAGCATTTCCTGTTCTTCATCAAAGGCCTCCTCTGGCTAAGGGTGCGCTTTGGTTGTGAGGCAATCTGTCTCACACTACCGCTAATTTGATCAGGTTGATGGTGGTTGCAATGGGGACAGTTAGAGTTCTGTGGCCCCGAAAGTTGTAGGCGCACAATCTGGGCTGCAAGCTCCTCCACTTGCTTGGAGAGAGTAGCTAGCTGACCTTCAATCTTTATCTCACTGCATGTTAGATTGACTTGCGGTGCGACATCCTCGTCCTGTGCCCACCTAATGGCCATGTCTCTTAATGCCAAGAATTCAGTTTCTGGTCTATCAAGTAGTCTCTCTCGCAGGTCTCTCCTTAGGGTCCTGTCACTGAGGTTTTCTATGAACTGGTCCCTCAGGATAGACTCGCTGAAGGGAGTTTCAGATAGGGCTCTCTGCCTGTCTGTGAGTGCTTCAAATGCCTGAAGGAGACGGTGTGAGTAGGTGCGGACAGACTCATTCGGGTGCTGGGTTATTCTGAACAGTTGCCCAATGAGGCAGTTGATGCTCCGCCTTTCTCCATAAATAGAGCGTAGAACTTGTATCAGGGCATCTGGACATGCCCTTGTTGTCTGAGGGTGACACCTAAGTTCGGCCTTCACTGCCTCACCTAGATGTGCAAAGAGGAAGTCACATTTTTCCTCTCGATGTACCATGTGTTGAGACTTCCAGGCTCTGTCAACACTTTGAAGGAACTCTTCAACTTCCCTGGCAGGACCATCGCCATGGAAGCGCCGGATACTCATCTCTGTCCTTGGTACCACAATCACTGTCTGAGACGGCTGCATTCTTGCTGCTGCTGCTGCCTCGCTGTTCATCTACGTAACTACTCAACAAAACTAAAGCCTAATAACCTCTCAACAAACGCTCAAGGAAAACTAAACTTCCACTATCACTACTTCCTATCACTGCCTAACTTAACTAGTACAAAAACCTAATCTATGTTAATCCCAAAAAACGTGTGTCTGGTTACTCAAGCACAGATCCCACTTTCTGACACCAAAAATGTGAGCAGGTCAGGCAGGCGCGAGTGGAGAGAGACCTTTTCTTACTGCTCAACATTAAAATTTACCAACAGTAGGCAGATGTTAGCGCTACTGGGTGGGCTCAATCTGTGCACCTCAGTATGGTGACCAAGGGGCTAGAGTCGCCTAAGTAACCAGACAACTAGCTATAACTAACCTAAACTAAAGGAAAACAAGATAACGAAACTTTAGTTAGGATAAATAAACAAACGAAACTTTATTTACATTTAATATGCAAAAATAAATCAATAATAAAATATAATATATACACTAACTTGACTAACCACCACGACTGAACCCATCAACTAACTAAAACCCTCTAAATCTACACCACTACAAACACTAACAAACTAACCAACTACTAACACAAACTGATCAACCCACTATCTAACTAAATCACTAAAACTAATACACTAGTCTAGACCTAGATCTACACTAACAAACTACAATAAACTAGTCTAGATCTACAATATTCTACTACTACATAACTAAAACTAAAAAGGACACCTTAGTTAGTACCTTACTATAGTATTTGTAGATCTATTCACTAAGAACAGAAACAGACTATAACTAAGTTTACTAATAGAACTCTAAGGCAACACTACACTAGTATTACCTACAGAAACAAATTAAATCTACAACAGCAGCCTAGAACAGCTAAAATCAACAGTTAAAACAGCAGTTACTTTATGCAGCTAAAAACAGTAACAATAGCAAACTTACAGACCGTCCCAGGTACAGGAATAAAAATAAGTACACGACAGACCACAAAGATCTTCGGCTGTCACACAGACATACTATACTGACCACTGGTCAACTGTACACTGAACTGTTTTTAAAACAGCGTGGCACACTTTTTATACACCCCACCCTAACTTACACAAAAACGGAAGTACAAATAATACATTTGGCACTAGCCTATAAAAAAATAGAAAACACAAAAATATAGCTCTGGGAGCGCAAGCTCACATTCATCCCGCCTAAAAAATTTTTTGCGTCCTCGCAAAACAAAATACTAACAAATTACTAAAAATATAATACATACATAGTGTTCATACCTTCCATCAATTGGAAAAAAATAAATTACACAAAATATTAGAGCTTCAATATTATGACCAAAAAGTACTTAATAATAATGCATCATATTATATATAAGTATAGCAGCATAAAAAAATAAATTACGAATACAAGAATCCATAAGGTGAGGAAACAAACTTCATTTCCTCCTCCCTTACATATCTGTATGCACTGCCGTCTTCGGCTTCTACCATGTACCATCCTGAGGCGTATTTTGGCACAGCAGTAATTATGTAACATGAGGGTTCATACTGCATGAACTGTCTGCCCTGTCCTCTGACTCTACGTTCGACTAGCACTCGGCATCCAATGTTCAGAAGATCATTTCTTTTCCTCTGCAACTCAGGAACCTCATGGGAAAGCAAGATGGACTCCGGTTGAACCGGATGTAACTGTAGGAAAGGATTTGTTTCCCTACCTCCTTCTGCATGATGACTAGAAGTGTCAGGTGAGGCAACTTCTGTATGAAATGACATCATTTCTGCCACTGCGGGTTGGCTTCTGCGAACAAAAGAATCAGGTGCAGCGTTGGATCGCTTAGGACTCTGTGGCACCTCAGCCGACAATTCTGTTGGCTTGGGGGCAGGTTGCAGTTGTACTGCCTGTGGTTGTTCCACTGAGGCAACCTGAACGTGACTCACTGCTGCAGTGACATCAGGGCAAGCTCGGGTGAAGTGGTCCCGGCTGCCACAATTCGAGCAGTTGCTTCTAGAAGGGTGTTGTTGGTGAGCCCTGTTCCCTGGCTTCTGTCGCTGACCTTGGTACCTGTTCCTCAGCTTGCAATTCCTAGCAAGATGACCAGGTTTGCCACATGTGTAGCATTTCCTGTTCTTCATCAAAGGCCTCCTCTGGCTAAGGGTGCGCTTTGGTTGTGAGGCAATCTGTCTCACACTACCGCTAATTTGATCAGGTTGATGGTGGTTGCAATGGGGACAGTTAGAGTTCTGTGGCCCCGAAAGTTGTAGGCGCACAATCTGGGCTGCAAGCTCCTCCACTTGCTTGGAGAGAGTAGCTAGCTGACCTTCAATCTTTATCTCACTGCATGTTAGATTGACTTGCGGTGCGACATCCTCGTCCTGTGCCCACCTAATGGCCATGTCTCTTAATGCCAAGAATTCAGTTTCTGGTCTATCAAGTAGTCTCTCTCGCAGGTCTCTCCTTAGGGTCCTGTCACTGAGGTTTTCTATGAACTGGTCCCTCAGGATAGACTCGCTGAAGGGAGTTTCAGATAGGGCTCTCTGCCTGTCTGTGAGTGCTTCAAATGCCTGAAGGAGACGGTGTGAGTAGGTGCGGACAGACTCATTCGGGTGCTGGGTTATTCTGAACAGTTGCCCAATGAGGCAGTTGATGCTCCGCCTTTCTCCATAAATAGAGCGTAGAACTTGTATCAGGGCATCTGGACATGCCCTTGTTGTCTGAGGGTGACACCTAAGTTCGGCCTTCACTGCCTCACCTAGATGTGCAAAGAGGAAGTCACATTTTTCCTCTCGATGTACCATGTGTTGAGACTTCCAGGCTCTGTCAACACTTTGAAGGAACTCTTCAACTTCCCTGGCAGGACCATCGCCATGGAAGCGCCGGATACTCATCTCTGTCCTTGGTACCACAATCACTGTCTGAGACGGCTGCATTCTTGCTGCTGCTGCTGCCTCGCTGTTCATCTACGTAACTACTCAACAAAACTAAAGCCTAATAACCTCTCAACAAACGCTCAAGGAAAACTAAACTTCCACTATCACTACTTCCTATCACTGCCTAACTTAACTAGTACAAAAACCTAATCTATGTTAATCCCAAAAAACGTGTGTCTGGTTACTCAAGCACAGATCCCACTTTCTGACACCAAAAATGTGAGCAGGTCAGGCAGGCGCGAGTGGAGAGAGACCTTTTCTTACTGCTCAACATTAAAATTTACCAACAGTAGGCAGATGTTAGCGCTACTGGGTGGGCTCAATCTGTGCACCTCAGTATGGTGACCAAGGGGCTAGAGTCGCCTAAGTAACCAGACAACTAGCTATAACTAACCTAAACTAAAGGAAAACAAGATAACGAAACTTTAGTTAGGATAAATAAACAAACGAAACTTTATTTACATTTAATATGCAAAAATAAATCAATAATAAAATATAATATATACACTAACTTGACTAACCACCACGACTGAACCCATCAACTAACTAAAACCCTCTAAATCTACACCACTACAAACACTAACAAACTAACCAACTACTAACACAAACTGATCAACCCACTATCTAACTAAATCACTAAAACTAATACACTAGTCTAGACCTAGATCTACACTAACAAACTACAATAAACTAGTCTAGATCTACAATATTCTACTACTACATAACTAAAACTAAAAAGGACACCTTAGTTAGTACCTTACTATAGTATTTGTAGATCTATTCACTAAGAACAGAAACAGACTATAACTAAGTTTACTAATAGAACTCTAAGGCAACACTACACTAGTATTACCTACAGAAACAAATTAAATCTACAACAGCAGCCTAGAACAGCTAAAATCAACAGTTAAAACAGCAGTTACTTTATGCAGCTAAAAACAGTAACAATAGCAAACTTACAGACCGTCCCAGGTACAGGAATAAAAATAAGTACACGACAGACCACAAAGATCTTCGGCTGTCACACAGACATACTATACTGACCACTGGTCAACTGTACACTGAACTGTTTTTAAAACAGCGTGGCACACTTTTTATACACCCCACCCTAACTTACACAAAAACGGAAGTACAAATAATACATTTGGCACTAGCCTATAAAAAAATAGAAAACACAAAAATATAGCTCTGGGAGCGCAAGCTCACACATATACCAACTAAATCCGTATCAAACAAAATAAATAAATGCTGGTTTAATAATAGACTAAAGAAGCTTTGTAAACAGAAGGAAAACCTATATAGAAAATTTAAAGAAACTAAGGCAGAAAGAGTTTACAAAAAGTATATAAAAATTAAACACTTAACCCAAAAAGTAAGCAGACAGCTGCAGAGTGAATACATAAACAATGTAATATCTAAAGATAACATCAAAAACCTATGGTCATACATTAAGTCTATAAAAATGGAAACAACAGGCATAGCGCCATTAAAAGATGAACATAACATAATAGATAATGATAATGAAACTAAAGCAAACATCCTAAACAAATACTTTGCATCAGCATTCTCAGCCCCAGGAGACAAAGACATATTACTGAATTTGAACCAAGTAGACAACATAGAAGATATAGTAGTACAAGAAAATGGAATTCAAAAACTATTAGCCAACACCAAACCAAATAAAGCGTCTGGACCTGATGGTATTCAAGCTAGATTACTCAAAGAACTAAGCAATGAGCTAGCCCCAGTGTTCAAAATACTCTTTCAGGCTTCACTTAACCAGGGCAGAGTACCAAAGGACTGGAAAGAAGCTAATGTCACCCCTCTATTTAAAAAAGGAGAAAAATCTGACCCAGGAAACTACAGACCAGCATCACATGTAAAATCCTAGAACACATAATATGTAGCAACATCATAAACCACTTAGACAAACAAAATGTCCTCACACCATACCAACATGGCTTTAGGAAGTATAGATCATGTGAAACACAACTAATAGGACTAATTGATGATTTTTCTAAAGGTTTAGATAATAGTGAACAAATAGATGCTATCTGACTAGATTTTTCTAAGGCTTTTGACAAAGTTCACCACCATAGTTTGCTTAAAAAAATTAAAATATTTTGGCATTAATGGTCCACTGCATCAGTGGATTAAAGATTTTCTGATAGGGAGAGAACAAACTGTAATAATAAATGGCTCTAAATCAACACCAATAACAGTAAACTCAGGTGTACCTCAAGGAACAGTCTTGGGTCCTCTACTATTTTTAATTTACGTAAATGATTTACCAAATTGCATTACTTCAGGAACAAAAGTCAGATTATTTGCAGACGATTGCATAATATATAGAACAATAAAAACGACACAAGACACAGATATTTTACAAAGAGAATTAGATGAATTACAGAAATGGGTATCAAATTGGAGCATGTCTTTCCACCCAGAAAAATGTCAGTTGTTAAGAGTAACAAAAAAACTAAAACAAATTAATTCCACTTATCTTATTCATGGCAAACCAGTAACACAGACTAAAAACGCAAAATACCTAGTTGTTATAATAAATGAAAAACTGTCATGGAATCCACATATTGATGAAACTATAAAAAAAATCAAACAAAGCATTAGGATTTATTAAAAGAAATTTCTATAAATCAAATAAGAACAAAAAACTAAAATGTTATTTAACCTTGGTTAGGCCAATAATAGAATATGCATCCTCCATTTGGGACCCCTCAACTCAAGAAAACATTAAGAAACTGGAACAGACACAAAATAGAGCAGTGAGATTCATAACAAATGAATATTCACATTTGACTAGAGTAACACCTATAGTAAAATCACTAAATTTAGAAAGCCTTCAGGACAGAAGACTCAAAAGTAAAGTAGCAATTATACATAAAACACTGAACCATAATCTTCAAATACAAAAACAAAATTTAATGAAATACTCTGAAAGACACAAAGATAAAGGCACATTTCTCATCCCATATGCTAGGACAAATTTGTACAAATACTCCTTCTTCCCTAGTGCTATTAGAGCATGGAATGGGTTGCCTGAGCTAGCCAGGAAAACCAGTCACTTGGCAGAATTTAAGTCATTGGTTAATATGCATGACTAAATACATGACGCGTAGGACGTAATCATCTTCTTTTTTGAAGTAATGTCTGTATTATATAAGATAAGATAAGATTCTTAAAGCCTACCGTGCGATATGAAATTAGTTAGTCTTTCGACAAGTCACTTGTGAGTTAGTAAACGTATGTGAACTTGTCGCTTTCGTAATCCCTTTATTTGTTTTACTTCAAGATGAGTGTTTGTTATTACTGCTAATGAGTTGTTGTTTTTTTTCAAGTATTATTAAATATATACGAAAAAGTCGATCTTTCATCAGTGACTTTCCAAGACTTTCAAATCTAGCATGCGGCCTACTATTTAAGTATATCAACATCTTTTCTTATATTATACAGACGTTGCTTCAAAAACTAATGTGATTACATCCTACGCGTCATACATCTAGTCATGCATGTTAACCAATGACTTAAATTCTGCCAAGTCATTGGTTTTCCTGGCTAGCTCAGGCAACCCACTCCATGCACTAATAGCACTAGGGAAGAAAGAGCATTTGTACAAATTATTCCTAGCATATGGAACGAGGAATCTGCCTTTATCTTTGTGTGATATATTATAAGAAATTCTTTCAAATCAACAAAGATGACTAAAATTTTATTTCAATACTAGAATAAGCGTTACCTATATGGGAGCCCTTAAATTAGAACTAAGAAATAATTATTAACCTATAGGCCTAATAAAAGTCATGAGGCTTACCAAGATTTACAGTACTAAAGTAACAGTGTAATTATATAACCCAGAGACACATACACTTCAGGACAGAGGACGAAGTAGTAAAGTAACAATAGTACGCTTTTGTAAAGCAATGTCCAAAGCTTAGACTAAAAAAAAAAACCACCTACCCCCCCCCCCCAATTTTTTTAAAAATATTCAGAACGACTACCTGATTTCTTAAACCAAATGCTAAAAGGCCTGTACGTGTGGCATGGGAGACATATAGGCATATCAATGGTTGCCTAAATCACCTAGGAAAACTATTGACTTATCTTATTAAACTACAGACGTTACTTCAAAAAAGACGAAGACTTTGTAGAACTGAAGTCTCTAATTAAGATAAATGGATACGCAAAGGACGTTTTTTTTTTTTTTTTTTGAAAGAGTGAACAAATAGATAATAATAATTATGGCTTTTAAATAGCGCTACTTTCATGCTTATAGCATGCTCAGAGCGCTTTGGTCCAATCTCAGTTGTGGAACAGTTGGGCGGGGGGGGGGGGGGTATCTAGGAGAAAGTTTTTCCGTGCTGCCTTCAGGCGCTCAGTAAACACAACTCTGCCCGTTTCGAACCTCGAGCCCCCTTCAAAGGTAGCCAAGCCAAGCCAAGTTCAAGCGCACTTAGCCTCTCGAACACATTTCTGAGAACTATTTTTAGCCACACGTGAGCCACATTTAAAAAAATAAAACTACCACCTTTTATAAGAGTTTAATTACATGGATGTCAACATTTTTCCTGTTCTTATTCAATAGGATTTCGCGCCTGTTAGCTAAGGGGTCTACAATTTCATTCATTCTGAGATGCTGAAATTTATTCTCCTGACGTCTACAGAAAATGTCACCTTAGTAAAAAAAAAAAGGGCCAGGTCACATCCAATCAAATATAAAGAGGGTGCGGAAGCGTTACTGAAATGTGACAGACATTTCGTTGCTCATGTAAAGCACGCATGTCTATATGTTTGTTTGTAAATGTTTTACATGTTTCGGATGTTCCTTCAGAGTTGGAGATAATGTTTAAATCTCCCTCATGATGACGGAGGATAGCAGCGGGCAGGGTATGAACTCAGGACCGTCGAGACGACTCAACATTAGTCAAGCGCGCATACCGCACGAGCAGGCAGCCAGCCATATGGAGTTTCAACGTCTTGCTAATCTGTTTGTAGCAGGTCTGTTTTGATAAGGAAAAAGGCATCAAAACGATGTAAAGGCGCTTGATAATCGCATTTCTTGAGCACAGTCCTTTCTGACACTAAAGAAACAAAAAAAAATTCGCTTAGTCGTAGATAGAGATGGGACTCGAACCCAGCTTCTAAAGTTTGGGTTCGGTCGGTCAGATTTAAGTTCGAGTTCGGTTCAGTTCGATGACCATTATAGTTCGGGTTCGGTTCGGTTCAGTCAGATCTAAAGTTCGGGTTCGGTTCCATGTTATAAAATAGATAATAGCAAAAGCTATGTACATGTAATAATGTTTAATTCAATTTATTTAATAAAACAGTGATGTCAAACTTTACCTAACATCCGGGCTATCGTCGCGGGCCACATAAAAGGAAAGATTAAAAAAAACCATTTAACAAATAATAATGCACTGTTTTTTAGAAACCCGTGGACACCATTTTTACACTAATTCATGGTATATAGGAAGCATAGACTTATATATACTATATAAGTCTATGATTGGAAGTTTTTCAGGAACCAACTTCTGAAAATCCGGCAGCATTACAGTATTTCATGTGAAATAAATGTGTTTTTATGTTTTGTAGTTTGTTGTTGAGTTCATTTAGATATGATGTAATGTCACTTTAAAAAGCCGAATCCCTCCACCGTGAAAGGTCTTAAATTGAGGCAATTGCTTTCATTTCTCCGTCATACAAATTTCACTTCCATGTCTCATATCAAAAACAGTTTTACAACATTTTTCTCTGCTTATCCAGCGAACTTCACTGTAAAATAAAACGTCTTCGAATTCGGACTCTATTTCTATCAGAAAATTATTAGAAGTTTTGCGGTTCAATGCTTAATATGTTATACAATTTACAGTGCTAAACACGTCATCACGTTTCTGATTTAACACCTTGCCACAGAGGTTCCGTTTGACTTGGCAATTTTTTCTAATAGCTCTTGCTGCCAGTTCGCTATGACATCGAGTCATACTTCTGGTGATATCAGTAATACTGCACTAGTAGTATATTCTCACAAAGAATGGTAATACCCTCTCTAAAATTTCTTTATGCAGGTATTTCCAGTGGTGTACGCTCCTCGTAGCAGTTTTCATCTTTGTGATTTTAAAATTGCTTTTGTACCGCGAATAAGTACCAAGACTTGAGCGGTATCAGATATGTCGGCTTATTTTTTAATTCAGATTTCTAATAATTGTCATACGAAAAAGGGTGTAGGCTTCAACTGCATTCTTATTTTCATGACTTATTTCCTCTATCACTGGTAATTACCCCCTTTTTACACAGTCGAAAAAAAGGCTTCATTTCACTACTTAAAATGTGAGCAACTCTGTAGAATTCTCTAAGCCCCGACTCATTTTCTTGTCCCTTCTTGGTAAATATTCTCGTCAATCCTCTAATCACTAGACGTTATTTAGAAATCCTCTCTTCGCGGCTCAAACTAAGGATGCCACCATAATTGTACATGATTTTGATTTCACAACGTTGTATAACCTTACGTTCTAGAAACAGCCACAAACAGCTCTATACAAATCAAACATATTGGCTTATTTTCATGCTCCACAAAAAACGTAAAAATCTGTCCACTTTTCCTGTTAGTTTTAACATTCAGAGTCTACTTTTTGTTTCTTCGAATCTCCCATTTCATTAACGTACAAATATTACGGCCCTTCGTGTCGATACCAAAAGAAGACAACTGAAAATGATGCAGGAAAGATGTACACACAAGCTGGAAAGGACACGACCAGATCAAGACTGCAGTAGAACTTTTCAAGAATTAAATATAACTGTCAAATCATCTCGTTGAAAACTAAGTTTTTTTTTTCTTACAAGAAAAAAAAAGAAATCTTGATTCAGTTTAGTTAAGGAGTGGACAGTTCGTTCTGTTCGGTTTTTAGTGTTTGCATCGATCAGTTTTAAAGTTCAGGTTCGGTTCGGTCGTTAGTAAGGTTCGAGTTCGGTTCGTTCGGTTCATTTCCCATCTCTAGTCGTAGACGTACTGAAATGTCTTCTTACAGATATTGTGAGTCAATCGTGCTACAGATGACTCAAATGAAAATTATTTAAAAGGTCTTAATTGGAATGGAAAATACGTCTTTTATTTTTAATAGCTCAATTTTAAAACATTGTTATGCTATTGTTCTATTCGTTAGCTACTGCACTCCTCCTCCTCGAAGTCGAAGACAAGCCTTATATTATATAAATGACCAATACTCAAATATCAATAAATACAATGTTAAAAGATTTACTGTCTTTTGTCTTTCGTTGGCCTTTTCCAGAACACCCCGAGAGCAAGGGGGGGGGGGGTGAACTTACTCCAGTTCCCAGAGGACACCACGGCAAGGTCAGCGGGCACTGTTTCCCGTGTCCCTTAATCTCCTCTTGCGAATTCGCCCGACACCTTCGGTAATATCAACACATACAATAATGAACATAAGGTTACAGAGCGTTTATAGTTTCATTAGCTCTTTAGCTGACATAGAAGAGAGCACCTGGTTGCAGGGCCGTTCTTAGGCCACCGCAACCTATGCGGCCGCATTGGGCCCCGCACTTTCATAGGCCCCGCGCGAATTTTAGGTGTAAATTATTAAAATAAACCATTTTAACTTAAATTTCTGGAATTCTCATGAAATTGTAAAACATACGAAAAAGTCAAGGAAATCTCCTGAAATTATTAAAATTTTCTGAAAACTGATGCAAATCTCCTTTAAAACAGACAAAGTTGTCATTTCTGGATGCTTTCATTAAATAAAAATGTAATAATAAGACGAATTTTAACCAAAACAAGAAGTTCAAATTCTTAATTTTCTTGAATAGTCACTGGCATACAAATATAGTTCTAAATCTATCTTTAAAAAAAAAACAAAAGCGATATTTTGCTAGTCGATAGTAAATCTAAAAGACAGATCTGAATCTTTTTGTTGAAAAACTATCATCTACTGTAGATGGCTCTTAAAGCTAATTTGACAGTGGTTTTGTACTTAGTAAAGAATGAATAAAATGCAAAGACGAATTTACTTTCTAATACAAAATCTTATCCTTTTCACAACCCAGAATAGGCAACGCGCTATCCGTTTCACATAGGGCCCCGCAATCTCTAGGACCGGCCCTGACTGGTTGCATGCGGCTTCAGAACGAGACAGCTGGAGGTCACTCACAGCTGCCGCGGGATACTCATTTGAGACCAAAAGAAATACCGCTGCCGAGGACATACGCAGACGGCGAAAAGAAAATCATAATCGACCACCGGCGGACAATGGTTATGCTTGCCCTGGATGTGGCAAAATATGTAGGTCACAGCTGGGGCTGCGTAACCACGGAAATACTGCATTCGTCATTAATCTTCGGACTCGAAGACAAGTCTTATTATAATTATTTAGATCTTTACGACTATTAGACATGTTAATACTTTTTTTTTATTTGAACATTTGATTTGAATTTGTACTTTTAATTTGGAATGCTACGTTTTAACTCATCTTACGCAAAGAAAAACCAATGTAATGCATTTAAACTCTGAAACTATGACAGGGGCGTAACTGGGGATTTGGGGGCCCGGGTAAATTGACCTCTTTGGGGGCCCCTTGCATTTTGACATTCGACATATGACATGAGATAATGTACGCAAAAATATATAAGTCCAAAATCAAATTGGTTCAGTATATCAGTAAACTTAAAACAAAATTATCATCCAGTCTCTTTTAATGAATAATACCGTTGTTTCTTAGTTAAATAATGCACAAGAGACAAATCTAAATTGATATCGCTTCACGTCGTGCATTCTGTGCAGCAAAGACATCTATAACATCAACTACATCGATACTTTCTAGTATTTGTGACTTCACTGACATTAAAGCCATGATAAGCCTTTCTTGTGTCATTGTGCTCCTGAGATAGCTTTCGATGAACTTGAGCTTTGAGAATGATCTCTTACATGACATAATGGAAGTGGCCTGAGTTAGCAGTATTCGGAGGAGGTTGCAAAGTTTGAACACACGTAATTTCCATATGAAGCCTGTTTCCTCAATATGTCTATTGGTGATTGTATTACTGGTTTGTTGATGAAAAGTGCTCGTGCATCAATGACATCATTGAAAAAGCGATTTGCCATTTATTTCATTATACAAACAGGAAAAGTAGCACAGTTTGTCATAAGCAGGTCTTCATCTAACAGGTGTCTTGGTTCAAGAAGAAACCCAAAGGTATCCATTTTCTTTCCAGCCTTCTGTCGCAACACGTTTAAATTGCAGTTCTATTGACAGTCCTACATTAGAACTCAACTTCCCATCAAGTCTTTTCTTTCTTCTGGTTGTTTTGATTACAGGGAATCCATAGTATTCACTATCTTCTTTTGCTTTTTCGATGGACTTGGTTTTTTGTCAGTTTCTCATCATTTTGCAGAAAGCATGAACGGGTACTAATTTCTTTAGCAGCTTCCCGTATATGCAGTCCAGACTTTTGTAGTTTCTTCTGAACTATAGTAATTGGGCGCAAGAGCTTTGACCAGAATTCAAGATAGGCAAAAAAATCTTAATTTTCCACTGCATGAAGAAGATTCTGTGCTAATATTATATGGTATTATGTTATTTTTGGTTGTTTATGTTTTCTGCGCAAGCAAAAGGATTCGGAGCATACAAAAGTGTGAAAGATCCATATCTCGTTATGCTCGAGTATAGAAATACTCCGATAAGTGGACTGCCGTATTCACCACCACAACTGCTGCCGAGTAGAAGACTCAGGGAATCATTCCAACTGATCCCAAACTATTGAAAGCATCGGTAGCTGAAAATGCAGAGACATTACTCAACGAACGACAGATGAAAAGCAAAGTGAAATACAATGCAAAAGCAAGACTACCTAAAGATTATTCTGTCGGAGAGTTCGTCTAGGTCAAACATGGCAGAAACCAGTTGTCATAAAAAAACATTCATCACCCAGATCTTACATCATAAAGACAAACGGAAAAACACAGAAGAAATCAACGCTTTTTGAATAAGAGTATCGATGATAACATCTCTGGGTACTATGATACCGATGGAGACCATGAACTGCAAACTGTTTGAACAAACGAAACTGACAGTTATAGACCAACGTCTAGAGAACTTGTTGTGCCAGTCAAGACAACCAGAAGTGGACGAATTGTTAAAGTTCCTAGTAGACAGGGCCGGCCTTAGGCCACTGCAGCCTATGCGGTCGCAGTGGGCCCCGCGCTTTCATAGGACCCGCGCTAATTCTAAGTGTACATTATTAAATTAAACCATTATAACGTATATAAAATAACAGGGTTTTCGCGACCTCCTGATTTTTCAGGGCCTCCAGGAAATCTCATGAAAAGGCAAAATATACGATAAAGTCTTGAACTTTTTTTAAAATTTATTCAAATCTCCTGAAAAATAGACGAAATTGACATTTTGGGGTGCCTATAAATAAAAAGTGGCATTGCGAGCTTTTATTTGATAAAAATTTATTGCAAAGACGAAAGTAGGCCTTTTTTCTAATTTAAAAAAAAAAATATTGTCATTATGCTCATCCCTACCCAGACTAGGCACCGCGCGATCCGTTTCGCATAGGGCCCCGCAAATGCTAGGGCCGGCCCTGCTAGTAGATATCACTCTTAAGAACTTTAAATAGAAGGGTGTGATATCTTCAAAAGGAAGGATGTGCTAATATTATATGATATTACGTTATTGTTTGTTGTTTATGTTTTGTACGAAAGCAAAAGGATTAGATTGAAATAAAAAGAGTTTCCATTGGATTGAGGAAAGATGAATAGAGGGGTAATAACTCGAGTGTGAAGTTTAATTCTGAAATTATAGACGCCAAACCCGAATAATGGACTATTCTAGCATTATTAAGAATAACTTTTGGATCTGTTATACTCGATTCTGTAAATTTATTAGTAAAGGTAACAAGATACCTGGAATTTTATTCGTGGCAACAAAGTTTAAAATGTAAAAGTAACTTAAAAAAAACTTTGATTTCTGTGGGAAAAAATATTTTTAAAATGTCAACAAAAGTCAACGTACTGATAGACCTAGATCTAGGTTTAGTCCTTGTGATAAATTTAATCCATAAATGTTGAAAAAAAAAAAGACACCCGTTGACACTATTTGTCAATCAAATATATTAAATGTATGTATTTACAAATACATTTCGGACACCCATTTGCCCCCCCCCCCAGGTGGGGGCCCGGGGTTTTTTAAAATTTTAGTCTCTCCCCCCTTAGTTACGCCACTGAACTATCTCTTGTATCAAAATATAGTTACCCAGGTTTTACATATTGTAATAAATGAAGGGAGGAAACTCAACGAAACTTAGGTGTTAATTTACATTGAGACACGACAAAGACATAAAGGACATCTGCCTTGAGCACAGCATCTTCTTTTCGGCTCTAGATTTGGGCGGAAATCGTTCTCTCCTTCTTATGTCAACATCCTTCTTAGACTAATCTCTAATAGTGCGCACCTTCTGCACTATCTTGGAAGGCGGTGTGCATGGCGGGGTTATAACAATATGAATTACATGTGGAATGTAGATATGTGTGGTAGATCCGAATGTAAATTTTATTATTTTCAATTAATGTTAGACAACCGTGTGAGAAAAAATAATAATTTCTAAGCAATGTGTTATCTCCCTATAACACTTTCATTTTTACAATTAGGCTAATACTTTGGCTTTACGACATGCAATTGCTTTTAACTTATGAACACAATTGTGACAACTACAAAATAAAAGAGCTATTTTTATCCCATACTAGATATATATATATATATATATATATATATATATATATATATATATATATATATAAGAGTAACAAAAAAACTAAAACAAATTAATTCCACTTATCTTATTCATGGCAAACCAGTAACACAGACTAAAAACGCAAAATACCTAGGTGTTATAATAAATGAAAAACTGTCATGGAATCCACATATTGATGAAACTATAAAAAAATCCAACAAAGCATTAGGGTTTATTAAAAGAAATTTCTATAAATCAAATAAGAACATAAAACTAAAATGTTATTTAACCTTGGTTAGGCCAATAATAGAATATGCTTCCACCGTTTGGGACCCCTCAACTCAAGAAAACATTAAGAAACTGGAACAAACACAAAATAGAGCAGTGAGATTCATAACAAATGAATATTCACATTTGACTAGAGTAACACTATTAGTAAAATCACTAAATTTAGAAAGCCTTCAGGACAGAAGACTCAAAGGTAAATTACCAATTATACATAAAACACTGAACCATAATCTTCAAATACAAAAACAAAATTTAATAAAATACTCTGAAAGACACAAAATAAAGGCACATTCCTCGTCCCATATGCTAGGACAAATTTGTACAAATGCTCTTTCTTCCCTAGTGCTATTAGAGCATGGAATTGGTTGCCTGAGCTAGCCAGAAAAACCAGTGACTTGGCAGAATTTAAGTCATTGGTTAATATGCATGACTAAATGCATGACGCGTAGGACGTAATCATCCTCTTTTTTGAAGTAACGTCTGTATTATATAAGATAAGAAGATAAGATATATATATATATATATATATATATATATATATATATATATATATATACATATGTATATATTAGCTTTGCATTTTTAAGCTTTCATTAGCATTTCTTAGGTCTACGATTCGATCTCTCACTATATATATCAAGTGATTAAAATTAAATGTTTCTGGCTGTAAACAAACTAAAAGGCCTAACCGACAAATGACGTCGTCTCTCGCGATATTTAATCAATTGTTTCCGGAAAAGCGCAGACTGTATGCGCGAATTTAATGTCCTAGGGAAGATTGTAGTTTACGTGTTCTAGCACATTACAAATTAACATTTCGATTTTCTAATTATTCTCCTCTGATATCTTGAATCTATAGTGTATCCACATTTTAAGTAAGTTAGACTGTCTAATTATTTATAAATCTAGTAATAATTTGATCTAGAACTCTTCAACTAGATATTCTAATTCTAGAGTCTAGTTAAGTCTAGATTGACTAGATGAGTAGATCTAGTACTGACAGTGTCAGTGACTGTCACTGTTTAGGACTGTATTGTACTGTAGTAGTGTAGTCTCAATCTGTAGTGAAGTGTAGTGTAAGTTTAAGTTACTCATTGCTCAAATTAAGTCAAATTACTGTAACTCAAACTTATTAGTGTTTAACTGTTTAATGCACTGACTGTAGTGTAGTGTGTCAGTAGCTCAGTATAGGGTGTTACTCCAGTTGCCAGTTAAGTTACGCCAGTTACGGGTGTAGAATCTTTGAATCTAAATGAATCTATCTAGTTCACTGTAGCCCCTCTCACCTGTGTATGTATGTTACATATCTAGATCTAGATCTATATAATAGATCATTTCTAGATCTAAAATAGTACTGAACTAGATCTAGATTTTTATATTAAATATTATTATAGATCTAGATCTATAAAAAGACAATAAAAAATATAGTTCGTCTATCGTGGTTCGATGATGACCACTTTGACTTTGTCATCTATAGATCTATATCATAGTCATAGTATGTAGATGTATCTAGACTCTAGTAGAGTCTATTCTTGATTTAGGAAAAAAAAACTCAAGATTTAATCCTAGTAGCCTATCAATTCCTACTTTACTATATAGATAATATATTTTAATTTAATGTATAATATAATCAAATAATCTAGTCACATTCTAGTGAAGTTGTTATAGCTCTACTACATCTAGAGCTATAACTATTATTATATTAATTTATAATTTATACAACTAATATGGATCATCATCTTATGGAAATGAGATTAATGCATTGGCTATGATTGGAAGGATGTCACCCACACAGCATTACACTAATTACAGCAGTTTTCACCTCTATGTGCAGCTGCTGTATCCAAAAGGAACAGCAAGTGCCAATACAATTTGGGGTCAGCGGTGTGCAGGCTCTGTCTGTATGGCAGTATGGCATTGAGTGCTGCAAACTGCCTAAGGCTATGATTTTTTCCTCAAGGTTGACTCTTGAAGCCTTTCCCATCATTGGGTATCGCTGCAAGGCAGCAGAGGTTTCAGTTTTCCATCTCTAATGAGTCCTTTCTATAATATTATAATAAGAATTTTAATAATTACTAATAAATATTATTAATATAGTATATAATATATTAGATCTACTAGTATAGATTCAATAACTAAGTAACTACATGTAAAAACTCATATTGAAGTCCTTTTAAAATATTATTTTTGCTGTTGATTATTGCTTAGGTACATGTTCCTAGTAAAGCTAATTATTTGTACTTTCTGTTTTCAGGTGCTAAAATCTTATATGATGGACAACTGCTGCTAAATCTTCCCTGAAGTTTCGAGTGATATTAAAGTGGTATTGTTTTATTAATTAAAGCATATCTTGGGATTATTCAAGATGGTTTTGTCTCAAAGGCAAAAGGATGAATTGTGAGTAGATTTAAACAATCATTTTTTATTTATGTTCTCTCTGCATTTTTTTGTTTTTATCTTTTCCATTATTTGGAAAAATATTACAAAGAAAATGACCCTAAGCATGAACAAAATATATTGGATATAAAAAGTCTATACATTTTTATTTTATAAGTTAAAATGAGTGAAGGCGTGTTGGCTGACTGGTAAAGCACCTGGCTTCTGAACCAGGGTGTCCTGGGCAAAAATCCTGGTGAAGACTGGGATTGTTAATTTCAGGATCCTGAGACATTTTAAGTTACATCATAGTAATACTAGTTGACTGGCGACGTAGCATATACAGCTATTTTGCAGGGCCGGCCTTAGGTCACTGCAACCTATGCGACCGCAGTGGTCTCCGCACTTTCATAGGGCCTGTGCTAATTCTAGGTGTATAAATTATTAAATTAAACCATTTTATGACTTATAACAGATTTCTCGCGGCCACCTGATTTACCAGGAGCTCCTGGAAATCTCCTGAAATTGTAAAATATATGAAAAAGTCCTGGAAATCTCTGGAAATTATTAAAACTTTTGAAAACTCATACAAATCTCCTGAAATATATACACAAAAATTGTCATTTTGGGGTGTCATTCAATATGGAAAAACGACAATCTTACGATTAAAAAAATGGTATTATCCTGTAATTTTGGAATCTGGTGAAAGAAGCTTCTCGCGCCTCAAAATAATGAAGAATTACTTGAGGTCAACAATTCTCGTAGATAGATTGCAACATTTGGTAATTTTTGCTATTGAGCAAAGTAGGTAATAGAATTTTTAAGATATACTGTATGACTTTTCTACACGCAAGGCTTGTAAAGTAATTCTGTGCGTAGTAAAGAATGAAGAAAATGCAAAGACGAATGTATTTTCTAATATAAACTCTTAATTGTCACTTATAATCCGTATCCCTACCTAAACTGGGCCCCGCGAATTCCGTTTCGCATAGGGCCCCACAATGGTTAAGTCCGGCCCTGCTATTTAGCAGATTACTTGTCGCCCCCCCCCCCCCTGGCGCTTTTTTCGTCGGTGAAACTACGTGGGTTAGAAATAAGAAAGACTGATTTTTTTCACGGCTTCTTGGTCTCAATGGTTAAGTCCGGCCCTGCTATTTGGTGATGGATGAATACTCCTTGTTCCCCCCTTTTTTTATTTCGTAGGGTAACTCTAGTCTGATTTGCAGAAATAAAAGAATGATCTTTCATTTACTTCTTGTCCAAACTCTTGAGCCATGAAGAGAATTATATAAATAGATAGATGTCCACATTACAAAACATTACAGTGGTATGTCCACATTATAAATGTTTAAGTGGCTTCTCTTTATTAAAAAAATTTTGACTAAGACTGCTTTTTTAAAATTCTTATTGGCATTTTTATGTGATTACAACTAAATTCAAGGACTCAAACGCAAAAAAATCCACAAAAGAGAACAGACATCTTTAAAAACTCTATAGTGCTCTGTCTTGATACAAAACATGTCTATAGATGTCATCATTGACCAGTTCAATGTTTACCTTACAAAATATTACGGTTGATGTTTACATTACAATATTCTGGGTACTAATCTCTATGGAGCATTGAAGATATTGCAATGTCCCATGTGTTTATCAGAATGAATCTCGCATGTATAGCATCTGTCAGTGAGACCATTGGGAATCATGTTGTTTTGTAATTAACTTGAGTCACTGCATAGTGAGGGTATAGAGAAGGTGGGGTGTGATCAATAACTTGGCCTGAGCATTAGTCAATACATAAGATACATTGATGCTTAATGCTTTGTTCAGCCCATGTGCAGGTATTGAATGCATTTTTGTTTGTATTGGCATTTCCTTTTTACCTACCCTTCTTAACATTTATTTATTTTCTGTAGCTTTTTGACATTTACTATTTCTTTTAAACACTTGTGATGAATTAAAAAAAATATTTTTTTTGTTTGAAGGTGTAAAAAGATTTTTTTTTTCAATTGACATACATAGGTCAATATTTTTCATTCACAAAACAGTGAAATGGCTTATCATAGTCACTTTTAGTTCTAACTTCCAGTGCATTATGTGATAGTGCAATAGTTTGATAGAAGTAGGTCTATCTCTAGGAATAGACATTGTAATTTTTATATTTAAAAAAATGGTAATAGGGACAACTTTTAAGTCATGCAGAAATAGAGCTCATTCCTCTTTCAGTCACGTGATCTTTGTTGACATTACATTGTTGGATTGGATGAGTACTAGGGCTAGATCAACAGTCAACACATTTTATTTGAAGGCAATCAGTCTTTCCGATCTCTCTGGTCACTGCCTTCCTCGTTCTCCTATGTAGACCTATAACCTAGATTTATGTTCTGGTATAAATGACTAAACTTTTCAACTGTGGATCAGCCTTTTGGGCTGAGAAGATTGACTTGTTCAGTAGCTGTGGCCCCTACTAAAGCCATTAGATGACAAGGGCAGACAAACACTACGGTTGTGTAATGCTTTACATTGTTTCTCTCGAAAATCAGCGTGTCGCGTCGTCTGCTTAGTTCATAACTTGTGACAAGCATTCGTGGTGAGAGCTGTGGTGCTTTCTTTGGTCCACATCGCTGGCCACTAATTGTGTGCTGTAATGAGATAACATAAAAGGTGGCAATTAGTATACCGCTGGTAAATGTGATGTTTTAAAAGCACACTTTACATGTGATCTATTCCCCCTTTCCCGTGTACACCATGTTTCATTTGTTCAAAACAAAGAAAATACAACTGAATTTCCTACATATGAGCGCTACAAAAACTATACCTTTTACTTTTCTACTAAAGGAATTCTTTTGTTGGTTTTGAAAGGGAGGCTATTGAGGTTTACTATCAAGTTGTACATTATCTTTACCATCATGTTTTTGTTCTCATCTAATCCATGGATTAATCACTACGCTGTCTTCATTCTAACAAGAATTTAGTCAATACCACCGTAACTGAATCGAAAAATCTACTTTAGGATATGTAATGTTAAAGATCTACATTTTATATATATATATATATATATAAGTACATTTTACTCATAATTATGATCACTTTGTCTTAATTAGTTTATCTAATCGGTAAGGGGGGAGGTCATGACGCTGGAAACCTCTCCCTCTTCCTGTCAAAACGACCGAAATTCATTTAAAAAAAAATTAGGAAGAGGTTATCTAAAAATATTTGCTTAGTATCGTTGAGTTCAGCTACGCCACTGATTGTCATTACTGATGCGTAGAGTAGAATTGTTATTCTTATAGATAGTTCAATTGCTATTTTTGTATTTCGCATTGATATCCTTACTTCAGCGGCTAGGCTAAAGCACCGTGATATCGATCAGGTCAGCTCGCACTTAGATCTAATTGTCGTGCACGCTATCGAGATGGCCGTGTCGTTCTAGTTTTGAGCCTTTACTGTCGGTAAAGCATTGTTGTCTAGTGGTCATCCATGTCTTAAAGCTGCAAGAATGGTCAAGCGTGATGGTCACTGATATCACAAACACGTCATCGCTGAATGGCAGTTGTCTCAGGACGCTGCCTTAATTGGTGTGTCACCGTCCAGGTTATTGATAGGCTATCATTGAAAAGAGGCTCGGGTTAAACGGGGGTGTATTGGTGTAGTGAGAACAAGTAATTAAGGTTAGGTCAGAGCCCCTTGTTCTGAAGTGTTGGCGCCCCCATTTATCTTCGTTTTGTTTTGTCCTGCTATCTGACAATACAGCCTTTTGTGTTTCCAATTGAATGTGTTGGATTTAATTTTTCTCCCGCGCGTTATAGGAATGTTGAAACGGGGGTAATGCTTGGATAAATGGAAAAAGTAGGTCAAAGTAGGGAGGCCTTTTGGTGTTTGGATTGGGTCACCAATAGTGTAGCTGCTAGTTGACGGTTTTTTCTTTCCTTCAGCGCTCATTTTGTTTGAATTGCTTCGTGTTCTTTTGGTGTCTGTGATCACATTTCATAACACCAGCAACATGTGCTAGAGCCTCTCTCATTCTCCCAGCCATCGCTTGGACCAACGTTTTCACCACACCATCTAATTTACTCAGAGATCTAGATTATATTGCGATAGTGTTCCCCCTGACCCACACCAAGACGTCGAAGACAACCCAATGCAGTGGTACTTAGTTATTATTGCTTGCCGGGCACCTTGGAATAAATAAAGCATAGAGCATGGACTGCATACTCTCTGTGCTTGTGACGCAAGACTCAATCAACACAAAGAGGAAAAGGTTCGGGTCATTGCATTGACATAGACACTCAGAGTAGTAGATTTCACTTGAAAGTATGGTACTGCAAATAGGCCAGTGAAGGCTGTCATTTACTTTACACATGCAACTCAAATCAAAATAACCCCAAGCCAAATCTTGGTTCGTATGAAGGGCGCCTTTCACCCCCCCCCTCCTTTTTTTTTTTCAAGGTTGGTCGAAATGATATAAGAGATGTTTCTATTTTGTTTTGCAATGATATCAATGTGTCGTTCTAGATTTATAAAGGAATACGTAAAAGTAATGTTATGTGTGTGCCCAGAAACCTAAACACTGTTTTTTTCCCCTTCTTAGTTGATCAATATAACTAAACATTATTTGAACTGA
Source organism: Biomphalaria sudanica (assembly GCA_036873155.1). Classification (NCBI taxonomy): domain Eukaryota; kingdom Metazoa; phylum Mollusca; class Gastropoda; family Planorbidae; genus Biomphalaria; species Biomphalaria sudanica. The sequence continues at coordinate 1,666,659 of JAZGLO010000509.1, read as the reverse complement.
ATATAATCACTGACAGGCGTTATTGACATGTTTTATTCTTTGGCGTTAGTTATCAGATAACATAGTCTCCTTTTTTTTTAAATTGCTGCTATTCACGATATTATGACAAGAAAAACTCAGTTATTCATTTGAATACCTGTTTATTATTTTTATTATTGTTGTTATCATTTGTTTTTGTATAAAACTTGGTGGCAATGAGCATTAGCCTACTAATTTATGATCTAAAATGGAGAGAGGGACTGATTCTTGGCAGTGTAGGCTGGGATATTTCTATTCGGAGTATTAGGACGTCCTTGAGTGTTTCGTACAGTTTGTATAGGTACTTGTCTGGGGAGGGCGGGGGACTCATTGAGCTGGCCTCGAAGCATTGGAATTAAGCGCTGGCCAAGGACTTCTATGTGCGGGACTTCACCTACTTATCTAGTCCCAGTATTTACGATAGCTGTTGTTGGATATACGACATGTATGTAATAGGATCAACAAGTTGTTCAAACGTTATGTGCACCTTTATTACCCCCCCCCCCTTCTTTCCTATCTTTCTATCAGTGTAATTAATTGTTCCCACGACCAGTCTTACTTTACTAACACTTTAAAATCTGGAGATGTTCTTTTGAGATATGGAAGTACTCTTTGTAAGTGGACTCTGTGTGTCGGGGGCTTCACTTGAAGGCATAGTTTACAGAAAGACGGATTGGATGCATATCTAAATGTCTGTCAAACAGGGGGGGGGGGCTTGGGTATTACTGACTAATCTCATTGTTTTGCTATCCCGTCTATATTTTATAGGGATTTTCCTTTACTGGAGTGTTTAGTCGTATGAAAAGTCTCACTTTGGATTATATAAGTTGTAGACCAGTGGACACCAGGTGGGAAAACTGTAAACATCTTCGGGGACTGACACATTGCCCCCTATGCGACGCGGGAAGATCTATTCTAAGTACGACACTTACGTCATTGTTTTAAAGTACACGCGTTTGATATCGCATGCTATAAAGACTGCTCGGAGTTGTGGTTTAGCTAGGATAAAGCAGAAACTAATATTTCATCGCTCAAATGTTCACGTTTCGTTCTCTCTGACTGAAGCTGAGATGTCATTGTACTTGAAAGTATGCATATCAATCCCCCTCCCCCATTTTTTCTTCAGTTTGTGTATCGATTGTGTGTGTGTGTGTCTTATCTGATTGCATCTACAAGGCCGCGCTTTGTACACATTACAGAAGTCGTTTGCTGTTTGTTGACATCGAGTCCATTGTATGCTTATAGATACATTCAAGAGAAAAAAACGGGATGGGGGGGGGAGTTACCTGCTTGCTGAATGACATTCCGTTCCACGGCTCACACAAGTGTAAGTGTAGCGGCTCGCAAATCATACTTGGTGTGTTATGTGTTTGATTGGGTGAGGGGGAGGTAACTCCAGATCACTGAGGAATAGTTTCAGGGCGTGAGCTAAGGCAAAAGCCTAATCAAAACGATGACTAACGCAGGCCTCTTTTAGTCAAGCCGTCTGCCCGGTTTTGTCTCCCCTTGCAGAATGAGATATGATTAGAAAGTTACGCTCAGTTTTAGCGAGCTGAAAGGGGAGAGGAAGGGTGGTTGTCTAATCTGGATGCTAAACACTGTCCGATAGTCTTCATTGATACTTGAATGACGTCACAGCTACATGCGCTGCACACTTCTTGTCTGAAGAAATTTACTGCTTGCCCCCCCCCCCCCCCTTTTTTTTTCTTCTTTATTTCTTTATCATTGTAACCTTCATTTCACACTTTATCATTGAAGTTTTATGTACAAAGGTCCATAGGCACATTACAGTCCTATTTTGTTTACAAAATTGTCTGCATATTAAACTCAAGTTATTTCAAACTCGTGTTACAAATATTTTAAGATGGGCAGAAATAGTTTGCTTGTATCAAAGTTACCAAACTCCCATTTGTTTGATCACTGAGAGACAACAACAAAGCTAGAATGCCTTGTGAAATGTCAGACTTTTGCAGACAAGTAGAGGGATACAGTTCATTGGATTGAGTTTGAGATGTAGGGCTTCTTCATCCATACCTTTCTTATTTCATGTAATAGCTTGAATTCATTCAAGTGCTAGAGTATTTACAACATTCTTTTGTAGCAGTTCTTGAAAGGGCTATTAGTTTTGTTTAGTCTCTGCTTGTCTATCATGTTGAGACCTCAAATAAACAACTAAAAAGAGCTTTTGAAAATTCAATTTCACCATATTCTGTTGCAAACCCATTTGGTTTAAAAATTTATTTTCAGTGATTATCTTTCTTACAAATACACCTTAAAAAACTAAGGAATTGTATAGTATTTACTAATAATAGTACTTGTGATACTGTTTTCTAATAATAATCATGATAGGGTTAAAGTATTTTTTTAAATTTAATATTTAATAGTACATTTTTTTCTTAGTCAAAATAATGTGTATCAAATATGTTTTTTAAACATATTTACTTTTTATATAAAAAACTATCAATTTGTAAATCTTTCGTCTACATGTTTGAAAATCCTGCAATATGTTTGTGCTGATCTTATTCAGGCAAGCAAAAAACAGGACTTTGTGCATTGGATGTCATCACATACATATATATATTTATACATTTTGTCTGGGGGACAATAATGTTTGTGATTATCAATGGTTTGTAGTTCATAGTTTCTGTGCATTGGATGTCATCATAAACATATATATATATTTATACATTTTGTCTGGGGGACAATAATGTTTGTGATTATCAATGGTTTGTAGTTCATAGTTTCTGATTTCCAAACATGAATGTTTCCTATATATCAATGTCGAGCAAGGTGCTGAAACGAATGATACATACATAATTGAACATAAATGAAAAGCAGCACCAGGCACATAGCTTTTAAATGAGAAAAAAAAACATATTTAAATCCTTGAAAAAACATTAGTCCTTTTGAAATGTACATAAATTCATACTTTTTTTCTTCAGAAACAAGGCAATTGCAGATTACCTGTATAGCAATGGCTTTCAGGGTGCTTTGGAACATTTTCAGAAAGAGGCAGGCATGGTAAGATGATAAAGTCTTAGTAAATTAATGGTATTTGAATTCGTTCACTCAACATGTCCTATAGAGAGTAAAAGCTTTAGTTCTTAAACAACTTTGAAACAATACTTTTTTAGCCTCAAGAACTAGAGAAAAAATTCAGTGGATTACTAGAGAAAAGATGGACTTCAGTAATCAGATTACAGAAAAAGGTAAAGAAAGTTTTAACTCAATTTAAAATTTCTGAATTCAATTGATTAAAGAGAAATCATTTTGATGTAATAGTTATTTTATTTTATGCACCTATTACATATTTCATTATTTAAACTTTATATCGTTTTTCTAACAAGGTCATGGACCTGGAAACAAAGTTACAAGAAGCAGAGGAGGAAGTAAACAGTGGCGCTCCTACCAGAGACAGGCGTACTCCTAGCGAGTGGATTCCTAGACCCCCTGAGCGCTATAGTTTAAATGGACATCGCAGTCCAATCACACGGGTTGTGTTTCATCCAGTTTTCAATCTGATGGTTTCGTGCAGTGAAGATGCCACAATCAGGGTAAGTCTCACCAATCTTCACATACAATAAAAGTAAATCACCTCAAGACCTAAAGAGCAGATGCTGTTAAGTTCACCAATATCTATATCACAGGTTAATGAGTATTTTATGTAAAAAGAGTAAAAGTTCCCCTTTCAGACCTTGTGGTCTATAGTGCAGATGATGTAAAGGTCATCTGTTTCTGTGGCCTACGGTTAACAAGGGTGTCATGTGGCCAGCACAACGACCAACCGCCTTTACTTTTCCCTAACTAATGTCAGGTACCCATTAGAGCTGGGTGGACTCAGAGGCGCCCGAAGATCCTGAAATTAAAAATCCCAGTCTTCACCATGATTTGGACCCCGGTTCGGAAGCCAAGCGCTTTACCGCTCAGCCACCGCACCGTCTAGTATTTTATGTACCATTACTATAATCACGCTTCATTCTTGTATTAGAGAATCAAATTACTAAGTTGGCAACCTTTCAATTTGGCACCCTTACCATTGTCTATTGTCTATTTATATTTCAAAATCTATCCTCTTTTCATAATCTTACATTTCAAAACCTTACTTTGTTTTCTTCAGGTTCCATCATATCAGCATCACATCTTACTTTCACTTCTTTTTCTAGTATGCGGATCAATGCTGGCAACGTCTGCTTAGAAATTTATTTGTCAATTTTTCTTTCTTGTATGCTTTTAATTTCTTAAAACGTTAAAGGATTGTAGTTATTAATGGTTTGTAGTTCATAGTTTCTGATTTATCTAGAATAGTTTCCCTTTGGTAAATATACAGAATTTCAATGTTTTTGTTTTTTTTATGGAAAAAGATGTTTTTAAAGGACTTAAAAAGAAACTATTTTCTTTAGATGAATAGTAGTATTGTGGGGTAATTAGCTCAAGACAATCATTTTATGTGTTTTTAAATCTGTTCTCTATAAAGTTTTGTAAAAGTATGAATACATTTCATAAAACAAATATTTGTATTAATTAGGATCAGTGGTAGCTACATGGAGAATTAGCAGAACATGTCTATTTTATTTATTTAAAATGTTTATAAAGAAGTTATAAAAAAACCTTTAATCAAAGCATTTTTTTCTCGCCCTGAAAGGGTAAAAATATTAATTCTCTATGTGAACAATGACTCTGGTGTCAAAGAGTTAAACATGACCTTAAAAATCAAAGAGCAGATTTTTGTGATTAACTTTTAGTGTGAAAATCTCCAATATTGCTGGTATAAAAGTAAACCTTAATTTTGTTGTGCTTGTTTTATAAGGTTCATCTAATCCTGATATATTTTTTTCTTTAAAGGTGTGGGATTATGAAACTGGAGATTATGAGAGAACATTAAAAGGTCACACAGACTCTGTTCAAGATGTTGCTTTTGATAGTGCAGGAAAGTTTTTAGGTAACAGTTTGTAATTTATGTATATTATTATTTTTCTCTTTACAAATATAACTTCTTTCTCTTCAAACCTGTCCTTTTAGGATGGGGACTCGGGCAACTGGCCCAGGCACAGTACCTGAGACGTCAGCTTCGGAAACCAGACCAGTTCTCATTAAAGAAGACTTGTTACTCAATATTTTGGAAGCTTTTCAGGCACCAATATGAAACCAATTACCATGACAGTTTTGGTTTAAATATACCATATAATTGCACTTTCAGTTTATGACCAAGGGTGTCTTACTGATTCTAAGAGGCTATTATTGTTTATTAGTTCACCTTGGTATACAAAAATTGTCTGGAAGCAACCAATCAATTTAGTGTATTTCATTAATAAACATTGACACAGATTTGAATAGGAACACATGTAGTAATCAAGTTTGAACCAGTTTCAAGGCTATAGCTATTTTTATATGAATGAGTCATTGATCATTTTAAGATATTGTAACAAAATCTATGCAAATTTTGAAAAATATATGTAGCTCTTATCGCATTCACAATGGCCAATAAAACAGTACTTATATATGTTACTTATATATATCTATATAACAACAATAAGGCCTTCAACATTATAGGCGGATGAGCCTGTTAATGTGATGTGGTATGGTATATATAGTCTATGCTTACAGCTCATGGACCATTTTATGACTCATGCCTAGGGCCACGCATGCTTCTAAGGCTGCCTCTGTTCTTTTTTACTGGAGTATTAGTGACATTTAAAAAAATTACAATTTAAAAAATAGAGGCGCTAGCATTTAAAAAATATGTAAATAAGGCTTCTTCTTCTTCTTCTTCTAGCCAGCTTTATTGCTGCTGAGCTGTGAGCTCTTGTGCAGACTGTGCCAAGGAAAAAAAGTATGCTGTTTTCTTTTGTTCAGAACTGCCGTAGAGGGTGTTGGTTATGTTGGGCTGTAGTGGAAGTAGGGTCTGCTTAAGGTGGATTAGGGAGGGGCATTCAAAGAGGATATGGCTTACGGTTTCAAAGGGGGAGTTGTGTGGAGTTTATTTTGTTCAGGTGGTAATTTAATAGTGGTGTGTGTCCTGTTCTTAGTTGGAAGATTGTAAATTGTTCTTTGCGGGGGAGGAAGTTAATGCTGTCCAGTTTGTTAGGCGTAGTCATTTCTTTGTACATGGCTCTGCCTGTATTTCCTGATGCCCATTGGTTGAGCCACTCCTCTTTGTGATTGTTGACTAACATTGACCTTAGAATGAGATAGTTAACAGGTCTATCTGGTTGTTCCATAGATGAACCTGCCTTTGATAGCTTATCTGCCTTTTCATTTCCCATGATGCCGATGTGTCCAGGGATCCACTGTAGTGTGATATTGATATTTAATTTTGATATCATCTGATGGATTATCACAATGAGTGTTGTCAACTCTCTTGGGCTGTTTGAGTGCTTGCAGAGTAGATTGGGATTCTGTAAAGACAACAATATCTGATGGTGGTTGCACTCCTTCATATAATTTGTTTTCCACTGTCTGTAGTGCTACGGTAATTGCCTCAATTTCGGCTTGGAAGTTTGAGCAGTAATCGCCACCGGGTGCGCTTATCTCAAAGTGTTTATTTTTAGGGAAGACCAGGAAGCCACCAAGAGCAGCATTGATGGTGGCTTTGAAAGCCGATCCGTCTGTATAAATATGGATAGCTGTTTTTTTATAGCTTTCAATTGTTTCAAGCATGCCTACTTTGAGCTCCAGTGGATTTGATTCTTTTGTTAAGGTGTTATTTAGTAAATGTTTTGATGGTTGGTTGTTTGTATTTAAGTCCAGGTGTAATGTTTGAAAACCTGGTAATTTTTTCTCTGTTATTGGGTAGGTGGTGTTTTAGGGCTAGTTCGTCAGTAAGTTGGATCAGAGTCCTTTGCTTTTTTTGGTTTGTTTTTCCTATTTCTCTGTGTTAGTAATTTATTTGGATGATCGTCCTCCAACCTTTTGTATCTCTCAATAGCTTCTAATGCTGCTCTGTTGCGCCTTAACTTAAGAGGTTCAATATTGGAGTCTATTTCACAGGCTGCTGTGGGAGTAGTTCTCATACCTCCACTAATTAGCCGCAAGCCTGGTTTTGGATTGTATCTAATGATGATTGATAGGTTTTGTTGGCAGCTACTTGTATGGAGAGACAGTTATCCATTACAGATCTGACATATCCAGTGTATAACTGTCTTAAGGTTTTCTTTTCAGCTCCCCAGGATGTTCCTGCTAGGTGTTTTATTATGTTTAATCTTTGTGATGCCTTTTCTTTTAAATCTGCCATAAAGTGTTTTAGAGACAGTCTTTGGTCTAGTTTACACCAAGATATGTTGGATTTACTTCTTTTTGGCTGTGAGTCTATTTTTAGGATGTAGTTTCTTTTTGCTGTGGCTAAAGATTGAATAAACTGACTTCTCTTTGCTTATTTACATTTTCCATAATTTTGAATATGTTTAGATAGTTGTGAGGGCTCTGTTTAGTTTGGATCTAGTCAGCACTGGATATTTCTCTGTAGTCCAAATTAAAAGGTCGTCTGCATAAAGTGCCTTATTGACCGAAATGAGGTCCGGGAGGTCATTCATGAAGATTAGAAAGAGAGTGCAGCTAAGGGCTGAACCTTGTGGTAGTCTTTCTTCCAAACTTTTTTTTACTAGAGATGGCACCTTCGAATCGGGTTTGGATGGTTCTGTTTTTTAAGAATGCCCTGATCCAGCTGTACATTTTTCCATGGATGCCCATTTTTTTCATCTTCAAAAGTAGACCTTTTCTCCACACTCTATCATAGGCTTGCTGCAAATCTATAAATACTGCTGTAGTGTGCTTGTTTTCATGAAACCCTTCTACTGTGTCCTGGATAAAACGAAAGAGGTGGTCTTCTGTTCTACTTGCTTTCCTGAAGCCAGCTTGTGGAGTACTTTCTAGCCACCAATAAAGTCAGTTATTGATCATTTTTTCTGCCATTTTGCCAATGTTGGATGTTAGAGATATTGGTCTATAACTTTTTGGGTCTCCAGGTGGTTTATTTTTCTTTAAAATGGGTATTATGTTTGCGGTTCTCCATTCCTGTGGTATGTGTCCAGTTTTCCATGTATGGTTGATAAAGTTAAGTATACAGTTTTGGGCCTGTGGTCCTAGTCCCCAAATCATTTCATTTGTTATTTTATCGGGTCCAGGTGATTTTCTTGACTTGAGGCTTTTTAGGGCAGTATTGAGCTCATGTAGAGTGAAGGGAGTGTCAAAGATCTGACAGTTGACTGTTGGAGCTTTTTCTTCTTTCTTTAAGATATTACTGAAAGCCTGGTCCAGTTGTTTTCTTGGCTTTGACTTGTTAATGCTGGCAAAATATGTATTGAAGGTTTCAGCCTTTTTAAGGTTTTCTGTTATTATGTCGTCAGTGCCTTTTATAGGTTGGGGGTTTGTTATTTGTTTCTTTCCTGCTAGCCGGTGCAGAAGGGTCCATTCCTTTCAACCATCCTTGTTTAGATCTAGTTGTTCGCATGTTGTGGTCCACTTTTTATTTTTTTCTGTTTTAATTTTGTATCTTATAAGCCCTGTCAATTTGTTGTACGTTGTCTTGTTCTCTCTAGTAGGTTTTTTTTCTATAGTCTTCCTGGCCATGTTTCTTTTACTAATTTATCTAATTCAGGTGTCCAAAAAGGTTTGTATTTCTTAACTTGGCCTCGAGGGATGTGTTTTTTTGCTGCTTGTAAGATGTTGGAGACTATAGTTGTGTAGGTTGAATTGACGTCTGTCTCCATTATGCTTGATAGTCTTGTGTCTGTTTCTTGTGAAAAAGCTGCCCAGTTAGCTTTTTTATAGTTCCATCTAGTTGTTTTGCTGGATTGGTATCTACCTGGCTTATAAATAAATAAGGCTTAAATCTTTATGAATTCATTGTACAAAAAAGGAAATGTAATTTAGTTGACTTGATTTTTATGTTTTCAGTTTCGTGTTCAGCTGATCTCAGTATTAAAATCTGGGACTTCAATGGATATGAGTGTATCAAAACTATGATGGGTTAGTACAGCTATCTATATACTTAGATATTTTATATTTTTCTTGTACATCCTATGTAATAGTCACCTGGTATTATTTTGAAACAATAAAAAGTCATTGTAAGCAACTATGACAATATGGAAATTAAGTTTCCATTTTAAAATAAAGAATATTATTATAGCTTTTATATAGCGCTACTTTCATGCTTATAGCATGCTCAGAGCGCTTTTGGTCCAATCTCATTTGTGGACCGGTGGGGGGGAGTTGGTTTTCCGTGCTGCCTTTGGGCGCTCAGTAAACACAACTCTGCCCGAGTCGGGTGTCGAACCTCGAGCCCCCTTCTAGGTAGCCAAGCCAAGCCAGTTCAAGCGCACTTGGCCTTTCGACCACGGTTTTGTTGATTTCATGTGGCTATACAACAAATCTGCTGCTTTGACTTCTGCCAATATATGTTGAGCTCGGGAAAGATTGTCTGCCTGGTCATGTGGTAAGAGCTCTGGACTGTTGTCTTGAGCAACTAGGTTTGAACACTCCCCCCCCCCCCCCCCTTCCTCCCTTTATCCTACAGGAGGATTGAGCTAGGATGTAATAATCAATTATAAAGAAACATCCAAAACATGTACAACAAAGCTATGTAAGTATGTTGTTAATCTTTTAAAAAAAAAATCATTGATTTCCCCTGGATTTTACTTTGAGGCCTTCAATCTGGACTATGAGCAACTTGCTGTACCACTTGAACTTCATCAATCATTACAAGTAGGAAGTTGTGTGAAGAGTTTTTGTTTGAGCCATACATCAAAAACATTGGTTTGTTGAACTAAATGCCATTGATGTAGTCTTTGGCATCAAAGCTTCCCGGTGTCTTAGTTGTTGGTCTTCCCTTTCACTTGGTGAACTGATTAAACCAAACAGCAACAGTAGCACCAAGAATAATGTCTGTGATTAACCAGCTTTTATCTGCGTTTATTGTTTGTGCATCATGTTTTGTTTGATTTAAATGAGAAATACAATATATAAATATATTGTGCTGTACAGGTCATGATCATAATGTCTCAAGTGTGACTTTCATGCCATCTGGAGACTTTGTTGTGTCTTCATCTCGAGACAAAACAATAAAAATGTGGGAAGTTGCCACAGGGTAAGTTTTTCATTTATCTTGTTTCTACATGTAATCTATTTTTGTTGGACATTATCTGACATGTCTGCTGTCTAAAGAAAAGCCTTACAATTTTTTTTTATTTTAACCTGGGTGTCTTTGAACATTTTATATGGTCAAAAGTTTTTTTTTTCCATCTGATGAAAGGAAAGAATTGATGTTTAAGGAGATATTTAAACATCATGTGGTTGAGTTTAAATGGAATAAATAAAATGACTAAAACATAATATTTATCTCAAAGCTCTGAACCATACTGATGCTTGGCTCTGCATTTCTTCTAGCTAGAGCATTTTAACAGATCTGCGGAACATTCCTTTTTGTTTTCTCTCTATCTTGAAGTCTTGTACATTCCTTGTGATCAACGTTCATGTCTTTCTCTCCTTTTCTTCTTTCTGATACTTAATCTATGTAAAGAATGCCAAGATCATTATATCTTTTGGCATAAAAAATGTTACATGAAATTAGTCTCAAAGATCTTACCAAAGATTTCTGGTGAAATTGTTTTTGTTGAGGACATAAATCAATCGCACCATCACATTGATTTCCATTCAGTTGTTGCCACCATATTTGCTCTATTTCACAGTTATTGTGTCAAAACCTACACTGGTCATAGAGACTGGGTTCGAATGGTTAGAGTTTATCAGGATGGATCTCTTCTGGCCAGTTGTTCTAATGATCAGGTAGATTTTTTATGTTCAAAAAATAAAATTAATTGTGTATTATTACATGTTTATATACTAGGTAATTGTGACCAAAATTGATATTTGATAGATTTTTGTCCATTTGAAAAAACTAGCTTTACTCACAGAGGTGAAACCAATTTTTTTTATCACCAGTTAGGTAGAGCTATACAAATATCCTCACTTCCATTTTTTAGGTCACTCAAGTTTGCAACCTACAAGATGTACATTTAACATACTAACTAAACAAGATTGTAATTAGTTTTATGTGTCAAACATTACTTGCTGAACTGTTGAGTGTGAACCTTTCTTGTTGGAACAATTCCAATAGATTTTATTTTTTGCAGTTTCTAAATTGTAAAGGTGCATTAGTCTAGGGGTTAAAAGCAAGGGAAGATGGCTGTGATTAAAAGCTGATTGTTCTTGCCATTGTCCAGGTTAAAATGCCCCTAGTAGGTCTAGACCTATTTCTTTGTTGAAATTCATTGTGATGTGGTTAATATGTGCGGCTTAAAAAAGTGAAACTAAATGGGAATTACTTACAAAATTGCTGTTTAAGAAATAGTATCTGAACATGGAGTTTATAAAGACTAATGGCTATTAATAATAGCCTATGATAAATATTAGTGGTTCACACATTTATCACAAAATTTTAAGCATCATGGATGCATGGTTTTAGGGTTCATTAAATGTGTGAAATGATTTCAGGATAAAAAAAAATTGACGTTAGCATTTTAAGATTTATAATGTATACAATTATCTTCGGCTTTTAACGTTAATATCTTTTAAAATGTTCATTTTATTGGTGTCTGAAAAATGTTCATATACAATTACAAAAATGTATGTCAATCTAAGTTTTTTTTTTTGTTTCCAGACTGTGAGAGTTTGGGTGACCGCCACTAAAGAGTGCAAAGCAGAGCTCAGAGAACATGAGCATGTTGTGGAATGTATTGCCTGGGCTCCTGACTCAGCACAGCCAGCTATCAATGATGCTGCAGGGACAGAGGTTATTATGCACACTTGTTAATTTTTATGCTATGTCTGTTATGTCAATACTCCAAATTCTGGAGTAATTTATTGAATTATATTACATTTAAATCTAGGTTGTCTTGCATACAATTGTTGTTTTTTTTTGGTTAACAATTTTGGTTGAAGGTCATTTTCTTAACTTATCCAATTCTGTGATAAGTTTTCAAAAATTGTTTAAACAAATTTTAAACCCTACAATGTTCTCATTCTTATTTAAGTTTTTTTTTTTAGTTTAAAACTACTGCACTTTTTAAATTTATAAATAAACTTCAACTGCCAATATACATAAACATTTTATTCAACTGTCCATAGACTTAAATAATTTTTTTTTATATTATATTTGAAATATTATTACTTTTGTTCCAGAGTAAGAGTGCCAAACGATCAGGTCCATTCTTGCTGTCTGGATCCAGAGATAAAACTATAAAAATGTGGGATGTTAGTGTAGGAATTTGTCTCTTTACTTTGGTATGTTTTCATTTTTGTTTTGACACCACTCTTACCATTCAATTTTTTGTTTGTTTATTTTGTTTGTTTGTGTAAACTCATCTTACCTGCTTAAGTTGTGGTCTCACTTTTTATCATTTAAAAATAAATTTGTTGAACAAAGAGAAATTAGTGCCTAATGTTTTCTAAAAAAATTTTTTTGTTCAAAACAAAACATAAAATCTGTTATTGAAAATGTTTAAAATGTTAACTTTTAGTACTTTTAGAACCCAACATACTGTCAGCTTCTGGCAGGCTCATACACCAAGCCACAGGTTCAATTATTTATTCAGAAAGACACAAAGATAGAGACACATTTCTTATTCCATATGCTAGAACAAATTCGTACAAGTGCTCCTTCTTCCCTTAGTGCAATTAGAAAATGGTATGGGTTGCCTGAATCACTCAGGAAAACCAATAACTTAGCAGAGTTAAAGTCATTAATTAACATGCATGACTAGTTTGACACATGAAATGCGTAGGATGTAATTATCTTCTTTTTTTTTTTAAGAGTAATTTCTGTACTAGATAAGATAATTTTATCCATGTTTGTTGATGTACATAATGAAAAAGACATTAAAATTTGACTTTTTTATGTTGTTATACAAATTTTTAGATTCATATATTATATATCTTTTATTTTGATATTTGCTGTCCTGCTATGTTAGTGGACAAAGTTCATGTCTAATGTTGTAGGTAATGTTTTTATTCAATGTAAAATGATTTGCTTCTATTCTTTCAGGCTGGTCATGACAACTGGATACGAGGCATTGTCTTCCATCCAGGTGGCAAATTTATTTTATCAGCCTCTGATGACAAAACAATCAGAGTGTGGGACATACAAAACAAGCGTAACCACAAGACATTGATTGCACACCCTCATTTTGTGACTTCTATTGGTGAGAAGACTTCTCTCTCTATTTTATACAAAATATATGTATACACATATACTTTAGGGTGTATTATTTACCTTAAGGTTTACAGAAATTGTTTATTTTTGTTTTGAAAAGGTACAAATGCACAATGTAGGTGCAATGTATGGATATATTTTTAAAAACATAAAAAAAAAATTATTCAGGCAGTGGCTCTGTGATTTAATAATGGTACATTTGGTCAATAAATCCAAGCTGCCATCAGTTTATCTCTCCATGTTAACATGTAGAAAATCATGCAGTGCTCAGTATTTGTTTAAAAAAAAAAAAAAGTTGACAGAAAATTATAAAACTAAATAATTCACCAAATTTAAAATACACTTTAAAAAATACACAAAAATGTATACATTGTCTTCGGAATAAAAACAAGCTTCAAAATGTCCTGGGTATAATTATAAACTGAGGCCAAAGCACTTTGTTTCAATATCTTTCCGAGAAAAAAAAAGTATACGTATAAATTATTGCATTAGTAGCCTACTGTAAACACTGTCTTCTATCCCATAGTAGCTGAAATAAAATAGTACAAAAGGAGAAACTTAAATTTAAAGATTCTGAAGTACATTGACAGTTGAAACACTGAATTGTACATCATACTTAACTATATATATACGATACATCCTACAAGTCTGATATTGACATTTATGTTGTTATTTCCTGTTAATACAACGACAATTTTAAGAGTAACATGGTTTAGAATTGTTAATTATTAATCTACTTTTAATGATGGAATGCCCATAGAGTTAGGCAAAAGTAGCTTGTTGAATCAATGCTCTTTTCTCTTCCAGATATGCATAGAAATGCTCCTTATGTGATCACAGGAAGTGTTGACCAGTCTGTCAAAGTCTGGGAATGCCGTTAAAGAAACAGCCCAGGGTTGTACCGCTGAGAAGAGGGAAATAAGAACTACCTGCCACACAGACAGATTAAGACAAGACGCAAAGGCTGTAAAGAAAAATCTATTTATTTAATCTAAAACCAAACAGACTTTATGTTGTAGTGCTTCAGTTCAACTTCAAATGTATGTACCATACCATCTTAGTTTTGGCTGCCTCAAGCTGTCACCTTGCCCCATTTTTTTGTTTTCTTTTGGAAAATCAAATCAAAACATTCCCAGGTCTTTAAATGATAAATCCTTAACAACTTACAACATGGGTATCCAATGGTCAACATATTAAAATTGATCTTCTTGTGTGTGTGTGTAATGCATGACACTTTGGTCTAAAGCTGTTGATTGAGCTGTTTTCTTTTAATACCCTTCTTGAACAGATCTATTCATCTGACTCTTAGTAATAACACAAAGGCATAAAATCCTTTAACAAAACTAAACAATGATGGTCAAATGTACCTGAAGGACTCCATAGCTTTCACTTTTTTTTAATTTGTGATATCAATGTAATTGGCATTTCTTAGTGTTGATGTTTTAAACGTGCTGCTTAAAATTATTCTAATTAATTACCTTCTTTTTTTTTTTTGGTCATAAATGACTTTCTTTTCTCATAAATATTTCACAATCAAGAGTTCATTCCTCCTGCCAGTTGGTAGTATCATTAGTTGCTCCCCCCCCCCCCCTTTCCAATTGGCAACTCACCCCCCCTTCCTTTGCTGCAATCCCTATCGCTTGTTTTGAAATCATAATGTTTCTTTGTTTGTAACACTAAATCAGTAAAGCAGAATTCATTTCAGAACTTTGTTTAGAGAGTTCAATGAAGCCAATGGACACAAAGGATTATCTAGCCATAGTAGACTTGTTCTCCTTACTATTCCTTACTCAAATGTATTTCTACTGCTTCAGTTCATAATGGCGAAATCTATGTCTGTGTTATCTAGCCACTGACAGTATATGTTTTAGCGAATACATAAAACCCCTGTGAAGGTTCAAATGGCAGACTTCACTGAGCAGGTCACTCATTAGAAATGTCAGTGCATTTCAGCATTTATGCAAATGTAGGCTGTGTTGACCTCGCCTCCTTTGTACAAATATTAAACAAAAAAAATCCTTCAAAATTGTTTTTTTAGTTCTTACACATAAGAGCTTAACTGTTCATGTTGAATTGGTGCATATAAAAAATGCCCAGGCCAAGTTTTCTTCTGTTTTGACAGTTAATACTAATGTCTTAACTGAAGTACTGAGATGCACTGACGATGTTTTGTTTCATTTAATGAGACTTAGCTTGTATATATAATTCAATGTAAATAGATGCATAATTGTTTGTAGAAATCTCTTCAAAAGTGCAAGTTATGATTTATTATTATTTTTATTACTATATTTTTTTTGCACTTAATTGTGAAGAAAAATAAATGTCATTAGTCATCACTAAGAATGGAGTTTGTATTATTTTTAAACTGTTAATTTATATTGAATTAAAATTTTAAATAAAATTGTGTTAACTAATAGAAAGGCTCTCCTTTTTAAAGCATTGTAAGTTCAGCTAAATGTCATCTGGCTTCTCCAGCAAATATAATGTTGTGACAGTCTTACATGATCTTATCAATGGGCGGCACTGGTCCCCAAATTGAGTTCAAATAGTCTTTCAGTTTTTAATATTTTATATGGCTTTTATTACAGCTGTCTGTATCATTTTTTAATGACATTTTCTTTTGTTCTGTTGAATCTATTTATTGAACTAGTTGAAGTCAAAGTTTGAAGATACAAGATTTAGGTTTAGATTGTGTTTTGGCCAGTAGTATAATGAAAACAAAACACCAACAATTATGTTAGAGTTGAACACAATGATAGAAATGAATATAACTATTGTAATCATTAGTCTAAAATAATGCTTAATTCATTCTACTATTCAGTACATTAAATTCACAGCTTCAGGTTAGTTGACAAAGTGATAATTGAGTCATCCAATTTTCTCGAGCAATCCAAGTATATAAAGATCACTGAAAATGAAACCAAGTTTGAAAGAAAACAGAAATCAGGGGCTGGAATGAACTATTCTTACCCCCCAATTCTCTCTCTTCCTACCTTCCAGCCCACCTTCTGGTTACCTAGGAAAGGTTTTGTGCAATTTTGTTTTTTTTTCAGGCGTTGAAATGTTCATGTACCCTTGTGTGATATCTTCTTCTGTTGTCTCTTTACCTGCAGTTTCCAATTTCATGATGTTTCTGTTTCCCTATGAAACTGCCCAGTTAGCTTGGCAGAGGACAGCAACCCAGTATGTGTCTCACCCTCATTATGTTTTCATCTCATTTTATTTATAAGATTCATGCTTTTTATTGTAAACTCATTTTCAAAGTGTGTTTAATCAATTGGTACTTATAATTTTGCCAAAGTGTTTTATTTCTATACTGTTAGTGTTAATCTTGTTTTCTGTCATCAATCTCATTACTCAACTGTTACTTCTTTTTAGGGAAATCTCCATTCTCAGTTCTCCAGATAAATGGTAATTATTTTTTAAATAGTTTTAGTAACCAGAAAAATGGTAATTATTTTTTAAATAGTCTTAGTAACTAGAAAAATGGTAATTATTTTTTTAAATAGTCTTATAACATAATGTATTAGCGGAACTATAAAATAAGTTGTTTAGGAAGATAATTAAACTAAATTAAATCCAACTTAATGCAAAATGCCTTTTAGAAATTGAGTAGATAAAGTTTAAAGTATGGGTGCTGTTAAAAAAGAAAAACTTGACTAAAGCATTCAGCACATATCTTTTACACAAAAGATATTTAGTTCATGCCTTAAGTAAATCATACAGAAACAAATTTTAACTCATCAGAAAAGAAAGTAATCCAATTCATTATTACATAAAAAATCTCTTCACTTGGGCGGAAATCTATTAGATAAGTGAAATGATGTTAAATCATTTTTTTTGTCATTTAAATAGCAATAAAAGCTTTGCATTTGAATGATACACATGATAACTTATTCCTGTGTCTTGGTATATCCCCAGAGGACGAGTGTGTCCTTATCTAGAAGCATTAAATAGAATGTATATAACATTTGATTCATCTGCACATCCTTCAATGTTTTCTTGTATGGTCCAAAGATGTATAAACCATGTCTTTTGTTGCATTGGGGAGAATTTATTTCTCTATTTCTTACACATCATCAAACTCATTGTAAGAATAGGAATAATTCAAAGTCAATAACTTGTGCAGTTCTGGCGGAAAACAGTTCCACTCATCACATGCTTATGTTCTGATATATTCAATGTATGTGCATAAAAACAATTATTTAACATACTTTAACATACTGGTACCTGGCAAGTTAAAATTTTCTTCTTATCAAGCTGTTTGTTGTTGCACTACTATTGCACAAAGATTTTTTCATTTCCTGGTTATAAAAAAAAAGGTATAGTACTTCTATCTTTAAAAAGTGTTTTTTTTTGGGGGGGGGGGGGGGGGGGGGGAAATATACAGAGAGTAACAAAATGTATTGAAAATCAATCATATTTGAATATCAGCTTAACATTTTCACTGCTAAAAGATGTGTGCATCTATAAGATTATTTCAGTAGCATTATTAAAACTCAAGATCAACCCAAGATTATTATAACCATGATATATAATTATTGTTCACCATCTTTTTATCATTAGTTTATTAACTGTTGTATACTAATTAGTTTATTGTCAGTGTGATGTCTGTTCCATGTTGCTAAAGGTATTTTGTCTAAACACAAAGCACAATCATCTGAAGTTACACAAATCATTAAAATAGCTTGGTTTTTAAAGCTTATTTAACACCCTAGACTTTGTCTAAGGCACACAGTAAACTAAGAGTTGCACCAATGTAAGTTTTCAGCTGCTTTCTTCTAATGCGTTGAAAGGTTTGGAATGAGTTTTTCGAATACCTGTAATAAAAATGTGGAGTTAGGGACGAAAACTAAACTTTCGAAATTTTGATTGGTTTCCAACCCTTGGAGCCCTACATTTTTGACAAATAAAAAGCTCTTGACTTATAGCTACCTGTTGTAAGGTTGCCATTATGAAGTAGTTTTCATGAGAAGAAAATGAAGAGTTTATTATAGACAAGACCAAGCCCTCTCATTCTTCCTACTATCTTTAATAGAAAATGCTATGTGCATACAAAAAACAATCATGTCTTTGTCTTGAATGCTTCTGTTGGTGAGCTCATGTATTTTTTTTTATATATATGCATATGTTTTATTTTTGGTGTAAAACTCAATATAATTTATTAATGATAATTAATGTGTGTAACCTTTTTATTTTTGTCGCCTACTTGCTGATTATAGTCAGTCAATAAATAGCTCTATTGAAAACAAAACAGTGTTCTTGTTTCAACATAAGACAGTCTACTTCCTCATATGAAATGAAACATTTGTTTGCAAGAAATAGTCATACTATTATGATGAGCATGGAAGTAATCTAGATTCATCTCAAGATACCAAATACTAGGAGCAAGCATTTGAACAAACATAGTTTGAGTGGTTTGTACATTTTAATCAAATGAACTTTCAATATGCACCATTTATTTGATTCAAACTAGTCCTTTGAAAATCAGTAAAATGTGTTGACTGAATAGATAACATTGTAAATAGCAATCCATCGTATGCATAATTATTTTATGTAAAAAAAACTTTGATTTGTTTATCCATAAACTATAACAATAATAATGGGTGTTTGAACTATTTCAACAGCAGATAGGAATAAGGAATGTCAGAAACAGTTTTTATGATCATAGGTTGTAATGAATTGTACACATCAGGCTACAATTTATTGACTAAACCAGATTCAGGTGCTGAGACCATAATGATGCCTTGAATCTCTTTAAACTTTGGATGATCTTTGTCCCCTACCAACTGTAACAATACAGCTTCACTGGTTGTCACTATTGCCCCCATTTGTCTGAAGCGCTGTGAAAAAACAAAACAAACAAAAAATAGAAGAAAACAAGAAAAACATAAAAAATACTTTCAATAAAAGATTAAAAAATCCCACCTTTATACATCTTATAGAGCCATTATTTTGCTCTTGATAACTATTGAATGTTACACCATTCCCCCTCCCCAGAGACAAAATTCTACTCTTATAAAATTCTAATTATAGATCAATAGATCCATACTTAGAAGATCTGAACAGAAGAATTGTAAAACAAACAAAACCCAATGATATGTATGCATTTCATTAAATGTAGATTTATTCCTGTCAGCAAAATAAAATAAACTAAAACCAAACAAATCCAGAACTTGAAACAAAAGTACTTTGTGAACACTTGATCTATAAACCCTCCATAGAAAAAATTCAATTCACTCTGTCAGTGCTGACTATTAAAGCCTTTTCTTATCCCTTGCGAGTCTGTCCAGTGGTAATTTGTGAGGAGAATAAGGTGATATTGGCCAGCTTTGGGTTGGTTATGTGGTGCCATGAGTGTTATGTATAGGTGTTTAAAGACTCCTAAGGTCAATATTTTTTCTATGGTCAGCCAGCTACTTTACTGACTTGTTCAATAAGCCATATTTGACCATCACCAGCAAGAAGCTGTGCTGAAATCGAAACATTGTACCTTAATAAGTAGTACCGGTACCTTAAAAAATAATGAGTTTATTTGTATTACCTCTAAAGCAAAAATTCTATCCATCTGACTTCTGGATGAAACAGCATCAGCAACCACATGAACTTCAATGCCTTTACTTAAAAGGTCAATAACAGTTTGTTGCACACACACATGTGTCTGGATATGAGCAGGAAAAAAATTAAAATGGTGATAAAATTTTCTTGAGATTAATTCAGTTGTCACAAAAAAAAATTGCAACTGGTCTTTTCATCCTTAAAAATTCTAGTGAAGTGATATTGTAAATTATCTCTCTTTAAATCATAATCACAACAATTTTGTTGCAACTTCTTGAGCAGCCTATATAAAGCAGTATTTTTTGTTGTTGTCAAAGATCAGAAAAGATTATGGTTGTAAAAAAAAAATACTTCAGATCTACACATCTTTATGCTTAAGAAGGTCTATTAAGGATTCCCATGTATTTTTTTTAAATTTTTAAATGAATTTTGATTTTAAGTAACTTAGCATAAACTAACTACCTAAAACTCATAACAGATGGCTAGAATGAACAAAATTACACTCCCAAATCAAAAGACAAAATCTAAGCATAACAGCTATATGCAAGCACAGAATCATTAGTTCTGCAGCCAACCCTTAAATCCACATACCACCACTTTCCATAATGATACATATTAAATGAACATAACCAAGCTTTTTAAAGATCATGTAGAAAAGATCAAAACCTCAATTCCACATAAAATGACATGCCGAACATTTCCTGAACATAATGTCTTCAGCTTTTCCTCCACTTCTGGTACAACCATACTAAACTTGGTCTTTGGAAACACTCCAACTGCATTGGCAATATTAACTTCAAGCACAGTGCTACCAAGACCTTTTGGGTACTGAAAACATTTAATTAAAGAGTTTAGAAAAAATGACATAAACAATAAACAAATGCATTGATAATGAACAATGTACAAAAAAGGTCTGATGTCATGATTGACAACACACATAGCAGCTGGCCAAGTGTATGAGAACTGACCAGGTTATTAGGTCATATTGTGCAAGTGTAAGAAAAAAACTTTTTGAAAAGTCTCAAAGACCTTGGAGAACTACCAGTTATGATGTAAACAAATATAATTTAGAAATATTTAGAAAATGAAGGTTAATATAGAAACTTGAAGAAAAGATTATCAATGATGTAAACAATTCGGAATAGATTTTGTACGATGCTGTATAAGGAAGGCAAAACTAACTATTGAGGTCATGTTCATTGTGTACAAATAGACCAGTGTTTCCCAAACTGTGTTCAGCGGAACACTAGTCCTGAAATGGAACAACGACTCGAATAGTTAACTAGTAGGCCACCAAGTGAGTTAATCTGTTTAAACAAATAAGCAAAGAGTTCCGCTAAATACTCAGAATGTGCAAAGTGTTCCATTTAGGAAAAAGTTTGGGAAACACTGAAATAGAGGCACCTAAGAACTCACATAAGTCACGTAATTTGAGAGGCAACACTACTCTCCAAAACAAATTATTATGCCATTGATAAAATGTACTTCTAAAATGTAAAATTTGGTATTAACAATTACAAGAAGGTTTTATCTGGAAGACTTAAAACTTTTCAACTGACAAGTGTTAGAAGCATGTGTGTAGCCAGCCCCCTGAAAAAAAAAATGCGTGTGTGTGTGTGTGCGTGCAAGAGAAAAATCATGGGTATGTCCATGCTTAGAAGAAGAGACATTAAATGCCATTGAAAAACACGACATAAAGAAACCCTCTACTTACCTGTTCTGTGACAATTAAAGGGATTTCCAATATTCTTGATGCTTCTGTCTGTGAAAATAAAAGTAATCTTGTAAAAAGTATAGATGTTAAAACTATAAACGCTACATTTGATAACCATAAACAACGGCAACATTATAACGCCAGATTCATGAGTGAATTTATTTACACACTTTAACACACATGACACATAACATTCCAACATCACTCCCTTAGTCAAGGAGAATCATTCAAGCAACTCATATAAATAATGTCAACAATAGAACTTCATGAACTTTGAGTTCCTGATGAAAAAATTAAGCCCTAACAATAATAATAATAACTAATAGAAGGCTTCTCAAGTGTTTCCACCAAAGGTACCTGCACTATGATATTGGGCTTAAGATGGCAACTCCAAACTACTAATAATGATCTTCTGAAGAATGTGCTGACTTGGGCAATACACTAACTGTGCTAATATGATAATATTTCGTCATTGTTTGTTGTGAATGTTTTGTAATAAAGTAAAATGCGACATAATATAAAAAAAGATAGCCTTCTATGTCTACTTGTATAAACACAAAGTCTCTGTTATTATTAATTAATGTCTACAGTAATTAATTTATTTAACTATGACAACAGAACATGGTGTCAGAAGTGGGATGGTGTCAGATTTAATGTCAGATCTTGTGTCAGATTGGTTTAAAAGTGCCGGAAAACAGGTAGTTTTTTCTAAATTGTTAGACAGACATGTCGAAAATATAAAAAGAGAAATCATTTCGCCGCATAATGTCATTCAAAACATTTCAAGGCTGTTGATTCAATGGATGATGAAAATCAAGCAAGCCAAGTAAATGAGTTTTGGTTTGAGGCAATTGGTACTGACAACAATGTCAGAGTTTGGATGGTTGATGTCAATATTATGGGAAAAAATAGTCAAAATGAAGATTGACACAGGAACACAAGCTAATGTCATATCAGAGTCAATGTGGAACACTTTAAAAACTGATAGTCAGTTAAAGCACTCAAATACTACCCTACGAGCATTAGGGGATGAAGTATTAGAACTGAAGGGAGTTGCATTGGTCACGTTTAAAGTCGACGATGTGGAAGTCAGAGATGATCTGTATGGGATCAAGAACGAAATAAACCCAGTTTTAGGTATAAAGACATTTATTGCTTTGAAACTAATTGAAGCAAAAGAAAACGTCGAAGTAGATGATGTCAAGCAGAATGAAGTTTTATGAGAGTTGATGCAGAGAAATCAACCAACAACTACTTGTACATCAGGTTCTCAATTGCATGAAGATGATAAACTATTACATGGTCAAGAGCAATCGAGACCAGATGATGATACGCTTATGAAAACTCATGGCACAACAGAAACGTTTCCCGGAAGTGATCAGAAGATAAAAGAAATTCCTCGGAAAACTGAATCTGATGCTAAATTGAAACTAGTAATTAATTATGTCAGAGAAGGTTGGCAAAAGTTAAAAACTCAAGTTCATGAAACAGTAAAAGTGTATTGGTCATTTGAAGACAGTATTCATGAAGAGAATGGAATATTGTTTTATGAGAACAGAAATTCCTTCAAGTATCAGAAATGAAATTCTCGACAAGTTGCACACAGGTCATTTTGGTCTTGAGAAAACCAGATCGAAGGCAAGACAGAGTGTGTTTTGGCCAGGATTGTCCGAAGATATATTTTCGACAATAATGAAATGCTCAACATGTGCAACGTTCAAAAGAAATAATGTGAAGAAAAAAATTGCTACCTGATGCTGTACCAGACAGACCATGGAAAAAGGTTGCGACAGATTTGTTTGAATTGAACTTGATAGTTGTTGACTATTTCTCCAAATACCCTGAAATAAAACGACTGGAGAACAAAACAGCAGAATGTGTTATCAGGGCACTGAAAGGTATTTTTGCTAGACATGGCAAGTGAGCGACAATGTGCCATTCAACAGAGACTTTGCTTCTGAGTGGGGTTTTAAGATAACAACATCAAGCCCCAGGTACACTCAATCAAATGGTCAAAGTGAGGTGTACGTTGGTATCATAAAGCAGATATTCAACAAAGCATACAAAAGTGGGAAAAATCCATATCTTGCTATGCTCGAGTATAGCAATACTCTGATAAGCGGACTGCCGTATTCACCATCACAACTGCTGATGAGTAGAAGACTCAGGGACATCATTCCGACTGATTCCAAACTATTGAAACCATCAGTTTCTGAAAATGCAGAGACATTACTAAAAGAACGACAGATGAGAAGCAAAGTGAAATACGATGCAAAAGCAAGACTACCTAAAGATTACTCTGTCGGAGAGAAAGTGAGAGTTCGTCTAGGACAAACATGGCAGAAAGCAGTTGTCGTCAAAAAACATTCATCACCCAGATCTTACATCATAAAGACAAACGATGAAAAAACCTACAGATGAAATCAATACTTTTTGAACAAGAGTTTCGATACCGATGAAGACAATGAACAGCAAACTGTTGGAACAAATGAAACAGACAGTTATAGACCAACATCTAGAGAACTTGTGCCAGTCAAGACAACTAGAAGTGGTCGAGTTGTTAAAGTTCCTAGTAGATATCAGTCTTAAGAACTTTAAAAAGAAGGATGTGATAACAACTTTAAAAGGAAGGATGTGCTAATGTGTTAATATTGCGTCATTGTTTGTTGTGAATGTTTTGTGAGAAAGTAGGATACTAGATGTGACATAATAAAAAAAAAGATAGTTTCTATGTCTACTTGTATAAACACAAAGTCTCTGTTATTATTAATGTTATTATTAATTAATGTCTACAGTAATTAATTTATTTATCTGAGACAACAGAACACTAGCCACACTGAGTAGGGAACTTATGCCCTAGATGGGGGACTACCATTTTTTTCAAAGACACTTTTTTTTTTGGTAAAAGACATAACAGAAGAAGCCCACCACAGACATTCATTACTAGCAGTGTACTAGTCAACTTTCCTTCACTGCCATTTAATAACGAAGAACACTTGGCAGTAATTGTTTTGAAACATCTGGCCATGAGAAAAGCTACTGGTGAAGACAAGTACTGATGGTAAAATGAGAACATACATAGACCCTAATTACCTTCTTCTTTGAAGAAACGTCTGTAACTTATAACATAAGACTTAAGATAGACCTCTAAGTAGACACTGGCTTTGGATGAACTATATAATATATATAGTCTAGATTCTAGGTAACAACTGGGTCGGTGTAGCCACATGGAAATAAAATATTATAGACTCATAAATACTGGTACACATTAAAATCTTTTTGACACAAACTGAAAGACAGTCACACTGCCAAAGGTTAATATATTGATGCTATGCTTTTCTTTTTAATAATAATAATAAAAATACATTTTTACTAGATCTAGGCAAAGCTGTAGACTATTGTCACAGATAAAATATTGAACTTTTTAAACCTTGTTTTATTTAGAAGTTGAATTTTGTTGAATATAGAGACTAGAGAGTGATAGTATGAATTGTGAACACTAG
This sequence comes from Biomphalaria sudanica, assembly GCA_036873155.1. NCBI lineage: Eukaryota > Metazoa > Mollusca > Gastropoda > Planorbidae > Biomphalaria > Biomphalaria sudanica. The sequence continues at coordinate 1,641,662 of JAZGLO010000509.1, read as the reverse complement.
TATGAATGACCCGAAGTATGGGAGCAAGCCAGTTAACGAGTGACCATGTAGCAAGACAGTAAATAGTCAGTCCTGTAGTTGTGTAAGGCAATTCAGTTTAAATTAATTTAAATTTAAGAAGTCTGTGCCAAGTGATTATAGATCATCAAAGTTAATGTGATCAGTGACCATCAGTGTGTATTTCAAAACATTGTGGTATTTATTTATTACGTTCATAAAAATTGAAATTATTTTACTATACTATAATAGATACCATAGTATACTTCAGTCTATACTAATACTTGTACTAGGTCCTAGGTCTAGGGTTATAGACACTATTTGACTATTAGATCTACTACTACTACTACTATCCTATATTCTATAATATTCTATGTCATAATCATTAACTTCATTCATATAATAATCAAAGTCTATTCAAAGTACACTATTATTACTATTATACAATACTTATTATTATACTTATAATTATAGTGAGTGAGTACCATAGATTCTAATTTTCTAGTATTTCTAGAAATTCTACATCTACTAGTCTAGATCTTCTAGGATTAAGATCTTTCATTCAGTATGAGTTACTATGAGTATGAGTATTCAAGAGTAAGAGTATTCACAGTAGTATAAACTAGGGTAATACTAAATTACTAACACTGTTAGTAACAGTGAGTGAGTTGAGTGGTGACACACTCACTTCACACTAACACTTGTGTCTTGTCTCAAGTCTCACTCACCAGTCGATTGGCAACCTGGGCTATTTCAATAAAATATTTAACAGCATTTCTGAATTTTTCTTGAATATCACACACAAAAAGAACGGTTTCGTTTAACTTGATATTTCCCATTTTTTTATTAGCCATTATAATTTGTACATCTAAATCTTGTCTAGATCTATAGTGACTATAGTATTGTTATTTATAATTTTACTAAAGCCAATCTACACAGATTCTTACTGGAAGTCAAAATATTGCCCTTTCAACTTTCAACTTGAAGGTGTTATGTAAGTTTCCTCACCAACAATTTTTTTTTCTTTAAAAGCTACCTTATATTTAGATCAATATAGATCTAGAATATATAGTTCTATCAATTCCTTTTTATGCACAAGGGAATCTAAACTCTAAACACAACATACCAGATTTTAAAAGCAGTTTGTTAAAGGATCAGATCAGTGTATCAAAATATAATATAATAATAATGTTGCAAAAATATAGAAAACGTTCTTTATAATATTTAAAATATAATGGCTGAAAGTCTAAAACAACACCTAATAAATTCATTCAATCAATGCATCAGGCCAGGCCAGTGGCATTGCAAATATCTAGACTATAGGTCTAGATCTAGAATATTTATTGTAAAATAAGCCCATTGATCAAGATTCTAGGTTACTACATGTCGTAGCTAGCTATAAAAGTACAAGGCCACATATCTAATATATTATAGATCTATTCTATGTAAAGTTCTAGTTGTTGTTTAATTACAATTATTGTGTACCCATATTATATGAGACTAATAAATAAAGTAATATTGAAGTATTTGAACCAGACTGTTGTTACTGTAGTAGAGTTAGTGTAAAGTCTTTCTTGGCCTGTTAACTTAACCTGTTTCACAGTGTTTGTTGTGTGTATCAGTGGTATGATAATCATACCACTTCGCGGTGGCCTTGAATAGTGTTGTGTATTGAAGTGAAATTCAAGCTGAATAAAACTATAACTAAAGTAAAGTCTTTTGCTAGATGAGATCTAGATTCTAGATTGTAGTTGGATTAGTAAAAATAGGTTGCCGGTCATGTGTTGAATTCTTAAAGTAGATATACTGATATACTATATAGATATTATATATAGTTAAAAAAGTCTCATTTTTTGATCTATATAGATCTAGAATCTAGACTAGATCTAGCTTAGCTAGATATATTGAAATATTCCTACTATCTATAGAGTTTAAAAATTAATCAGTTTAATCTAGATCTATATGATCTAGTATATAGATGGCTAATAGTTACATAGAATATTAGTAATAATATAGATCTTGACTACTCTAGACCTAGATTTAGATATCTAGTAGATTCTATAATCTATAAGGACTGTAGACTAGTGAATAGTGAGTTATAACTTATGTATACTCATATACTGTATAGTCTCAGTATAGAATCTCTAGTGACAGTCACTCATTAGATGATTTAGTGTCTATAGACTAGACTGGACTAGACTCACAAATATAGATCTATGACCTAGACAATTTATAAAAGACTCTAGCTCTTTTCTTATTAGACTTGTAACTCTTATCTTATCTTATATAATACAGACGTTACTTCAAAAAAGAAGATGATTACGTCCTACGCGTCATGCACTCTTGAAAGACTTGTTACTATTTACTGTTAAGATCTAGATTCCAGATCTTCAATTTTGATTGTAATTTGGTGCAATATATAGAATATAGATAGATCTAGGCCAACTAACCAAATACAAGTTTAGCACAATCTGAATATTAAACTTATTGTTGAGTAGTCTACCTGATGTCTAGTCAGCCTTAAAATTAAAGCTTAGAGTGCTTCCTATCATTAATGATCACATAGATTTTATTTTTGTTTGTGTGATGACAGTTGATACTGATTGGTATGATAACATCACTAGACTCTTACATAACTTACATGACTTAGATAATACATATATATTACAATCTGAACCAAGTATATACAGTTATAATGCTAAACCATTCATAAAGAATAAAATACATCCTTTTAAACTTTAATAGACTAATTTTTTTTTATGAAAAAAAAAAAGTCTGTAGTTATAAAATAGGACTTATGATAATATCTTATTAAAAATAACATTTTAAAACTTCATATATATATATATTATATGTATATATAATATTTAGGCTCATATTAGTGTTTGAAAACAGACATTTATTGTAGCTAAAATTGCAAATAATTTACTTGTAACTTTTTATTATTATTTTTTTTGACTCAAAGACTTTGGTGGACAGGAAAAGGAGAAAAAAAAAAGTAGTTACAATTCAAGTAAAAGGAAATGATTACTTCTGAAAGTGAAAATTCTTTGACCAACTCCAAAGATCATGACAGCACCAGGAAGCCACAACAGATGTGGGTACCTAAAAATGACAAGATCACACAAATGGACAAACTTAGAGAGCTCATAAATCAAAAGTATGGAGTTCAATTAAGTAAGTAGGCAATCTATTTCAGTAGCTAGATATATTGCCTAGACACAGACATAGGTTGATGCACAAACTTTTGAGGGAGGGGAGGATTGTTATTTTTGTGTGATTAAAAGTTACACATTTTATATTATATTTATATATACATATAAATATAAAGGGCCTTATATATGCAAAATAATACATCCACCGTAAAAGCACTGATATAAAGCATACTATACAACTGACTGAGCTAAAGAATTCTTTTTTCTTATTCTAACTAGGTTTTGAACTCTAGTTTAACTTTAAAAAAAAAAATCTCCCCTGAGCTACTTCAGTTTTCTAGCTAGTGACAGAGAAATCAAGAAATAACATCACGCTAATCTAGCACAAAGAAAAACTTTGAATAATTATCATCCTGTCTCTCTTTAAATCAAACAGATTCATACAGAGATCTTCACCGCTGGTCTTGTGATAATTACCCAGAGTTCTGGGGAGAAGTGTGGGCGTATGCAGATATAATTCATTCCAAACCTTACGATGAGGTAAGATAGCATTTATTTCAAACTGTAATTTAATATAAGAAATTATATTTATAACAATAAGTTGGCACTTTAACTTATTCTTTCAGGTTATAAACAAAAAGTTAAATATATCAGCAATACCAGAATGGTTTAAAGGGAGTCGACTTAATTTTGCAGAGAATTTGCTTCGCTATGATGATGACAAAGTGGCCATTTATGCTACAGGTGATCATAATAGATTTCCAATTTTTTCTTGGAGTCTTTAAACTAAATAATTAATACTAATTCATAAAAAATGTTTTTTGACATTTCAAGAAAAAAAATTGTCGTGTTAAAGTTTTTTTTTTTTTTTAGATAATAGTTTATTGAGTGAATAATAAATAAATTAAATTTTTTGGTTTCAAAGATTTACAAAATGTAATTGTCTAATAGGTGAAGGACAAAACGAGATCAAGCAGAAAACTTTCAGAGAGCTGCGTCAGTCTGTTGCTCAGTTTGCATCTGCCATGAAGAAATATGGAGTGGAAAAGGGTGACCGAGTTGTTGGTGGGCTAACTTTTTTTGTCTGATCTAAATATACATATTATATTTCATTGCTACATGTTCTTCATTAATAATTACAATACTTTAAAATTGATGGGTAACTGCAAGTATTATAATAAGCTTACTTCAAAAATAAACTCTCTTAACTCTCCCCTAAAATTTCAAGTTTCCAGTGACATTGGTTGTACTTAACATTGCTCTAACATCTGCCTCTGGCTTTACAATCTATTTACTGCCCTTTAGAAGTAAAGTAAAAAAAACAAATATCTGTTTATGTCATCCACATAAAAGGTTGAAAACACTGCACTATTTTCATCTTTTATACATTTTTTCTAAATATTGAAAGATGATAATTTTGAGAGCATTTTCTACATAATGATATCTGACCCTAAAAACATTATTTGTTCAATGTTTCATTAATACGAATCTTGGTTTCTCTTTTTTTTCTATATCTAGGCTACATCCCTAACTGTATGGAGGCTGTAGAGTGTATGCTGGCTGCATCCAGTATTGGAGCCATATGGAGCTCAACGTCACCTGATTTTGGTGTTGTGGTGAGGACTTAGTTTTTTCTTATTATAAAATGGAATTTCACTGAAAAGATGATAGCATTAGCAACTGAACTGAGAGGACCGAGAAAGAAATATTATTAAAAACTTTTGTTCATCTCAACTTTTAGCATTTTCTTGTCATTCTTCTTTGCTTTAAACTAAAGGTGAAAATTAAAACTAAGTTGTAAATAGATGAGTTCTTTCAATATATTACATCTTAAATAATTTGTTGCTTAGTAGATCCTCTTTGAATGCCCCTTCCTAATTCACCTTATGCAGACCCTACTACCACTGCAGCCCAACATAACCAGCACCCTGTATGGCAGTGCTGAACAACTGAAGAGAACAGCACACTATTTTTCCTTGGCACAGTCTGCAAAAGAGTTCACAGCTCAGCAGCAAAAAGCTGGGTAGAAGAAGAAGTTGCTACAGATGATTGTTTTTAAGTTTTTAATATAGCTGTTCTTGTTTTATCTTTTGAGCCTGATGAAAGAATACACCAAGCTGACTCCTTCATAACTTCATGAAATCTCTCTACTATTCTTTTAGCTCTCATTTTCATGTCAAAGGTTTTGAAAGGCTGATCTAGTTGAAAGACTTTCCCATTTAAGATATTTATTGGCTTGAAGAATGTTGAATAGGGGACCAAATGTATTAAAATGAATCTGTATCAGGCTTTTTCATTAATTATATTGTCAGAGTTTGATAGCTTAAGAAATTTACTGAAACATCTTATTGCTTGGCCTGGATCCATCACTTAAGGTTCTCAATAAGTAACCATGTTTTACATCCATTCAGATAAACTGACACGGCCAATGATTAAATGTTTAAAAATCACAAACTAATGAGTTTTTAAGATGTAAGAAAAGAAAAAGCATATATTTTGTTTGTTTGTTTGGGATAAGGAACTCATCTCTCAGAGTATTTTATTTATTTTATTTAAGGGTGTTTTAGAAAGATTCACCCAGATCAGACCAAAGTTAATATTTAGTGTGAATGCAGTCAATTACAATGGCAAAGTTCACAGTCATATGGAAAAATTGGAGCAAGTTGTCAAAGGTAACTCTAGACAGGTTTTGTTTACATCTTTCATTGAGTGCTCATAATGTATCATCTTTTCTTTTGTAGAACTCTCTTTATTTTTTACTGATTCACTAAGATGTTTTTTTTTTTAAACATAGGACTGCCTGACCTAGAAAAAGTTGTTATTATTCCATTTGTCACTGGCAGAGCAGTAGATCTGACAATAGTACCACACAGGTGAATAAATCAAATATGGTCATAATCAGCTAATTTGAATAATGTTTTTTTTAATTAGTATATAAATATCACATGTCATAGTAGAACTATTTTTATTATTGTAATGTGGGAAGGGCAAGGTAATAAGCAGGGCTCCATGGCAAGGTAATAAGCAGGGCCCCATGGCAGGAATTTTGTGTAGGCATCTACAATTTTTCGAAAGCTTTTCTAAAGATCCATGTCAGAATGAAAATGAATGACAAAACTTGTATCTAAAGCAGGCTATATTGTAGAAGAAAGAAATAAAGTTTTTGTACATATAATCTCAATTTCCTTTTTAAAAAAAAAATTTAATATGCATATTTTGGTTTAAAAATGTGTAGCCCCTGCCTGCCGTCCCTTAAAAAGTAAAAGTTCCCCTTTCAGACTACGCAGTCTATAGGGCAAATGATGTGAAGGTCATCTGTTCATGTGGACCACGGTTAATAGGGGCTCTTTAGCACCACCTCATATACAAAAAAAACAAAAAAACCCATCAAAAGCAAAAAAAAACAAAAAAAAACAATCTCAAGAAAAATATAAATCATGTATGCTAGACCTGGACACGGACAAAACAACTGAGAACCTGCTAAATGCTTGAGAAGTAAAATCCTTTAAAAATATATGTAGCTGTACAAGAAGAAACTGGATTGACGTAGATATACCAGCTATATGAAGACCCATCTATAGACAGAAATTAAAAAAAAAAAGAAATTAATAAAAAGAATAGATTACCTTCTGCAGGTCACTTTAAGAGTGCTAGAAAATAGAAAATCAAAAGTAATAATAATTAAGCATTGTCTTTGATTCCAACGATTAAGGATGAGTTCAGTATTTAATGTGACCACGCAAAACTTGTTGCAACCATTTGATGCAGACAAAGTCAAAGTCCGCCATGAGTCTATTTAAGTTTTCTTTTCAACTGCACCTCACATTGCAAAGGCTTTTTTTAAATCTCAAATATTAATGTATTGGTAAAAACCAAAAGGCAGTCCACAAATAATATGGCTGGATGATGTTGAAGCAGAGCTACAACAACTTGGACAAGTTTTGGAAAGATCTGAAATGAAGAATGTGTCAAAACTGTTCAAACTTTCCAAGGCCATAGAGCTACTTAGATGGATAAATGAAAAGAGTCAAATGTTCACAGCCAAAGACTTAACTTATAAAATAATTTGCAAAACTCACTAATTTGACCTTTTTTAACTGGTGAAAAAAAAAAGACAACTATGTGATTAAAAACATTAAAGAAAATTCCCCAAATTTTGCTATTAGAAGAAATTGTTTTCTTTTGCAGTATTTTCCAACCTGGGTTATGTATATTACTGATGGGGTTGGAGGGGGAGGGGAGTAATAAGACAGTCAGTTGGAAATTTGGTAAAGTTGGACACTTCTATTCTATTTGAAAGGTTTAGAAGTTTAAGGGAGTATTTAGTCATGGAAATTATAACTAAGTGGTTAGGAGTTAAGGTATGCAATGTAAGTAAAGTTTAACTATGAATGAAAGATATGTCTTTAAAGTTACACCAAAGATGTTGTTATAGATAAATCTACTAAATTTAATACAATATGTTTTGTTACCTTTTTATGTTTAGCATTACACTAGAGGAATTTCTTCAAGCTGGACTTGAAAAGGGTCAAGTTCCTAAACTGGTGTTTGAACAACTTCCATTCAACCATCCTCTAGTCATTATGTATTCTTCAGGGACAACTGGTGTTCCAAAATGTATGGTTCATTCAGCAGGGGTATGTGTTATGTAGATTGTTGTGTTGTTTTTTTTTAAATTTTTTTTTTACTAATTTTCACTTAACTAGACAAGGAAAAAAAAGGAATTTGGTGGAAAACAAAAAAATAGGGTAGGGAATAGATTTTCTTTTGAAACAAATAAATGACAGAGAACAATTGTTCCCTTTTAAAGTTGATTAGAAGTTGACTTGAGTTATTTAAGGTTGATTCAGTTATTCACAATTTGACCTTATGTTATTTTGAAGTATCTTGCATAACAAGTTATATGTTATAAGTTTTTAGACAACTTAGATTTTGTTGTTCTTTATTTAGTTTATGAGAGGGCATGAAATACTGAGCATAAATGATTAGCAAGGGTGAAACTAACATCCATTATTATCATGCAACCGAGGTTGAGGGTAAATGACCTTAAAAGGCTAATTGAAAAATGCTTTGGGCAAGAGTAAAATTTCATCAGAGGTAGGATAAATATAAGGGTAAAGATAAGGTGTAATGGAAGAGCCAGAATGTATTTTGTTATCCTGATGAAATGAATATATATTCAGCTGAGATGATGTAATGCTGGATAGAATAATTTTGGCTTGTCTTCTGTAACAATGTTTTTGACTGATCCTTTCCCAGGGAACTCTAATGAAACACCTCTCAGAACATCTGTTTCATGGCAACATGGACAGGAGTGATATTATGCTGTACTACACTACAGTAAGTACAAGGGCGCATTAGCTGTCAACCAACAGGCCATTTATCTTTTTTTTTTTTTCAGGATGACAACTTCCCTATAATCCACATAATGGGCTAAAACCATTCTACACTACTGAACAGTCTCAAGTTTTTTTTATACAGCTAAAATTCAATTTCAAATGTAGTTTAAAAAAGGTTTATAAAGTAAAAAAAAAATGTATCTTTTATAAAAAAAAGTAGAAATGAAAGAGACAGCTTGCCGCTCAATGGGCCGAACAGCACTGGAGTGTCTAAGTGTAAGAAAGCAAGTATTGGATATTTGGTGGTTGCAAAAGAATAATAAAGGAAAGCGTAAAATCTAATTTAAAAGTGATGTAGCAAAAGAGGGAGAGAGGTGAATGTGTGTTCAGATAAAAATAATGCACTAGCGCTACATTATAAATACTTTACTAAATACAGGGCAAAAAAAAAGTCTGCGACATTGTCAAGAGAAAGGAAGTAAAACTAGACATCTCAATATTGGAAAAGTGAATCCATTTAAACATTTAATTTATACATGAAAGTCATGAACTTCTTATAGTTAATCGCTATTAACAAGTAATGAGGCATGATTTAGAAGTAGATAGACCTGAAAGACGTTGGAGTGATGCTGAATCTATCTCACCATAGCTTGTAGAGGTTTTTGATGGATAAAGTAAAGCAGCTCACAATGTTGGTTGGCTAGGCAGAAAAGTAAGCCAAATGGGGAGGTGGTTGTAGGTGAAAATGAGGTCTGCAAGGATGGTGCCAAAAATTGCTAGAAGCTTTTAACAAAATGCTTACATGCCTTCCCTCTTTTTACACAATAACAAAAGGTCTTAGCATAACTTAATGTTCGTTTCTCTTTTAGGCTGGCTGGATGATGTGGAACTGGATGGTTACCGCCCTTGCAGTTGGCTCTGCGATAGTTTTGTATGATGGTTCTCCACTTGTTCCACACCCTAACATATTATGGGATATAGTAGACAAGTTGGGGTAAGTAACATGGAATGATCTGAACATTATTTTTTTTATATTAAGTCAGGCAAAGATGCCCACTACAACATGATTAGCTTATTTCTTTAAATAATACCAGGTTTAAATCTAGGATTACAGGCAATCTTTATTGATTAGACAAATGAAGAGCTATATATTATTGATAAAAACTTTGTTTTGGGGTTTGGGAAGACTTTAATTTACAAATATACTCATTGCACATATGTACACAGAGAACGGTTTGTTGTGTTCATGTAAAGGACAAAGAATCCACAAAATCTATCCTTCCAACTGGAAATATACACATTCAAGCATATTCTAACTCTGAACTTTATTATACAAAAGAAAAGAAAGTTATAATAGAATTCAATGGCTAAAATTAGCTTTGTGGAGGGAGAGAGAGATATAAATTGGATTGAAAAAACTGGGCTATTTCATTGGAAACAAGATGGAGTTCCTGTCAGAAACCTATGTGTGAGAGTGGAAATATGTGAAGGATGCAAATTAAAAAAAAAAGGGGGAGGGATTCCTAACTATTTTTTGACAGTAGATGAGAAAATTAAGAGAAAAAAAATAAGGGGGTTGGGGGGGGGGCTTATTAGTAAAAAAGAAAACAATATATACACAGGAAAAAAATCAATGGGTGTAGCCAAATCAAGTAAATTTGCACAATATCTATGCCTACTTTTAATACAATTTAAAATTTAATTTGCAAATTTAAGTATTTAATTGAAAATAACTCTTAACTTCTATTCACTTAACCCCCATGTTTGTTATTGTTTAGGGTGACAATACTTGGAACTGGAGCTAAATGGCTGGCAGTTCTAGAAGACAAAGGTGTTAAACCCAGTAAGTACAACTGTTTCTGTTCAGTTTGTTCAAGATCTGTTTGCATGACTATAAACTAATAAATTAACTGTGTATGTGGGCCTGAGTGTCTTTGCGATGTTGACATCATTTACACCATGATGTTACCTGCAAATGTACCTGTTTTCTGTCCTTCAGAGGGAACACATAGTTTGGCATCACTGAAAGCTATTCTCTCCACTGGATCCCCCTTGAAGACTCAGAGCTTTGACTATGTTTATAGAGACATTAAATCTAATGTTTTACTGGGCTCTATATCAGGTATGTACCAACACAAAAGCTATGATTGTAATAGTTGTTGTCTCCACACTTAACCAGTACATGCTTACCCCCAGTATATAACATGTTGGCTTGTGTACATTTTAACTTGGGAGTACTATTGAACTCACAGGAGGTACAGACATTATTGCTTGTTTCATGGGCCAGAATTGGACAGTACCAGTTTACAGAGGGGAGATCCAGTGTCTGCTTCTGGGATGTGACATGCAGAGTTGGCATGAAACAGGTTAGTTGTTCACATTTTATGTCCACTTTTGAACTATGTCTATTAGCTATGATTTTCTCATTTAGAAACAAGCAGAATTTACCTTCTCTGAAGCTCAGATTTTGCTTGACATAATATCACCAAATTCTGACTTGACAAACTATAAATAGCTCTGTATGGCATTACAGGTGGTGATTATAGAATGCAATGTACATAAAAGTTAAAAATTGTTAGGCTTTACACCATTGTCTCATCCTTGTTGTTATCAATGCTGTTTATAAAAGTTAAGTACCTATTAGAGTTGGGTGGATACCCCCTAAAAATGTTGAAGTTCAAAATCACATTTTAAACTGTGACTTAATACGTGTGACCATTTGGTCCAGAAGTAAAGTAGTACACCACTTGGTGTCAGAAGCTAAGTGATGTACCACTTGGTGTCAGAAGCTAAGTGATGTACCACTTGGTGTCAGAAGTTAAGTGATGTTCCACTCCTTGTCAGAAGCTAAGTGATGTACCAATTGGTGTCAGAAGCTAAGTGATGTACCACTTGGTGTCAGAAGCTAAGTGATGTACCACTTGGTGTCAGAAGCTAAGTGATGTACCACTTGGTGTCAGAAGCTAAGTGATGTACCACTTGGCCACTTTCCAAGTTCCCAGATTTTAGCAGAGACAGAGACTCATATTGTAGTCATAAAATAAATATATTTTTTAATTTGATCAAAATAAGTCTTATAACTTTTATTTAAAAACTGACATTAATTAATAGTTTCCAATTGTTCTTGTATTTTCACTGTACATAGTATTCTCTATAATAATACAGACAATTTTTTTTTTTAGGAAAACCTGTTTGGAATCAAGATGGTGAACTGGTCTGTTTAACTCCCTTCCCCTCTATGCCCGTCTATTTCTGGAACGATGCTGATGGGACTAAATACAAAAAAGCTTATTTTAATAAATTTCCAAGTGAGTTTCTTCTATTCCTTTTAAATTTCAGCAAAGTATTCATCAGTTCCTGATTGGTAAGGGGGAGGGGGGAGAGTAAAGAGCACTAAATTAAACTTAAGGCTTACATGGATTCCACAAAACTTTTTGGGTATCTGACATTAGTTGGAATTGATAAAAGTCTGTAGGCTGCTCTGCCAGCTACAAACTATTTGACCATAGAAACAATATATATTATTATAGATCTGTAAGCTCATGGTAATTTAATATTGTAGATTAATACACAAAGACAAGGACATAAGCTCTTTTTTATGCAAAAGAGTGTAGATCTGCTGATTATACTAAATTTTATAGAAATAATTCACTAAGGCTGCTGGGGCAGCTTATGTTTGTTGTATTGTATTTTGACATCTGTCCGCTGAAAAAAATCAATACTATTTACATTGTTATCGTAGGACACGTTGATCAATAACAAGTTGCCTGTTAACTGTGTATGCATTGGTATTTGTGTGTTAAATAAATGTGTAAAATATAGTATGAGTTAAGTTTTAGCATTTAGATCCATTTACACCAATTTAATGGCATTGTAACAGGACTTTACAAACAGAATTAGAACAATTACAGAAATGGTGCATGTCTTTTCACCCAGAAAAATGCAGTTATAAGAGTAACAAAAAACTAAAACAAATAAAAACTACTTACTTTATTCATGTTAAACCTGTTACACAGACTCAAAACTCAAAATATCTAGGTGTAATAATAAATTAAAAGTTATCATGGAATCCCCATATGGATGAAATTATTAAGAAATCAAGCAAAAACATTAGGGTTTATTAAAATAATTTTTTACAAATCAAACAAAGGGATAAAACTAAAATGCTCTTGAACTTTAGCTAGGCCAATATTAGAATATGCATCCTCTGTTTGGGATCCCTCAACTCAAACTAGAACACATGTGAAATAGAGCAGTGAGATTTATAACAAACAAATATTCAAATTTGATTAGTATCACTGTGGTATATTATCATTATTATTATTGTATTAACATGTCTTTACATAACCTTTGATATTTAATAGAACCATAGTAAGTCATGACACTACAGTAACACCATTAGTAAAATCACTAAGCGTAGATACACTTCAGGACAGAAGACTAAAAACTAAAGTAGCTATAATACATCAAACATTGAACCATAATTTATGAATAGAAAACTTAAACAAAATGAAAGACAGAAAGATAGCGGCACATTTCTTATTCCATATGCTAGAACAAATTCGTACAAATGCTCCTTCTTCTCTAGTGCCATTAGAGAATGGAATGGATTGCCTCAATCAGCCAGGAAAACCAACAACTGAGCAGAGTTTAAGTGATTGATTAACAACGTTTTTCAATAACTACCCAACTCTAGAAATATCATTCTTCATTTTGTTAAATTGATCATATGACAGCACATTGAAAAACTGATTTCTTATAGTAAAAAGTTAAATCCTAAGTGGTCAGACAGATGATGTTATCTTTGTTTTACTCTTATTGTTAATTTTGATATTATGTGGATACAACGACAGCCTAAACTTCCAGCTGAGGTTAGGTTCCTATTTGAATGTGGTTGCACATATGACCTCTAATCACAAATGAAATCCTGTTACGTCTCTATAGACTCCCAAAACTGTGATCTTTGAATAAACAGTGATTAACCTTTTTGATGTTAAGTAGCATAAACACTCAGATAAAAAAAAAAGATTTTTTTTTACTTTTTAGATATCTGGGCTCATGGAGATTATTGTCTGATCAACTCTGAAACAGGAGGTGTCCTTATGTTGGGCAGGAGGTGAGTAGATTACAGTCACTGTAACTTTTGTTCATAACTCATTATTGGTTTTCTCTTCCTGATTTTATGATCATTATTGGTGTTTAATTCCTTCCAGTGATGGTACACTCAACCCTAATGGTGTCAGGTTTGGCAGTGCTGAGATCTATCATGTTGGTTAGTTTAAGATTTTTACATTTATTGTATGTTTATTGGAGACTATTTTAAATAGTTTGTGGAGGAAGGATAATTTAGGTTAACTAGTGCAGTATAAAAAAAAAATCAGATTCTTTTACTTGAATGTGAGAAACTTATTGACATTTTAAAGGTACATTTTTTTTCTGCACCTAATGATTTCAGTGGAGAGTTTCAAAGAGATCCAAGACAGTGTCTGTGTGGGACAAAAGAGTAAAGATGGCTCAGATGAAAGAGTGGTCCTGTTCCTCAAGATGGCTCCTGGCAGTGAGTTTGGCTCCACAGTTGTGGAAAGCATCAAAAACCACATCAGAACATATTTGTCTGCTAGACATGTTCCAGCTGTCATTCTGCCGATAGCTGATATCCCAGTGAGTAGCATCAACACTGCTTTTCATAATATTGTTAACTCTTTCAGTGCGTGGTTACTCTCAGGGAGTAAATTTACTAGCGCTGCTGGTGGAGACCTATTTTCTTTTTAAAATAAAAAAAGTTATGTTAGTTTTATTAACTCTAACCACCCTGCAGATTTTTGTTTGTTTGGCAAAACTCAATTGTTTAGATCAAAATAATTTGCAATGAAAGAGTTAATGCTATTTGAACGGTGTGAAATCTATCTAGGTTGTTGACATTCTTGTTAATATTCTTTTTCTTTCCAAATGCCAGTAAAGCATGCAATGGGTTGTCTGAATCAGAAAGGAAAACCAGTGACTTAGTAGAGTTTAAGTTCCTAATTAGCTACAAGATGTAATCATCTCTTTATGTGATAGAGATAGAGGCCCCATGCAGCAACTCTAAGTTTGTTCTTCTCTGCAGTACACTATCAGTGGGAAGAAGGTGGAGGTGGCTATCAAGCAAGCCTTGTCAGGCCAGGAGGTCTTACAGAGAGGGGCCCTGGCTAACCCAGACTGCTTAGACCTGTACTACAACATCCCAGAACTTCAAGGCTATTGAGCTCACACACACACACAGTCTAAAGGCAAACACTCAAGCATTAACCAACACACTTTGAACAAGAACTCAAGGACACACAAGACTTGTATGTTACATTCATGTCAACTTTGTTTTGTTGTTTTCAAGTTCCTTTGAATTACACTTAGTGTCATTGAAATTTATTTTAAAATACCATTTCTTAGTTATTTCAAACAAACAGTGGGAATGTTTAGTAAAATGTACAGTAAACATTTTCTACAATCTTGTTAGATCAATTTGAAGAAATGCTCTATTTATTGGGTTAAATAAATTTTTTGGTTTACACTACTTGTGTTAGCAATAGATATATATTTATGGCATTTTACTCACTATGTTGACTTATAAGTAAGACTCATGTTTGGTTTAACATTGATTTTTTTTAATTTAATTTTTTTTAGTAACTCAATGATCTGCAAAGCTTAATGTCTCTTTTATTGTGACTACTTGATTGAACTTATTTTCAATTACGTAACTCATTTCTCATTTGTTACATCTTCATACCACAGCAGCATAATTCTCATTCAACTGTATTTTATTTTGTTGTAAAGACTTTGGTTTCTGACTTGATAGAAATGTAATAGGGAAATAAATTGCTTGCTATGTGATTTGTAACGGATGTATGTGTAATAAGCTGTACTTGAAGTATTACTAAAATACCTTGTTAAATCTAGATGTGTGAATACCTTGTAAGGTGTATTACAGATACCAGTTCTAACATACTCCATCACAAAAACGGTATACGATAACAAACAGGATCAAAGGCTCAATGACTTAAGTTCACTCCAGATGAAAATACAACAATCTTTAATACAGAATGGGCCACAGTCGAGTCAGTCACTACAATGATGTTATCCCTCTGCAAGCCTAGCAATAACTGATCTAAAAGTCTACACTAATCTCTAACCCCAATGTGCGTTCACAGTCAGTCCACTATAGTGCGTTTCTAAACTAAACCAAACTAATCGTCTAACAAATTATAGAGATAGTGATGTGATAGTGACCTTAGAAATGGCTATGTAAGAGACTCTAGGGGGATTGATATTAGACAGTTAACAAGCAAAATAGAAAAATACTTAGAGGATTGATAAGCCCCACACAATCTCATTTCCTATTGTCTTTATATGAGAAAAGAGTCCTTGTAATCACAACAAATTTCCAAAAGGATCAATAAAGCAGTCTTAGTCTTAGATGGCTGTAAAGTCTTATTCCAGTCTGGGCACAGGTAGGGTCTAAAGCAGTAACTCCTGGTTTGCTCTAATTTTAAACTTAAATGCTTGATATTTATGCATTGATGTTGACAGAATGGTTAAACACTACAGAATGGTTAAACACTGTTATGTCACCATTAGGAATTAGTTATTTGTTTTATAGGCAGGGAGAGTTTTGACTTAGAAACATTGACACTATTAGTAAAAACAAGGCAGGATTTTTAGAAGAATAGCAAAATCTAAACAGATGACTTTATAGAGAGGCAGATTATAGATTATGGAATGTATAGATTTAGCTTGTCGACATTCAACGGTTCCCTTTGTTATTATTAAACTTCTTATTCGACATTCGCTTTCAGCGTCAACTAACTTATATTGTTGGCCTTTAGCCTGTGTTAATTGATTTCATTATTTGAGAGTTACCTCCGTTTGACTTATCTGCATAAGACACAGTGTGGAAGTGCCGAACAACACTTGCTCATTGTCCTGTTGAAGGCTTGTTAAAGAAGAACATGGGAGTTGGATGGATAGCTTAACAAATGTGGAGGATTGCTTGATATTAGTAGACCAGGGAACTCATAGCATGATGACATAGATAGAGTCATAGAATCTCATATTGAATACTCTATGTGCTGAAATATGTGTGTGTATATACTCCAAAGATTGATATTGTTGATATAGTGCCATAACTGTATGTGTATGAAGTCTGATGGAGTAGTTGCCTGTGTTTTGAATGGGGGAGCATCTTTTAAGTTTTAAGTTGTACTAAAAGATCAATCAAGTGTGCATCCAGACAGGAACAACATCACCTCTAGTCTCATAACTTTTTCTTATAATAATAATTTTCAGTCAACTGATTTGGTTGAGCAATATCGCTTTGGAACTGACATAAATACATTGAAACAAAAATAATCATACAACAGAGGAGTTAATGAGATTTAATTTAGTATGTTTCTGTCAAGGTGTTGTGTCATGTGTCTGAGTTATGAATTCATTGTGATACAGTTTGAGCAGTGAAATGTGACACATTCCTTTCCTCATGGTCCCTACATAGCACAATACGTATCATCATCTCTGTGTGAATACTGACTTAGCATGGATATATTTTAACTTATTTTAAAGCTTGTTCGGCCAGTTTTTAAGTTCAAGTAGATATCATGGAACATTGTTGACATAGAGTGGTCCCTGGGATTGAAATCTTCAAAGGGAATATTTTTTTTTTGCACATTAGATGGCAACATTGACGCCAACATTTTGAAATTTATATTAACTTTGGTTATATTATATTATTATTATAATTATTATATATTTTTTGTCTTCTTAATTTTCCATTTAGAATTTATGTAATTTAGGAAATTTTTATTAATAAGTTATTGTTAAGTAAACAATCATTATTATGAAGAAAAAATCCAGAAATATCAGACTGAAAATAAAAGCATGTTCTAATTTGAAAAAAAAATCCAAACAACTCACATAAGTATTATTGTTTTATTGGCTAGAATGAAATGTCTTATAAGGTAACTAATCATTAAACATCTGTAGTTATACTTTTATATTATGTCTCTTTACTAATGAAAGACTATGTATTGTTCATTCTAAAATCATGTTAATACATTTTTACAATTTATTATTGCTTTTTCAATTCAAGTGAGCTTTTTTTTGTATTGTTCAGAATACTATAATCAGATAGATAGAACAATAAACTGCTGTGTCATAGAGAGATGGAGACCAACATAGTGAAAACTAAATTTTTTGTTTGGTCACTTTCATTCAATTTTCTTCTTTCTTATTTTACATGTTAGAGGGTTCAGTTCAGTAATCCTATAACTGAGATGAACCGCGAAGTGGTTTCCAGATCAGGCAGTTTTTCTTATATAGGAGGGTTTTGGGGCCAGGGTCTTGTTCGGGCCTCTTGATATGGTATGCTTCATTAAATAAATGTTAACTTATGTATATTTTCTTATCTATTTGTAAGATATTAGAAACAATATACTGGGGGGGGGGGGGGAATTAGCTACTGGTTAATTTCTAGTCTATTATTATTATTATTATTAAATTTTAAATACAATAGTTCATTTTATCAGATACTATTTTAAGAATTTCTATGGAAATTTTATTATTTAAGCATACTATGATGAAAGACATTTTTATTTAAAAACAGAATCTGTGTGATTTTTTTTTAGTTACTTTAAATCATTGACTAAAATTGATTTAAATTATTTAATTTCTAAGAACTAATGTAAATAATCTAATTGATTCTAAAAAAAAATTGTTTATTAATCACACTGCTTCTTTCATATTCAATGCCCTCATTTCTATTGAATGACCTTTAGAGAAAGAGCTGTTCTACTGGAGTACATTTGTTTGCTTTCTTCATGGCTTGTTATAAGTTACATTCAACTAAAACTGTAGAGACAAAGTTATTCAGCTGTGTAATGTTTACTTGGAAAATCAAATTTTGAAGAGTTTATTTATTGAAGTACATATTTTTAAATGTTTGTCTGATAAATTTAGATTACAATTAAGTTACTCAGTTCCAATGTGGACATTTCATTAGTTGTTAACACTGTATTTTTATTAGGGTTATTTAATTATATGATTTCTTATAAAACAGACATTAGTAGTTATGCAAAGGTTTGTTCCTAAGTTGTGATCCATATAGAAAACATCTCAAATTTATCAATTTTAAAATATTTTTTGTTTACATTAACTAAACTTAATGACGCTAAACTGTCAAATATTTGGTTACCAAACATAGTTAACAAAGAATTGTTTGGTTACTACTTTCAGCTCTGCAAAACAAACCAACAAATTCTCTTCTTATATTAGATATGTGTGTGTTATTTTCTGGTTGCAACCACTTGGTGCCTTGTATTTTATTTTCTGCCTTCATATGTTTGTTTCACTTTTATATCTATTTTAAACCCAATTCACAGGCTCAACAAAAATAGAAAGAATAAGGAGTGTTAAATGAAAGTTGTTTGTTTTTTTTCTGAACAGGGTGTATCTCTATAGGTTGTAAAACCTACTTCTACACACCAAGTAATTAGACATCTGCTGTTTAATGTTACTGTTCTGGCCATTTGACTTTTGGTTTTAATTTGATTTTGATTCATATTCTGTCCAATGGTTTTTGACTGGTCATTTTTTTTTTAACACTGGTTAATATTTGGCAATAATCTGCTTACATCATGAGTTGCTTCTTTTGAAGTTTTTTTCCTCTTTTCATTCTGAGTGGCATCACTCAGAAATAAATACTTTTTGTTCTTCTGGTAGAAAAGAACCTTTTACCAGTGCAATTCTTAAATCATAGCTTACATTGATAAATAGCAATCACTACCAGTTAACATGAATCCCAAAGTGCTGTTAGATCACACAGTCTTGTTCTAAACAACTCTGGGTAAAGAAATTATCCCCAACAGTTTTGATACAAATGAAATTATTTTATTTTTGATATTGAGATTCATTCTGTATTGCAGTTAAACATTTCTATTCAAACTGTGCTATAGTAAAAGCTTAATGGCAGACATCACAATCATGTTTAGTTTTATTTGACCCAAATGTCATTGGAAACACTTTTTTTTTTCATTATAATTTTTAAGCACTAAACTTATAAGTTGTAAAGGTGACATTAGAGCTATGTGGTTATTTCAATTATCATCTATCAGAATTATTATTTCAAAGAACTTAGAATGTAATACTTGCAACTGTTCTTCAGTAGTTACATTTCAGTTCACAATCTTTAGCTCCTGGTTTTGGGAATGGTGGGGATTACTAGGATCTTACTCTGAGTTAAGACACTGATCTTAGTCTTCAAGGTCTTAAAGCTTTATGCCTTGATGGTAATCTTAACTTAAAAACCACAGTTGACATTCGATTTACTTCTCTAGGACTGCCAATGGGATGTTGTTAATATTTTCATTGACCTGTCAAACTAGCATTTTGCACCTCTGAATGTGATAAAATCTTGAGTGTATCTTTCAGTTGTCAACAAATTGTCCCAGTGATTTTTGTTTTTGTATGTACAATATTGAAATACAATTTGGCAAACAGTAAAACTTATTTTGTTTTTTTTAAATGTTTGTTGTTCTGAGTAATGAATGTTAGTTGTGGTTCTTCAGATGCCAAGATATGGGGTAGTAAAAACTAAAGTATGACTGGTTTTAGTATTTGACCCAATGAAATATAATCAATACTTGAGTTTGAAAGATAAAAAGCCTTGTGTTTAGCAGCTAAATTGATGTCAGAAACACACATCAAACATCCTTTAACTTTGTATTGATACAAACTATTGGTTTACACATCCCAAAGGTTATTTTACCCTAGAGACTTGGACCACACAATGACCTATATCTCTTGCCGTCCTGCACACCTAGTTTTATAATCAACAAAACGTTCTACAATTTCTTTGACCTTGTTTTGATGAAGACAATCATTCCTTACTTTTGTGTGAATAGATTTGTTAATAATACTTTTATTTATAAAGAGCTGTTGAGAAACAAAATGTAGACTCAAGGCGCTAGTGATAACATTACAAACACAATCATAATCATGAGATTTGTCATGAAAAACAATCTAAAAAAGTTTTGAACAGGTAGATCTAGTATTGATATGTGGCCTTAGTTTTGAAGTAAGTCGTTTAGTACCCTGACCACTGCTGTATCTGTGCTACGGCACTTCCTAAATGCAGATTGAAATTCTTCCAAGAGACGATAATGTTCAAGATGAGAATGAATTTGCGCTAACACGATGCGCTCCAGAAACTTTGACAGAAAGGGAAGATTTGATACCGATAGTTTTTTAGACATTCTGGGTCAAGACTGGGTTTCTTTAATAAGGGCCTGACAAGTGCATGCTTAAATTGCTGTGGTACAATGCCTGAAGTCAGTAAAGAGTTCACAATGTTAGTAATTGTGGGTACAAGCTTATCTAAGCATTCAATGAGCAAGGAAGTTGGCATGGGATCATGGTTACATGACTTATTTGGCATCTTTAAAATAGTACTTTTGACATAATCTTCAGATACACGTTGAAATTCGCAAAAAGGAGAATTTTGAAAGATTGGAGAGTGGTCAAGCTGTGATGAGAGTGATGGCATGTCATTTCTGATCTGCTCAATCTTGCCAATGAAGAATCTATTGAAGGAAGTTCAGATACTGGGATAGATGACGGCAAACGTTCGTTATTTGCTCCCCCTAACATTTCAGCGGTGATCCTGATTAACTCCTTTGAAGAATCAGAAGTTTCGATTTTTTGTCGACTATGACTATTGTTATCAGCTGTCCTGAGCTTGATTAATTCACCAAAAGCTTCAATGCAATTCTTCACTTTTCAGACGTGCATAGATGTAATTGTTTCTGGTTTCAATGTGTATAGAGTAAGTATTATCTGCAATGGAGGAATTATTGGTGATCAAAGAAAAACTTTGTAATTCACTTCTATTTAGTTGACATCCAAGTCATTGAACTGAGCAAGGTTTATTCTTGTTTCAAGATGAACAATGAACATTTAGAATAACAATTTTTAACATCCCCTTTGATTCAAAAAAATATTTCTCAATTGGAAGCAGCCCTCAGGTTTTCACTTTTATATTTAAGTGTATGCCCAGGCTTTCACCTCACTTCTGAGATGAACCATAGTCGTTCTACGACTGAAGGAGGCCAATACATACATTTAAGTGTATTATTGAAAAGTGTGGAGATGGAACACATTCATGATGGAATTTTCTTAACCATCTCTCATATTAACTATCACGTACTTGTGCTGGGTTCAAATTCTGCTGAAGAATGGGCTTTTTAATTTTGGGATTTTAAAGGCACCTCTGAGTCCACCCAGCTATATTGGATATCTGACATTTACATAAAACCAACACTGTGACACATTTGGGGAAATGTCTTTATTGATATAGTGGTATTATATTGACTATTGGTAGACAGTCAAACATTTTAGAATCTTCTGGAAAGTGCAACAAAACAAAAGTATCCACAGCAAACATCACTCCAAATTTAATGGATGCACTCAGAGGGAATGGCTGAATTTGTGCAGAAAAATAAAATGTTACATCGTTTTATAGTTGGCATTAAGACAATACCAATGGAGAGTCTGCATTTATTATCATTCTCTTCTTTGACAGATCTGATCCAATAAAATAGGTGTGGCTTAAAAAATTTACTAAGAATGTACATTTGATAGAATAAAATCTAATGAAATAAAACAATTAAGAAAATATCTAGTGGTGCAACTGAAAACAACATGAGTTTGTTGTTCCCCAGAATGTAATCTAAAAAAAAACAACAAAATTGAATGTAGATAGACTATATTTGACAAAATGAAATATAAAAAAAAAGCATAACAAAATAGATGTCTAAAAAAGGTTATCAATGAATTTCAAATAATGTATAAGAATGTAGTTTTTGTTAAGAATGTCACAATGATTTTTGGTAAACATTTTTAATGATAGATAACCAAACTTGTTCTTGAAAACTACTGTCAACCCTCCTAATCTCAAACTCTGATAGAAGTTAGCTTAAAGGTTTGGAAATTTTAACCACCCAAGAATGAATGCTACTAAACATGAATTTTTAAAACATTGCATTATCTAGTACTAAGACATCATATGAATGCATTCATAGTTAGCTAATGGATTTATAACTGAAATAAGTTTGATCTCATTAATGGTAGGGCTGGTCTTTTTTTAAAAACTTTGGATAAACTAAACAATTTAGTCTGTCCTATAAATTTGATACATTTAAAAAAAATAAATTCAAATGAAATTGATCAGAATTTTTTCAGAAGATAGTTCATTTAATTTTGAGAGTACTTGATTTCTTATCATCTACAGTTTGCTGGAAAATTTTTAACAAACAAACAAAAAAACAAAAAGCAATATTCTCATTATCAATATGGAAAACATTTTTTATTTACATCAATCCAAACAGGCATGTTGAAGTGTTTGGAAAATTAAAAATGTAAAAAAAAATCAGTTTGGAATGACAAGGTAAAAAAAAAAAGACTAACAGCACGTATCCCTCTGAGAAAATAAAACAAAACTTGGGTCCAAATAAAAATAAAACACTCGTAAAATAAATGTGTGCGTTCACTACAAATAAATAAAAAAAATACTTTTTTTTCTTTCTTCCAATACTTGAGTTGTTTTTTTTCTAATATAAACTGTCTATTTAAAAGGTAAGTCTAGGTGATGGAGATCACATGAAATTATGATTTTTGGACAGTTATCAAATGTGCTCTGACAGAACTAATTAGTAGACAAATCACTTCACAACAAGAAGGTTGAACTCAACCTTTGACATAAATAGGACGGATGACCTGGCAAGACAAATTACACAACTTTGACTAAGTAAGAATTACATCATGTGTCCCCACATGCATACTAGAAAAAAACAACATAAAACAAAATAATTAAAACAGAAATTCCATTAGAAAGCTTATAGAAACTGATACAAATTTAAACATTTTTAGTTACACTCAAATACAATAAACTGAATCAGACAGAAATACAAAATGCAATATTTTTTTACTATTAAAAAGACAAAAAAGGAAACAATCCAGTCTAAGTTTTTGAGTCTGATTCTAATTCAGATGTGGGTAATTACTTAACTATGCTAATATATAAATACGATGAGATTATATTATAGTTGTCTAAATATCAAACTAAAAGAGACTTCATTTAAGATAAGTATAATTACATGACTATAAATGTATAAATAGGATTAGATGTCTTATTGTCTACACATTACACAAATACGATAATGTTGATTACATTAACAACTATTATTATTTCATTATAATAATAATTATATGTAGTTTATTTATATCAATATATGAAAATTTAAGTTTTTTTTTACAACCTTGACCCCAGACAAAAAGTTTCGGATAATGCTGGCTCCAAATAAGATGTTTAATGCTGAACACATGATGTAACAAGTAATCATTGGATACAAGTAGTGGAGAAAATTGTAGCCTGATGGAGCCACATTTAATATGACACAACTAGTTGGGCACCCAGACCACCATATGTAATTAACTATGTGACCTTAAGCCAATTCACATATT
This sequence comes from Biomphalaria sudanica, assembly GCA_036873155.1. Taxonomy (NCBI): domain Eukaryota; kingdom Metazoa; phylum Mollusca; class Gastropoda; family Planorbidae; genus Biomphalaria; species Biomphalaria sudanica. Next base: position 1,617,628 of record JAZGLO010000509.1, on the reverse strand, counting down.
ACAAGACCTTGGCCGATTCACAAATCAACCCCCTCCCCATCACCATTAAATTCATTGTATGTAGTCACTTATGTATACAAATATATTTGAAGGCACTGAAAATTTGATAAAAGAAAAAAATGTTTAATTTGAATAGAAAGTAACTGGTCTATTGCAAACACCCTTAAGATTAGGGGAAGAAAAATAGATTTCTTGTATGAAATTACACAAAATAAAAGTTTTTACACATTAAAAAACAAAACAAAGCAACATGAAGACTTTAAACTAAAGAAGAAATTTGTCTGCCTTAAAAATCAAATAGAGACAAGATCTAAAATAAGTAATATTAGTAGTGATTGATAAAAAACAAATGAGATTCATTGAATGACAGCAGAATTTAACTTGGTTAATTATTTTACAAAAATTGCATCACTCACACATTGTGATGGGGTTGAGGCTAGTATCACACAAGTTATTGCACACTGCAGGGGAAACAAACAACATTACAAGGTTCAACACTACAAGAGAACAAGTACAGGAGCTATCTCCCCTTGTAGGCTAACATCAATTCAAAACATTTCTGCTTTGCATCATTTTAAAACAAATCTGCACTTTTTGCAAGGTGAAACAAAAACTGAATACATTCAAACAAACTGGAAGTGTTGAAATACTGTCATGGCTTACCCAAAATAACAGAAACAACTTTTCTCATTAAGTAGAGATAATGTAAACTATAATATAATATAGATATTCTCCAGTACATTAAACAAGAAACTATTTTTTTTTTTAACATAAAATAGTAAAGCTATAAGTTAAACTCCTTTAGATTTTAATATGAAGTTAAACTTAATTCTGTTTTGTTTTAACAAATTTCAAATACTTTTTGAAAGGGAGATAATAGTAGATAACAATGATACACATTTATACATATGAAACATTTGTTATGATTTAGAATTAATTTTTAACAATCGTTTCTTTTTTAACTAATAAGAATTAATTTATTGTTATGTTTTATAAGTAAATGGCACTTACATTTTGCTTTTTAATAGTTACAATGTTTTCTTTGGTGTAATGCACAAATTGTAAGACAAATTTCCTTACGGACAATAAAGATTATTATTATTATTATTATTAATTTCATCCCTTTGTACAGATGGATTATTATAATCACATTATTATATGGCACCTTTGTATCTATTATATAAATATAGAGGTCCATTTGTTTTATTCCTATTTTCATATATCCTGTTAGATTGAGAAATCCAATAGACAAACTCTGATTTTTGTGCATAAAAAAATTTTAACTGTTTTTTTGGCAGCCTAACAAGAGAAGACTAGAAGCAACTGTTGTAACATGTCAAGTGATTGTTGTTTAATTGGACTTCTTGCTGATGAGTTCCTCATAATCCCACAATGCCCTCCATTCATTGGCTCCAAGGAGTGCTATCTCAGTGATCCACCCTTTGTTGTGGAGATCTTTAGTCAAAGGAGAAATCCAGCTCTCCACAAAGTGTAGGGATGTGGCTAACACAGACTTCATCATCTCTGTTATCCAGAAGTATAGAATAATACAAGTACAAAAACAAAGACTTCATCACCCTCTGTCATGGACATCAATTTTATAATCATATATAAGTATAATTAAGTATTTAAAAGAGCACATAATATAAAACCACACACACACAATTCGATCATATACTTGTTCAAGCCATATTTTCTTTCTTGACCTTAACAAAGTCTTAATGAGGCACTGGCCCAAACCATGACAAACTCTCTTGGTATATGAGAATATTTAGCATTCAGGGCAAGACTGAATGCATTGTTCCTTTGTTGTTATTTGGGTATGAAAGAGTTAAATCTCTTTGTTTATATATTCCAAGGATATGAATGGGAACAGTTTGCACATGATGTGGACTGAATGTTTCCAGTTTGTTTTATGAGAAGAAGAGTTTTATGGCTGGCTAGAGTTAGTTGTTCTATGGTAGTCGAAGAAGACAAGGGTTTCTATGTTTATTCTATAATTATAAAACTTTTTATTTCCTGGATAGTTGGAGTTTTTGTGGTTCAATAGGTTTATATTGATACATTAATTAATATATATTATCATAGTGTTTCTAAGTACATCTATTGAGCCCAGTAAAGGTTCTGACAATATCCATAAGGATAAAAAAAGGTGGAACATTTACAAATCTACAGTAGAATTAAGTCTTCAACAAGATTTTAACAGATCTTCAAGAAATCATATCCAATTAAGCATTAATAAACTAGTGAGTGCATCAGATAAAAAAAAAAGTTTTCACAAGACAACTTAAAATCATAATAAAGAAACAAAAAATGATATTAAAAAAGGATAAAGAAAAGAAACTAACCTTCATCCACAACTTTTGTCTGTTGAGTTTCAGCAACCAACTTTCCCAAGTGTTTTAATTTTGGACTCAGTTCCTACAAAACACATTATTTCAAACAAAAACACAGCATGATGCAAGTGGAAATAAAAAAAACGACAACAAAGCATTAAGCTCAAACCTCATCAAATTAAGATCGATCAAGCTAAATTTTCATCCACTTTTAAGAAATTTGCAACAGAGGAAAATTTGTGTAAAAATATTTTGACAAACTTACAAATAAAAAACAAACAAACAACTAAAAAGCAACTCAACTGTTTAAAACAAAATCATGTTTACCTGCCCCATTTTGTTCTGCTCAATGATAAAATTCAACAATTCTGCATGGAAACAGGCCTGGATTTGATCAAGCATATCAGATGACTGGGATAGTACAACATTGATGTTCTCTACAAAGAAGAGTCAAATCTGACACATAATGCAAGTGACATTTAAGTTAGTTTAAGCAAACTTTTTATTATAAAAATTATATTAGCTATAGACTTTATGTAGTAAAATTAGTCATTGCCCAAACCTAAAATTTCTAACATTTGAAAATGTAAATTTCTAATAGTTAATTACTAAGTCTGTAATTTCAGAAATTTCTAAAAATAAAAAAAATCCATGCATTGTATAAAATTGTTATTGTTGATGAATTTCTTTGCCATTAGACTTAATGTAAAAACATACTTCTTTTTTAAAAAATATGACTATTACTAAAAAAACAAAAAAAAAAACAACAACTTCAACACAATTATAAAAAGTGAAAATTGTTTTACTTCTGCTGAAGTCAAGGGCCAGAATGTAGCCAGTCATACTTCTTTCATAAACATCCATCAAGGAATTGAAAGAAATGCTGTTGGAATTACAAGGGGAAAAAAAAATGAAATGATTAGTTCAAATATCATTATGTTTAGTTTTATTAAATCTCTACACAGTTCTCTTCAAACAATTCAATACATTTCCAAGAACATCTCTGTCTAAAGAAAACTAAAATGAGGACCAACAAAAATGTTTACCTCTTTGTCACTTCTCCTAAAGAAACTCCAAGTCTGAGGTTTAAAGGTCGTTTAACAGCTAAACAAACAAACAAAAACAACAACTAATTGAACTAACATATCAACACAATAGTCTTATTTTACATTTTAAACAAGTGAGGGCTATAATAGTCATTCTATGGAATCAAAAACTTCTATATTGAAATGAAAAGAAGTTAATTTAAATGGTGTTATCAAATGTTTTAGAAGAAATGTTTGTAATTACATTTTGAGAACTGAAATGATTGTAACAAAAAATGTATGAACTGTAAAAAAAAATATTACAACAATTTTTTCATAGATAAACTTACGAAAGAGCACGGGCTCCATTTTGTTGACAGTAGCCACATCTAAGACCTGTTCCTTTAACAAATAATTGTTGACAATGTAGTGAAGTCTGGCTTGGTTCAATGTCTCCATACAAACAGATCTCACAGCCTTGTAGTTGGCAAACAGATGAAGCAGTGTAAACAAGAAGAATAAAAGCCAGATGATACTGTTGGGGATAGAGTACAATAGTAAACAGAGGATCAAACAACAGGAAAATTAGTTTTAAGTTGAAGTATGTGCATCAAAAACTTCTACAGTCAAAAAATTATCGGAGAATCTAAATCTATAAAAGTTTATGCATGACAAGAGTAATTAGTTTTTACTTGTCTAGAATCATTATCTTATGACAACTTACATTTGTTGACCACTCACAAGGGGAAGCAACATGAGGTTACAAAGCAGAGCTGCTAAATTAACCAAAGTCTCCTGGAAGAAAGATAGAGAGAGAGTGTAGAAGTGGACAGAAGATTAATAGTTGAAGCATATAACATCTCCTATCATCACTACTCAACTTGTCTTTACACCAAACAAACTGTAACCAATAATTGAGAATTGTACACAATATATGGCATCCAACAAAGAGGGTGGATTAACGTTTGTCAAAATAAGGTTATATTTGTTTATACGTTTTTATAGGGCAGTGATGCACACAAACTACAACCAGTGTGCCATATTCTGCCCACAAAGCAGGACGTTTTGGGGTGGGACATTTTGGTGCAAAATGTGTAAGCCCCCATTATATATGTACATTTACACAAAAATTATACATATTTATGTTTTGTTTGTGTATGTATGTTTTAACAGATTTTATTATGTAATTAAAGTTATATAATGTTGTTACGTGCGAGGCATAGTGTGAATGTGTGTTGAGATGGTTAGAAAAGAAGAATCTAAAAATGGAGTAATGTAAACAAAGTTGTTATTAACATAGTATTGTTTGTTAGCCAAGAATAGAGTCTTCATAACCTATTATAGATGAGTCTGTTGGTGAATAATTAAGAGTCTCATCTGCTCGTAACAAGTGGCGCCCAACATAAAGGTAAAACCCACGCATTCCTCTGTACATAGTTGATCTCCTGTCAACAGACAGTACAGATATAAAAGTCTAGACCTAGCGACAGGATACTATTCGACTATTGGTAATAGACAATGGTGGGCAAGGATGAGGTAGCAGTATTGAAGGAAGAGGGGAGTCTGTTGGATCTTGAAGGATCGAGGTTGTTGGATCTTGAAGGATCGGAACTAAGGAAATATGTTCAAGAAAGGTTGATAGAGAGAGAGAGATTAGCCAAGAAAGAGAAAAGAAAATTAGAGATTAGAAATGGAGGACAAAAAAGAAAGAGAAAATGATCAATTAGCTACGAAGGAAAAAAGAGAAAATGAAAAGATTGCAATCAAAAAGGAAAAGAAAAGCGAATTAGTTGCTATTGAAAGAGAGAGATTGGCGTTTGGAAAAAGAGAGTGATAAAAGAAAGATTGACACTACAGGGAATAAACTGGCGAAATAAAAAGGTTTGATATTCAACGAAGACAAAATGGGCATAGACATTTTTATGAAGAAGTCGAAATAGAAATGAAAGAACTGGAATACCCTGAAGACAAATGGACATTCTTATTGTCTAGATCATTTACAACAAGGTACCTTCAATAATATGTATGAACCAGGGTAACTACAATGTTGCGAAAGAGCAACTTCAAACTTTTGGGAAAACAGAGGCTTTCTATTGTCAACAGTTTGTTAATTGTGAGATAGAACCAGAGGATGACCCGCAGACATTCCTGGACAGAATGAGCAGCCATTTCGATAACTGGATAAAGACAGCTGAGGTAGAAAAGAACTTTGACAGTCTTAAGACATTTCTTATGTTGGACAAAGTAATTTATCAGTGTCAGGAGGAATTAAAAATATTTCTGTTGGAGAGGAAACCAAAATCCATAGAAGACATAGTAAGACTGATAAGGACTTATAAAGTGGCACATCCCGAGAAGAAATTATCTAGAGGCAGTGATATAGAAGAAATAGTTGTCTTTAACCGAACATGTGAGACACAGAATAAATTTCACAGAACAAGGGAGACACAGGATAGGCATAATAGATGTGGTACATATGAAAAACAATATAACTTTAATGGACGATATCAAGGAAACAGACAGGAAAGAAAGGACTGGGAGAAAGATGGAGTAGAACAAGGTTTATCATTGTCATCTGATACTGGAACATTGGAGGTTTTTCAGACATTTATAGGGAACAAGACAGCCAAGACCAATAGGGACAAAGGGAGCACTATTATTGGAGTGAATAAGAAATTAGTGGAAGATTATGAATATACAGGCGAATCTAGGAAGTGTGTTATGTTTAATTGGAAGTTGTACAATTACCAATTGCTAAAGTTAGTATAGACACACCGTATTTTACAGGGACAGTGGAAGTTTGTGTTGTAGATCAGGGTGAGATAGATTTAATTATTGGGAACATTCATGGGGTGAAAATGTGTTCAGATATGGAGATAGAGAATTGGAAGAAATATTATGGAATAAAGTCTATGCGAGGTAGAAAGGGGGATGTGGGAGACGACAGAATTCCATCAATCAGATGACATGGGTAGCAGAGAGCAGGAGAAGAAAGAAGTAACAGATAAGGTAGAAAGAAATGCAATTGGAATGGGTCAGAATCAAAATATAGTAAGGCAATCAGGGAAATGGTATAAACCCACATACAAACGTATAAATCCAAACATCTTATGCTTTAATTGTGGAAGAAGGGGACATACTATGAGACAGTGTCAACAGTACAATAGTGGAGAGGCGTCTACGAGAAAAGAAAGGGATATTAGCAGGCTAGAAAACAGTACAGCTAGTGCTGCTAGACCATTCTGTAGTGGGATCACAATGGGAGATCACAGCAAAGGAGGGAAATGGAAAGGATTGCATGTAAATAATGTTAAAATTATATAGATATGATTAGGAATGGTGGTGATAATGAATACTAATTATTGTTCTAATCTACACTGAACAAATATATTTGTAATGAAATGGATATCATTGTTGCATATGTTAAGGCTACTACATTATAGAAGTTTTGTTAAGGCTAGATAGGAAATGTGCAAGTGTAGAAGTAGGAGAAAAAGATATGTAGATTTTGTACAATGTATTTTATTTTGTTTTTGATTTTGTTTGATTATAATTATCCTATTAAAATTATATTTGTACGAAAATTATCGAAATGGTGTGGTAGAAATACCTAAAAGAAATGTCAAGACTAGAATCATTATATAGGCCTGATGATACTAAGAAGTAAATAGGCATTGGGTTTAAATCTGTGGTATTAGGTGTGTGGTGAGATAGTTATATGCAGATTCATGTTGTTGGGGTTAGGATATGTATAGAGTAGGATAGACTTGGTTTATTAACTATTTGATTGTGGCTGGAATGAGGGTGTTTTGTACAGGCAAAAGAGGAGAATGTATATGTTGTTGGTATAATTAATATGTACTTTGTTAAGATTCTTGTGTTTCTTAGTACATGCTATTGAGAAGTTAGAATTTGAAATTGTTAACTAATATGTTTGGATATACATCAAACTTGTCAAACAAGTGTGAATGTGAAATGGTGCGAATGCATGTTGAAAGGATTAGAAAAGAAAAATCTAAAAATGGAGTAATGTAAATGAAGTTGTTGTTGACATAGTATTGTTTGTTAGCAAAGATTAAAGTCTTCATAACTTATTATAGATGAGTCTGTTGGTGAATAATTAAAAGTCTCATCTGCTCTAAACAATAGTATTGTTCAAGTTATTTAAAGTTTTACAAATTAAAATATAATATGCCTGCAGTGGTTTAGTTGCCTAAGAGCAGTTTGGTGTTACAAGTCATTGACCATCAACAACAATCATGCTAGTTTATCATAAAAATGTTAATTGCAAATATATTTTAATAAAATCTCCAATATTAATATTTCAATTATAATATTAATTATAAAATCTAAAAATAACCTAATCATCATCTGTCCCATAAATCGCAATTATTGAAAGGGGAAATTAACTTAATGTTAAATTATAACTTAACATATATTTAATAAAGATTTTACTATTAACAAACTATTGTCTAACCTGACTGCCATCTTTGGCAGATACATCGGCCATGTTGTTGCGACGAGCCTGGTGCTGAGTCAGAGCAGCCCGTGTAGCACCCCCAGCCACTCCCACGATACTCTAAAGGTAAAAAATTTCAAAACATTGATCTGGTTATTGTTATAAATGTGTCAAAATAAAACACAAAATGTATAAATTTAATATAATTTAAATCATGCAAAAGTAAACACACCTTTCATTAAAGTAATATTAAGAAGATTAAAAAAAAAAGGGCATCTACCCTGCAGACACCAGAAGTGCAGACAATAAGAGTGAAGTAACCTCGAAAACTAGGAGCTAAAATGTCCATAAATATGGCAGTGTCATTGAGCACATCAGCAAACAGCCTGATTGAAAATGTAGACTTGAGCAGTGTTTACATTGAGAAAACAATTAAAAATAAAATTAGTCCAAAATTATTCTAGCTAACCCCACATAAACTCTAGCAGCCCCAACCCCACATCAACTCTTGTAGACTCATCCCTGTCAGGGTGGGATTTCAGATTAGCTAGGGTATGATATGATATTACGGTCCCGTATCCCCAGCCTGAACACAGTAACACAAGAACCTAAAGATAATAGCATGTAAACTACAAACATTGCATAACAGTTATTCAACTGAACATTTAGTGAACAACAACAGTTGTCAACAGGAACAATATTTAATTAAAATTAATTGTAAGTTTCAAACATATTTGCATGTACATCAATATCCTTGAAGTTAGCATTTGATACTAATTAGTCTAATATCACACCAACAGGTTTCCGTAACACACCTTCACACTCATCTCGGCGACCAACAGAAGCTCAACTCCCTACACCTCAACACCGATAGTTACTACACAACTCCAAGGGCAGAAAGACGACACACTTTCCCATAGCCCAAACCTAACACCCCTTACAAGGGGAACCAAAAAACCAGCTACCCAGCTCACAAAGCAGCTCTCTCTCTCTTGCGGAAACTAAGGATGACGTAAACACACACACACAATCTTCTAGACAACAAAATGCACTTACAAGAAACTACTTCCTATACCCCAAAACACCAATATTAAATGCAAAGAAAAACTACAAGCGCGCACGACAATCCCCACATCAATTCTAGCTGACGCAACGCCACATCAACTCTAGCAGATCCAATGCACCATCAAATCTATTAGACCCAACCAAACAACAACTCTTGTAGACTCATCCCCACATCAATTCTAGTAAACCCCACACCAGATGTTAAATGATAACTTTAAAAATTAAATTAAATAAAACAATGTCAAATGTTTAAGTATGAAGGTTACCTCCATCTCTTTGCATCACAGTCAAGTCCATTTCTAAAGAAAAAACAAACAAAAAAAACTCACCTATAAAAAATTATACATGTTAAACAATTTTTTTTTCAACCCTCAACCAATTTTTGTTTCAGAAAAAATGAGCAAATATACATCTTAAGAAATTAAATTAAAAAAAAAATAAAATTCAACAAATATGTTTCATAAGTGTATGTAGAAATGTATGCTTTATCATTAATTCTGATAATCTCATTTTTTTTGTCTGTAAAGCATACTATGTAGCTAAATAATATCCAAAAGGTTATTACATAGACTAAAATACAATACATCCTAGGTATATTTTTTTGTTTGTTGGTAATGTATGATACGAGTTGATGCTTTAAAAAATGTGGTGGAACAATTAAAAAGTTATATATGGGAAGATTGAAGAAGACCTGATTCAAATAAAAAAATGAAAGAAACACCAGATAGGCTTTTTAAAAGACTAGATGATAGAATTGCATCGTATTTATATTTTGAGACAGGTCATATGGTAGCTTATGCAACTTTTAATTAAGACATAGCCTTTCTTCATATTTAGCTGATTTCTTTAATGTACATGTGCTAGGACTATTAGGTCAAGTAACTTTAGAAAAATTTGCTGTTCACTTTATGATATTGATTGATAAAATATAAACAATGTAATATCTAAAGATAACAACAAAAACCTATGGTCATACATTAAGTCTAAGAAAATGGAAACAACAGGCATAGCGCCATTAAAAGATGAACATAACATAATACATAATGATAATGAAACTAAAGCAAACATCCTAAACAAATACTTTGCATCAGCATTCTCAGCCCCAGGAGACAAAGACATATTTCTTAATTTGAACCAAGTAGACAACATAGAAGATTTAGTAGTACAAGAAAATGGAATTAAAAAACTATTAGCCAACACCAAACCAAATAAAGCGTCTGGACCTGATGGTATTCCAGCTAGATTACTCAAAGAACTAAGCAATGAGCTAGCCCCAGTGTTCAAAATACTCTTTCAGGCATCGCTTAACCAGGGCAGAGTACCAAAGGACTGGAAAGAAGCTAATGTCACCCCCCTATTTAAAAAAGGAGAAAAATCTGATCCAGGAAACTACAGACCAGTATCACTTACCAGCATCACATGTAAAATACTAGAACACATAATATGTAGCAACATCATAAACCACTTAGACAAACATAATGTCCTCACCCCATACCAACATGGCTTTAGGAAATATAGATCATGTGAAACACAACTAATAGGACTAATTGATGATTTCTCAAAAGGTTTAGATAATAGTGAACAAATAGATGCTATCTTACTAGATTTTTCCAAGGCTTTTGACAAAGTTCACCACCATAGTTTGCTTAAAAAATTAAAATATTTCGGCATTAACGGTCCACTGCATCAGTGGATTAAAGATTTTCTGATAGGGAGAGAACAAACTGTAATAATAAATGGCTCTAAATCAACACCAATAACAGTAAACTCAGGTGTACCTCAAGGAACAGTCTTGGGTCCACTACTATTTTTAATTTACATAAATGATTTACCAAATTGCATTAGTTCAGGAACAAAAGTCAGATTATTTGCAGACGACTGCATAATATATAGAACAATAAAAACAAAACAAGACACAGATATTTTACAAAGAGAATTAGATGAATTACAGAAATGGGAATCAAATTGGAGCATGTCTTTCCACCCAGAAAAATGTCAGTTGTTAAGAGTAACAAAAAAAATTAAACAAATTAATTCCACTTATCTTATTCATGGCAAACCAGTAACACAGACTAAAAACTCAAAATACCTAGGTGTTCTAATAAATGAAAAACTGTCATGGAATCCACATATTGATGAAACTATAAAAAAATCCAACAAAGCATTAGGGTTTATTAAAAGAAATTTCTATAAATCAAATAAGAACATAAAACTAAAATGTTATTTAACCTTGGTTAGGCCAATAATAGAATATGCATCCACCGTGTGGGACCCCTCAACTCAAGAAAACATTAAGAAACTGGAACAAACACAAAATAGAGCAGTGAGATTCATAACAAACGAATATTCACATTTGACTAGGGTAACACCATTAGTAAAATCACTAAATTTAGAAAGCCTTCAGGACAGAAGACTCAAAAGTAAAGTAGCAATTATACATAAAACACTGAACCATAATCTTCAAATACAAAAACAAAATTTAATAAAATACTCTGAAAGACACAAAAATAAAGGCACATTCCTCGTCCCATATGCTAGGACAAATTTGTACAAATACTCCTTCTTCCCTAGTGCTATTAGAGCATGGAATGGGTTGCCTGAGCTAGCCAGAAAAACCAGTGACTTGGCAGAATTTAAGTCATTGGTTAATATGCATGACTAAATGCATGACGCGTAGGACGTAATCATCTTCTTTTTTGAAGTAACGTCTGTATTATATAAGATAAGATAAGATATATATAAGTAATATATATATATATATACGTTATAACATGTTATGACAGTTTTGTTTAAGTAATATATATTTTATCATAAAATATTATACAATTTATTTTTAAGTATGTCCATATATTTATTTATGAAATCTTTCATGTTGTTTTTTATTATTTCTCCTTTAATTATAAATTGAAATCTAAAAAAATACATACCCTTTAGCCCAGGCAAACAGAATACGACCAACCATTCCAGTTCCATCTGGAAATATACAAAGAAATTTATAAATCTTATAGGTTCCACTCACTTATGTCTAAGTTTATCATCTTTAGGACTGAAATACCTTTCAACAACCAGGACATTGTAGCGCCCAAAACTGTGGCCTCTTCATCTCCCACTCCAACACCTTTCAAAACTGCATGGGCAGCCAAGGCTCCAGTGATACTGCTGGCAAAAGCCTGAAGAAAAGAATATGCCAGAAAAGAAACAATGGTATGAAACAAAATTTAAAAAAAAAATAATAAAAATGTATTATAAGACAATGGAAGCAATAACTACCAGTAGTATAAAAAACAATACTAATAGTTTTATGTTGCCAAGCAAGAGCACAAAAGACTGAACAACTCTAACCAGATTATTAAAGCTAAATAGAAGACAACAGAATAGTGCAACAATACCTGTATAGTATCCCAGATTTGATATCGCAAGTAGTCTGGACTTACACTCTCTGGATATCCTTGGGGCAGGAAGACATTCTGTTAAAAATAAATAAACATGTAAATAGCTTATATACGATAATCAAACAATATCTTAATATATACACTGTATCACCAAAAAACAACAACCCAATAACAAATAAACAACATTATCAGATCATACATACAGTTTTTATTATGAGCTACATCTACACATTTTCTGCACTGTAAGGTTCAAATGTATTAAAACAATAAATGTTCCACATTTTATTCAGACTTGTTAAATTTCTTGTTAAAAAAACATTACAGGGATATAAGGTAGTTGATTATGGTAACTTCTGTCTGATAATATATATATATTTTCCAAAACATTAGAAAGTAGATATTTATTAAGTATACCACTTTTTCACTACACTACTAATGTATGTTTAAAAAAAGCTTCCGATTGGGTGTATTTCTTAAGATATCTCTAAATAACAGCTGCTAGGTAACTAAAACTAATAGTAAAGAAGTTTTCCTATCAAGCCCTGCAGTCTATGATATTAAGCTTATCTATTTTTAAAGAAAACAGTTGACAGGATGTTAGTATTATGACCAACTGATCTTACTTTTCCATAACTAATGTCAGGTAGCCAGCCATTAGAGTTGGCTGGGCTCAGGTACATCTTAGAAATTATAAAGTTCAAAATCATCACAAGGATTTGAACTTCTCACCCTTTGGTTAAAAAGCTATGCTCCTTTAAAATAAATATATATATATATATCACTTTTGCCATCCAGGGGGCTGAGGACTTTGCACTGGGGTTTTGTGCCTCCTCATGGCTGGTGAGACCAATGTGAATGTTATTCCATATGAAGTACCACAAAACAATCTCTTCTTCATTTACACTATTTACTGAAGTACTCTTATATGACAGCCAATCAGAAGCATTGTATGGTAAAAGAATGGTGCAGACTGAAAAGCATAGAGGGCAAAATATACCCTAGATCTTTATTCATTAAATCAATATAATAAACTGCAAAAAAAAAAAGGCTAAGTATGATTTGCTTTAAAACTGAAGATGTTCTTGAAGCAAGGAATGCAATATAATTATAGTTTGGGCCAGATAAGGTTTAATACCATTGATACTGTTAAGTGCTAAAGACTCCACCCATTAAACTGACCTGTAACAAACATCACTCCAGCCCATTAAACTGACCTGTAACAAACATCACTCCACCCATTAAAATGACCTGTAACAAACATCATTCCACCCACTAAACTGACCTGTAGCAAACATTTTTTACCGCATTTAGAGAACACAAAACTCATTGGTGCATTGTTTACTGCTGACAATACTAGCTCACAACCTTGGGAATATGTGGCCAGATACTTTTAGCTGTTGAGCCCATGCAATGTTTTTTTCTTTATAAAAATAAATCAATTAACTGGTCATCAAACTTTAATTTTGGATACTATAAAAGATAAACATCTCTCAACTGAAGCACCACAGAAGTACCCAGAAAGCAGGTTGTCTTTAAAATAATCACCTTAAATAAATGGGTTATAGAGCTGTGCTTGACAGATGTATCAATTTGCTTTAATCTGTTCTCATCATCTTTGAGAATATAATCATACTTTCGTGAGGTGCAACCAAAGCGTTCTTGACAGACCAATCTTCCTGTTGAAGCTTCTGCCATTTTATTTTACTATTTATAAGAGAATATCAAATTTCTATTAAAAAAAAGCTATGTTTACGGTTAGCAAATTATATCAAAACGTTAAAGCTCAGCTATGTTATTCATAGAGAAATACAATGAACATAGAATAGGAATCACTAGTATACTAAAATTAAAACAAAAGCAACCATAAGATTTTCAGCAGCTACACATCAATAAATGATCTAGTTAGCTTTCATATCTAAGTCTTTTGCTGAATTCTATGGCTGACTATGAAAGTTGCAAAAACAAAAGCACACAATAACTAAAAAGCACTGGCAATTTGAGAATGGGTGAGTTAGACAGTGTCACTAATGAGATGGATAGGTATGGAAAAAAACAACTTTATTTTTTAGAGGGAAGGAGGTCTTTCTCTAGTTCAAGAGTTGGGAAGTCTGCTCTGCAGGTCACTATCAATGTAAGGCAAGAGTTTCCTGAAGCAAGGTGAGATTTTAGACATTTACATTTAATTATTATCTCCAGTGTCAGAAATCTCACTAGGGTGGCGAGGAAGCATTCCTCTACCCGACTATTTGTTGTCAGGGAACATGATGGTCAGACTCAAGCTCAAGAACATGGCAAGCTGTCTGATGATCTATCATCTATTCTTTATGCAAACTTGTGGAAAGCTAGATAGGATGGCTGCCTGGTCGTGCGGTTTGTGCGCTGGACTGTCGTTCGGATTTATCGACGGTCGAGGGGTTCAAACCCTGACCGCTCCCATCCCCCGTCGTCCTGCGGGAGGTTTGGACTAGGAAGTAAACTATCTTCAACTCTGAAGGAACATCCGAAATATGTAAAACATTTTACAAACAAACATTTTTACCATTTCTGGTTCACACCTGGAACTTTAGTTCAGCCCAACTTTGTCCATGATGATTGGGTTGGAAAAACTTGCAACAGTCTAAGACTCTAAATCTAAGTCTAATCATGATCTAATTATAGTCTAATTATATAACAAATCATTTTATCATTATCAGACAAGACAAGTCATACAAATAAATGATGAATGTCAATCACATCAAATCAATAAATGAATGAATTATTGAAGGAATATTTAATTTTTATTTTAATAAAGACACTAAGACTGACAGAACAGATGATTCATTGTACAGTCGGGAGTAGCTAGGGTGTGTGTGTGTGGGGGGGGGGAGGAAAATATGAAAATCCTCCCTGGCCTCCAAATGAGTGTTTTTTACTTTAACTTTAAATATTGAATACTACGCAAAATCATGAAAATGCAGGGGCCCCCAAAGACTTGAAAGACTAACTTACTGAGAGTGAGAGGTCAAGCTTCGCGGGACCCCATATATTAATTATTATATTTATATCATCATCATGAGATCATGCCAAATTATTGAAATTTCTTTAAAAATTCTAGCTACGCCCCTCCTGTCACTTAGTGAAGTGTCACTGTAGAGCTAAATCGAGATCAAAGTCTTACATAGAATGATAGATTTAGATTCTATATCCAGACTACATAGATCTAGATCTATATAATGGTATATCTAGATCTGTAGATCTAATAGGGTTAGGGTTAGATAGTTTTTTTTAGTTGTTTCTTTTCTCGTAGTACACCAAGTGTACAGGAAACGTGGAAATGAAAACATTTAATTTAGTTTCAGGACATAAAAGATTCTCGTTAGGTGTTTTTTTAAACTCCACTTGTGAGCCAATAAAATTGCTCTGTCTTGTTAGTAACTGGTTGCTAAGGTGGCCTGTGTACACACCAGTCACAGAAAGATATTTTACATTTACAAGGAAATTATTTATTTCTTAGATGTAAGTTGATATGGATAAAGACATAGATCCTGATTTACAGATTAACTTTATCTAGTCTAGATCTATGTATTCAAAATATTTGATAGTCTCTCTGACGTCTGTAATTTATAACATAAAGATGATAAAAACATTAAAATTTATAATTATTGACTCATTAATTATTCAAAAGCTGGATAGAATGCTACTTCTAGATCTATCATCTATTCTTTATGCAAACTTGTGGAAAGCTAGATAGAATGCTACTTCTAGATCTATCCTTCATGCAATCTAGTGTAGAGTCTTGATATATATTGACAATAGAATTCAATAGATATACACTACAGCCTGCATAGGCTATAGCCTAATATATATAAGATATATACCTATTATGTGCTACACTGGAAAAAATACATTGTGATATTGTCATCTTTCATTCAGTTTAAAAGGTGCTCTACACAGAAAAAAAAGGACCTACAGTATTACGAATGTCCTTCATATTTTTAGATTATTACATCCTAGCCCAAAACCTTTTCCTCAGGTTGGCAAGGGATAATAGAATTCATACATAAAACAATGCTATGGCACCCCAGCTGTAATAATAATGCAGTGGTACCGAGTCACATAGGTGTGACTGGCAACACTATATTGCAGACTCCTTGGCCCACCAGGGTGGGCAATTTCCATCCACTGAACAGGCTGTAATTTTTCATCATGCTCTGGCTATAATTCAAAAAACAGAAATGGAAAAGTGGTTTGAGTGCTTGGACAAGTCCCAAAAAGCCAGCGGAGTCTGGGAGCGCATAAGGTGCCCTGACCGCACTTCCCCGTGGTGGAGGCTGTCCAGGCCTGAGCAAGCTATTATAGCAAAGTGCAGGACAGGCCATTGTCCTGTTGGCTCATATTTCTCATGGCTATGGCTAAATTTTGATTCACAGTGCCCCCACTGCGGGGAAGAAGAGGAAACCGTGCCTAATATTCTGTTTGACTGCCCCAGACTTGCTGATCTCCATCTCGACAGGTCTGGGAAACCAAAAATTCTCGACCTGTATGGTGACATTTATGCACTACGCAAGACAGCCGGGATTCTGTCCAGGGCTTTTGCAAGAGAGGATTTGAGCCTGATGATGGTGAATAGAATTTATGCATATTCTGGGCTATTGAAACCATCATGTCAACAGTGCTCATACCACATAATATACTTATTGTCATAACCAGGCACAGCTTTGGTGATAAGACCTTTGAAGTATTCTTTCTATAAATGAAATGTCTATAATTGAAAATCAAAGCCTAAAGTAAAATTATTAACATTTTTTAGATGGCAAGGCTAATCACAGCCCCAACACGCTTTACACATGAAGACTGGACACGATCAAACCTGACCAAGTATGCCAATGCTGATGTGGAGAGGCAGCAAGCAGAACGTCTCATTAAGGAGTCAGATAGACTCAAAGATGAGACAGCAAAAAAAACTGAGAAAACCCAGCGCGATGTCAACAAAAAATTAGGTAATTTTAAAAGTAGACCTAGTTAATATACATTTAAAAAGAGTATAAATAGAAAAGAGCAAATGATTAATATCATGTTGTTGTTTTTTTAAACTCCAGAACAGCGATTGGCAGATATTCGTTACTGGAAAAAGGAGCTTGACGATAAACTTGATGGACTAGTTAAAGAAATTGAAAACTTAGTGGCTTTTAAGCAGAGGGTTGATAAAGCTCTTCAAGCAACTGAGGAACCTTTGCATATAGCCAGAATGTGTCTTGCCAATAGGTAAATATGTGTAATTTTAAATCAATATTCCTATTACTGCTTTAAACTTTTTTTGCGACTAGAATAAATAACTTGACTGTAACTTTAAGTGCTTTAGTGTAAGAAATCTTTTAGGAAAAATGTAATACATGTTGCATGAGACACAATAGTTACCATTAAGTTTGGTTGACCATCAGGTTTTTTTTAGTGGGTGTTTTTTTTAGATCAATATTATACCAATTAGTGACTAAGTTGAATTAAGACTAAAAATCATTTTAACTAGTGCTATTAATAATAATAATAATAATCTTTATTGTCCGTATGGAAATTTGTCTGACAATTTGTGCATTACACCAAACAAACCATTATAACTATAAAAAAACAAAATGTACATACACACCAGACTCACTCATAATTTACATGTGAAAAGTTTATATCACATTGTTTTTATTTAATGATTTGATTGCCAGGGGAACAAAAAAGTTTTTATGTCTGTTTGTCTTTGCTATCAGTGTCTTGTATCTCTTTTGTGATGGTATAATCACAAAATCCTGACCCAAAGGGGGATTTTTTATTATAAAATGACAGTTTTAAGACCTTGGGTTGTTAATAAGATGGAGAATGTGTTGCTGATTTCATAAAATAATGAAAAAAAAAAAAAGAAAGGTTGTTCCATCTTTTGAAAAGCTTATCCAAATTCAGCTGTGTCAAAGCATTCATTGAAAAAGCTGATTTTAAATGATTTAACTTTTTAAAATCTACTTCAGAGAAAAGCGTGTTGGTATTGACCTGGTCCATGATGATGTACAAAAGGAATTGTTAAAAGAAATTGAAACCATTGAAGGTGTTCAAAGTCTGCTGAAGAGAACCTTGGAACAAGCCACAGAACAACTCAGGTAATAGTATATTAATTTATGTCATGAATGAGGATAATATCTATATCTGTTTGCCTAGAATGAAAACCCATTTTGACTATTTAAAAAAATGTCACTTCAATTAACAATCAATAAATTTCACTTATTAAAAAACAGAGTTATATGAATGATTTTTAAATGAGAAATGTTATTTTTTACAAGAGTGGCTAAATAGTGGTTTAATACAATAAATGGTAAATGATGTTCATACTCTGAGCTGATATTAATGTATCTAATATTGGATTCAGTTTATTATTAAAAAAGCATTAAATAGTTCAATAGGTATTTCATAATTCAATAAAAATAACTAGCTTGTAATGTTTATTAAAATGAAATTGATATGTAAAAAAAACAAACAAACCTTAATAACACTGCAAGAGACTTTTAATTCAACACTCATAGTTTGTCATTTTTTAATTTGCAAATTGATATTTCTAGAATAAGGGTAGAAACAAAATTAAAAAGAAAATGTCTTTACCACATACTACTGGGTTTGATATTTCTTATAAGCTCAAGAGAACATTACATATTTAAAATAGTCTTTTAAATTCAGAGTTTATACTAACTTACATTTTGCCCAACTCTTTTTTTTTTTTTTTTTTTTTTGATAATGCAGATTAAATCGTAAGGCTAAATATCAGCTGGAGAAAGATTTAAAAGACAAATTTGGGGCACAAACTATAGATGAATATTGTGAGAACCTTCGCAATAATTCTCAACAAATTCATTTCAATGATTCTGTTGCTGTTATTGAGCCAAAGTAAGTTGTTTACTCATCAACATATTTGAGTATGACTAAGATGTAGACTAAAAGGCTATATTATAGAAAGTCTGGGTATTTCCATAAGAGCAAATGGGCTAATGTTTTTTTGTTTGTTTTGCAAGTTGTAAATTGTTTTAGACCACTCTCTTCAACTGTTTTAATATTATAGATTTATTTTGTAAGACCTTCTAGTGTCATCTATGGTACATTATTTTCAATTATTTATTTTGTTTGGGGATATTTAGTTAGGTTTCCTTCTGACACCAAGTAATATTGATACAGGTATTGTAAAGCTTATCTGTTTCTATCACCAGGGGCTATTTAAGGTGTCTTGTGAACAACACAAAAAACAATCACTTTCTACTTTCTCTGTTACCATCAAGTATTCTTTAAGCTGTGTCAATTCAGAGACTTTTCAACTAACATCAAAATTAATAAAGCTAGGTTAATTTAAGGACCTTTCTTAACTACCATCAAGTATTCTAAAAGGCTAGGTCAGGTCAGGGACCACCAACATTATGCGTTTGAAATTCCAGCCTTAACAGAGTTTCAAACTTTAAGAGCCTCATTATGATAGCTAAATGTTTGACCTCATCCATGAAATAATTTTGTTGCATAGAAAAACAAAGTAATTTCAATTGTCTTGTAAAAGTATTTTCCAAACTTACAATGTCAAAAAAATAGTAACATTTTGAAACTGATATTTTGTAAAGACATCTTACAATTATTTGCAAACTTTATTATTAGATATAATAGATATTTCATATACATATATATATATATATACATATATATATATATATATACATATATATATATATATATACCTATATATATATATATATATATGGCTCCTTCTGTCTCGTAAGACAATGGATGCGCCCAGATGAGTCACTGGCTTTGGTTACGTCTTGAGACGGGGCAGAATCTGGAGTGACTGATCAAGCCAATTCTGGATCGGCAGAGTTTGCCACAGTTTGAGCATTTATATTCATCTGTCCTAGGGCTCACTGACAGGGCAGCTTTCTTTTTCTTTCTCTTGACCGATGCAGCTTCATTTCTTTTGCATTCAGCAAAGTTCATACCAGCACGTACACTCTGTCTCCATGCTGTCCGGTCTTGGGCTATATCTTCCCACATACTTTGGTTGATATCCATGGCTCTCATGTCTCGCTTGCAGACATCTCTGTAAGTTAGTCTTGGTCAGCCCTTGGGTCTGGCTCCCTCTGCTAGCTCAGCGTACAGGATGTCTTTAGGGATTCTTCCATCTGGCATGCGAGTGACATGACCAAGCCAGCGTAGTCTTCTCTGTTGAAGGAGAGCATAGATACTGTGTATGTTGGCCCGTGTCAAAACTTCCTGGTTGGTGACACGATCCCTCCAGGAGATGCACAGTATGCGTCGCAGGCAGCGTAAGTGGAAGCTATTTAATCTGTGCTCTTGACGCATGTAAGTTGCCCAGCTCTCACTGCCATATAGAAGTGTGCTCAGAATGCAGGCATTGTAGACAAGGATTTTTGTTGCCGTGGTCAATTTGGTATTTTCCCACACACGCTTAGAGAGTTTTGCCATTGCTGCAGAAGCCTTCCCTATTCTTTTGGTATATGTATGTATATATATATATACATACATATACCGGAATATATATATATATATATATATATATATATATATATATATATATATATATATATACATATACCTTCAAAAATATTTTAGAAAAAAACGTTTTTTTTAATCAAGAAGTATGAAAATGTATTTGATACAATCTATTTTTATGGTTATTTCCCAATTTAAATGATATTCAAATTTCCCAATTCAAATCATAGTTCTGTAGCTCCTGAGCAGTGGGTTGACTTCTCCAATGATAACATCAACTATGCTGAGAGGGAAAGGATGAATTCTGTTGACTTGAGGTCTAGCATTGATGGACTCTTACAGCAGACTAGCAACGACATGCGCAAACAGGTGGACAATACTAATGTGGCATTTGCCAATAGAATCTGGGAGTGCAAAGATGCTAAAGGCAAGCTGGAAGATAACCTTAACAAGGTAATATATAAATGTAGATCATTATATTTGTTCTTATTGGCTCTGCTTTTTTTTTTTTTTTATAACTTTAAAAAAAAAATAAGTTGTATTTATTGGAACCAAAAATTATCTAATTTAAAAAAAAGAAAAAAATTATTTCTAGCTACATTCACATACTATTAGGTGTATACTATTATTGAAGCAGGCATATACTGTAATCTAATTTAAGCTATTGTTCAAAATATTCAAAGTATTAAAATTTCATCTCATTCTCTCAAACTTAGAGTTGTTTCCCTTCTAATAAAATAGATACACTTTTCTTCCATAATTTAAACCTATAGATCCAGGTAATTAATAAAGTAGTTGTATCTTTTTAGCATCCAATGTTATTCTTAATCAGGCAATCATCATTGCATTTAACCCAATTGATCTGACTAGACAATGATCCTCAATTCTAGAGAAAGAATGCAAGTGTTGATTGAATCCTTGAGAGTTAGGGTCATCAGTTCCAAAGCATCCATCACTTAATTGTCATCTTCTTTACATCATATGAAGATTACCTAAAACAAAATTATAAAATATTCCCATTTTGTATGTTTCTTATCGTTAGAGATTTGTTTTTTCATTTTAGTGAATTTGTAAAAAATCTTTTTACTAACTTTATAAACTCACTCTGTCTGTCTCACCCATTTTCAAATCAAGTTGAAACTTTGCAAAATGTTTCAATGGCAGAGACAATACAAAAACCCAATTTAAAAAACTAACTATTGGTCAATTAATTACTTGAAATTAATTCTTCAGTATGCAGAGAGATGGCTAAAATATTTAGATAATTGAACATGTTATATTTCCTACACCCATTCTCTGATCAAGTTGAAACTTTGCAATTTTTTAAAATTGTACCTATCAAAGCATGAATCAATTAAAAAATGAACGGATTAGTCAATTAATTATTGGTAATTAGTTTTTTTTGTTTGATATTGAAGGAGGGAGATAACTTCTTCATTATTCAGATATAGTTGTATATGTGCAGTTGTTTCTCTTAGATAAGCCTTTTTTTTTACGTGTATTATATATATATTTCTTGTTGTTTAGGTTATTTCACAAATTAAAGAGCAAGAAGAAAACATTGCAACCCTTGAGATGGCTATCAAAGCAAAGGAAGCTCCAATGAAAGTAGCACAAACACGACTGGAGACCAGGCAACACAGACCTAATGTTGAGCTGTGTCGGGATGCAGCACAGTACAAGCTGATTGAGGAAGTCCATGAGATCAGCGACTCTGTGGCACAGCTGCAGGCACGACTGCGTGATGCCAACAGCTCCCTCAAGGGTCTTGTCCGAAACCAGCTGGAGCTTGAGGAAGACATTGCAATCAAGGCTAACACTCTGTTCATTGATGAAGTGGAGTGTATGGGCATGAGAAAAAGTATCAACATTCAGACCTTTTAAAGGGCTTGCTTGAGTACTTGTGACTGGTAATGTTAACATTCAAAACATGCCTGCAACATACTAATTTATGATTATCAATATTAGTTTGCAATAAATCTGCTCTAAACCAAATTGTTGCCATACAAAAAAAATAGCTATTAAATAAAAAAATACCTGAGTTCCTCAGCTGAAATATTTGAAGAAAACGCTACAGTATTGTATAGTTCTTTTAAAATTTATAATTAAATTCATAACCTATATAGAACAAGAAACAATGAAATTTACAAATAAATTGTACAAATGTTTAGTTCAAGTAAAGATTAAGATTTGTACAGCTTTTTAATTTTTTTTTAGAATAGAATGGCTTCTATAAGAAATAATAACAAATGTTTAGTAAGATTATTTCTCTTTATGTATGGATCAATGTTTTGGTTGCATGTAATACATGCAAATGTCATCACATCACATAAAGAATTGTATGATTCTATATTTTGCTTTCACTATTAGTTCACTTATTCCTTTGAATTAAAAAAAAAAAAATAGGTCCATTATATTCAAATTGTTGTAAAAAAAACAACAAACAAAACAAACTTTGTTGATATATACAGAAATAAAAGATATAGTAATTTTTGGTTTTGTTTTAACTTGTTTATCATGTCATTTTGATGTTATTCAAACTGACCTCCATGCTAGGTTAATATTGATTATATTTAAGCTCACTTCTGTGATAATAACTGTGAATGAATTTAAAAAAGAATATATAACTATCTTTTTTTCTTTTGCAAGATTAATGTTAAGTTTTTTTTCAGTTGTTATAGTATTGTTTAATTGTAAATTGTACAGTTGCTATATCCCTCAAAACATTTTTGTTTATATTAATTTCTTTTTAAAAGTTGTTATTATATTGTTATCTTTTTCATACATATTTAAATTATCAAAGTTTTAGGTGCCCATATGTAGGCTTGAATAATTTTTAAAACAAAAAGAAAATTATTACAAAAATTGACAAGCCAATATAAAATTTATTTTGAAACTTTTTACACTAAAGTATCTTGTTTTCTGATGCTCTTTAATCTAGTTGCTTGTTAAATTGACTAAATCTTCTTTTCTAATAATAAACAAACTATGGAGAATTTTGAAAACCAACATTAATTTTTCAGTCTAATTAAAATGTGCTATTCATCACTAGTGGTTTCCATACTTTTATATGGTTGCTAAAGCTGGTGATTCAACTGATTCCCTATGGACTTCATTAAAGGTGATTGAATTCAGACCATTTAGAGGAAGTGCTCCAAAAAATTGTGAGTAGAAAAAGTTAACTTAAAACTTGCAGCAAGTCCATAATTAGGCAATCAAAGAGAAAGGTGTATAGATGGATCAGAGCAGTGATGAGTAAACTAGGGCCCATGGGCCAACTCTGGTCCACCTCATTTTTTGTAATAATAGTCTAAAATAACTATTCCACTCACAATGTAAAAAGTTTTTATTACAAGTTGAAACATTGAAGTAATAATATTCTGAAATTTAGCTTCTAAATATGTTCACTTCTGGTTGTGTAGGCTGAATAAAAATGTATCTACACAAGTGCAGGGAACAAAGTTTCGGGTATTTAAACAAGCGACTGTTGAGTTGGTGTTTAGTGTTTCATTAGAGAACATGTTGGTAAAAAATTTAAACCAAAATATCAAGAAGATGGTGTAGAGTTGATTCAGAATGTAGTTTTTATTTAAAGGTAAGTGGACACATAAGTACTTTTTCATAAGTTTTAAAGACGAACTAATGTTATTGGCAATGAAACTGTGTCTGTTAATAAGAACTAGAAAATATGACTTACACTTTATTTCTGAACACAGTTACACTCTTTATACATCCATGACTGGTGTCAAAATAAAATAAAATGGCAGAATATCTATGTAAAGAATTATTATGCTAGCGGAATCTAGCAAAAAGTTGTTACTTTTCAGAAAGCTGCTAAATTGGAGCATACAATATTGCTTAAAGTAATTAAACTTAGTCTGTTGGAGAATTTTATTAAACAATGTATAATTCTATTCCAGTTTTTAAATTTTCTTAAATTTTGGTTTATTTTGCTATGATTAAAGGAAATGTTTTTGAAAAAATATTCACATTATTATTCAAAATCTATATTTTATTATATTAATTATTTATTAATATGATTACTGAATCAAACAAATTTCCTCATCCCTTATGACATCATTTTTATTTTTATTTCCAATAGAAAAAACAATTTAAACAAATAGACATTTGAACATGTCAAGACAATTTTTTAAAATTTTTAATTAAATCATTTCTAATTTATCTGAATATATTCAATGAAATGTCTAGTTTCAGAAATGTACTGCAAGTATAGGCTGTTAATATATAGATGCATATAATGACATAGATATGAATATAATAAATATGTAGCTTTGATCTTGAAAGACTTAGGAGAAGTATTTCTGATTTAGCCTTACATTGAATAGATATAATTGAACAATTTTGAATTCAAAATATTTACAATTCTATTGTGTGCAGCTTAAGATGTTTAAAAAATGCTATTTAACTAACATTTTTAAATATATTAAATTTAAGATGAATTAACATGACATTATTTATAGCAGCAGTAGTAGAGTACAATTGTTACTGACTTCAAGGCACTTTTTCTTTTAGACCAGAATTGTCATTTCAGTTATTGGTTTGGTACCTTTTCACTGCTAGATGATGTTGGGAGAGTGTTTCAAGTACACATCAGATTTGATCTTATTCTCCATATTTTCCTTTAGTTTCTATCAATAACAATTGTTCCCTAGTTCTGCTATTAAATCAACAAGTTATATATAGTGATTATTGTTTGACCACTTTGCTTCATACTTCACTTACATTAACTGAAACTAAGAAATAAAAAGTCTAAGATCTTCATTTCAATCAAATAACTAACATTTGTAAACGTTTCATATAAGAATAAATTAGTTTCTCTAACAGAGGACATGGAAACCAAAATGAATTTATAATAGTGTCTGTGACATATCATTGAGTGGCCAATACAACAGCCACAAGATATTCCACTATGTTGTAAAGTAGGTACATATACGGAAATGACACATAATCATCCAGGAATAAATAGCAAATATGACAAATAAAATCTGGATTTAAAAATTATAAGGTTTTCTGCTGGGTAGTCAATCACTATACACCAAAACATCCCATTCAATTTCATGGTTCAGAGTAGATATCTGGACATCTGTCTACATATACCATGATTCAATGTAGATATCTGGACATCTGTCTACATATACCATGATTCAATGTAGATATCTGGACATCTGTCTACATATACCATGATTCAATGTAGATATCTGGACATCTGTCTACATATACCATGATTCAATGTAGATATCTGGACATCTGTCTACATATACCATGATTCAATGTAGATATCTGGACATCTGTCTACATATACCATGATTCAATGTAGATATCTGGACATCTGTCTACATATACCATGATTCAATGTAGATATCTGGACTTATTATGTCTACGTCTTTGAGTTTGTCTCAATGTTTTTTGACAGTTCAGGTATAGCAACTGTTATATAACTTTATGAAGTGACAGATAATAGTTCTATTATATCAGTCACTTTGTTTATTTTAAGGCTAGAAGAGACCATCATAGCCAAGGGATATTATCATCATTATCACAATTTTGTTTATCAGAAGGAATGTCAACTAGAAACATAATTTTGAAACACTTGCATATATATTTCGTGCATACAGCAAAAGACAAAAAAACCCCCACCTCATTGATTGTTTTACACTCTTTTTTAAAATTTACCTCCAAAAAATTTCATTCTGCATCAAGGCTGCTTTGATTTTCAAAAAAATAACTAGATAGGTTAATCAATACTTTGACACAGTTAGATCAAAGCCAGTCAGCCAATCATCATTCAGAACATACACAATTCAATACTTAAAACATAGATGAAGTATGAACAACAGTAAACAAAAAGTCTAACGCTTCTTGAAAACTAAATTGCGACTTGGTTGTTATATAGGTTTCACATCCACATGTACAAAAATATATGTCAGTGTAGTATGCTAGCATGCAGAGAACCGCCTAGCACTGAGATTCATGCGTGTGACTCCGATGTGCTTTAAAGGATTGTTCCCGTAAACAGGCTGGGGGAGGTCAAGGACGTAAGAGAACTCTTGGAGATCTTCTAGCTCTGATTGGAAGTCATCAATCAGGTCTTGGTGTTGCTCTGTGCATCGCCGAAGTTTGAGCTTTAAGAGAAGAACAACACATTTAATTCAAGTGTGCGAACTAGAAGGTATGTAGTATATAAATAAATAGGCTGCACTGTAGATAAATTGATGATAAAACATAGGCATGTTAGGTGTATAGATCTAGGCATAAATTAAATGAAAGACATTGTCCTTAACAGGTAAATATAGATGATAGTTCATGAATGAGATAGTGAATTAATTATAATTCGCGCAACAGTGAATCAAACTATACACAGTAACTTAAAAGAACACAAAGATGATTGCACATTTATAATTTTATTTGTTTGGATTCTCCATGCCATTCGAGAGACTTTGCCTTGAAAAAACAAAATCATTCGTTGAGGAAATGAAATGAATAGTGGCCAGAGTCGAACCAGCGTAACATTCCAGAGCTCAACCCAGTCTCATTCGCAAAGTTCGGTACCGCACGGTCCACAGATCACAAACACAAAGGCAGTGGTCTGTGGGAAATTTCAGACTATACGTAAATTCGAATAGAAACTTAAATGGGACCCCATGAAAAAAAAAGTATACTTCTTGTTATAGAAATGATGTGTAAGTCTGTGTAAGGATGAGTTGATAGACATGAAATATTGATTGCTAAGAGTCTTAACTTCTAAATGAAATGTTGCTTGTTTGATTAGTTGAGCCTTGAGCTATTGAAAAATGTGGCTCAGTGTTAACACTGTACTCAGTTGTAAAACTTGTAATTCCACAAAGTTCATTTAAAAGTTACATTAGTCATTGAAAGTTGGCTACTGCTGTTAACAAAGGAGCTATTCTATTATAATGACTGAAAGAAAGAGAGAGAGATAGAGCGAGAAAAATAAAAAAAAAAGAAGCAAAGCGAAAGAAAGAAAGAAAGAGAGCAGAAGGGAAAAAGAGAGAAGGAGAAAGAAAATGTGTGCGAAAGAATACGAGAAAGAATGAGAGACAAAGAAAAAAACGAGAGAAATAGTTAGAGAAACTGAAAGAGGCAAAGAGCGAGAGAGGAGAGAGAAGGGAAAGAGAGAAAAAGAGAGCGTCTGAAAGACTAGGACGTAATTCTCTTTTTACTTTTTGAAGTCACGTCTGTAATGTATAAGATATGAGACAGAGAAAGAATGAGAAAGGGGAACGAAGGGGACACAATCTCGCTGACAATTTCATTTCATTCAAACCTTTTGACTCTATGGGAGTCTCTCACGTATTCAAATCAGGACTTCTGCTTTTACATTTTTTTAACGCATTGCAAACACATAAATACATAATTCTAGGAATTTTAATTGCATAGTGTAAAAGTTAACTAACTGACCACAAGGATCAATAATCTGAACATATTCCCGACATGATCTCCTCTGGCTTGAGCATTCGACGAACAAATAATCGCCTATTTACCAAGGGTGCGAACAGAATCTGCAAACTCGCCAAGAATCCCCTAGACTAGCACCAAGAACTTTACTTCAATTAGAAAAACAATCACGTTAGCTAATACCACAGAAGGTAATATGATAGTTTTTGGCTAATACCAAGACTTAGGAGATTACCTTGTGTAGATCCTGCCTAATGCTCAACAGTTGACGAGCTAGCGTCTGATCTTGGCTTCTCATTTCTTGCTGTAGTCATATGAAACAAAACAGTTACAATTAGAAAATAGCCTGTGAGGTAGACATTGATGTACTCGATTGAAATGAAACATTGTTTGTGTGTGTGTGTGTGTTTCGTGTGTAAGTTTTGAGACATTCTTTAATGAAGACAATGATTATTACGTTTCAGCACAAACCTTTTTGCAGAGAGGCAGGAGAATGGCAGTGGGCAGGGATTGAGTTCAGGCCATCAATGTGGGAGAAAGAAGAGAGCTCGTTTGTTTTGGAGTTCAGTTTGTGGGCTTGTAGGTTAACGTATTAGAGTGAAAACAATTTATTTTAAAAACTCTATATACAAATTATTAAAATAATGATAAGGTCAGATAGGTGGGCCTTTTATAATTAGACAAACCTAATGTCATCTGGGTTAAGGTTAGGTATAGATTTGAAAAAGGTAAAAAGAAAAATAATTCACAGATTGACTGACTTTCGAGTTCATAGATTATGGAAAAGTACAATGTTTCACGTGGCCATGCAGACCAATTTGAGGAAATACATACTAGTCACAACTAACACAGTAAAGGCTGTTGTCAGAGAGGTCTAATTACGCAAATGATCAGTGAGAAAATTTAATCTTTTAAAAATATAAAACTAATGAGAGATTTAGACGAGAAGTTCAAAAAGTCATTAAATGTTTACGAACCAATCACACATAAATTAATTATCTTCTTACCAATTCATTTCTCAGCCAATCAAGGGCTGAGTTTATTCTTTCTTTCCGGTCAGCTGTTAGACCCTCGTCAGAAGCGTCGCCATTAAGTGCTGTCCTCAGCATGGGGGAATCGGGGCTTTCCATATACGTCTGCCTCCACTGCATGATGCTGGGCCGTCGGGGACTCAGGTGAAGCTTCTCTGTCGTCTCCTGCACTCTCTTCAGATCTGAGCCCACCGACACGTCGTCGAAGCTGTCGTTGACGCCAACGCTGCCCTCACTGAGCTCGCCTTCCGAGAGAGAGCCGACCGAGTCGTTCCGGACACGCCTGGTGAAATAGGAGCTACCGAACTTTGACGAGCCATACTTTGAAACGAATGGAACACGGCAAGGCATCTTGGAATTCATCCCAGAAACACCGCCTCGACTTTGTATATCTAGCATGGGTGCATTTTGTTCATCTGGGGGAAGTCTTAAAGTACCTGAGCTGGAGGTGATAGTTATCTGAGGTAGATTGTCGGCAACTATGGCGCCGCCCTCTGAAAAAGGCCGTGCACCTCCAGAGGCGTGAGCTAGCCTCAGCCTGTGGCTGAATTTGGGACTTGTCAACGTTACCAAGGGCGGCGACGTAGAGGAAGATGTCAAGTTCAACCGCTCAGCGGTTTCTCTTATTCTGGCTAGCCCGTTGCCGTCAGTGATGATTTTAGATGGGGAAGTTTGACTAGTTGTGTCTGTGTGGGTCGTGGTCAATATATTGAAAATGTCTTTTTCTTCCTGAGATTTTCTTTTGTTGCGTTGGGACTTTGTCCGTGGTTCTGTATGGTTCTGTTTATCTTGGAATGATTTACTTGTTGGGTCAGACAGACTGGGAGAAACAACATTCTTCTTTGGAGACCTTTGCTTCTTCTTTTTCCATCCGGGTATTTTGATATCAGTGCTAGGGTTTGCAGGGATTGGATGACTCGTTTTGGATTTAGCAGGCGACAATGACGTCGATCTGATGTTAGCTTCCCCCTTTTTCTGTTTTGAAGTGTTATTTTTCTGAGCGCTAAATTTGACTGGACCTTGGTCAAGAGTCGCGAAATTGGTAATTATTTTATGCTTCTTGTTTGAGAGCTGCTCCGAGTGTGGTGTTTCTTCACAAACGACCAATGGAGAGATATTTTCTTTGGCGCGAATAGTCGCCTTCCCTTCACCAGGTGTATCCAGTAAGGGCGCATCATCGCCGCTGTCATGTTCCTCAATAATAGACAAGGGTCGCTTTCGCTGACTGGGCGTCATGCTTGGGTCGTCAGCTCGTGAGCCCATGGTGGAGCTTGGGGTTGATGACGTCACATCCGGCCTGGTCATCGACAGTGACTAATTGAACCAAATGCCTTCTTGTAAAAATTCTTTTGAGCTTAAAGGAAAAAAAAAGAAAAATGAAATGAAACTAAAGCCAAATATATAAACGGTAAAAATGATTGAATGGATTATACTGATAATTCGACCCCTAGATTTTCTGAAGCAGCCGATACAATGAAAACACAAAGCATCGTACTTATATCTACGTTCATGTATCGCCGCACATTGTACATGAAACGTTAACAAAAGATAGACAAACAGAGGCGGCCATAGCAGTAGGCTACGAGGGTCCCCGGCCGAGGGATATATGTGTGGCAGACATAATTCGATAGCGTAGGATAACCCTAACACTAATCTTGTTTTCTGACTCGGCGTAAAATCTGAAACGAAGGACCTAATTGAAATATCACGCCAAGAATTTTCACGTTAAGCTGGTATAGATGCCGGAAAAGGATTTTAAAATAAAAAGTTATAAGTCTTAGTTTATGAGAACCTGAGCGGTCGTTGTCGATGCCTAAAACACATCTCGTTATAAGGCTTATATCACTATCAAATGTCATCCTATAAGATACAGAGGAGGGAGCACGAAGAAAGGATAGTTCAAAGTTCAAAGAAAACTTGGCTGGACGATGTAAAAGAATGGATCGGCATCTCTTTCATTTACGCAAAGAACAGCTGCTGACCGGAAAAGGTGGAGGGATTTAGTAACACGTCCGCAAGGAGAATGGATGTTAAATGTCTCGGCCTCCGAACCAAAGGTCCCGAATGTGAATCCAAGACGAGACTGAAATTTTCGTTGTAGATATCCTGCTGACGTCACCCAGTCATTTGAAAGAAAGTGATGCACACGTATGGACGTCGACGTCGTTGTGTGCCAGCCTATTTATGATATCTTGATCAACGGGGAGGTTTAACGTTAAACATTTTACACAGAGGAAACGAGTTCCATCATAAATATTCTTCACAGAGAACGAAGATGAAAATCACAGCTTGAAGGTGCAATGCAGGGGTTCTCAAATCAAAGGAACCCGCACTGTGACAGGGAAATGGGTCAGAGTGACGAAAATATAATCTGAAACGAAGTGATTTGGATGACATGCATTTTCTATGATCATAAAAGTTTTAAATGCTTTTGAATTTCGAACTGTAGAAGCAGTGTAAGAGTCAAAACAGAAAAGCCAAAGTCAAGCAGATATGACGTTAAGAAGCATCATTAACAGGTAATGAGAAAAATTTTGCGAACACATTTATTTATCTTTGGAGAAGCTACATCAAAACTTTGCGAACGCTCTATTGATCTTTTGAGAAGCTATATTAAAACTTTGCGAATACTATATTGATCTCTTGAGAAGCTACAGACTAAAGTAAAACTAAAAAAAGGGGTACTACCATATTTCTCAAATTCCTTAATGCTTGTATAAATGATGATGTAAGGAATATTTCTACAACGATCGAAGACAATATCAAGAAATGAACGGGCCTAAGTTTGAACAGAAAATAGAAGAATTGAGTGATCTGGCCAGAAGATACCAGTGTTACCGCTAAGGTTTAACAATTATCAAGAAAGGCGAAGTTGAAGATTGCAAGATACGTTTTTTAAAATGTATAAATCAAACCTATATTCATCTAATAATAACGATGACAGAATGAAATATTAAAAGAACCACTGTCGTAAAAAGGGGATGATCACGCACATTATGACAGGTGCAGGTTTGGGCACTAACACATGTCATTCCGAAAGGCCGTAAACACATTGATGACACAACCTTATCTTAATTTACGACCGAGGTCTTTCATTTATAACTTAACCATCAAGGCAGGTAAGCAAATGAAATGGAGAGGAGTCTTTCGTAATTACACCCCCCTCCGGCTTTTTTTTTTTGTTGTAATCTCTAGCTAGCACACAGAAGTAAAGTGTTGATAAGTGTTGACACGTGTAGACAAAAAGGAGTCGGCCTTATTTCGAGTTTAAATTCCGACATCAGATATCTTCGAAGATTTGTCTACATCAGGGGTGGGCAAATTACGGCCCGCAGGCCACATGCGGCCCGCCGAAGTGTTTTAAGCGGCCCGCGAAAACCTAAATAAATCAAGTGTGCCTACACATTACACATATAAAATTGCAAATATATTAAAAATAAATCATTGTAAATATCTATAGAAATTATTGAAACTTTTGATTCTTATCACTTATAATGAAGAGGCTAAAGAAACATTGTCTCTAAACGTCCTTCTAAAAAGCTTAAAGTAAACGAACATTATATTTAATAGCAGTATTTCGATAAATTCAGTAAAAGACATAAGCCCAGGCCAGTATTTATTCAATGCTATGAAGAACTGTGTTAAAAGAGTTGGGTTGGCTTGTACAAGATGGCAAGGGTAACAACTGATGGAGCTTTCACTGAGAAAACAACCTTTTTAATAAAATAAAGAAGATATTCCAACCATAAACTAGTAACTGGAATAGTTTACAAAAAACTAAATTGAATTCAATAATGTAGTATTTCCATAGTTGCAACATACAACAAATACAGGGCCGTCCCTAGGCATAGTCAAAGAATGCAGGTTCTAAGGTCCGTAATTGTTGGGAACCTCGCAAGGGGAATATTCTGTACTCTATAGAGAAGGAAAACAGTGAAACTTGAATTCAATGTGTTATTGTATTAAGTATACTAGGTCTTTAATAAATTGAATAATTTTAGTTTTTTTCCCTTTATTTTGTATTTTTATATTTTATTCGGGGCCACCAAATTCACTTCGCCTATGGCCTCCACGTATCCAAGGCCGGCCCCGACTGGCAGTTTCGAAAAGTACGTGAAGATTTGGAATTAAAACATTCTAATATTTGGTAACACAGTAGTATTCGCTGGCCAATCATTAGATCAATATTGAATCTCAAGGAAGAAAATGTTAGGTTCCTTGATGGACATTAACTGTGAAAGAGTTGAAGACAGACTTCATGTTTATCATCGGAAACATTGCAATTTGTTGTTTGCACATGAAATGTATGTGCATCTTAAATCTTTTCAAACAAAGCTATTCCATTTTTTGAGGCCAGCAAGAGAAATTAAGGCTTTGTCATTTTACTTTAGCTGAAAGGTGAAACTATTTCTAGTGAAATGGTTGAAAAGTACAAGACTTATTTGGATTTCTTGATTGTGGAATTTTCAAACAAATTTTAAGACGTCAAGAACTTGAAACCAGTTTTCAATAGCCTCAGTTCACCATTTAATGCAGAAGCTGACTCAGCTCCAGATGACATACCTCCAAGCCAATTATGACCTGAAAGAGAAGTTATTGTCAGTTCCTTCGCGGGAATTTAATGGGTGCCAGACGCTGTATATCCACACAGACCACACTTTAAGAAACTTAAACTTTCACATTTTAAGCAACCACATTCATCTTTGAAAAAGCTTTTCTTTTTGTTTGAAAATTATCAAGTGTTAGAACAAGTCGATACTTATTGAAGTTAATTTGACAGTAGTCGCAAGAAAAACAACAACTAGTAAGCTAGTTTATGCACGAGAGAAAAGTTATATACTTCATATTAAGTACTACTATACATTCGTGTTGAAATGATGGATACAAATGGACAACAATGAAATCAACAAAATTAAATTCGTAAAGTTAGATCAAGAAATTGCTAACACGTGTTTTAATTCCTCATATATATACATATGCGGCCCGCCAGGTCCCCAAATTTTATTAATGCGGCCCTCGGTTGAAAACGGGTTGCCCACCCCTGGTCTACATGCATAAGTGTCCACAGTTCTAATGTGTTCAACATGATTGTTCATATCTTAAAACTTTTTTTTAAAAACTCAATAAGCATATTTTGCTGTGTGTGTATCAGTTGATTTGGGGGCATGGTGGCTGGGTGGTAAAGCACTTGACTTCCGACCCAGGAGTCTCGAGTTCGAATCTCGAAGCATTGGTATCTTGATTTTCGGGAACTTTATGATGCGCCTGGGTCCATCCAACTTTTATAGGTACCTGATATTGGGTTGGTCGTTGTGCTGGCCACATGACACCCTCATTAACCACCGGTATAGAAACAAATGACATTTACATCATCTGCCCTATAGATCGCAAGGTCTAAAAGGAATACTCTAGTCCTTTACTTTCATCTGTGGTAGGGGACTACCACAACAACGCACTGACCACACCATGCCACGGGAACCTATGCTAGGAAAAAACAAAAACAATTTGTCTTCTTTATATTCAACTTTTGCTGGAAGTGAACAGCTGCGCAGACCGCCATTCGGGTGACACTTAGGGCCTGTAATCTAGTGCCTCGAGTTCCACATCAGTACTTCCGGCATAGCTTCCCCTGCCCATGTAATGTTATGTAAAATTAACAAAACAAATGCTACCGTACGAGAAATGTTTTTGTAATTATGTTACAAGATCAGCTGTCGTCATCGAGAAGTACATAGAAGTCAAATTCATAAAGCGCTGGTTGTGATTGTGTATGCGTTTCGTGTGTGAATGTTGTTCGAATTTTTCATCTATACTGTAATTGTACAGTAGTTACGCTGATATTGTCAATTGCAGTCAAACTGAATTTCCATTTGATTGGATCAATAAAATTATCTTATCGTATCTTATGATCTCCTACAAGTAGAAACCAATAAAAGTCAGAAGCATTGTCACTGGCTACTTTCTGACGCGCAATATATAAATAAACAAGCAAAACATTTGTAAAAAAAAGCAAACTTTATTCAAGGGGAAAAACCACAAAACTTTCTGGAATATATATCAATACTGCATGAATAAGCTCCCTTTTTCCACATACAACCATTGTTACTAATTGTTTGATTTTTTTTATTGATTTATGTATTGTCATTGCATATTTATACGAAATGTCAACTTGATTTGAAGTGGGAGAAAAATCGTATAAAAATGTAATTAGGGGTTAACTTCAGATGTACAGCCATCTCTCTCAATAAGTAGAATTTATTTCCCTTGTTCGATACTAAACAAAAGAATTAATTACCAATAATTAATTAACTAATGGGTTATTTGTTTCATCGATTCATGTTTCGTTAGGTACAAGAAAGAATTGAGTAAGGTTTCCACTTGATCCGAGAATCTCTCTCTCTCTCTCTCTCTCTCTCTCTCTCTCTCTCTCTCTCTGTGTGTGTGAAATCACGTGTACAAACATTTTTACCAGGCAGACAGAGTGAGTTGATATAAGCTTTGTAAAATCAAATCGTAGAGTCCACTGGAACCTAGTCGCTGTGATTTCATTATGTACTATGGGTAAAAGATTTAAGGGTCTTAGGCCGGATGTGACCTTCGGACCATAGTTTGGTTTATTCCCGATCATTACTATGGCATCTTTAAAAGGTTAAATGGTTGACTTCATGGAGATCATTCACCAAAACGAACGATCACGTGACAACCATTGATACAACAACAAAAACTGTCACGTGATAACCATTGTTGATTCGAATGAGAACGTAAGTTGCATAAAAGACATAGGGAAGCACGTGGCTCAATGTTGTTTGTTTACGATTGGTGAATCAGGCCCATTAAGGCCTCACTGTTTTTCATTTTTTTAAAGCAAGAATAGTTGTTTAAAATAATTTATTCAACAAGGAAATAGTTGGTAACTATGAGTCAAAATGTTCCAGTCCGTTTGTCTTGTCAGACCCTTACAAAACTATTGGGGGTAACTCTGCTCTATTTATCTACAGTATGAGAATTATCACAAACAACACAATTGTTCATTGCTTTCATTCCCGACCTTTAACCTTTAAGACAGAACATTTTGGGGTAAACATACCACCGCCGACAAAAGTTTAGAGTACCGAAGGGGTGACAGACAAATAGACAGACTACTCCAAGATGTCAACTGTCTAAACCAGCTCGACAGATTTTCTGTTCAGGTTATTTTGATGATGTGTTCAGCTCTCAGACGTTACACGCCTACACAAATACAACACACGCAATAGAGCTCGAAGATAAGCGTTGCCATGGTAGCAGGACAGTGTACTCTGCATGTTTCGTCAATGAAGGCTTGTTGGTTGTAGTTCTTGGTTATACCAAGAATTAAGTTAGGTAAGTAATGGAACAAAAGCATAATTACAAAGCTTATATCTATGCGTGGCCTCAGTTGAGTATTTGCTGCATATAACATCAAAAGTGTGTTTGCTACACGTGAAATGGGTTAATTAAACGTGACATCAGAAATGTAGTTGCTGCAGGTGACATCAGAAGAAGTGTAATATATGACATTAGAAATGTAGTTGCTGCAGGTGACATCAGAAGAAACGTAATATATGACATTAGAAGAAGTGTAATATATGACATTTGAAATGTAGTTGCTGTAGGTGACATCAGAAGAAGTGTAATATATGACATTAGAATTGTAGTTGCTGCAGGTGACATCAGAAGAAGTGTAATCATTAAATGAGAAAAATTATATTTAAGAATTGTGTGCAAAAAAAAAAATGGAAAAAAGAGGTGGGGGGGGGGGGGGAAAGAGAAGATAATGCTTTTAGGCGCACATCGGTTTTAGATTATATTCGTTTTTAAAAGGGCGATTACTTTGTCAATGTCAAGTTATCTCCCCTGAACCTTATTGCGTAAAACGGTATTTTCTTCTCCACTATTGACAATTGAACGAAGTTATTACTGGGTGACAAAAATTGCGTGTCACTGGTCAGTGCACTCAAACAAAAAGCTGTCAACTTAAGCATTTCTCCGGTGATGAGAAATCGAATCGAGACCAAAAAT
The DNA here is from genome assembly GCA_036873155.1 of Biomphalaria sudanica. Taxonomy (NCBI): domain Eukaryota; kingdom Metazoa; phylum Mollusca; class Gastropoda; family Planorbidae; genus Biomphalaria; species Biomphalaria sudanica. Next base: position 1,580,344 of record JAZGLO010000509.1, on the reverse strand, counting down.
AGACGCACGTTGAGGATTTCATCGTGTGACGTGGATCAGGGCTGAAGGAAGGGAATGTAGGGGGTGTTATTAGAGAGGAATATTTTTCATAGTGTACTAACATAATGTTGATTTTCATTTTTTGTGTTTTCTTGTTTTATTTTAGGACCATGAGCTTGTTAGACACACACACCTTTGTTAGAACAAAAAATGTGCCCAATCTGGCAATGTCAACATTTTTTCAAGACGAGCACAAAATTTGGCCAGATTTTACGACGACATATATTAAATTTCTGGTTACAAAAAAATAATTTGAAACGAATGTTGGCAACAACATTGTCTTATTTTGATTTTTTTCCAATACAACAAGCTAGGCTGGCTAGACATTTCAAGGAAAAAAAAACACGATATTGGCAAGTATTTGTAGGGTTTTACACTGAAAACTCTATAACGATCTAAAAAAGAAAGGACAAAATCGAAAGGAATACTAAATCCAATAGTTAGGACACGAACTAGTGTCTTTGGGGACAAAACAATGATTCTTTTAAACTACAATCTGCATAATAAATCTTTTCACAACAAGACTGTACGCTTAGAGCACCATGAGTGGCTCTTGAACACATGAATATAGTTAACACGGTCTAAATCTCATTCAATGAAATATTTTCATTTTTCAGTGTACATACGACTCTTAAATCTTGGTTTGAAAAAAAGTTTGATTAATTAATTATTAAAAAAAAACAAAACACAAATGGGTACGCTTTTAAAAGACCAAATATAGCTTTTGCACCTATTTTGAGCACAAGACATGCAGTGGTAAAACGGATTTTCAAAAGCGCTTTTAGTTTTCAAGATTTGGACGTGAAAGAAAGGACGGATAGGGAGACATTACAAAACACAATGCGGCTTTTTATACGGGCGTCACTCAAATAAAATAAAATTTGTCCTAGGCTTGGAAAAGAAATGCATGTATATCAGGGAAAAACAACAACAGATTAGTTGAGGCATCAAACAATCTACATACATTTGTCACGCAAATTGTATCCTATGCAATATTCTGAGATAATTTAGAATTGAAATATTTTTGCTTTGAGATTAACTCCCTTTCTACAATTTCTACAACACCCTCAATACTCTAAAGATGAATACCTAAAGTGTTAGTTCTTGTCTTCTTATCTTAGATATTACAGACGTTACTTTCAAAAAAAGAAGATAATTACGTCCTAGGCATTTCATGCGTCAATCTAGTCATGCATGCTAATCGATAACTTAAGCTCTGCTAAGTCGTTGGTTTTCCTGGCTGATTCAAGCAACCCATTCCATTCTCTAATTGCACAAGGGAGGAGGGAGCATTTGTACCAATTTGTTCTAGTGCATGCAATAAGAAATCTGCTTCTATCTTTGTGTGTTTTTCTGAGTATTTCATTAGGTTTTGTTTTTTATTTGTATATTATGGTACAGTGTTATATGTATTATTGCTACTTTACTTTTGATCATTCTGTCCTGAAGTGTCTCCAAGTTAAGTGGTTTTACTTGTGGTGTTGCTCTAATCAAATTGTGTTTTTAACTACAAATCGTTTTTGTTGCGTTGTGACGATTCTAATTGCAATGTATGCGTCTAGAATTAACTTTCTTACCATCTCCCTTATCATTAAATTTACAGTTGTATTTTTGGTAAGAAGATCATCTCCCTTCTAAGCAAGCAATATTTACATTCATGCCTTGGTCAAGTTTGTAAAACCAAAACGTACAAGAAGATTAAGAAAGGGGAAGTAATTTCATACTTGGCTGCCCCCTCATCGTGAATGAATTGAACCGTTATCTTCACACCTGTTGGCGATGGCGCATGTCACACGCCCTACTAATAAGTGTTGTGCCATAGGGTGACACATATCAATCACAGTCAGCCTGACACAGATATGAGAGACATAATGTGGAATGTAGAAGTAAAACGATGCTGTTTTAATCATGAAAAGTAGTAACATAATGTAACACTAATGAATACATTGACTTTCTATAACAAAATGTGCATAGCAAACATACTTTACACAACAATAAATGAATAAACAGGATGCCGATGCTTAGTAACAGGATAAGATTTATAAAATAGCCCAGTTCATTGAGAAGTTTAAGAGGATCAACATTGAAAGTATAATCCAATCATGAAGAATAAATGCGCATTTACAGAATCAATATAAAAAAGAGATTAACCGAAACCAAAGTTATCACACAAGACTATTAACTTGAAATCACATTAGATACAGACTTACAGATTCCCCAAACTTTACCTTAAATATGGTTCAAACACGCTTATTCATTCCATGTAAAACCCTGCCATGGGATTTAGCAATAAATAAATCATTATTAAAGTAACTCTAGTTCGATACACTTAGATCTGCTGTAGTTTTTTTTTTTTACTTGTTTCTGAAGTTGCTTAGGATTTGAAGATAATTACACCCTAGACCAGTGATGTTCAACCTTATTCGATCGGCGGGCCATTTTAATTTCCGACACTCGCGTAGCGGGCCACATCTACAAAAAGGTTAAAAAAAAAAAAGAAATAGACAATGAACCATGTTTCTTAGAAACCCGTGAGTCTAGTACTTACATTAATTCACGAGTGTCATAAAGCTGTTGAATGTTCTTTAAAAAGAGCCTCTATTTCTCTGTAAAAGAATTATGTAGGCTTATCGGTGCCAATCCATTCACCCTAAAGAAGGGAAATATTTTTTTTCAAACTTTTTTTTTGTGGAGAGGTCATTTTCTACACTTCATGACGACGTTTCGGCGGGCCGGATCAAATCATCTCGCGGGCTGGATGTGGCCCGCGAGCCGTACTTTGGACATCACTGCCCTAAACCAAATTTCCTGCAGGGAGGACGACGGCGGACAGGGTTCGAACCCGGGACCATTGAAACAACAGTCCTGGAAGCGTGGTCACAAACTTACATTTGTTTGTCTTAGTCTGTAACTATCAAATCAATAGACCTCACTGACCAATATGAATCACTTGAGAATCATCTAAAAATACAAAACTTGGGATAAAAAGAAATTCCTTTTGTCCATCGAATAACTAGATCTTAAATATGTTCACGTTTGATGACGCCCTGTCAAAGTAAACAACATCACTATTAAAAGCAAACATTTCCATTTATTGAAAACACAGACTTGCTTGCTATGTGCGCATAAGTAAGTGTGTGAGGTAGAAAATAAGAGAGAGAGAAAAAGAGAGAGAGAGAGAGATGAAACTGAGAGATGACCTAATATTTGGAAGGGGGTGTCAATGCCAACGGGGGGAGGCAAATAAACTGTGTTTTATCCTCAAGGGCTAGATCTTATCTCTAATATTACAACCATTTCTTCAAAGACTAACATGATTACCTATGACACTTATCTACGTGTTAAATCTACTTGTCCATGCTGAGACTCTATATCTAGACTCTATATTAAGACTATCGTGCTGTCTGTCGGCGCTCAGCGAAGTCGTTTGTTTTTGGCCACACATCTCACATTTCTGGGGTTCTGTTGTCACGGATAAGAATACTACAGCTAGTCCCTTGGTATCGAATAGGTTTATCAAATTCAATTGAAAAGATCGATGCCCCAAATATTTGCGCGTGTATTTAGTGTCGAATTACAATAAAGAGTAACGTGGCGATACTTTTTGCTCAAAGTCCATAGATACATTGTGTGTACAACGAGTTTGGAGTGCATGAGTTTGGCAGAGAAGTACTGTTTTTTTTTTGTATAGTCTGAGCCAACCATTCAGCCTGGAGCCAATCACTCTGTCAGGAGCCAAGTATTCTGTCATCAGTCAGCCATTATGTCCTGAACCAACTATTTCCGAGAGAAACCTACCGGTCTGTCAGAACCAATCCCTCTTCTCTGTCTGGTACCAACCATTCTGTCAGGAACGAATCGCTCTGCTTTGTCAGGAAGAAACCATTCTGTCCGAAACCAACCATTCTGTCCGAAACCAACCATTCTGTCCAGTACAACTGTTCGCTATATGTGTATTCCAGACTTCACAGAAGCCTAGCTTAAAAAAAGTTTCTAATCCATTAGAAATGTTGTTTTCACTTGCTGTAGTTTCCATGGCAATGAACATGTTCTACACACTAAAGTAATAGTACCCCTAATTTAGCCTTCCTTGTTTCTCCTATATATCGACAGGCAGTATGTTTCATAGAAGCCACTCATGAATTTCTTTCTTGTAATGTTTAAAAAAATACTATGACCTCTTGCTGAAAAATACCCCCGCTCACTACTGACGCACACAGTTTGTCTAGATGTTGTTACCCCTGAAATCTTCCCCCATCAATCCACGCCTTTGAAAGTCCGAAAATGTTTGCTCCTTGCAAGATAAGAGAAAAAGAAAAGACGCCAAACGTTCAATGTGGGTGAGAGTAGAAATAGGTGGGGCGGAGAGGGCGGAAACTTTTGTAACGGAAGAAGATGAGCTCACCTTCCACCCTGAATCGAGACAAGGACGGGTGACGTCATCGAGGTCTACTTCGCAGGTGTTTCGTGTGTGGGGATTCTAAATATTGCTGAATGCACACTCGTGCCAGACGAATATTGTGAGAATAGTCTGTTCAATGTTTCTTATGATGTTAATATACAAAAACAATACAGGAGACCTGATAACTTGAATTAAAGATTATCTTTTTTTGTTTAAAGGGGCTTTATAGGGAAACTGAATACAGCATGTAGATCTAGATTTACTTTATAGGGAAACTGAATACAGCATGTAGATCTAGATTTACTTTATAGGGAAACTGAATACAGCATGTAGATCTAGATTTACTTTATAGTTAACGTGGACGTAATGTATTGTTTACATTGGGATACAAACAACAAGGCGGATCAGGCCAGTAAGCAAAACTGTCGCGTCAACAAACCCATTACTGTCATAGACTAAAACCCAGATCTGGGATTGTGATGTTTTTTTTTTAAAAAAAAGGAAAATCAAGCAACAAACGGTTTAAGAAGCTGAAAGAAAATGTAAGGGGAAACCCCTATACTAAAAAGAAGTTATCTTTATGTAATCAAACATAGAAAGAAAAGAACATTAACACAAAAACAAAACAGTTAAAGAAAAAGTTGTGCGCAAATGTTTAAAGGGGATAATTGGGCGTGCTTGAGTGTTGGTCAAGGGTTATATACAGGCATAGCACAATATCAAGGGTTATATACAGGCATAGCACAATATCAAGGGTTATATACAGGCATAGCACAATATCAAGGGTTATATACAGGCATAGCACAATATCAAGGGTTATATACAGGCATAGCACAATATCAAGGGTTATATACAGGCATAGCACAATATCAAGGGTTATATACAGGCATAGCACAATATGAAATACTATAAATAAATGCAAATATAATTTATAAAATTAATTCTCAGACACAGCCCACCGCCGAAATATTGAGAAAAAAAAAAGAAGAAAATAAATGGTATTCCAACAATGGCGTCAAAAGATCAGAGTGAAGTGGTCTACGTGTTTCTCCCCAGGCCTTGTAGAAAATCTTTTCCTTTATTCCTCAATCTGAAAGAATCTACCGTCTTGTTTGTCTGCCTGAATTGTGTAACAGCTAAAGTTAATACGTTTGACTGATGTTTGTGACTGTTTGATCTAGTCTTTAGTTAGTCTTGTGTGTTGGTTTGCTTTAGTTTCATATTGAAGAGGGGATGTTTAACCTCAAAAACCTCCGGAGGATTTTTAAAACTCAAAACCCTCTTGAGGGGGGTTTAAGCTCAAAATCCTCTGGAGGGGATTTTAATCTAACAACTCCCTACGCTCAGGGAATTTGGTGCTTGTCGTTTGCTTGAGTTGGGTTTTTTTTTATTGAAGAAGGGTTTTAATCTCAAAACCCCCCGGAGGGAGATTTTAAACCTAAAACCCTCTGACCCACCTTGACTGCACTGGCGGAATTCGTTGAGCGTAGTTTGCTTTAGTTTTTCTCGGAGGTGGAGGTAATTGAGCTCCGAACCTTTAAATAATAAAAATAATATTTAAAAAATGTCTACATTGTTATAGAGAAGTAAGACTGGATGAAGGTTGAAATCAGGATGCAGAAATGAATCCTTATGACTAAATGACTACACTTCACACGGGACAGTGCAGCACTCTAAGGTAACGAACACTAGTAGAAAAGAGGGGAAGAAAAGAGGGGAAGAAAAGAGGGATACCTGTCTAGCATCTGACTTGAGATGATGATTCTCTAAATAACCTTTGTACCAGTACCTTGGTGCTGCTGTCACGTGTCACATCACATGTTTATTCATCATTTGTGTCAGCACTTAAGTTTCAAACTCCATTAGTTTTAATTCTGCTAAGAGTTGAAGATTAAGATTATCCATTCTATATTTATAAAGTCAATTTTACTTACAAATACGTATTTTTACTCTTCCCCTAGCAACCACATTCGTTGTCCCTCACAGCTAGTTACGCCCCTTGGAGTCAATGTGTATTGTAATTTTACTAGTACTAATGCCCTTTAGGAAATGAATAGATCGTTAAAAACCTCCGTCTGCTGACAGACAGACAACACAATTCTTCACGAAATGCTGTGGTTTCACTAACATTATAGTTGACCTCTTGTCACAGCTACATCAGACAAACACAAAAATTAGGCCAGAAACATCTCAGGCCGACTTGACAACACATTGATTTCTCTTCTGCTATAATGTGAGAGCGTGCGCGTGCCACCACATTCACGTGTTGCCAACTCACGTGCACTGGGTGTCTAAACATTTTCAAACAATGATTTACTTCATTTTAATTTATTCTTTCGAATTTACCATAGAAAAGTCTGAGGTACACATAGTAGTCGGTTTAAAGCTATGTGCCAGGTCCTTCTTATAGTGTTGCTCACACTAAATTAATCCACAGTTTTTGAGGACATCTGATTTCCTTGTTTCCAAGGTTGGGTTATTGGCTAGAATTCTTATTAGAATTTTAAAAAATGTAGTGACTACCAGACAACGTCCCTGCTTCTGAAACAATCCGTTGTCGTCCAGCAAGAGTCTTGAACAAAGAACTTACGAATTATCTAACACTGCCTGTTCAAGTGGTATGCTCTTTCGACTCTCGAGAGTACCGAGTTCGTACCCTGCCCACTGTCATTCCCACTGAGGAGGTTTGAGCTAGAACTTAATAATAATCTTCGTTATTGAAGGAATATCCGAAACTTATAGGTCAAGTAAATACATGTATATCAGTGTTTCCCAAACCGTGTTCCGCGGAACTACTGGACTAATTAACTAGTAGGCCACTACGGGAATTAACCTCTCTAAAAAATAAGCAAAGTGTTCCGCAAAATACTCAGAATGTGCGATGTATATCATTGGAGATACAGTTTGGGAACCACTGATGTATAGCATTGGAGATACAGTTTAGGAACCACTGATGTATAGCATTGGAGATACAGTTTAGGAACCACTGATGTATAGCATTGGAGATACAGTTTAGGAACCACTGATGTATAGCATTGGAGATACAGTTTGGGAACCACTGATGTATAGCATTGGAGATACAGTTTAGGAACCACTGATGTATGGCATTGGAGATACAGTTTGGGAACCACTGATGTATAGCATTGGAGATACAGTTTAGGAACCACTGATGTATGGCATTGGAGATACAGTTTAGGAACCACTGATGTATGGCATTGGAGATACAGTTTGGGAACCACTGATGTATGGCATTGGAGATACATTATTGTTTTGAGAATGTAATTCTTGAATTGAGCAACAAACAAAAAACTGCCGAGATGACTCAAGAAACATTGGTAGGATGGTTGGAGTCAAGCCCAAAACAACAACAGCCTGACCTTTGAAAATAGTTCGAATTGATTGAATTGGTTTGTAGGGAAATGAAATGGAATATATCGTCAGCTCTAAACGAAGTAGGACGTTTTGTTGGCGCTGACATTTTAAGACTAGGGCTTTAAAGAACTGGTAAAATCTATTTTTAGTTGAAAGTATTTGTTTCTAATTCAAAACAAAACATCAAGTAAATAATTTAAAGTCTATTGAGGTACACTAAACCGGGCACACGGGTAACTAGAGTGTCATGTGACCAGCACAATAACCAATCGCCTTTACTTTTCCCAGTTATAGTCTTGTATAGAGTAGAGATCGAGCTGACTGGTTCTCCTAAAAGAAAATCCCATCTACCATTTTAAATTTAAATCCTCTACATCCTTGCTCTTTGCCAAACGGCAAACCGCACCCTCAATGTTTTTTTTGACACTTTGAATAAAACGCAGCAAACCTTAAAATAACATTTCTTTTATACGAATGTAATAGAAAAATCCAACAAAATCTATTTGAGCTTCGGAATTTCCCGAAGGCTTCTAAAGGTCTTATGTATAACTTGTCATAAGTAGTCATAAAGGCTTTTGATGTCCACATGACATCCTAGTTAGCGGTCAGCCAATAAAACAAATGAACTTAAATCGACTATTCCCAAAGATTGCAAGGGCGGAAGTGAATATTGTGCTTTTTACTTGACCAGAAGTTCCATTAAACAAACATTTCTTACAGTCAAGAACTTGTTGTCACATGAATGCATACATTTCTTCCTTTCTCACATCTATAGAACGCATGAACACATCTGAACATTTCAAATAAAAATAAACTTCACAGAATCCTAAATGCTGCTGGTAAAGTCATTGGCAAAAAACAAAATCCCATTTGGGCAGTTGTTTGAGACAAACATTCATAAAAAAAGCTGAAAAAGATTCTAGAAATAAAAAAAAATGACCTTTTGGGTCAGGATTTTGTGATTTTACCATCACAAAAGAAGATACAAGACACCGATAGCAAAGACAAAAAGAAACAAAATTTCTGTAACCCCCTGGCAATCAAATCATTAAATACAATTCAATGATCTGTTATAAACATTTCACATGTAAACATTATAATACAGACGTTACTTCAAAAAAGAAGATGATTACGTCCTACGCGTCATGCATTTAGTCATGCATATTAACCAATGACTTAAATTCTGCCAAGTCACTGGTTTTTCCTGGCTAGCTCAGGAAACCCATTCCATGCCCTAATAGCACTAGGGAAGAAGGAGCATTTGTACAAATCTGTCCTAGCATATGGGACGAGGAATGTGCCTTTATCTTTGTGTCTTTCAGAGTATTTTATTAAATTTTGTTTTTGTATTTGACGATATGGTTCAGTGTTTTATGTATAATTGTTACTTTACTTTTGAGTCTTCTGTCCTGAAGGCTTTCTAAATTTAGTGATTTTACTAAAGGTGTTACTCTAGTCAAATGTAAATATTCACTTGTTATGAATCTCACTGCTCTATTTTGTGTTTGTTCCAGTTTCTTAATGTTTTCTTGAGTTGAGGGGTCCCAAACAGAGGATGCATATTCTATTATTGGCCTAACCAAGGTTAAATAACATTTTAGTTTTATGTTCTTATTTGATTTATAGAAATTTCTTTTAATAAACCCTAATGCTTTGTTGGATTTTTGTTATAGTTTCATCAATATGTGGATTCCATGACAGTTTTTCATTTATTATAACACCTAGGTATTTTGCGTTTTTAGTCTGTGTTACTGGTTTACCATGAATAAGATAAGTGGAATTAATTTGTTTTAGTTTTTTTTGTTTGGTGTAATGCACATATTAAAAAAACAATTTTCTTATGGATAATTAAGATTATTATTATTATACGTTACTTGCCTATATCTTTGCACTATGATCTTTTGTGTAGAATGATTGATGTCCTTCATTGAAGACGCTTATAGCACATTTTTTTTTTCCTTTTATAAAAGAGTAACTCAACTGATCGAAATCAATTTTCTTTCAGAGTCGATGCTTAGACCGCATAAATTGATTTGAACAAAAAATGTCTGGACTTGATGGATGGCGGAACTTTTAACTCAGCCCAATAGTTTTGAACTTTGTAGGTACTTTTACTGTCTTTAAATTCCAATCCAAATGAACTTTCGGTTAAGTTTGAGGACGCAATGGTTTCCTTGGCTATATTGTTCCAGACAATGAAGTTGTCAAATGATAGGATGATATGAAAGCTAAATTTGAAATTGGGCTAACAAAAAAAACAATAGGTAAAAATATTATTTATTGTTAGTCTACTAGGTTTAATTAGATGACTGATCCAAACAAATTGATACAACTACGATAAAAATGTTTATTTAAAAAGTATATTTAAAATGTTTTTCTAGATTGAAAAACAATATACATTATGTACATCAGATTCAGGCCATCTGTTTATACGACTAACGGTTATTGAGGGTGTCCTAAAATTCAAAATCATTATCACCAGAATTTGAGCTCGAGGCCCCTCAGTTCTATGCCAAACGCTTTACCACTCGGCCACCAAGATTCTATTAATAGGCCAGTATTAATGGTTAGCTCTGTGGATCGCAATATCTGAAAGGGGAACTTTACTTACTTTTTAACTGTGTCAGACAAGAAATACAGAACTTTGCAGCTAAGTGACATTTCAATTAGAACTGTAATTTTAAAACGTGACGAAGTAACAACCGTCATGTCTATGAAATTTGTTTTTATAGCCACCGGATACGACTATTTCAAAAATAGATATATCCAAATATTTTATTTTCATTTTCAGTTCTAGATTATCTACCTTTGCCACGAGCTCGCGCGAAGTACCTACACCACGTCACAAGATTTATTTTAACATTCAGAGCGGCATGTTAAGTCTTTTTTTATTTTAAACTGTTAAGTTGTATTCAGTTTGCTAAAGCGGTGTACAACCATTCATGATGTCTTTGAATAAAAAAATAATAAAAGAGGTTATTTAAAGGGGAGAATAGGGGAAGGGGTTTATCCATCAGTTAACAATAATGTTTTATTCTGATGCAGTGACCCATTGCACGCAAACACACAGACATATTCAAAGCGGACTTTAAAGCTGCATCTACCTCTCCTTTTTTCTTCTCTTGAAAAATAGTCAGCATGCCCAATCCATTGGTTAACAAGGTAAACTATGGCGTGTCATCGCTGAGATACAGTTTAGGTCGTGTTCCTTCGATGTGATACATTTGTTAAAACTCTGCATTAGAGGAAGAATACATTCATAGGTTTAGACGCTAATGGTATTAACGCTAATTCAAGTTGGTAGACAAATACAAAATAGCACATTTTGTTTTTAGATGTTCGAGTTTTAAAAAAATAACAACGAATGACACACACACATCCGTCTTGTTAGAGGTTTTAGCAATGAGGTCACGTCAGTGGGTTTGGGGGACCGGGGTGCTTGACTTCTTTAGGGGCCCCTACATTTTGACATTTGACATCATGGCATGAGATAATGGCGTAATATTTAATGTAAAAACAGATTTCGCACACTCATTTGGGGGACCTTTTTAAGTGGGCGCCCGGGGGGGATTTTCAAATTTGGACTTCCCTTCCCCCACCCTAGCTACGCTGCTGGGTCATCTACGAAATAAGGCGTCGATAAGAGTGTTAGTCTTGTAGCACAACTTTTACTTTACAGTGATCTAGGTCTGCACTACTCTGCACATACATGTCTATCAGACTACAGGACCAATTATGAATCCTGTATGAGTTGTGAGTAAACGAAACAATGGTAATCAAAGCATGTCTCGGGAATTTGTGTTCAGTCTTGTTTCTTCTCTTGTTAATAAAGCTCTGAGGTTTAATAAGCCCACACTTATTAATTTAAAAAAGAGCAACTAAATTTATTTAGATCTTTAGAAAGGCACAAAACGATCACTATTAATAATGACTGATTCACCGACAAGAGTGCAGCAATCCAATTCGTACCAGTATTCCAGCAGCCTCCAACGTCTTTTCTGAATCATAGTAGTTCTAGAGAAGTAGGCCTATCTAGAAATTACTATGTTAGAAATCTTTCAGTGTTTGTGTTGTTCAGTGTTTCCTTGTTTTAGACAAAATAAAGTAGACACTTAAAAAAAAAAAGAACGCTACAAAGTGGTCCACCCAGGCAGGTACAAAAAGGCAGGTTTCAATACTATCAGAGTGAAATTCTATCAAAGACAAATGACAGAAAATAATGGAGAAAAAAAGTTTAAAAAAATTTTAACATTGAACTTGTGAAAATGTGGAAACAGTTACCCGGATGTTGTTTCTATGATAATGGAAAAAAAAAAAAAGCTTTTCACGTGAGATTCTCAATAGCTTTCGTTTGTTTGCGTCATCAAAAGCCTCTAAACCAGAAACCTTTTCTGATAAGACAAGTGAAGGAGAATTTGGGGGGGGGGGTGGAGTGTGCTTGTTAGATGTAAATTAAAACATCCAAACAAGATAGCTCTGAGATTAACAATGAAAGAAATTCCAATATGTCAGTTTGGTAATAAAAACAAGACATCGTTACCAACTTGTCTGGATTACAAAGAGATTAGCCAGAACAGGATGACCACTTAAAACGTATGAAAAAAAAAAATGAAAATTAAAATGAGACGATAAAAGACTGTATAAAGAGACAAGCTTCTATTATTCTTCAAACAAATATTAATTTGTTCATGTTGATTCAAATCATCAACATCTCATCTTGTCAATACATCTTTTTGAGCTTGCCGCCTTGTTGTTATTATTGATGTTGCTGTTACTATTGATATTATTGTTTTCTCTAAAGATTCTTAAAAGAAAATATAATCCGTTATATCAAGATGTAGTGCAAGTTAAAATGTTTATGTTCTGAAGACGATAGGAATGCAAAAACCAGCATGTTTCATATTTAACTTGAACATCAATATTACAATGCAACATTGGAAAGAACAAGAAAAAAAAAAGCATAAAAAATACTAAAAAAAAACCAAAGCTTATATTAAGTGTAATTGTATTGGCGGGGGGAGAAGGGGGTGTCTAGGTGAATGTTACCGTGATCGCTTTTTAAATGCATAAAAAATGTACGAGTTGAATTCGAACTCAGGTCTCAAGCCTCCTCAAGAGGACTAATTCAGCTTATACCACCACATCTGTCCAGTACGATTTCTTTCCCTTGTTCGATACCAACCAAAACAATTAATTACCAATAGTTAATTCACTAATTGGTTATTTTTTTTTTAAATACTTGTGTTGTCAGGTAAAAGAAACAATTGCCCAAAATTTCAGCTTGATCCGAGATTGAGCGTGGAAGAAAAAACGTGTACAAACTTTTGGCCAGACAGACAGACAGACAGACAGAGGGAGTTCATATAAGCTTCATAAAAATGTTAAACTACGTTAACGAGTATGTTGGAGCGATAAAGAACAAAGAGAAAAGTAAAAAAAAAGGATAACGAAACAGAGACTGAGAGAGAGAGAAAGAATGAGAGAGAGAGAGAGAAAGAATGAGAGAGAGAGAGAGAGAGAGAGAGAGAGAATGAGAGAGAGAATGAGAGAGAGAGAGAGGGGGGAGGGGAAATACAACGGATTTGAGACGAGAGTGAAAAGAGAGAAAATAGACTAAAAAGGAAAGCTGAGAGAGCGACCAAAAAATAAATAACCAGGGAGACAAGAAAAAGATAACGCATAAGAGAACGAAAAGAATGGTTACAATGAAAAGAGTGGTTACAATGAAAAGAGTGGTTACAATGAAAAGAGTGGTTACAATGAAAAGAATGGTTACAATGAAAAGAGTGGTTGCAATGAAAAGAGTGGTTACAATGAAAAGAATGGTTACAATGAAAAGAGTGGTTACAATGAAAAGAGTGGTTACAATGAAAAGAATGGTTACAATGAAAAGAGTGGTTACAATGAAAAGAATGGTTACAATAAAAAGAGTGGTTGCAATGAAAAGAGTGGTTACAATGAAAAGAATGGTTACAATGAAAAGAGTGGTTACAATGAAAAGAGTGGTTACAATGAAAAGAGTGGTTACAATGAAAAGAGTGGTTACAATGAAAAGAATGGTTACAATGAAAAGAGTGGTTACAATGAAAAGAATGGTTACAATGAAAAGAGTGGTTACAATGAAAAGAATGGTTACAATGAAAAGAGTGGTTACAATGAAAAGAGTGGTTACAATGAAAAGAATGGTTACAATGAAAAGAATGGTTACAATGAAAAGAGTGGTTACAATGAAAAGAGTGGTTACAATGAAAAGAGTGGTTACAATGAAAAGAATGGTTACAATGAAAAGAGTGGTTACAATGAAAAGAATGGTTACAATGAAAAGAGTGGTTACAATGAAAAGAATGGTTACAATGAAAAGAATGGTTACAATGAAAAGAATGGTTACAATGAAAAGAATGGTTACAATGAAAAGAATGGTTACAATGAAAAGAATGGTTACAATGAAAAGAGTGGTTACAATGAAAAGAATGGTTACAATGAAAAGAGTGGTTACAATGAAAAGAGTGGTTACAATGAAAAGAGTGGTTACAATGAAAAGAGTGGTTACAATGAAAAGAGTGGTTACAATGAAAAGAGTGGTTACAATGAAAAGAATGGTTACAATGAAAAGAATGGTTACAGTGAAAAGAGTGGTTACAATGAAAAGAGTGGTTACAGTGAAAAGAGTGGTTACAGTGAAAAGAATGGTTACAATGAAAAGAGTGGTTACAATGAAAAGAATGGTTACAATGAAAAGAGTGGTTACAATGAAAAGAATGGTTACAATGAAAAGAGTGGTTACAATGAAAAGAGTGGTTACAATGAAAAGAGTGGTTACAATGAAAAGAGTGGTTACAATGAAAAGAATGGTTACAGTGAAAAGAGTGGTTACAATGAAAAGAGTGGTTACAATGAAAAGCTTATTAGTAGATAAACGTAGATCTTCTACAATATAAATTTAAAAATCCTGATGACTGCCCGACAATGACTAAGTCTCCCACTTGCCGTGGACGATAATGTACGAAAATGTCACCTGTTATTATTTAACTTAATTCGAGAACAACTAAATTTACACAAACTAATTTTTATTCGCAATTTTGACTGAATATGTTTTTGAAAGCCGACATTTAATTGTCCAAAGTACAAAACTGTAATTAATTCCGCCTAAGCAACTTATTAACACTTTTTTTTTTGGTGTGTAACTTTCTTTCGTTATAATTTGTTAAATGTATGTTTATTTATCCTACACAGATCTACATCTAGATCTTAAATCTAATTCTCCTCTATATCTAGATCCTAAATCTAATTCTCCTCTAGATCTAGATCTTAAATCTAATTCTCCTCTATATCTAGATCTTAAATCTAATTCTCCGCTCTAGATCTTAAATCTAATTCTCTTCTAGATCTTAAATCTAATTCTCTTCTAGATCTTAAATCTAATTCTCCTCTAGATCTAGATCTTAAATCTAATTCTCCTCTAGATCTAGATCTTAAATCTAATTCTCCTATAGATCTAGATCTTAAATCTAATTCTCCTCTAGATCTTAAATCTAATTCTCCTCTAGATCTAGATCTTAAATCTAATTCTCCTCTAGATCTAGATCTTGAATATCTAATTCTCCTCTAGATCTAGATCTTAAATCTAATTCTCCTCTAGATCTAGATCTTAAATACAATTCTCCTCTAGATCTAGATCTTAAATACAATTCTCCTCTAGATCTAGATCTTAAATCTAATTCTCCTCTAGATCTAGATCTTAAATCTAATTCTCCTCTAGATCTAGATAGTTGTCTGATTGAACGTGAGGGATGATCTTTAGATCAAAGTGTTTATAAAATGTGCTTTTACAAAGAACATGGAACATCTGAATGGATGCGTCTGTGTGTGTATGTTGTTATGGAGAAAATTTTGCAGCTTGAAATGTAAATACTATAGTCAATGAAAATGTGTAGCACAATTTTAAAACGACTAGACCTAGATCTACAAGAAGGCCTTTTTCCAGATAGAAAAATAAGTGTGTTGTTTTGTTTAATTTTTTTTTGGGGGGGGGGTATTTAATACTTTTTGTGAAGATGGGTTATTCTAAATAAGGTGCTTTTTCTTGATCTAGATTCTAGATCTATGACTGTCAAAATTTAAAAAAAATGTAAAGAGTGGACTAAGCTACGACTAGTGATATCTCTTCAAACTGTATCGTGGGAAGAGCAAAGCTTCAAGAAACTATCAGTACTTCTATGATTTAAGGGTAAAAAATGTGTTTAGTGGGATTGCGTTATTATATGGTAGGATGCAACGGGTGATTCAAAGAATGGTATGCTTTGTTTAAAGCCGTACTTTACTGGTCTTACATCAGAGGGATGAAAGTTCGCGGTTGGGAATGAGAGTTTCCTGTTGGAGGAAGAGAACAATTATGCAATGTTATTGTAATGCTAGCTGTTCCACTGAATATACAAGGACCAAAAACACTCGCTGGGTGAAAGGCGTTTCATTCAAATGTAGTGTGTGTATTGTGTGTGGTGTGTGTGTGAAGGCGTTATAATGCAGGCAGGCAAGAAGGTTACAACTGATGGGCCAAATAAATGTTTGTGTATATTTTATATTAGGTGGTTTCAATCGTAGCGCAGCACGAGTATGTCTTCGCGAAGATCTAGAAATGAATGAACACACACAAAATGAAGCGATAGTATGTACATAATAAATGTGATTCAGTATGTACAGTAGTAATACATAAGTATTACAATTATACTATGTTCTGTATTGTACACTGAATGAACAGGACGATAGCATCTGAACTAATACACACAAAGTGAGACACTTTTTACCGAGTGAGAAAATATTCATAAGTTATTATGCAATACAATGAATAGTAGGTCTAGACCAGTGATTCCCAAAGTGGTCTATATAGACCCGCAGGGGTCTACAAAGACTTCCAGGGTCTACGAAAGTGAAAAAATAAATTGGGGGTCTATGAGATGTCCACGGGGTCTACAATAATATTTTACATCCCATTAACGTAATTCTTTATACACTAGTATGAAATATAAATTAAGCCTGGGGTCTACCGAAAACCAGAAAACATGGCTAGGGGTCCACGAGACAAAAAAAGTTGCGGAACCACTGGCTTAGACGTAAGTTCAAGATGGAGACACAGGATCATACAAAACACAAGGATTACTAATTCTTTTTAGTGACTTTCTCAAGTAGTGGCCGAAATGGTCCAAGTGGCTTCAAATGTCCACAGTGAGGGCGGCGTCCTTAATTACTAATGTTCAAAAGACAATCAAGTAGTTAAAGTGTAAATATGTTACCAAAAATAAAATGAAACACACACACACACTCTAACTTTTAAAATGATCAATGTAAATGCTTTAGGCTACCTAAAATTAAGCATAAATATTTTGCACAAAAAAACACAAGCATAGAGGTCAACGAGAGATGGAGAGTTTGCGGACCATGAACGTGGTAGAATGTGTAGGTCACGTGAACTAATGAGCTGTCCCTTTCTCTTGAAACTCATTATTGTATTTCAGTGACACCTAACCTTTTATTTGATGAAAAGGTCATATAAATTTCAAACAATCAAGTAACGGTACACATTATCGGAAAAAATGGACTCCAACCGGACTAAACCGATGCTGTTTCGGTTTGGACAGTGGCAGAAGTTTCCAGGGGCTGGATAGTTAGACGTATAGGACAGGATATAGCCCACGGCAGATAGTTTTTGGGTGTTACTGTAGTATATGTAAATAAAATAAAAAGTTCCCCTTTCAGACCTAGCGATCATGTTTCTTTGACCAACGGGTAACGAGGTAATTCAAAATCCCAGTCTTCACCGAGATTCAAACCCAGGACCCCAGGTTCGGAAGCTTAACCACTCATCCACCACGTCCCCTGGTAGTATATGTACACGTAACTAAAAAAACCCACAACGTTTAGTAAGTCTTAGTAAGTATCTGGTAAACTTAATTCCTGTAATCAACGCTTTAATTCATATATTTTTACAAAGCGCCAATGAAAGATACATTTTAGTTGTAATTCTTTAAAAAATAGAATGCAAAGTTAAGATTGCGTGTGTATTCAGTGTTAAGTAAGTCAACGTAAACAAGGCCAGGACGACCTGCAGCATATCTATATCATTTAACCCATAGACGGAGATACTTAAGACGTCGGGACCGTGAATTACTTTTTTATTGTTTTCTTTAAAAAGTTTCAGACTATCCTTCCGACATAAGGGTTATGACAACCTAGCGCTAGGCCTAAACCTACTTCAGGACGGCAATGTTGAACCTCACTAAATCCTACAAACATCTTTATTTACGGAAAACGGAGGTGAAAGCCCCCCCCCCCCCCACCCCCAACCAAAAAAAAAAACCCGTGATAAGTTTGAGTTACAGAATGAAATACTCTACTGTACTTAAAAATATTGAGCCTAAAATACAAAGAAAAAAATCTTTAGACCAAAAAAACAAACAAACAACAACATAAAAGAATGTCTTTAAAAAACACAAAAAAACATAGTCAATAATTGATGAAAATAAAATGTATACTGCCTTTTTGTTTTCTACTTCTTTTAGCCTCTCATGTTAAGGCCCTATTTAAAATTCACTGAATTTAGATGATCCGTGCTTACCAAATAAATCAAGTCCCTCCTTGTAGCACACAAGATTTTAGCTTACAGACAGATCTAATAATATAAAGATATGATCGAATGATATTGTCAAATGTTATAAATTAGTGTTTTTTTTTTTAAAACGTAGTTATGTTGTTGTCGTGTTGTTTTTTTTTGGTAAACTTATTGAAACATGAATAAACAAGGTGCAATGAAACAGCACGTTAATGTTTTAACCCTTTGCAGTCCAAGTGTTTCGGGACGAATCAACGAACACAAACAACATTTTGAGTCAATGGAACTGAGCGTCTGGGGTAAGAGTTTTGATAGGCAGGATAGTATCTCGTCAGGAGCCGGCCAAGGCCAGCAGGCCGTACCTTGGGCATCAGCAGACAATGAGGAGGAGAACATTGTCGGACAAACAGAACCTAGTGAAGAATATGGATTGACCAATACAACTTTCGCGCATAATGGACTTTCAGCGCTTTCCCAGGACCCCATTTGCTGGCTCTTGGAAACGGGTGAAGGGATTTCCTACTTAGCTGAGAAAGAATCATCTCTAGTTTACAAAAGACTTAAAACATTAATTACGAAACACTACTTCCAAAACTAAAAACAATCCCACCCCCCCTAAAAACGGACTAGATTTACTTGGCACTTTTTGGTAAACTTGGATTGCAAACATTTTGTGTGTGTGTGTATATATATATATATATATATATATATATATATATATATATATATAAATGTGAAAATTGTGTTTTAATTATATGTTAAAGATTTTCTTTAAATTAAGAAAATTTTAATCGACCACCGGCGGGCAATGCTTAACTTGCCCTGGGTGTGGCAAAATATGTAGGTCACAGCTGGGGCTGCGAAGTCACGGGAAATACTGAATTCCTCATTAATCTTTGGACTCGATGACTAGCCTTCTATGTTAAAGTTGAACTGGCTAGGGGAGGGCGGAGGAGCCAGCTACGGGACTCCATCAAGAGAAACAAGTAATGGATTGTTCCGTTATTTGAAGCTCCCAAAGGGCAACCGACAATCGCGAAAGGTTAGATTTGTAATGATAATTTGAATTCATTGACATTTCTGGGAAATGTTCACTATTTTGATAGACATTTCATTGCATGTCCAACAGGAGCCGACTTCCTCTAAATCTCACAATTGGTATTCCACTTAATTATCAGTGAATTGTTGGAAAGTACTCATTTACGTTACCCGTATAATGCCTAACGTTGAGCCAACTCCCCCCCCCTACTTCTCAGTCCCCTACCCCACCCTGGGGTCATCTCTTAGTGTCACAGTTTTAAAACAATGACACATTCACTGACAATCTTACCTGGTAAAATGTACCGACTGAGCCGCGAGCAAACAACGAAACACCGAGAGCCGGGGGGGGGGGGAAAGGGCATTTATGTTTGCTCACCGGGTGCACATTTGTCCGCCCCCGTTGAGTTCACCTTCATCTACCTATCAAACTGCACAGACAATGTAGTGGGAGTGGGGGGGGGGGGGAGGAGAAGTGCAAGCATTGTATTGAGAAGATGTACGCACGAGGAAAGTATTGAAACAATCGACCGAGGAATGTCTGAGTGCTGTGGGAAGCAGGCTGGTAACTAAACTACGGATTTTGACACACTTTTCTATTTTAACTTGATTAAGGAAGTAGAACTTGAGACATGCATCAGCTCAAGCATTGGGATGTTTTAACAGATACAATTTTAACAACAAGTACTTCGATTAACTATCTAGGTTTCTTCTTCCTGTTAGTAGAGGATATCAAACCTCCACACACTTATTCACACACACACACATACTCACACACCATTAAATTACGAAAATAAAGTACACATGTCCCAACACTCAGGCAGGCGCTTATACAGACACATACATGTATATACACAAGTGATGCACATACTTATGTAGTTTTTTTTTTTACTGAGATAAGTAAACTCATTTCCACCATAACACACACACGCACACACCTTGCATAGTTCTGATGGTCTAGCGACTCTAGCGTTATGTAATAAATCAATTTCTTCGCAGCCGAATATCAGCTCTGATAGAACTGAACTTGTCCACTTGTTACGGTATCAAAGTTTCTATTTTTAAACCACTCTCTTCATATTCTTTCCTATCCTCCCAGTCAAGATAAATGTATTTTTTTTAATCAGAAGATTGAGTTGGAAAGTGAACACGAATAGGAGGTAATAATATTCTTGAAGAGATCGTATATTATACTTAAAAAACAAACTCGTTTAATCATTCTTTGAGATCTTATCTGGAGCGTAGAAATAGACAAATGACTCTTTTATCTGGCTTTTTGTCGACTTTCTTCCGTATCATTTTTTTTACCTTTCTCCCTCTCTCCCTTTTCCTCAGTCACTCTTTCTCCTTTTTACCTCTCTTTCCTTCCTTCTATTATCCGCCGTCCCTTTCTACCTGTCCCTCTACCTCCGTCTCTTTTTTTCCGTCCATCTCTCTCTTTCACTTCCTCCCTCTCTTGTCCTCTGTCCTTCTTCCTGGCTCTCTACCTGTCACTCTCTTGTCCTCGGTCCGTCTCCCCTTTCACTTCCTCCCTCCCTTTTACTCCAAACCTCACTCCTTCACTCCCTGTCCTATTTTGACTCCCTTCCTCTCTCTCCTTCACTCCCTGTCCTACTTTCACTCCTTTCCTCACTCCTTCACTCCCTGTCCTACTTTCACTCCTTTCCTCACTCCTTCACTCCCTGTCCTACTTTCACTCCCTTCCTCTCTCTCCTTCACTCCCTGTCCTACTTTCACTCCTTTCCTCACTCCTTCACTCCCTGTCCTACTTTCACTCCCTTCCTATCTCCTTCACTCCCTTCCTATCTCCTTCACTCCCTGTCCTACTTTCACTCCCTTCCTCTCTCCTTCACTCCCTGTTCTACTTTCACTCCCTGTCCTACTTTGACTCCCTTCCTCTCTGCTTCACTCCCTGTCCTACTTTCACTCCCTGTCCTACTTTCACTCCCTTCCTCTCTCCTTTACTCCCTGTCCTACTTTGACTCCCTTCCTCTCTCTCCTTCACTCCTTGTCCTACTTTGACTCCCTTCCTATCTCCTTCACTCCCTGTCCTACTTTGACTCCCTTCCTCTCTCCTTCACTTCCTGTCCTACTTTGACTCCCTTCCTCTCTCTCCTTCACTCCCTGTCCTACTTTGACTCCCTTCCTCTCTCTCCTTCACTCCCTGTCCTACTTTGACTCCCTTCCTCTCTCTCCTTCACTCCCTGTCCTACTTTCACTCCCTTCCTCTCTCCTTCACTCCCTCTCCTACTTTCACTTCGTTCCCTTTTATTCTTTTTTTAGTTTCCCTCTTCTTCAATCTTTTCTTCTTTTGTTCTTCCTCTCTATACCTCCTTCTCTCTTTCCCCCCATGGTATTTAGTTATCTCGTTTCCACTGTATCCCCCCCTTCTACTGCCATGTTCTTTTTCCTTTTGTATCTCAGTTAGCTCTCTCCTCCTGTGCAACCTTGCAATCCCTCCCTTTGTTTCTCCTCCTGTGCAACCTTGCAATCCCTCCCTTTGTTTCTCCTCCTGTGCAACCTTGCAATCCCTCCCTTTGTCTCTCCTCCTGTGCAACCTTGCAATCCCTCCCTTTGTTTCTCCTCCTGTGCAACCTTGCAGTCCCTCCCTTTGTTTCTCCTCCTGTGCAACCTTGCAATCCCTCCCTTTGTTTCTCCTCCTGTGCAACCTTGCAGTCCCTCCCTTTGTTTCTCCTCCTGTACAACAATGCAGTCCCTCCCTTTGTCTCTCCTCCTGTGCAACCTTGCAGTCCCTCCCTTTGTCTCTCCTCCTGTGCAACCTTGCAGTCCCTCCCTTTGTTCTCCTCCTGTACAACCTTGCAGTCCCTCCCTTTGTCTCTCCTCCTGTGCAACCTTGCAGTCCCTCCCTTTGTTTCTCCTCCTGTACAACCTTGCAGTCCCTCCCTTTGTCTCTCCTCCTGTACAACCTTGCAGTCCCTCCTTTTGTCTCTCCTCCTGTGCAACCTTGCAGTCCCTCCCTTTGTCTCCCTCCTGTGCAACCTTGCAGTCCCTCCCTTTGTTTCTCCTCCTGTGCAACCTTGCAGTCCCTCCCTTTGTTTCTCCTCCTGTGCAACCTTGCAGTCCCTCCCTTTGTTTCTCCTCCTGTGCAACCTTGCAGTCCCTCTATTTGTCTCTCCTCCTGTGCAACCTTGCAGTCCCTCCCTTTGTTTCTCCTCCTGTGCAACCTTGCAGTCCCTCCCTTTGTTTCTCCTCCTGTACAACCTTGCAGTCCCTCCCTTTGTTTCTCCTCCTGTGCAACCTTGCAGTCCCTCCCTTTGTTTCTCCTCCTGTACAACCTTGCAGTCCCTCCCTTTGTTTCTCCTCCTGTACAACCTTGCAGTCCCTCCCTTTGTCTCTCCTCCTGTACAACCTTGCAGTCCCTCCCTTTGTTTCTCCTCCTGTACAACCTTGCAGTCCCTCCCTTTGTCTCTCCTCCTGTACAATAATGCAGTCCCTCCCTTTGTCTCTCCTCCTGTACAACCTTGCAGTCCCTCCCTTTGTTTCTCCTCCTGTACAACCTTGCAGTCCCTCCCTTTGTTCTCCTGTACAACCTTGCAGTCCCTCCCTTTGTTTCTCCTCCTGTACAACCTTGCAGTCCCTCCCTTTGTCTCTCCTCCTTTGCAACCTTGCAGTCCCTCCCTTTGTTCTCCTGTACAACCTTGCAGTCCCTCCCAGTGTCTCTCCTCCTGTACAACCTTGCAGTCCCTCCCTTTGTTTCTCCTCCTGTGCAACCTTGCAGTCCCTCCCTTTGTCTCTCCTCCTGTGCAACCTTGCAGTCCCTCCCTTTGTCTCTCCTCCTGTGCAACCTTGCAGTCCCTCCCTTTGTCTTTCCTCCTGTGCAACCTTGCAGTCCCTCCCTTTGTCTCTCCTCCTGTGCAACCTTGCAGTCCCTCCCTTTGTTTCTACCCCTGTCTCCAAACCAAGATCACATACTTTGCTTATCTGTTTCGCTCGAATTAAAACTCAATCCCTACCGTAAAACGCTCAGAGATCTGACGTCAAGAGGTGTTTGTGAAAGCAGCGCTAGATCATGTAGCTAATGATTGATATCATCTCGAGTTAACTAAAGATCTAGATCTCCTTTTTGGGAGATACCTTGCGCAATGTATACACCGGCAACGGTGGTTTCCCCATGGGGCTCCCAATAGCTGCAGAAAAAGAAAAGCGCCTAGTTCACAATCACATTTTTTTAGAATGCCTCGGGAATTTTGATTTCATGATATTTTTATCTGTTGAAAAATTCTTCCGAAATTAAGATTTGAACTCAAGACCATCGGCAGGCAAACAATTCCATCCTCGTGGCCACCATTCCCTTCTCCAAAAATATGCCTTTGCTGTTACACAGATGGTAGAAGCCGACCTATAAAATTTGACAAATAATTACGATGCCGATGCCCAACCAATTGGTCGAACACAGCCACCAAGTGGACTCATCAGAATGTTCCGAAACGCCTCCAAGTATTTAGCAGGTCAAGCTCTTGCAATATTTGTGACCCGCTGGTTTCACGGTGTCAAATTCTCACTCACGGAACTCACCGAACAAGAAGAGAATGTCACACGACAGAGTCTCGGCTTTGACATATCAGAAAGGAGCAACGGAAATGCAGCCGGTAGCGTATTGCGAACACAATCTCATAGCAGGATAAATTTGATACTTTGGAAGCAAGGCATACTTTTGTTTACTCCACCAACATGTCAAGACAAGTCAGGATAAGTCAAGACAAGTCAGGATAAATCAAGATAAATAATTATTACAAAAGGAGGCTGTACAAGTTATTTTACTTCTGTAAAACTGACCCGATTCATGAAGAAAAGGTCAGGAATAAACATCGAGACCTCGACAATTTTCTCGTACTAAGCTAGTCATGGGAGGAAAATACCAATTTCATATTTTAAATAATTAGCTTGATATAGCATATACATTTAATAATAGTGAACAAATAGATGCTATCTTACTAGATTTTTCCAAGGCTTTTGACAAAGTTCACCACCATAGTTTGCTTAAAAAATTAAAATATTTCGGCATTAACGGTCCACTGCATCAGTGGATTAAAGATTTTCTGATAGGGAGAGAACAAACTGTAATAATAAATGGCTCTAAATCAACACCAATAACAGTAAACTCAGGTGTACCTCAAGGAACAGTCTTGGGTCCACTATTATTTTTAATTTACATAAATGATTTACCAAATTGCATTAGTTCAGGAACAAAAGTCAGATTATTTGCAGACGATTGCATAATATATAGAACAATAAAAACAAAACAAGACACAGATATTTTACAAAGAGAATTAGATGAATTACAGAAATGGGAATCAAATTGGAGCATGTCTTTCCACCCAGAAAAATGTCAGTTGTTAAGAGTAACAAAAAAACTAAAACAAATAAATTCCACTTATCTTATTCATGGCAAACCAGTAACACAGACTAAAAACTCAAAATACCTAGGTGTTATAATAAATGAAAAACTGTCATGGAATCCACATATTGATGAAACTATAAAAAAATCCAACAAAGCATTAGGGTTTATTAAAAGAAATTTCTATAAATCAAATAAGAACATAAAACTAAAATGTTATTTAACCTTGGTTAGGCCAATAACAGAATATGCATCCACCGTGTGGGACCCCTCAACTCAAGAAAACATTAAGAAACTGGAACAAACACAAAATAGAGCAGTGAGATTCATAACAAACGAATATTCACATTTGACTAGGTTAACACCATTAGTAAAATCACTAAATTTAGAAAGCCTTCAGGATAGAAGACTTAAAAGTAAAGTAGCAATTATACATAAAACACTGAACCATAATCTTCAAATACAAAAACAAAATTTAATAAAATACTCTGAAAGACACAAAAATAAAGGCACATTCCTCGTCCCATATGCTAGGACAAATTTGTACAAATACTCCTTCTTCCCTAGTGCTATTAGAGCATGGAATGGGTTGCCTGAGCTAGCCAGAAAAACCAGTGACTTGGCAGAATTTAAGTCATTGGTTAATATGCATGACTAAATGCATGACGCGTAGGACGTAATCATCTTCTTTTTTGAAGTAACGTCTGTATTATATAAGATAAGATAACGCTTCATTTATTAAGTAATCATATATATCACAAACAGAAGTTGCAAAGTTTCCCCTTTCAGACCTTGCGATCTGTGGGGCATATGATGTTCAGGTCATCAGTTTCTTTACGGGCACCTGACAGTAAAGGAAAAGTAAAGGAGGTTGGTCGTTGTGCTGGCCCCATGACACCCACGTTAACAATGGTCCACAGAAACAGATGACCTTTACATCATCTGCCATATAGACCACAAGGTCTGAAAGGGGAGCTAAGAGAGAAAAAGAAGAAAAAGTGATTAAGGCGCAGGGTGTCATGTGGCCATCACAACGACCAGCCGGCTTGACATTCCCCAACTAAAGTCAGATACCCATTTGAGTTGGCTGTACTCAATATCATAAATCCATATGGCATGTAAAATGTTTTGTAAACGATATAATAACAGGTATTTACAAAAACAAATTACTAATCGGATTAGGTCACTTCTATGGCAAGTGTGCTTTTCTTTTTCCTTAAGTAGATTCATCTGCTAAATTATCATAATGTTCAATGTATATATAGTCAGCAGTGGCCATGATCGCCTTACTTCTAGACTTTAGCCAAAATAGTTGCGTTTATAAGTTGTATGTAGAATACATTTTGATTTACTGTACGTTCTGACATAGTGAAACAGATTATCTGCTCTTTCTTACAAATGAAAAATAGCCATAGCAATCCACTTGTCTTGCGTATGTACATTTTGGCATAGCGTAATCAATAATCAAAATACAATAACTCGCTTATCTCAGCATTGGAACAAGCCTTGCAGCGAACTGCAGCCGAAGTCATAATATTGTTTCACTCCCGCGAGTTAATTGCGAACGCTGTCCGCAAATTGTACACAATGGGAGCATACATACAAGAGGCTTCAACTTACCCCAAAAGTCAAGTTGGCTTTGTGAATGAGCTTACGCTGGAGTGTATTCACTGAATTATTAATTTGAACTCGACCTTCGGCTCGGCAGAAACTTAAATGTACTCGAGAAACACGAGTGCTTAAAGGAGGGCCTGGGGGTAGGGGGGGGAGAGAGGGAGATAGCAGAGGAGAGCAGAACAAAATAAACAATAACATTCTGAAAGCCGTGTTCTGAGGACGCCGTATTCTTGGGGGGATTTTTATAAAGAGTACTTTTTTAAAAAAAATCAATGCATTTATTGAGACGTTCGGTTGACGCTCTTTGTGATATGGAGTCATATTCAATTCAACCTGGAACTCCATAGACGTCCAGGTCGACACGTGACCCTTTTCCTGATATTGAAATGATAACGTATTCTTTACAATTCGTTTTTATAGATTTACATTTTGTATTAAAATCTATTTCTACTTTAAAAAGTGCTACAGAGGGTATATAAATACTTTTCAAAAAGTAGTTAATCCTAGTACTTTTCTCTCTGTTTGCATGTTCATTGTTAATAACCGGTTTGTATTGAAAGATTTTTTAAAAAAGAAAATAAATATAGCAAGAGAGAAGGAGGCGCTGTGGCTGAGCGGTCAAGCGCTTGGCGTTCCTCGTTCGAATCCTGGTGAAGACTGGGATTTTTAATTTCGTGATCTTTGGTCGCCTCTGAGTCCACCCAGCTCTAAAGGTACCTGACAGTTGGGGAAAGTAAAGACAGTTGGTCGTTGTGGTGGCCACATAACACCCACGTTAACTGTAGGCCACAGAAACAGAGGACATTTACATTTAGACCACAAGGTCTGAAAGGGGAGCTAAGAGATAAAAAGAAGGAAAAGTGATTTGAAGAAATGTGGAGGCAATTCAAGAAAAGGAAAAAGGGGGAGACTTAGATGTCCAAGGACGTAGATAAGATGAACAATGCAATGGCGCTATTTTCAAGATCGCTGTTACCAACGTTAAGTGCTTGAAGGACAAATACATTTCAACAAATGTGTCACCGGCCACTTTATAGAAACATGCAATACGCTGTATTGAAAGATCGCTCGAATATGACCCTCGGGCCGTGGCTTGGGTCTCACTGACTTTAAAGATATCAAATAAAGAATAATTAGTTACATCATTAAATAGGATTGTGAGTCTTTGGTTATTCAGCCTCTCGGTTCACCACTTAGCTCGAACACTAGGACCAATATTACTAATCAAAGAAAAAAAGTTTACGTATTACGAGCATATTATTAATCTAATAGGGAAGCCCATCATTCTATATCTTCTTTGGTTCCATTATTTATGTATAAAGTAGCTCGTATACAATTTAAGTCCCAACAGTGCAATGAGTTCTAACAAGGAGTAGCAGCTGACACTCTCCCAATTATTTGAACAAAAGTGTACCCAGGGGATTCTCCCCTAGACATGGATCTACATCATTTAAATAAGTTAGTTCATGTTGGTCCCTTCAGTGGAAATGCCCATATAAATTGGATTTGGAAGGCCTATCCTTCTCTTTGGTAAACCGATGCATAACAATGAGCTATGTATAATAGAAATATTTATTCGCGCGCGTGTGTGTAACTATAAGCATATATAATGTCGTTGAAAATAACAAAAAGTTCACAACAAACCACCATAGATTACCATAAATCGGCATAAAAGTCTCAAATAACTGAACGTAACGTTTAAACATAGAGCTCAGGGTAGATATATTGCCTATTGTTGTACTGGTTCTCAAGAGATAACTAACAGAGCTTTAATAAAACAATACTGGTGAGCTGATAAGTAGCCTCTGGTACAGTCAAGTGTGTTCTTATTCGTTTTTGTCTCGAGAGCTTACTAATAGAATGTAGTCTCATTGCACAGCTTCCTACACCCTGTGAAGAATGAAGTAAAAACAATCATCCAACTAGAGGGCAAACAGTTCAGTATACTCAAACTTACCGACTGACCTCGACATCTTTTTAATTAATAGTTCAACTATAAATCAAGAATGAAATAAAAAGTGACCAACGAATGAAATGGCCAGAGATTAAATGGTATGGGGATGAAGTGACCAGGGGATGAAGTGACGGGATGGAAGTGACCGGGGACGAAATGACCGGACACCAATATTAATTGGGTTAGACAATATCGACTTCCTAGCTCTTTCTCGGTTAGACAGTATCGACTTACTATATATATATATTATATATATATAATTTTGAAAAATGTACCTTTCGAATCCCTGCATATTATTTTATATTAAACGGTGCCAGTACGTTATACTTCCGGGGGTCAAATAACAAAGCGAAAATGTTTTTGCAGAAGTTCGATTGATCTTTATCTCAGGTAAATCTATACAGATGATAGTCTAACTCCTGAAGTCAGAAAATGTCAAACTTTAACGAGGTTTTTATGACACCGAATTTTTTCCTGATGGTCCACATTCTCCACAAGCTTGGGCTAATTGAATCATTATTAACATTGTCCAAATCACTATAAAAACAGGGCTAGGGTCCCACTACTGGTCAGGGTTGGCTAAGAGCTGCTTGAGACCCAGTGACCTAAATAATTCTCCACTTTGCACAAGTAGTTTTGCTCTTAGTTGTCCAGTCCACAGGGCCCACACTCCTGTCAGTCGATTCTACTGCACTTTACATTGGACTAACAAAAGGAAGTACACAACAGAGTGGTGTGTGTGTGTGTGATGTCAGCTGGGGGGGAGAGATGGACTCATTTAGTGTAGTGGGAGACGTTCTTTGTTTTCAAATGCTCTTCAGGAAAGTGGTTCTCAAACTGTCTTAGCCCATCCATCCTAACATTACTAATGCATCACTATATAAAAATACAAAGCTGTCCAAACATAGTCATAATTATAATACAGAATGGCTGCGTTTATAATACTAAGCTGTCTTACACAAAGCATTCTAGCAAAAACAAAGCTAAACCTATCTTTCCCAATGATATTATGCTGTCTCAGCAGTTTCTTGGACATCCACTAATATTAATATAAATCTAGTAGTAGTAATGGAAGCGCGGTGGCTGAGTGGTAAAGGGCGAGGGGTCCCGGGTTAAAATCCTGGTGAAGACTAGGATTTTTTAAATTCGGGATCTTTAGAGAGTCTCTGAGTCCACCCAGATCTAATGAGTACTTGACATTACTTGGGCAAAGTAAAGGCGTTTGTTGTGCTGGTCACATGACACCCTTGTTAACAGTGGACCCCAGAAACAGATGACCTTTACACCATCTGCCCTATAGATGTCAAAGGTCTGAAAGGGAACTTAATTTTGTAGCCGTAGTAAACGATTCTGTAAAAATCCTTATATTTATATTAGCTGCAAAAAGGTTTTAATGGACCTTCACCAATCGTAAGCATGGAGCCACAAATTACGATATAAATTTAATCAACAATGGTTAAAAGTGACAGTTTTTTTATTTTATCAATATTATCACGTGACCGTTCGTTTTTTGGTGAAGAGGTCCATTAAAGGTTGGGTCTAATAACATTGCTGTAATGGGACACGCTTTATGCAAGTGTGTAGATAATAAATTGGAAGAGTGTTGACGGTGTGTGTGCGCGTGCGTGAATTATTGATACAGTGTAACCACCAATCTCTCTCCTCCTCTTTGGTTAATTGTGTGTATTATGAAGGCTTGAATAGAAAATACAATAAACATGCATATATATGACCCTGCGGGACCAAGCAAAACAAAGAACGTTTGGGCCACGAGACCTTCATCCGCTACAAAACAAAACAAAACAAAAAGACAAACAGGCCTGAAGTATGTATGTGTATTTTATGTGTGTATGTGCATTTTAAAAAATTCCTCCTTTTATTCGTTCTCCATGTTTCTCTACCTCTCTGACATCCTCTTCGTTTATATACCACTCTACCTCCTGCCTCTCTATTAATGCATTACCTCCCTGTTTACATTTGTCTGCTCCGTATCTCTCCTCACTGCCACTTTACCGCCATGCTCTCTCTATCTACTCAATGCCTACCTCTCTACATCTGCTTCCCACCTCTCTCTCCCAGGCCCATCTCTTGGTTTAATTCGGTGTCTACCTCTCTGTACTCATTTCCTACATCTCTGGTACTTTTTCATCTTTTAGTCAACCTCTCACTCTTTTTTTCTTTTCCTCTCTCTTTCGTTCTCTCTCTATCGTTCTTTCCCTTTCTCTCTCTGTTTTTTTCTTTTTCTCTCTATCCCTCTCCCTCTTTCTTTTTCTCCCTATCATTATTTTTCTCTCCCTCTATTTCTCTCTCCCTATATCTCTCTTTCCATTTCTATCTCTCGCGTTCTCTCTCATATCTCTCTCTCTCTCTTTCTCTACTTCCCAGCCTACCTCTCAATACCAAGGTTTCTTTATATCTCTTTCACTGTCCTTCTCATTCTCTCTCTCTCTCTTTCTCCGTGGAAGTCTATAAACTTCACACCTCCCCGTTTATTGTTGTACTAACGATCTCCTGTCTCCGCGTTTAATGGACCCAAAACAATGTCAAAACATTGAACACAGAAACAAACCTGAACTCTTCTGACAAGTCACTTCCAAGGTTCAAACTGTAATCCAACACTTACCAGGCGATAAAACAAGTCCAGGTCAAGTTTAGGGACTTACCAAGGGGCCATATTTTTTTGTTACCAGGTCAATCGAAACCAAAGTATTAGTGTAGCTGAATTAGTTAGGATCTAATGGGAGAATGAGGAGAGAAGAAATTGAAGCCAATCAAGGCGGTTTGAGTTTGAAACTGACCTAGGCTGAGTTGTGTTTGATAAGCGCCTAAAGGCAGCACGGAAAACCTTCTCCCAGATATATCCCTCTTCCACGTGTACATAAAGGGGGTTGGTCCATAGCGCACTGAGCATGCTATAACAAGAATGATGCCTATAAAAGAGTGATTAAAACAAGAAACGCAGAACAACAACCAGGGTTAACTTTTTCTTTACTTTAAAACAAACAAACAAACAAGTAATACTTTTTAAAAATTAATTTCTACTTTATGTTCAAATTATATAGAAAACTAAACATGTGATTGTCACTGATAAATAAAGAAAAAAAAAACTGGCAGTACGGGGAATAAACCCAGGACATTGGCGCAACGCGACGCTCTATCAACTTAGCTATCTAGCGAGCTTGATATAAATGTCATAGGAAATTAGGCTAGGAAAAGTAAAACGTAAGCAAAAGTTTCAAGTTAAAGGTCAAAGGTCATGTGCATATCATGTAATAATGTCATTGACTATCGTGTCTCTTGTTACACCAGCACGAGAGACCTCTGACCGGAACAAGTAGAAAACATTGGTTGCTCAAATCGTCACAACGCTCAACCACGAAGAAAGTGTTATGGAATTCTAATTTACTTATAATAAGTATTTTGATTTGTCTGTAAGTACTGTATTTTATATCTGTATAATACTCAATATGAATATTGTTTTCATTTACTTTGACTATAGTTCGTCCATCGTGGTTCAATGATGACCACTTTTGTCATCCAGGGAGCTGAGGACTTTGCACTGGGGTTTTGTGCCTCCTCCTGTGGCTGGTGAGACCTATGTGAGCCCGGAATGTCCGGCTGCACACTGGGCAGCTTATTCCAGCTGGAGCTAGTGTCGTTGGCCTTGCTTTTCTTCTCTGGCATTTTTCTTCTGCCAGCGCTGTTCTCTTTGCCTTAGCAACCTGTGCGCCAGTTTTCACAGCGCGACGCCATGGTGCTCTGTCATGTGCTTCTGTCTCCCAAGTGGCTGGGTCAATCCTGAAGATTTTCAGAGAAGCTTTGTCCACCTTTGACTACATAAGTGTCACAGTTGACCTGACAATCATAATCCGTAAGGAGGAATTCATTATTGTAACTATGGCTATGCTTCTCTTGATAAAACGCTGAATTTCTCTATCTCTCTAGATTGTAGTCAACTAATGTATTACGTCAGTGATTGTATACGTGCTAGAGAATGAATTAAATTAAATTAAGTTATGCTTTAACTCTTTTTCTCCGGAATTTTCTTCTACCTTCCGGTGGAATTATTCCTTTTGCTCATTTGTGCTTCAATACCCTGTAACTTCATTCACTTTGTTTTTGTATGTAGGCCGAATCAGGAAATGAAATATTAGGTATATAATTATCGAAGAGTGCAAGCTTTTTTTTATATAACACAAATTAAAGTTTATAAAAACAAAAATCGATTTAATTTAATGGGTCAAATCAACGTTGGTATCGTCAGTTAGGAGAGAAAGAGTTAACTGTGCAAATACTATTATCAGAACTTGATTGGAAATTTGAGGGAAATCAAGAAAGAGAGAAAAACAAGGTTACAAAGACAGTTTGTATAAAAACACAAACTCAAAATTGGCCCCCGAAGTGGCCCAACCAGGCAGGTAAATAGGCAGGTTTCAATATTTTCAGAAGGGACATCAAAAAGAAATTCTACCAAAGACAAATGACAGAGAGAAATGGAGAAAAATGATTGACAGATCTTGTGTGGTGCCATAGCGGTCCAGCAGACCAAAGGATAGGTGAAAGTGAATGTGAAGTTTGATGTGAACCTGACCTAACTGATGTCTTATAATGAATATCTAACTGCTCTAATTATTTTGTAAAGGGTCAATCTCTTATTCAAATCCTCAAGAAAAAAAAATTCCCTAAAAATTTTTGTTGCCCCATTGGTTGAGTGTTTTAGAGTTACAAGATAGCGCTGCAGTTCACACGATAATATGAAAAACGACTTATTAATTGTTGTTTTAAATTCTGTGCAATTTATATGCATACTAAATAGATTTTTTCTCTTTAAAAAAATAGTTTACATTTTTTTTTTGTACATGTAGTATGACAGAACTTATATAACTTTAGCAATAAAAATGTAAAAACAATATTTTTTGACAAAAAATAAAAAAAACGTTTGCATAAATGTGTTAAAAAATATGGTGCATTTTTACTTCTTCTACCAAAGAGCCTCCAGTGCTTGTTATTAATAATAGTGAATAGTTGTAAAAGTGGTGTATTTTTATGAAAAATCTGCTTGTATCGATAATTTTTAAGATTGGATGGTTCACTTTCGGAAAAGTAAAAAGTAGCCGTTGCATCAGAACTTTGAATGATCTAAAATATCATGATGTCCGATTTTCATTTTCTCTTCTAGTTTCTGAGATCTAAACGGGACGGACTGACAGACAGGTCACACAAAAGTAATAACGTCTTTTCCCCTTTCCTGGGACCGCTAAAAAGAGTGAAGTGATGTGAACTAGCTAACACCTGCACAAGATAAAAAAAAAAAACCTACGATATTTATTTGACGACTCTTTTATAAGAATGTTTGGCTCTGTTCTTTTCATTTTTGTCTCCCTTTCCATCCCCATTGTTCACATCCATAGACGGTTGTACGGTATCAACGTTTATTTGACTTCTATTGTGTAGTCCAAGTACATTTTATTTTGTGTTTTTCACAGACGTGCTATGAATGTCACTATAGAATACAATAGTTCTAATGAAGCTATACAAATCTGTAGGTGTGTGATTTGTTCGCGGTGACTCGTGGGAAATGAACATCAGCTAAGCATTTCAAATGAGATCTGTTTCAGAGCAGTTTTGGTAACAGCTTGAACTGCTGTTTTTAAAGAATCGGGACAAAAAAAAGTCGAACTTGTACAAATGATTCTGTAATTAAAGTTAATCTATTTATTATTTATATACTTTAAATTACATTTTAAAAATATTTTAAAAGATGTTACTAAAGGTACATTTTAGCTCATTCATTATGCAAAAATGCAATAGAGCATAAATTGTATATTTTTTAACCGATTTTAATCTTTTTTTTTTCACATGTTCAGAATTAAAATATCAGAATTAAAATACGATTAACACCATTTTTAATTCCTGTTATGTATGAAAAGGTAATTTTTATTGGTCGGTATCTCGAACTGCGAAACAAAAGCGCACTTTCCAGCCAATCAGAAAGCGTCTTACAAAACTGGCATTGTTTTTTTCCAAAACACTATTACTAATATTTCCGGTAATCCTTAGCGATAGCGTCAATCATTTACCTTTTCAGTGTTTTTATTCTTTATCAACCTTTAAAAAAAGACTAATCCAGTCAAAGGCGTAGCGAGCAAAACGTGCGCCCGGGGCAAGGTACTTTATTGGCGCCCCCTCAACCATTTACAATGAACATATATAGGCGCCTCTCCATGTGTGGGGCCCCCTTAGAATAGCGCCCGGGGCATCGTGCCCCCCCTTGCACCCCCTCACTACGCCTCTGAATCAAGTAACGCATTAAGGACAAGTTCGGCTCAGATTGATCCCTTATGTCTATTGACACGCGACCAATATTGACCATACACAAAGATCTCTCTAAAAAACAAAAAAAAAGACACACGTGCAAAGCTGTGCAGCAAGAACACAAGCACGCACTCTCTGACCCAAACGCCAGCTGCTATAAACAAACACGTGGGGCAAAGGAAAATAAGAGACACGCTTACAGCCTAAAAAACTCAACAAGTTTATATATGCAATCAGGTCGTCATGTGACATGTCCTTAAGTTAATGGTCAGTTTTACACAGGATTTGTTTTTAGAGATTTAGCCCGAATCAAAATAATATTTACTACATTTAAAAAAAAATGAAGCCATACTTATTTTTAAGACAAAAACAGAACAATCAAGAATGAAAAAGTGCTGATATAACGTTTTTTAGCACGGTAATGCGCGAGAAAAATCGAAAAAAAACTAGGACCTGTTTTTTTTTTTTTATTTTTTATTCTCAGTTTTTCTAAGAAAAAAAAAACATTGGTTACGATTGGCATGCCCGCAAAAAGCTTTTTGCGCTAATGATGTCCAAGTAAATTGTTTTTGGTGATAGTATAAGAACCTTCAATTCTTACTATTAATTCACACTTTTGTTATTGTCAAAGTCTTTAGCCAAAAAAATGAAAACCACAATTCAAAAAAAAATTTAATCAATTATTTCACGTTAAGTCGTATGGCTGATTAGTTAATCTGTTAGAGCATCGTGCTAATAATGTTAATTTGATGAGTTCGATCCCCATTTTGTTTTTTAAATATTTTTTTAAATTGACAAATCAAAAAAAAAAATATTATTTGGTGTTTACTCTCTAAATAAAATTTCTCTCGGGAATTGGCGCGAAAATTGTGTGTGTCTACAAACCATGAAAAACAAAAAAAATGTCAACTATGACTTGCTCTTCTACCATCCAATGAAGAATGCTTGTTTCAAATAAAATAGTCGTCTGCTAAATTAAATTCCATACTCAGCTAATTGTGAGACATGCTCGTAAGCCTAATTGTATATAAATGTGTGTGTGTGGGGGGGGGGGGGAAATAATCTATGGAATCAAACTTGATTCAGTTGGTCATGGTCCCCAAAGTTTGCCGTCAGTTCCCTGAGTTAAGTCTTTCAACCCGGGGACCTGACAATGCCTTCAGATGTTTCAAGTCACGTGCAGTTCACTGGATCAAGCAGGACATGACTTTAACGGAGAGGGCGGAGGGAGAGGGGTGTGGAGCGGAAGAACTAACATTGCAAGGGATTATGGTTAAAGTATGTGCGTGTGTACATGCAAGTCAGAAGGGGGAGGGCAGGGCCGTACGCTGGAGCCCTTTGTTAACCCTTTGGGTTAAAACGCTAATGCAACGTCTCACGATAGATTAGCACTAATCTATAGATAGTACAGTCTTGAATGAAAGTAGGTTCTTGTTGATAATTCCATTGGTGTTACAGGAATTCAATTTTAGTACGGGGATAGTCTTACCATCTATTAAATAGGTTTCTGATTAGCATAAGTGTTAAGTGTCTGAAACCAGTTTGAACTAAAATAGAGGGATTTATCTGGTAGTAGCAAAACTATTTATTCCATTGTTTTAAAAATGGTTAAAAAGCATATGCATATATTATTCATACCGAATTTAAGAGGTAACATTCAAAGAGGGGAACTATTAAATATAAAGAAATGAGTGGGTGAAAACTAGTTGTGACTCTACTTTACAAAAATAAAGTAAAACCAATAAAAACATAAAAAATACTTTTTTTCAGAAAAACAAATAGTATATTAAGTGTTATTGTATCAATTAGTTTGGATCAGTCAGGTGATTAAATTTGTAATAGATCTAGACGAACAATAAATCTGTACGATCAATAATATTTTTACCAATTGTTTTTGTTAAGCGCAATCATGCTTTTAGCTTTCTCAATACGCTATGATCCCACCTGGGAAAGGGAAAGGGGGGGGGGGATGGTTTATCTGGTAAATGTTACCGTGATCGCTTTTTAAATGCATAAAAAAGTTGTACGCATTGAATTTGAACTCAGAGCTCAAGCCTCCTGATGGCGACTATTTCAACTTATACCACCACATCTGTTAAGTACGATTTCTTACCAAACAAAATAATTAATAGACAATAGTTTATTAACTAATTTGTTTTTCTTTTATTGATTTTTGTTTTGTTAGGTACCAAAAATAATTGTCAAAAATGTTAACTTGATTTGAGATTGGGTGTGGGAGAAATAATGTGTACCAACTTTTCAACAGGCAGACAGACGGAGTGAGTTGTTTTGAGCTTTATAAAAAGTGTCGGTGAGTAATGTACAGGTCATGAACATTAGGCATGCCGAATTCTTGTGCTACCAACAAACGCCAGGCTGAGCATTTTTCACGTTGTTGTTTTTTTATGCGCTAAATTTTAGTTTAGATCTACCACTCTCAGTGTTAAATCATTGTCCAAGATCAAGATCTATTTCTTCAACTAGGATTGCGATGTGGTATCTTGCCACGAGATGACGTGACCCGTTAAAGAAGAAACAAGGTATGCCAGAAATGACTTTGGAAATCGGGCAGACCAATGCCCCTTGCGCCTTGTCACGGTCTAAGAGCAAAGATCAACTATTACAGATCTAGACCAATTTGCTTATTTTAACAATGAACTCGCTTCGGTCTTAACACCGCCATTTCATGCCCCACTCCGCAAGCAAATTTTTGTTGAGGGCTCCGAAGATATCGACCAAAGTCAGCTCCAGACATTTGATCTGCTTAAGTCAGATTTTTTTTTAGATACAAAGCTGCTTGAAGAGGGGGTGGGGGGATGAACATAACTGACAAGATGAACAAATGTCCATTTCCTCAGTCCTCTAACGTGCTGACAGTGACAGGTGATTGACACGGGACTATGACGAGTGACTGCTGCGTTGACACCAACTTGTACATAGCTACCATATATGTTTTAACTTACGTGTACATTAGTTCCTAACGTTTTGGAACATTACAGAAGAAAAAGAGAAACAAAAAGAACTAAACACAAAAATGTCTGTACAAAAAAAGTGTCATTAACCCTTAAGGCGCGTGAGGTAGTTTAGCCTCCATTCTTTATGCCCTCATGGTAAAACAGCTCAGCACTTTAAGGGTTAAAAAGATTTTCTAAAAAAAAAACCTTAATTAAAAGGTATAGGCGCGTAAATTCGAACAAAAACTATTTTGTACAATATAACATCAAAATATAAGTATGCAAGGAGTCATTCTTTTCCTTTTATTTTTTCCTCTAGGTTGTGAACTAATGAGCTCTTCCAGTCTAATCAACTTGAGTATTCTTTAGTTCTTACAAAATGAGGTGATATTAAATAAGCATCTCTTTATGTGGACATCAATAATAAAATTTAAAAAAAAAAAACAAAACAGGAATACTACACCCCCCCCCCCCAAACCTCACTTTATAAATGTGATTAAGTAATACTATTCTCTTGGTTGCAAAAGAAAGACATAGGGCTTGAGTCTTAATAAATGCTAAATTATTTTTTTTGGCTGATTGCGTTTTTCGAACGTCAAAACCATCAAGATAAATTTAAATAATTTTTTAAAAACAAAACTGAGTAAAACTTTTATTTATAAATATAGCTATATTCAACTTGAGATATTGGTCTAGTAGCAACAGAATGAAATGACAAGTAAGTAAGACTTTGGTAAGTCTTCCGTTCAACTATCAACTACGCGACTTCCTAACATATATGATGATTGACCAGTTCATGGATTCATCATTCTAGGCCATCAAAAAACTCATCATTACTTTGGAAACGCAGACATACATTCCATAATACCATAACAATAAGAATGCTAAGTATTACCTATCCCAAATTTCGCAGATATACATTTTTATATACAGTGTTTGTGTCTTATTAAATAAAGAATCCAATTGTTTAGTATTTTTTAAAAAGTTAGGCATGTATTATCTACATGACGTCTGTTACAGTTGTATCGCTTCCCTTCTATTAGACATGTCAACATTAATATAATATCCTGTTTTAAAGCTAGATCGACTAGTTTAACTGTATACACTAATGTCTAGTAGATATAAGTAAGTTTTCCGTCTAGGTAGGTATAAATAAGGTTCTTGACAACAGCTGTTTTTAAAACTGACCTTCTTTACTTGTAGAAGAGCATCTCGTGATAACATTATCTTACAGAAATTCTGTACATTTGAACCCATGCTTCATAAAGGAACCAAACTTAGGTTTACCAGACACCTCCGGGCTCAATGAAGGACAGAAAGGAGGACAAACAACTTTCAAAAGAGGACAAATCCTTACAAAAGAGGACTAAGAAAAAAAACCGACTTGGCTTAGGATTACGATGTATTCAATGAAGCATGTCAGTATATTATAGGCTGTAAAACTACTGGGCTATTTAAAGTATCATATTTCTCAGATGAAGCGACTTTTTTTGTGTGCAGAGGTCCAAATTTTACGCAAAGATCTGTCCAAAACTCCAAGCACAACATGTTCCTTAACTAGTACTTTGTGTGAAAAATGTCTTTCACTGACTCCTTTAGTTAAACTAACGAGTATTCGCTCCTTCAAAATTAGCGTGGCTGCCTGGTCGTGTTGTATGCGCGTTGGGCTGTCGTTCGGGGAAAGCTACATTTCTTCAAACATACCAAGAGAGTACGATTGGTCAGTGACACGTTCAAAGCACAAAATTTCTATGGCGTCATCTCAACTGTCAAGCGTCACAAGAGGCCACATGTTTGCATTGCTAAAATACAAAGGGGAAGTTTACAATCAATTCAAACTTTCGTTACTAGATGAACTTTGCACTGATGTAGTGCTTTGGTTAGATTTCCTCGCATTACACAAAGAACTGATAATTCCATTCAACGGTGGTCGACCTGCATTTCATGTTTGCTCGCTCAATGCTATTAAGGTAGAGGCACCACAATTGTTTGCAAATTTATCCCCTGATTGTAGACCTATTGCTACTAAATCTCGTCGTTACTCCTTCCAAGACACACAATTTATTAAAGCTGAAGTTGAGAAATTGATACGAAACGGTATCATTGAACCTTACAAATCACCTTGGAGAGCTCAAGTCCTTGTCACGACCAATGAGCGGCACAAAAAGCGAATGGTCGTTGATTATAGCCAAACTATAAATAGATTTACTTACCTGGACGCTTACCCCATGCCAAGAGTGGATGAAATGGTGGAGAAAATTTCCAGGTATGAAATCTTTAGCACATTGGATCTGGAGAGTGCTTATCACCAAATACCTATCCAACAGAGCGAAAAGAAATACACAGCTTTCGAAGCTTGCGGTAAACTCTACCAGTTTTGCAGAATACCCTTTGGGGTCACTAACGGTGGAGCTTGCTTCCAGAAAACCATAGACACTATTATAGAAAAAGAAAAGTTGTCTGACACGTTTGCCTATGTCTACAATGTAACAATATGTGGTACAGATGTAGACTCTCATAACAAAAATCTGTTGCATTTTTAGAAGGTAGCTCTGGAATACGGAATAACTTTCAACGAAAGTAAAAGTGTATTTGCTAATAAGAAGGTAAAGCTGCTTGGATATGAAATATTTAAAGGACATTTGAAACCGGACCCTGATAGATTTCAAGTTCTGCGAGATTCGCCACCTCCAAATGATCTGGTCTCAGAAAAGGATTGTAGGACTTTTGGCATATTATGCTCACTGGATACCCAATTTCTCCGACAAAATGTATCCTATAATGAAAAATCATATTTTTCCTGTACCTATAGAAGTAAAAACAGCGTTAAAAGACTTGAAAGAAGAATTGCAGAAAGCAGCAATTTTCACCATTTTCGCAGTAGCAGCCACTTTAAATCAGGATGGAAGACCTATAGCATTCTTCTCTAGAACTCTTTCACCTAGTGAAAGGCATCAATCTGCTATAAAGAAAGAAACAACTGCAATATTTATTTGTGTGGCAATCATTTTACCCTTATTACGGACCAGCGGTCTATTTCATACATATTTAAAGACACTCATGACAAGAAAATTAAAAACGATAAGATACTAAGGTGGAAATTGGAACTGGCAGGCTTCAAGTTTGATATACAGTATAGACCTGGGAACCATGACGAAACAAAGTAGCCTGAAGACGTACCATGACTACCTGTGTCATCCAGGTGTCACTAGACTTCTACATTATGTCAGGTCAAAGAACTTACCCTTCTCGGTTGAAGAGGTCAGACAGACCATTCAACAATGCAGAACCTGCAATAGAATTAAACCGCAATTCTATAAGGAATTTGCAGGTACGCTCATAAAGGCCACACAGCCGTTTGAAAGAAATAGTGTTGACTTTAAAGGCCCTTTGCCATCAGCTACTCGGAACAAGTATTTATTAACAATGATTGACGAATATTCGCGGTTTCCATTCGCTTTTCCCTGTCCTGATATGACATCTAAGACAGTGATAAAGTGCTTCGACCAGTTATTTTTCCTCTTAGGAACACCCAGTTACATCCACTCTGATCGTGGCACATCATTTATGTCCACAGAAACTACAGAATATCTACATTCTAAAGGCACTAGCAGGACAACGCCCTACAATGCAAAAGGAAATGGCAAATAGAAAAGCTGAATAAAACATTGTGGCAGGCTATTTTATTAGCATTGGACTCAGGGAAGTTGGAACTATCACAGTGGGAATCTGTGTTGCCTCAGGCACTTCATTTAATTCGATCATTACTGTGTACTTCTACTAATGAAACTCCACACGAACGGATCTTCAAATTCAACAGAAGATCGCCAACGGGAACATCCTTGCCTACTTGGCTACAGAACCCAGGGAAAGTATTACTAAAATCACCTGTAAGATCGTCAAAATTTGACCCATTGGTACAAGAGGATGAACTTATTAGCTGCAACCCACAGTACGTCCATATACGATTTCCAAACGGCCGGGAAGAGACAGTGTCGCTTAGGCACCTGGCGCCGAAGGAAAGTTCCACAAACGAATATTTCGAACCAGAGAACGGTATTCTGCCTCAAGAGGTCGGTGACTCTTTAGATCTCTCACCAGGGAGTCGCTACGTCCCTGAAACTATCAGTAATTCACAGAGTCCCACCCTAATGATGTACAACCAGCCAGAAGTCATCAGTGACTCACAGGGGAGCCACCCAATGCCAGAGGCCAATATTGACTCGAGTCCCGTACAGGACAGTTACGACTTGCAAGGAGAAAAGTCTACGCCAGAGATACCTCCGGATCCTTCCCTTCATACGCATGGTTATAATCTAAGACCCAGAAAGAAATAAAGGAGGGGTGAATGGAGTGATCGTTAAATGAACTTGTGTGTTACCCGTGCTTGTAATTGTAATCGTGTTCGCATTATCGTAGTCTGTGAATCGTGCCCAGTCTGTACTGTGTTATTGTGTGTATCAGTCGTGTTTTATTGAAATAAAGCCTTGTTTCTAAGGTTAGGAATTGGTTCAGTATATTACAGTGTTGAATAAGAAACTAGAACGATAGAATTCATTTGATAGATTGCATGAAACAGCAGTAAACAGCGGAGTAAAAGCTAGAAACTTTCTGACTTTAGACGGAGGACAGCATGTGTTCCTTTTGTCTTACGTCTCGTAACCTTAACCAAAACAAGAGTTACATTGAATTTTCCAATATTCTTAGGAGGCTATCATAATATATATATATATATATATATATATATATATATATATATCATCTGTGGCATTTTACGTCTCGAGAGACGATCTTTTCCCTTTGCAACTTCTTGTGTGACTAAAGAGGCCAATCCTTGATACACAGCTGCGATCGCAGGTTGGGCATATATAATCACCAGGCGCCGTTGCATTTTCACCCTTCTTTCTGCTTCTGTTGTGTATGGCATCTGCAATCTTTGACCCTTCCTTTATGCTCTCTCTCCATGAGGATCTGTCCAGTGCCACCTCTTCCCAGTTGCCAGTGTCGATTTTGAAGTGCTTCATGTCGCGTTTGCATACATCCGTATAACGTAAAAGTGGGCGACCAGCGGCTCTCCTGCCTTCTATCAGATCGCCATACAGGATGTCCTGTGGAAGTCGACCTTCTGGCATTCTACGAACGTGGCCAAGCCAGCCAAGGCGTCTGCTGCTGATAACAGAGCGGATGTCCTGGCACCCTGCTCTTTGTAGCACTTCCTCATTGGTTATCTTATCTTGCCACCTTAATTTAAAGATCCGCCTTAGGCATCGGAGGTGGAAAACATTCAGCTTTTTTTCCTGCCATGAGTAGGTTGACCATGTTTCACTTCCGTACAGCAAGGTGCTCAACACACAGGTCCGGTAGACTAGGGCTTTAGTACTGTTAGTCAGCAATATGTTGTCCCAGACTCTTTTCTGCAGCCGTGACATGGTGGCCATTGCCTTGGCTATCCTGTTGTTTATGTCTTTATCCAGTAGAGTGTTGTTGGATATGATGGAGCCAAGGTAACAAAAGTGATCAACAATTTGTAGTGGTTGGCCATTAATGCTTACTTGAGGTGCAGTGTTTGTGT
Organism: Biomphalaria sudanica; assembly: GCA_036873155.1. NCBI lineage: Eukaryota > Metazoa > Mollusca > Gastropoda > Planorbidae > Biomphalaria > Biomphalaria sudanica. The sequence goes on along the minus strand of JAZGLO010000509.1, from coordinate 1,537,116 downwards.
TTTGGACAAGTTTCTTAGTCTTGCTTTGACTGATGTTTAAGCCGAACTTCTGGCAAGCAGCAGATAATTTGTCAACCAGGCACTGTAGCTGAATATCAGAATCAGCCACAATAGCTGCATCATCAGCATACAGGAGTTCCCTGACGAGTAGCTTCCTAACCTTGGTTTTTGCCCGCAGCCTTGAAACATTAAATAGTTTTCCAGAGGATCTTGTATGGAGAAACACACCTTCGTTTATGTCGTTGTACGCATAATGCAGTAGACAGGAGAAGAATATGCCAAACAGAGTAGGTGCGAGCACACATCCCTGCTTGACACCACTGCAAACCTCAAAAGGTGCTGATTGGGCTCCATTGAATTTGACAGTGCATTTAGTTTGCTCGTGAAAACACTCAATGAACTGCAGTAGTTTGGGAGGGCAACCTATTTTCCTCAGGAGTTTGAAAAGGCCACTTCTGCTGACCATGTCAAAAGCTTTAGTCAGATCAACAAAAACGATGTAAAGGGGTCTGTCTCTCTCTCTGAATTTCTCCTGCAGTAGTCGTAGAGAAGATATCATGTCTACAGTGGATCTACCACTCCTGAATCCACACTGAGACTCTGGGTAGACTCTAGAAGCTATCACTTGCAGCCTGGATAGTGCCACTCTAGCAAAGATCTTGCCCACTATACTGAGGAGAGAGATACCCCTGTAATTGTTGCAGTCACTCCGATCCCCTTTGTTCTTGTATATTGTGACTATAGTTGCGTCACGCATGTCCTGTGGGACATGACCTGTTTCCCAACAGCGGCAGAGGAGAATATAGAGTTCAGGGAGCAGGAGTGATTCGTTGACTTTCACTACTTCCACTGGGATACCATCACTCCCAGGAGATTTTCTATTTTTTATGCAGTTAATTGCTTTTTTAAGGTCACTGAGGCTCGGAAGATCATCTAGGCATTCCAGTACTGGAAGATCTGGTAGAGAAGCCAGGGCGACATCGTCTACTGTGTTCTGTGTGGCATAGACTTCGAGGTAGTGTTCTGTCCAACGTTCTAGCTGCTTGGTTTGATCTGTAATTTTTTCTCCTGATTTGGATAGAAGGGGGGCAGGCTTAGACACTGTTGGACCCAGGGCCGCTTTAATGCCATCAAATAGAGCTTTGCTATTTCCTGAGTGGAGACTGTCTTGGATTCTGTTGCAGGTATCCCTCCAAAAGTTGTTAGCACATTTTCTAGCCATTTGTTTCGCCTCTTTATTAGCACTTTTGAAGGCCTCCAAAGATCTTGTACTTGGCTTTGTCTTGAGAGCGAGTTGTGCAGATCGCTTTTTCTCGATGCAAGGTTCCATTTGTGCTAGATTCGCCTCAAACCAGTCTACATTTTTGTGTTTTTGAGGCCCAAAGGCGGTGATTGCCGAACTGTAGATTACATCTCTTAATTTCTCCCATCTGATGTCTTCTTCATTACTTAACGAGGGGATTGAACTGTTCAGGAGCTCGCCAAAGAGTGCACACTTCTCTGGGTCACCTACATGGTTGACGTTAATTCGCCTAGTTCTGGGTTGAGTGGAAGTATAAGCCTTCTTGAGAAGTAGTTTGATTTTGCTTAGCACTAGTGAATGGTCTGAGTTGCAGTCCGCACTATGGTATGAACGGGTGTGGATGACACTTTTCAGATCCATCCTTCGGGTGATGCAGAGGTCAAGCTGGTGCCACCTTTTTGAGCGTGGGTGCTGCCAAGAGACTTTATGGCGTTCCTTGCCAGAGAAGAATGTATTTGTTACACACAGTTCATGAGAGCTACAAAACTCGAGTAGCCTTTGGCCATTGTCATTGATTTTGCCAACACCATGAGGTCCCAAGCATTGTGGCCATGCATCATTTCCACCACCAACACGGGCATTAAAGCCTCCATTTATATAGAGGTGCTCGGATTTTGGAATACTTTTAATTACGTCCTCTAGAGCTTGATAGAATCTGTCTTTGTCCTCTTCCGGTGCAGCAAGGGTTGGTGAGTAAGCACAGATTATATTAACTTTGCCTTGCGGTGATGCAAATTTCATGTGTGATACTCTTTCATTGCCAATGGGAAACATCGCGATGCAGGGGACGAGACTGTTTCTTATTGCGAAGCCGACGCCATGTATTCTAGGGCTTTGTTCTAGTTTTCCTTGCCAGTAGAATGTAAAGTTGCTTTCTGTATATATATATATAGGAAAGACACAATGCAATTTTAGACAGGGCCGGCCTCAGAATAGACAAACTAAGCAGCCGCCTATGGCCTCTGATTGGTGGGGGCCTCGCACAGGACTCTTTAATAATTATATTTTTTAAATAAAAAAAAATAGCGAAACTTTTGCCCAATGTTATCATAAGAGTACACTAGGTTTTAAATAAATTGCTAAATATATTTTTTCGCCTTTCAATTATTTTTATATTTTCTATTTCATTTGGGGCTACCAAAATCCCTTCGCTAAGGGCCACCAATTATCTAAATTCTGCAATTATCTAAGGCCGGCCCTGTTGCAGAATCTAATGACTTCATTAATTTATAAATAAATCCAATAGATCTAGATATATAAAGGCTAAACAACTTACCTAACGATTTCAGATATCCTTAAACTTTTAAAATGTAAGACCAAATGTGTAGATCTTATTTTCCTTACAGCCAGGCAATAGAAAATAAATGACACACTTTCACTTCAGTAAGAAAATATTGTATTAATTATTTAATATTATAACTATTAACTAAACACTAATTGTGACTTATAGTATACAGAGATCCATCAAAGTCTGGACTAGATCTAATTTAGATTCTAGACCTAAAACTAGAAACAGAATCTAAATTTAGTCCAAGTTCACTAAAGAGAAAATAATCCACATTTCGCTTTAAATATACTCCAATATAACAACAAACACATTAACTATAAAATGCTTGCTGTAAAGCAGAAGTAACTCCGCTAGCCTGTAGTGTAAAACCCCTCTCTATCTCTTCTCAGCAGACGACATTCACAGGAAGTGTTTAAAAGCACTAATTTCACGAAGCCTCAGCGGACCGTCACTCTTGTCAGTGTTTTTGCGTGTCTGCAACCTCGGCAGTCTGGGTTACCTGCCCTTGCGTGACATTTGATGAAACGGAGAGATAACTCGAATACAAGGCTGTAGTCGCCAGCAAATTTGTTTATAGAGCAGTAGATCTATATGTAGACATGTCGTAATGCTGATCGATTTGTCCAGCCTAATAAATCGATTTTCGCAGCTTCTAATGTAGATCAAGATATGTAAGAATATTATCATGACTGTGGTTGCTTTAATGTTGATCAAGATATGTAAAAATACTATCATGTCTCCAGTGCAGGGGTTGTAAAAAGGGGTCGCCGAGCCTAAAAGGTTGAGAACTGCTGCTCCAGTGGCGTGGCTAGGGATTTGGGGGCACGGTGGCCTTGACCTCTTTAGGGACCCTGCATTTTGACATTCGACATCATGACATGAGATAATGTACTTAAATATATAACTCATATAACTCTGGTTATTTCGTGAGAGTAACCCAGCACGGAAAGAGTTAATCTCTGTGTACACGCAACAGTGTCACTAATATAACAACATGAATAGCAAGATTACACGACAGAGGCTTTTAATATTTAATGTAAAAAAAAAACAACAACTTCGGACACTCGTTTAGGGGACCCCTCAAGGGGGGCCCGGGGAAATTTCGAATTTTGACCCTCCCCCCCCCCAGCTACGCCACTGAATGACTCTCGTTGTTTTAATGTAAATCAAGATATGTAAAAATACTATCACGACTAGTTGGTTAGAGAAAAAAAAAAGATACATACCCCCCCCCCCAATCAGTCAATGCGATCCATGGGATAAATGCGACGAATGTTTCTCTCTAGCTGACACAGTTAACACAAGACTCTAGCTGACACAGTTAACACAAGACTCTAGCTGACACAGTTAACACAAGACTCTAGCTGACAGTTAACACAAGACTCTAGCTGACACAGTTAACACAAGACTCTAGCTGACACAGTTAACACAAGACTCTAGCTGACAGTTAACACAAGACTCTAGCTGACAGTTAACACAAGACTCTAGCTGACAGTTAACACAAGACTCTAGCTGACAGTTAACACAAGACTCTAGCTGACAGTTAACACAAGACTCTAGCTGACAGTTAACACAAGACTCTAGCTGACACAGTTAACACAAGACTCTAGCTGACACAGTTAACACAAGAGTGTCGCGAGACCAATACACAGCTAAAAAAAAACAATGCAACGTACCCATTACGGATGACTTACTGATTCCGAAAATAAAAGCCATGCCTTCAGCAAGGTTTAAACCCGAGAGCCTTCGGTTCTGAAATCAAACGTTTTCAATCACCACCCTCAACCCGCCAACCCCCGGTACAAATAAAGCTACGAGAGAAAAAAAAAAAAGTATCAAGTAGTTCTAATCTGCCATTTGTTGGGGAAAGTAAAGGTGATTGGTCGTTGTGCTGGCCAAATGACACCCTTGTTAATCGTTGGCCATTAAAAATATTCCCTTTTATCATCTGCCATATAGATCGAAAGATCTGGAAGAAGGTTCTTTACTTTGTTCTTGGATACTAAGAAAAAAAATTGCTTACAGAGCTCAATGGAAATCAATAAAACATTCGATGTCGTGTATTATAACTATGGCCCGTTTTCAACGGCCCCCTTGTTTCGGGGAGATATATAACTCTTCAAGGAAAGTCATTTAAAAACCGTTCTCTGAAATTTAATAAAGACTCAGGAATCATAATTCATACATGGCAATGTGCTAAGGTTGAGTGGGCCAGCTATGGTAGCAGCCCTTGGCATCACTAGGAGGTATGTGGTATGAGGAACGCTATTTGGTTTTATTTCTTTTAGAATAGAAATATTTCAATGAGTTTGATTCGATCTGTCATCCATGATGATATATATGTGTATTGAGTACAAACTCATAAACATTGAATACCTATCGGCGAAAAAATAATAGAAAGGGAGTTAACGAACACAAAACTCACCAGAGGCCCCTGTGGGTCAGTCGCACGCTCACAATTTTTTTTATTTCAGGCTCGAATTTTTTATTTTGAGACTCTGTATAGATTGAACCCCCCCCCCCAAGTGCACCTATGAAGGTAAGGAGACTGGATAGAGCAATGTGAGATTTTTTTTTCAATGGGTGTTTTAATCGGAGCGCTTGCGATTTTCTGAACTTTGCAATGCTGAAACACTTTTATTCAAGAGGCAAAGGAGAGACGAACATTCTTTTAAGCTTTTAACTCTGATGGTCGGTAAAAAAATTGAGACAAGTCATGCTCTTAAACAAGAAAATATAAAAAAAAAATACTTTAAAAAAAAACCAACAAAGTTTATATTAAGAATAGTTGCATCCAGGGCTTTTTTTTGTGACGGTACGCACCAGTACAGCGTACTGGCACCTTTTCGAAAAAATGATTACTTTTCTTGTTTTTTAACGTATATTATTAATTTTTAGGCAATCAACTACTGAGTACCGGCACCGAATCATTAAGTACCGGCACCTATTTTTTTTTTTTTTTTTTTTTTACAAAAAAAAGCACTGGTTGCATTAATTAATTTTGGAATCAAATTAGTAATAGATCTAGACTAACAATAAAAAGCTTTTGTAAAAAAAAAGGGGGGGGGGAACGACCTGAATTTTAACTCATGGCTCTAACCAACACGGTAGCCACTCTGCTTGTGGAAAGCCTATAAACATGGAAGATTGTTTTGTTATCTATTGTTTATATAGTCTCGTCCTATTTTTTCAGGTTGTGTTCACTAAGAGTTAGACGAACTTCTATAGAGGGGACTAAGTCAGCTTATACCACTACTTCAGTCAAGTACAAATTCTTTCCCTTGTTTAAGATACCAAAGAAAATAATTAATTATCGATAGTTAAATAACTAATTGGTGTTTTTTAAAATTGATTCTTGTGTTGTCAGGTACAACGACCAACCGCCTTAACTAAAGTCAGATACTCACTACCCATTAGAGTTGGATGGACTCAGGGGCGCCTAAAAATCCCGAAATTCAAAATCGTAATCTTCACAAAGATTTGAACCCTGGACCCCATGTTCGGAAGTCAACTCTCAGCCACCGCGCTCCCAACTAAACTTACGTATAGTTTACTAACTGGTTCACTGGCAATCCTAGTCTCATGTTTGACATTGTCCTTGAATCAGACCAGATGTGTTAGGTAGGGAGTGCGAGTGGAAAGAAAATGTAATGCGAGGGGGTGGGTTAAAAAAAAAGATGTTTAGAATTCTGTCAATCAGTAATCATGACGTTATCTGTTGACATTGACGTCACACTGACGCGGGGTTGATGTACACAGAGTTGGTTTAAAGGCCTACTTTCTTTATTTTCTAGTAGGTGTTGTCTAAGCCACAGATGTATCAGGTATGTGACTAGGCATTCTCTTTAAGAATGTATCAACTATGTGATTAGACATTCTCTTTAAGAGTGTATCAACCAGGGCAGTAGGGTGGCCCAAAAAATCCAACTTTGTGCCACATACCGGGGCACCCTTTTTTTGTGTTCCATTTGCTTTAGGTAGTATACTGTTCAAAATTTAAAAATAAATTTCAAGTAGAAGGGGATGCTCACAGGCCTCGTTTTTTTTTTACATTTCACAGCATTTTACTCGATTTTGTTGACTGGTGGAAGTGCAACGTTTTTTTCATTTGTGACCTATTTCATGCTGACCAGTGATGAAAGTGACTGCCAATAGTGATACTTATTTAATTTTATTACCTAGTTCTCATTTTAGATACATGACTTCCTGTTGTTTTTTTTATAAACATTGTGCAGACGAAAATTAACAAATATTTTGTTCAGTTTCTTTTTTATTCTACACACACTAGGCTGCAGTTTAACAGGTAAAATTTAACAATTTGCGTGATTAATCCGTCTTTTCACTTAAAGATTGTTTTCAGAATGGATATTTATTTATTATTATTTATTTATCAGCAAAAAAATGAAGCTTGCTACACTGAACAACTAGATACATTATTCAACATTGCTTCTGTTAATGCTCTGGACAAAAATTCACCTAATCCTTTGCAACAGACAAGAATTGAGGAGGATCGTGCATTTCTTGCTGACCAACGAGGATGCCGCAAAATGTTCATGACTGGCGAAGATAAAGAGATGGCAGCACAGCAGGAACGAGTCCATGACAAACAACAGAAACAGCTACTTCGTAAAGAGAATGAAGAAAAACGACAGCAACAAACTATGGAAGGTGAATCAGGTGAAAATGAAACAGAAAGCTGTGAATCATCCAATCAATTTGAAGTTCTAGATGAATATGAACCAAGTTCAAGCTCAACTAAAAAACGAACAAACAAGACTGAGATTGGGTGTCATACTGCCTTGTTCACTAAGCATGTCACCAGTGCCTTGGATCGCAACCAAATGTCTGATCGTGAAGCTTTGCGATTGATGATTCCTATTGCTGCAGCGCTGGGACATGATCCTTCATCTTTGACAGTTTCACGAAGCACCATACAAAGAGCCAGAAAGAAAGCCAAGTGTGAACAAGCAGCAGATATAAATGTTTCATTCAAACCTGACTATCCTCTAGTTCTACACTGGGATGGAAAAATGTTACCTGAAATCCTGGGTCTTGGAGAACTTGACCGCTTGCCAGTGCTGGTTTCCAGTGATGGCAGTGAAAAATTACTAGGTGTCCCTAAACTAATATCAGGGACAGGACAAAATGCTGCTGATGCTATTTATGATCAGTTAGAACAGTGGGCACTGGTGGAAAGCATCCAGGCTATGAGCTTCGACACCACTTCTATCAACACTGGTCGTTTCAATGGAGCTTGTGTGCTGCTTGAGAATCGTATTGGTCGAGAACTATTGTGGCTGGCATGTCGTCATCATGTTCTTCAACTGGTATTGGCAAAGGCTTTTAGTTTGTGTTGCGGTCCCTCTAACTCACCAAACATACCTATCTTCAAAAGATTTAAAGAAGTTTAGGAACGAATAAAGCTTGACAACTTCAGTAAGTTGGAACTGACTTCAAGCACTGATGATTTCCGAGAAAACACTATGAGCTTCCTGACAAATTTCGTTGACTTGAAATCCCAGGACAGAGATGATTATGAAGAACTCATTGAACTGACAATGATAATCTTGGGAGATCCTCCAAAAACCATTCACTGGAGAGCACCAGGCCCTGTACATCATGCTAGGTGGATGGCCAAGCTGATCTATGCCATCAAAATTTACCTCTTCCGTCATCAAAAAGAAATGTTTAGTCTTACAGCCAAGGAAGAGAGCCAACTCAAACGACTTGTACAGTTTGGAGCCTTGTTGTACACAAAGTCCTGGATTCAAGCACCCAGTGCAGCGGAAGAACCTGGAGGAGATCTTTTGCTCTGGAAGAACCTGCAGCAATATCAGTCTATTGATCACGACATCAGTATTGCAGCACAAAAAAATTCTCCAGAATCACATGTGGTACCTGTCCGATGAGACTGTCAGCCTGGCTTTATTTTCCGATGAAGTGTCACCAATCGAGAAGCAGAAAATAATAACAGGTTTTGGAATAGAACCTAGTGAGCGACATGTTCGAGGTGATCCATCATTGCTCCAAATTGAAGACGTCAACTTGGGTCACTTTTCCACTGACAAAAAACGAGAAAGAAAAGCAATTTAAATTGCAAGTTGTTGAAGCCAACAGAAAAGTCATCCCTGCACAAACTCCTAAGAAGTCTGTCATCTGTGCTGTTTCGGTGTAGACAATATTTAGACATTGTATTCTGACTCTTCACAATTTACTTTTTTGTTGTAATTTTCGTTACTTAACAGTTACATTACAGTAATGGCATGATTTGAACATTTAATTAAAAAAATTGAACGAAAATGCGTTTTTTCATTAACATACAAAACTTTGTAACTCTTGAGCATCCCCTTCCGATAGCAGTAGGAAGCTGAAATTGTGGTCAATTACTAAGTAAGACAAATGGAACTCAACATGAGGGTGCCCCGTTAGATGTGAGAAACTTTTTTTTTACCTCATGATTATGGGCCACCCTACAGGGCAGGCTCTAACAATCGGGGGGCCCTATGCGAAACGGATTGCGTGGGGCACAGTCTGGGTAGGGTTAAGAATAATACGTGAAAATTAAGATTTTGTAATAGAAAATTAATTCGTTTTACATTTTATTCATTCTTTAATACTAAGTATAAAATCGCGATCAAATTTACTTTACGAGCTATGCGTGTAGCGTAGTTATCATCATAATTCTGTTTCCTACATAGATCACGCTAAATAGCAAGAATTGCCAAATTGTTCAAGCTATCTTCGTGAATTATTGACCTTAAGTAATTCTTGATTAGTTTGAGGCGCGAGAAGCTTCTTTCACCAGATACCACAGTTACGGGTACAAATATTCTGAGTGCAACAAAGTAGTTTGGGAAAGAATTGTACTAGTGGACAGATACAATTTCTACCAGGGTTGTGGCGGTATTTGGTAGAATATGCCTTAAAGATGACTATTGGTAGGCCTATATTTTTCAGGATTTTTTTTTAGTTTCCAGGAAATTTTAATAGCTTCAGGAGATTTCCATGAGCTCCTGTAAAATCAGGAGGCTGCGGATACCAGTTACAAGTTATAATGGTTTAATTTAAAATTTACACCTAGAATTTGCGCAGGGTCTATGAAAGTGCGGGGCCCACTGCGGCCGCAAAGGTTGCAGTGGCCCAAAGCCGGTCCTGGTATCAACTATGTGACCAGTCATGTTGATGAGAAGTGAACTAGGATTAATATATTTAGTTTTTAGTACTTGAATTTCCTTTCTTTTTGACAATGGCTGTCAATACTTATTTTGTCACTTCTGCTTGTAGACCTATTAAAAAAAAAGTATTTAGCTATGGTTGACATCTTTTGATGATCAACAGAGCGATTTGAAGGAAAAAAAAAAAAGACAACACACCTGGCAGACTGGACCCCCCCCCCCCAAAGAACACACGTAAGAAGGTCAGCATGATTGTATTCAAATGTGTTATTTTATGCTTCAAACTTTCAAATAGGTGTTTAGATATCTTAAAGGAAATGTTTTTATTGTCCGTTGACTTCATGCATTCATACAACGAATTCCTACAACCGATTTCACCAACGGTACTTTTGAGGAATAATAATACAGTCCAATTCCACGTCAACCTTAAGAATACACACACCCATATTTATTTTTAGGTCTACATTGATACAAACAGATCAACAAGCATTAAAGGGTTAATAGTTTCAGCTCCCACCTCGCAATGTAGTTTTTCACTTATGTGGCTCCCTTCCAATACAGCCCCCTCATTTTTTTTTTCACTTTTTTTTTCGGGCTCCTCCTTACCTATTAATGTTAAGCTTTTCAATTTGAATGTGTCTTGTTCATGAATGCATAGCAAGAGGCCAGACACGCTCAGAGACATAAACCGGCACGCTCTCTTAACAATGGACATGTTAGCAGACGTCAACATTTTTATGGTTTCAATTTTTTTTTTACATGAAAAATGTCAGCGACACAGTCTATTTCTTATTGTAAGGAAATATATTTTATTACGTTTAAAATGGTTGGTCACCTGCTTACTTTGTATGCATTTCACAAAAACTGATTTGAAGAGTCAACCTATCGGCATATTAAGCACGAGAAAAGGGCATCGCCAAGAAAGCTGGCACAACGAAGCGCCATGTTAAAACAATATTAGAAAAGTTTCTTGGCTAGATGTACGGTACTTACTGATGGAGTGGTAACATTAGAAGTATTTGTTTTCTATAAGATTTTTTTTACATGCGACCATGCAATAGTTATGAAACAGTTTAAACAATTTACATCTTCCAATCAACATTCTAAAGTGGTGAAATTTCTGCCAGAATGTTCATTGATGTTACCCACCCATCAATTTTTTATCATTAGGAGTGTAAAAAAATATCTAAGCAATAGAGTTAGATGTTATAAATAAGGGAAAATTACACTAGCATTTAATCCATGCCAAGAGATAGGAAAGAGGACAGCGATGTTACGATCTCATTTAATACACCTCCATCTTATAGTGCATATGAACTTTCAGTGCCGGAGTTAAGTAAATGGAGGCCTGTTAACACTGGGCATGATTTTTTTGTGGGGGCTCCTTTTCAAGATTCAACAATGTGGCTGAGAAACACGTGTTAAGAAATGGCTGTACTCTGAGAGCGTAGAGGAAAGCAGTTAATAGAATAATAAAATGTCCACGCCATTTTTAACTGCATGGTTCATTAGAGCAGTGATTCAGGAATAAGCAGCCTCGTTCTTGATTTTATCAAAGATTTATTTTGGTGATACGGGCACGAAACGATCTAAATCCGGCCCTGAACATATCCAAAAAGACTAAAAGTACAAAGAAAGAGTCGGCATGGAACGTGTGCGCTAGAAAAAGGATGTAAAAAAAGGTATGAACTAAAAAAAAATGATGCCCCTAAATGAAACAAGCATTGGCACGATATACAGCATTTAGAAGGCCAAAAGATTTGCTGACGTATGGCATTGACTCGGATGATTCTGAAAGAAGTCTCAAAGAAACAATTTGGAAGAATATTTGCTCAACTTGTTGAACGTACGGTGGGTAATTAACAAACTTCTCAAGAAAATACAACAATAAATTAATGTGACTGTTGTGTTTCTCCTCTATACAAGACTACAATGTGGAGTGCTTACAATCAGTTACAGCGATTTCGAAGACGGGGGAATAAAGAACTATAACCTAGACTAAAGATAAAGGTTAATGTAATGTATATATTACTTCCCTTTTTAAGTTGAATTTTTATTTCACAAGCGTCGTGAGCATGAACTATTTGGGGCATTTAAAACTAATTGCAAACTGGCGTCATTCTCCAAGGTGGTCAACGAACTAGATGTATAGCCAAAGGATTAACTTAGAGATATAATTATGTATTTCTAACAATAACAGAAGACTTAATTAGTGTTAAAGCTCACACACTCGTATTTTGGTTATTTTTAGTCTTACGATATACTTTCCTCTGTATCATAAACAAAGTTTCAGATATTCTCAGAATGGATACGTGTTATGTTAAATTGGGATATATATTCTGTTACATAAGACAATAGGGAAAAAAATCGACAGTCTAATTTTTTTTTTTTAATATTCATAAAAAAAAAGCATTTGTATATTTAAAAAAAGTAAAGTTCTCCTTTTAGATCTTTTGGCTTTTAGGGCAGATGATGTATTCTATTGATGATGCATTCTTTACTTTTCCCGAACTAATGTCAGGTACTCATTAGAGCTGGATGGACTCAGAGGCGCCCAAAGATCCCGAAATTAAAAATCTCACTCGCCATCAGGATTCGAACCCGGGAACCCCGGTTCGGAAGCCAAACGCTAACCGCTCAGCTACGTCACCCCCCGGCATTTGTATACTCCGATAATAAGATGACGAACAAAGAAGTAAGGTAAGCCACTTATTCAAATGTTAATGTTTATTAATGAATACATTAATTACACATTAAGTGTCTGTCACAAGACTGAAGGTTTTAAAAAACAGTGGTAACTAATAGCCAAGATTCTCCAATATTTGGTTGAGTATACGCAGGGTTTGCTCTTGGTTGGGTCTTTCTGAGATGATCTGTTGCAGGGCTTGCTGGAGCAGGGAGGCCGTGTAGTCGGTGCTGCGGGATGGCGAGGAGGTGTAAGGGCTGTAAGTAGAGGTGTAGTACCAGGGGTAGCCAGTGGTGTACTGGTAAGCGTTGGTGGTGTCATAATACCAAGGGGAATAACTCGAATAAGGGTAATATGTGGTGCTGTAGTACCATGGGTAACTGGTCGAGTAAGGGTAATAAGTAGTGGTGTCATAATTGTAAGGGTAACTGGTTGAGTACGGGTAATATGTACTGCTGTAGTACCATGGGTATCCCGTAGTGTATGAATAATACGTGCTAGTATAGTTATTGTTAGGGTAATTTGTGGAGCTAGAATACCAAGGGTAACTCGTTGAGTCGGTGTAGCTAGTGCTATACTGGTAATAAGTCGAGCTGTCATAAAAAGGGTAATTGCTAGTGTATTGGTATGATGGCGTAGTGTCGGTGTTGTAGCCAGTGGTTGAGGTGTACGCTGGTGGGTAGTTTGTGGGAGACATGAAAGCCTCAATGCCGCAAATGTTTTGATAGTTCAAGGAGTAGAGTGTATAAGGACTGGAGTGAAGCGAGTCGTTCCTAGTACCCAGACCGCCATCGACGATGGTCACAACGTCATTGTTGTAAGCAGTTGCGTTGACGATAAGCTGCAAAGATTTCAATCAAATAAACAAGAGAAATAAACAAAGAGAAATAATATTTGTATCGAAGTTATTTAAATTTAAGAAACAACATTTTGTTCGCCCACCCCTTCACCCTTCCTCCAGCCAACTTTGGATCCTGTGGGAGCTCAGTAGGCTTATGAAAATAGAAGGTTTTATAGTTATCTATGGTTAGTTTCAAACTGAAACGTAACGTATAAAGGGGGCTAATTCAACTTATACCACCACATCAGTTAAGTACAATTTCTTTCCCTTGTTGGAAACCAAAACAAAATATGTAATTACCAATAGCTAATTAACTGATTATTTTTTAAAATGATTTTTGTTTTGTCTGGTAAAAGATATAATTGTGCATAATTTCCGACATATCCGAGATTAGTTGTTGGAGAAATACTATGTATAAACGTTTTACCAGACAGAGTGAGTTTATATAAGCTTTGTAAAAATGGAGGCGATGTCCAGGCCAAAATAAACAATATATAGCCTGGGAACAAATTAACGGGCGTGGCCGGTGTGTAATGCTAGTGTTCCTATAAAAATTGCACTTCACTCTATATCTCTTCATCTGTACTTTAATCACCTCTATATCCCCGATTAATACGTCTGTGTTTAATAATCCTTTAAATAATCAACGTTTATTATCAGTGTTAGGGTTAAGTCTTGTCTGACTGTAGCAATAAAAAATATAAACATGAATATAGAAAACATTCCACTGCCATTTTGGCTAAAATTTTAGCTGAGAATCGGGCTAGAAATTTTTTTCAATTGTGACTTTCCTTGAGCTCAAAAATATTTCCTTAATTGAACTTTCTTGGAGGTATTGGTATTTCGTTATAAGACTATGGACCTGGCCAGTCACAAAGAATTATCAAAAGAGTAGTCTATATAATATTGACCAATTCATGAATTAAGTTTGAACTGCTCTCACCACACCCATCTCGTGAGGATTTCCTATAGGGATGATCTCTGGACAGTCTAAAGTACTCACTTGAAATCCACGATAAGTAGCAGAGCCATCAGTCTTGAAGTCCAGAGTGAAGGAACTATCCGCGGGAACAATGTATTGGAACACACGGTCTTTGGTCCAGTTTCCACAAAATTTGACCCCATTGATACACAGGCTGTCGTAGGAGCAGGAGGACATCTCAGGCTCGAGATCAAAAGTACTGAAAGAAGTCAACGAAAAAACATTTGAAAAACAAACGCACACTCTCTAACTACATTAGAATGATTTATTAATGTGAAAATCTAGATCTATAATCAGTTAGCTTTTTACTGTATCCCGTGTACAATATAATGGAAGTGAGACTTTTTTTACATATAGAAATGTGAGAATATGGCTATGTGAGACTTAACCTAGCAAATTGAAACTTAATAAAATGAGCTAAGTGAGACTTAAACCTAGCAATAAAGATTATTTAGTAATGTCAGATTTAACTTGGCTATAAGCCGGCTGCTTGTTAGTGTGGTTACTGTGGTTACTGTGGTATGCGTTCAGGAGTGTCGTTTCGATGGTCCCAGGTTTGATCCCTGACAGCCGAAATCCCATGCCGTTCTGCGAGAGGCTCGGGCTGGGATGTAATGATTGTCATTTCAAAAGACTCGAAACATGTATCACAACATGAGGCCTCATATATGACAAAATGAAGCTTCAACTTTCACAATGGGAAGACATCTATCACAACGTGAAGTTTCGTCTATCACAATGTGAAGCCTCATCTATAACAGCCTGAAGCATCATCTTTCACAACGTAAAGCCTCATATCTCACAACGTAAAACATCACCTATCACAATGTGAGGCCTAATCTTTACCAACCAGAGGCATATCACAATCTGAAGCCTTATCTATCACAAGTAGTTTTATCTTTAACAGCTTGAAGTTTCATCTATGAAAACGTAAAGCCTCATCTATCAGAAGGTAAAGCCTCATCTATCAGAAGGTAAAGCCTCATCTATCAGAAGGTAAAGCCTCATCTATCCCAACGTAAAACTGTATCTATTACAATATGTCATTAATAAAACGATAGATGATATTCAACTCACTCGATTCTGATATTGAGAAGAACAGGCTGAGACACAGTTTTGAAGGTGAAATGACATCGTGTGTTGTCCAGGTAATTTCTCTCTGGAAAGTTAGGACTGGTCACGTGAAATAGGTCACCAGGCACGACTAGAGCTTCATCGGCTACACAAAGCTGCACAGGTCTGAATCCGAATCCATACTAGACAGGAAAACAACAGATAATTCATTATAAACAATTGTTATATTCTAGCTACTAGATGGACATCCTACACATAATTCAATTGTGTTTTAAAATAAAGTCTTAGTATAATTATGCAATTCTGTGAACTAATTTAAATATTTTATTATATTATTGAGTCTACACAACTCTTACGGGTACCAGCCATTAGTTGGGTAAAAGTAAAGGCGGTTTGTCGTTGTGCTGGCCATACCATGGGCCACAGAAACAGGCAAATTTTAAATCATCTGTCCTATACATCGCAAGGGTCTGAAAGGCGAATTTAAGTTTTATTTTTAAATACATAATAATATAAATTAAAATCCATTGTATTAATTGATATCTTTACGATAGGTTGAAATTTTTATTTTATTTCACTGAATTCATTTTCTTAAAAATTACTTTTTATTCATCTTTTATACTTTTATGTCCCAAATTCGTTTGTGAGCCTGTGGGAGGGGATATCTTGGAGAAGGTTTTCTTGCTGTCTTTCGGGTGCTCAGCAAACACAATTTAGCTCGATTCAGGATTCGAACTCAAGCCTCATTGATACGAATACAAAAAAAAAGTAAGTTAAGTAAAGGTACTCCTTTCAGACTTTGTGATCTATAGTAGTAGATCTGTTTCTATGACCAACCGTTAACGAGGGTGTCATATTGCCAGCACAATCTGGATTTAACTTAGATTGACGTCATGTGCACCATGACCTCTCAAGGCCGCGCGTTAAAAATGTAATCCTTTTTATAGATTTCCAATGAAGCGAATGTTCAAATCAAAAACTAAAACAACAACAACAACTATTGAATGAGAATTATACTCAATAAGTTAGTTAATAAATTGAAAACAATAATTAATAATGAGCCATTAATATTGTTTGATTTTAACCTTTTGTTTGATTTTGACCTTAGTAGCCTTTTTTTTTTTAGCGAATTCGGGCACCAATCAGGGAAGACAAAATTATCATTGAAGAAGTCTGTGACCTATTTTAAAGACCTACCTCACCTGATGCCTTTAAAAAAAATTATTTTAAAGTGGTGTACTTTTACACAATGGCTGCTTGAATAACTAAATTAAAAAAAAAATTCACTTTCAGAATATAAAAAAGCGGTTACACCAGAAATTTAAAAGATATAATATATCATATTGGATTTTCAACGTTTGTAGTTTTAGCGATAAAACGTGACAGACGGACGTACAGACAAACCACACAAAATTAATATCAGCTTTTCGGGGGCTATAAATTACCAGTAAATAGACACGACAAATCAGTGAATATAACATTAAATAAATATGAACAATTACAAAAGTGATTGAAACAAATGTAAAGATATAAGAAATAATAAGGGCAATACATTGTATGAAACGAACATGACTGAAAAGAGATATTTTAAAATGTATGTTTGTGTGTCCACTTCAAAAGTCAAATCGCTCAACATAAAAGACGCGCTCTGGTATAACAGTTGTAGCTCATTAATCAAAATTTGATCTATCGAGAGGCCTCCCCCCCACGAGTTACAAATTTAAATTCATTCTAACACAAACCTGCCTTGGTTCCAGAACGCGAGCACCAGCCCACACCAGCAGACTGCTCACCACAAGGTAGACACTGAGCTTGAACATGGCGGCGAGTCAATGAGACACGACAAGGGCACTCAGCACTTTATTTATAGTTTCGGTGCATATGATGACAAGACACTATTCTCGTCAACACCTGTCTCTGTCTCACAAAGGATTGAGTGCAATCTTGTGACTTAACTCCGATACTCTGTAAACTCATTAATGAAGTAGAACAAATGCGCTAGTCGGTAAAGTCTTGACTTCAAGAAAGAAGAAGAAAAATTGCTTTAAAAAATATAAAATATCAAAACAAAAAAAGTGATAATAAAAAATGGCAAGGTAATTATACATATTTACGATGGTCATGTGACATTAACTCAAGCAAAATATATGAAACTTGTCGACCGGCGGCGTACCATACGCCGCTATTTTGCAGGGCCGACCTTAGGCCACTGCAACCTATGCGACCGCAGTGGGCCCCGCACTAATTTAGGTCTATATATTATTAAATTAAACCATTTGATTATAGGAAGTACTTTTAAAAAACTTTTTTTAAAGGAAATAATGACATAGTTACATCCATTTATCTCAATACTGTAAGAATAATTTATTACCACTGTTTTGTAAACTATTTGGTTAATTGTTTTATTGATTCGTATGTTGTCATCGACTATAAATAATTGGGCAAAGTTTCATCTTGATCCGAGAATGGGAAGTGGGAGAAACAAAGTGTTCAGATATATAGACACAGGCTTAATAGATATATAGTGTTAAGGCTTCCGCGCGGTGTTGATTCTTGGAAATATATCTAGTGTAGATCTACGTCTGACTGGAAGTAATGCTGAACTCGAGCTACTTCAGTAACACCGGCGAAAGGCCGAAACAATCAAAATATGTAGTCGACGCTGATGTTGTTTTACAAATATATTTAATAATCAAGAAGGGACTCGTCCGATGTCAGCTATGTCCGTAAATCCGTATATCTATTCTACTGCTCTACAAGAAGCGTCTTCTTTGTAGCGTCACTTAGAGCGTTCTTGTTTTTTTTTAACCAACTTTACGTCATCGTCGCTAAGTAAAACTTTACCATGTTCCCGAAACAAATAACTAATTCCTAATCATGTCATAACAATAGACACAGGCTTATCGAGTGGCCTTACGAAATGTAAGAAGGAGAGTGAGATTGTTAATAAGAATTGTATGTTACAAACCTAGTTTTTATTTTAGAACTTTTGAATGTCTTTGTCGTTGTGGTTTAATTACAGTGGAAATAAATAACTGGGAAATGTAAGTTACGAGGTGATTGTTCTGTACATGTAACTTCCAGATTAAGTTGATTCAACAGATTCTCAATAATAATAAAAAATATATTTTTGTTTTAGAATGAGAGAATATTGTGTTCTAAACAGGTACTTTTCCTTCTCTGTTCTCCATCTCTTTCGTTCTTTCTCTCCCTATTTATACTTTTCTTTTTTGTTTCATTTCTCTGTCTGTATAGAAGAAGAGAGAGAGAGAGAGAGAGCGAGAGAGCAGACAGCAAGAGTGCTTATTGATGTGGATTTAGGATTCGCAAAGGAGATTTTCATGGTACACTAAACAATGTCAAAGGCGCTGATATAAAGGTCAATGTTGCCTATTAACTAAAAGGTGAGCTCTAATTTTAACAATGTCTAAATGCGTTGCAGTTGACCTTTGTATCAAGTCTCTATTAAAAAAATAGTTTCAAGTCATAGAACGAAAGTCTAATGAGTCCTCTATCTTGAAACTATTTGGTGCGATAAACTGAAGAGTTAAAACATGGAACTATTCTAATGGTTAAAACAAATGATTCCGCAGTGCTTAAAAGATTCGCATAAGATCCTATAAAACAACAAGTAAAATACTATTTTAAAAACTTATATTAAGGGTAGCTGTATCAATTCATTTGGACCAGTCATGTAATTACATTTGTAATAGATCTAGACCAATAAGTATAAATCTGTGCGATTAGAAATATTTTAACTAATTGTTTTTGTTCAGCGCTATTTTATGCTTTTAGCTTTTTCAATACGATATGATCCTATCACTTGTCTGGAACAGTTTGAAAAAGGTGTGTGTGGGGGGGGGGAGGGGCATCTGGGTGAATGTAACCGTGATCTCTTTTAAAATGCATTTATTTTTTTAAAAAGTTGAACGACCTGAATTCGAACTCGAGGCCTCACTGTCTACTCAAGCCTACTGAAGCGAACACACTGGCCACTGTGGGTATGAAAATAGAAGGTTTATTTTTAGTTATCTGTTGTTAGTTTTAAACTTTAAAGTGGCGACCTATTTCTTTCTAAAATGTATAAACTGGAGTAATTTAACCAATACCACTACATCAGTTAAGTACAATTTCTTTCTCCTGTTCTATACCAAACAAAATAGTTAGTTTCTAATAATTAATAAACTAATAGGTAACTTTAAAAAAAAATGATTTTGGTTTTGTCAGGTAAAAGAAATAATTTTGTAAACTTTCAGCTTGATCCGAGATTGGATGTGGGAGAAATAAGTTCACAAACTTGTTACCAGACAAAGTGAGTTGGTAAAAGTTTTGTAAAAACATAGTTTATCAGCAATTCCTTTATTTTATACACCAGATACACCAAAAAGCAGGCTTTTTTTTTTCGCCATGTATAAAAATCTGCAATAAAGTTTCAAACAATTTTCTTTCTGCACTAGACAAACGGACATTTCTTTTAAAGCACAGCAAACCTAAGGCAGAACGAGTTTACAAAAAGTATATAAAAATTAAACACTTAACCCAAAAAGTAAGCAGACAGCTGCAGAAGTGAATACATAAACAATGTAATATCTAAAGATAACAACAAAAACCTATGATTGACTAGATTCAACAAACATTCTTATTAGAAAAAGACATTAACCAACCAGTCGATGACCTCTGGAATTTCATTAAAAAACGTCTTAAAAGCATTATAGAAAATCATATACCAACTAAATACAAATGTAACAAAATAAATAAATGCTGGTTTAATAATAGACTAAAGAAGCTTTGTAAACAGAAGGAAAACCTATATAGAAAATTTAAAGAAACTAAGGCAGAAAGAGTTTACAAAAAGTATATAAAAATTAAACACTTAACCCAAAAAGTAAGCAGACAGCTGCAGAGCGAATACATAAACAATGTAATATCTAAAGATAACAACAAAAACCTATGGTCATGTCATACATTAAGTCTAAGAAAATAGAAACAACAGGCATAGCGCCATTAAAAGATGAACATAACATAATACATAATGATAATGAAACTAAAGCAAACATCCTAAACAAATACTTTGCATCAGCATTCTCAGCCCCAGGAGACAAAGACATATTATTGAATTTTAACCAAGTAGACAACATAGAAGATATAGTAGTACAAGAAAATGGAATTCAAAAACTATTAGCCAACACCAAACCAAATAAAGCGTCTGGACCTGATGGTATTCCAGCTAGATTACTCAAAGAACTAAGCAATGAGCTAGCCCCAGTGTTCAAAATACTCTTTCAGGCATCGCTTAACCAGGGCAGAGTACCAAAGGACTGGAAAGAAGCTGATGTCACCCCCCTATTTAAAAAAGGAGAAAAATCTGATCCAGGAAACTACAGACCAGTATCACTTACCAGCATCACATGTAAAATCCTAGAACACATAATATGTAGCAACATCATAAACCACTTAGACAAACAATATGTCCTCACACCATACCAACATGGCTTTAGGAAATATAGATCATGTGAAACACAACTAATAGGACTAATTGATGATTTTTCTAAAGGTTTAGATAATAGTAAACAAATAGATGCTATCTTACTAGATTTTTCTAAGGCTTTTGACAAAGTTCACCAACATAGTTTGCTTAAAAAATTAAAATATTTTGGCATTAATGGTCCACTGCATCAGTGGATTAAAGATTTTCTGATAGGGAGAGAACAAACTGTAATAATAAATGGCTCTAAATCAACACCGATAACAGTAAACTCAGGTGTACCTCAAGGAACAGTCTTGGGTCCACTACTATTTTTAATTTACATAAATGATTTACCAAATTGCATTACTTCAGGAACAAAAGTCAGATTATTTGCAGACGATTGCATAATATATATAAAACAATAAAAACAACACAAGACACAGATATTTTACAAAGAGAATTAGATGAATTACAGAAATGGGAATCAAATTGGAGCATGTCTTTCCACCCAGAAAAATGTCAGTTGTTAAGAGTAACAAAAAAACTAAAACAAATTAATTCCACTTATCTTATTCATGGCAAACCAGTAACAGACTAAAAACGCAAAATACCTAGGTGTTATAATAAATGAAAAACTGTCATGGAATCCACATATTGATGAAACTATAAAAAAATCAAACAAAGTATTAGGATTTATTAAAATAAATTTCTATAAATCAAATAAGAACATAAACTAAAATGTTATTTAACCTTGGTTAGGCCAATAATAGAATATGCATCCTCCGTTTGGGACCCCTCAACTCAAGAAAACATTAAGAAACTGGAACAGACACAAAATAGAGCAGTGAGATTCATAACAAATGAATATTCACATTTGACTAGAGTAACACCTATAGTAAAATCACAAAATTTAGAAAGCCTTCAGGACAGAAGACTCAAAAGTAAAGTAGCAATTATACATAAAACACTGAACCATAATCTTCAAATACAAAAACAAAATTTAATAAAATACTCTGAAAGACACAAAGATAAAGGCACATTCCTCATCCCATATGCTAGGACAAATTTGTACAAATACTCCTTCTTCCCTAGTGCTATTAGAGCATGGAATGGGTTGCCTGAGCTAGTCAGGAAAACCAGTGACTTGGCAGAATTTAAGTCATTGGTTAATATGCATGACTAAATGCATGACGCGTAGGACGTAATCATCTTCTTTTTTGAAGTAACGTCTGTATTATATAAGATAAGATAAGATAAGAAACCAAATATAACAATCTAGATCAAGACTTTATTTATTATCGATTCATTACAGTCTATACTTTTGCTTGTAATCATCATCAGCATCTAGATGCAGTCATCAAGAGAATAAGTCTGATATATATCTATCTCTACAGTACATATTTTGGATCTAAATTTACAAGATTTCACATTTCTTTTTAGCTTTGAATGCTTTTGATTAGTGGATTTGTGTGTTTTACCTTTACTTGTGCTATGGACTTAAATGTAAGGTATTTAAAAAAAGTATCATTTCAATTTAGATAGGTGGTTTGGTCTAAAAGAGTACTTTTTATATTTCTACCCCAATGTAATAACAGTGATAAAGCCCTATGATTTAAAACGTAAAAATGAAGCAAATTACAGAATACATTAGGTTCTAGATCTCTCTTTCCAGGTATAGTTTTGTCTTCGTCAAAGATTTGGTGACGTAATCGTAAGCTCCTCCCCTTCCGCTCCAGTTTGTCAATACGTCATTGTTTATAGTTCCAAATGTTGGTGTCCGTTAGTTCAACATTAGAGTGTCAACTTCTGACTGCAGTATTGACACCCTTTCTGAACAGACCAGGTGATGGCACATGATCACGTATGTGTCCGAGGACAGCTGGCGCAAGAAGTATCATGTCATTAAGACCCCCGTCAATTATATAATGACTTAATGTAAGAGTGCAATATCCGTACTGCAATTTTCAGCTTATTAAGGTCACCATGTTGAAAGTACTCTTCCTTCTCCTCAGTAGCTTGTTGATTTGGTCTAGCGGTCGAGTTCAGGACTCCAGAGAGGTACGTTCTAGACAAACTGTCGTACAGTGAGTAGAATTTGACATAACATCTTTGAGATTCGAAAAAATATTCTTCTCCACTCTATAGACAAACATCATTAAAAACATAATTAAAAACATCATTAAAACATCATTTAAAAACATCATTAAAACATCATTAAAAACATCATTAAAACATCATTAAAAACATCATTGAAAACATCATTAAAACATCATTAAAACATTATTAAAAACATCATTGAAAACATCATTAAAACATCATTAAAAACATGTTAATCTAAATAGTTATCTCATACATTCAATTGTAAAAGAGATGTAAAAGTGGCTAAATTCCTGTAAGGAATCCGATAAAAGCCATTGGTGTCGGGCAGCATATATGTTCCGCCCCGGAACGAGGCGATCTATGTTGGAGGCTAAAAAGGTCAGTAGAGAAAATAATAGAGGAACGGGACACTGCCCCATAAGTGGATACTTGCCTGGTTTCGCTTAAACTTTGATTCACTTAGGCCAGACTGTCATGTCCTGCAAGAATGTCCGCAGCTCTGCGGGTTGCAGCTCTGCCGAGTGACGTATCTGCTGGGTCGTTGTAACTCAAAGGTGGCTCTTCAGTTTCCGAGGTTTAGCAAGTTATAGAGATTGAAAGGTTTGTTTCGATATTTTAGGATGACAATTAATTAGGTCTGTTTGGTTTGACAATGACATAATTTTACAATCTCGCTAATAGATATCAAAAGTTGGTATCAGTTCATGACCTCGAAGCACCAAGCACGTACTTACAAGCAACGGCACAAATCCGAGCACTCATTCGTGAGAAGTGGTTAAAGTCCTGGGAGGAATCCGACAGAGCACGTGGTGTCTGGCAGCACATGCGTCACCCAGATCGCGACGATCCATGGTGGCGACTGAAGAGGTCTTAGCAATCGATTATTGCACAATGCAGAACGGAACACTGTCCTATAGGGGCATATTTTGCCCGGTTCCGCACGAACTTTGACTCCCGATGCCGCCACTGTGGAGAGAGCGCTGAAACAGTGGCGCATGTCTTGTACGAGTGTCCCCAGCTCCGCGAGCTAAGGGGGGACCTGTCTGTGCAGTCACTCGACTTGTATGGTAGCTATGAGGCACTACGCTGGACGGCTAAGTTTCTTGCCAGAGCACTACGGGAGGACTAGTCCTTCCTGCTCTGATTTTTCAATAGGAGTTCATCTAAGGTATCAGTACATGTGAAATGATACATTAAATATTGTTTCTGAGAATTAATAAGAGTTCAAATTAAAAAATTCAGATATTAAACATGTAATTTATTCAACCCGGAAACATACAGCTTTTGAAATATTTTTTTAAAATTATATATGATATAGCATATTGTTATTGGAAAAAAAAGATTTTTTTTCTTTTAAGAACCAGCACTAGATAATTTCACTTGTTTGATCTTTTCAGTATTTGACAACTTTTCTGTAGAGTGTATGAGTCCCGGTTGGGTTGTTCTACTCTCTACAGCAGGGGTTCTCAACCTGTGGGTCGCGACCCCCTTGGGGGTCGATTGACAATTTGCCAGGGGTCGCCTAAGACCATCGAAAATGTGGATTGTTATTGTCTACTCTTCTATTGCTGTATGTGTGCTGTATGTGTGTGTGTGGGGAGGGGAGTCGCGGCAGAGTGGGGGATTGTAAAAAGGGGTCGGCGAGCATAAAAGGTTGAGAACCGCTGCTCTACAGCCTTGAAATAGCAGAAAAAACATTAAACCACATAGGAGAAAGTATTGCATACAAGGCAGTGCATTTGTTTATAACTTTTTCATCAAGATGCCGGGCGGTTCAGGTATCTGCTCAGGTAAACCAGTACCCAAAGGTTATATAGGGCCGGGCTTAGGTAATTGGAGGCCCGAGGCAAGGTGAATTTGGTGACCCCCAAATGAAATAACAAAATAAAATTAAAAACACCGAAAAAACAACAACAACAACAAGGGTCTTCAAACATAAGTAGTCTAAACAAGTACATTTAAACATACGGTAGTATATTGAGAGTCACCAGCAGTAGAGACTAGAACTAGGCAAATAGACGGAGAGTCCTGGTGCTCTGCTATATTTGAGATTCGATACAAGTTTTGCAATGTTTCTTTTTAGTCCAGTGCGAGGCCCTCTCCCCCACCAATCTAGGTCTAATTCTTAATATAAAGTTGTTGTTTTATTCCGCACTCCCTTCAGACGACGCCTTCACAACTGAATAGTTGCCTGGACAACTCGGCCCCATTGAGAACTGGCTCTTTACTGGAGATCAAGAGCCCAAACTTTGATAATGGCTCTTAATCAATACGCGATTGACACTAAAGGCTGACTCACAGGATCTTTTACTCACTCTTAATATCAAGTAAGTAACAAAATATTAATACCATAGTATAGGGTGTATTATATTAGATAATTGAATCCGAGTTATAAATAAATACGAATAAAAGTACATTTGGTTACTTTCTTTTTAACTGTATCTATTATATAGGTTACTATGGAAGAGATATTCTTTGAAACTATTAGATGCCTTTAGTATTTGTATATATATATATATTTTATGCAGCACGCTTGACCTTTAACTACATATGTGGTCGTGTGCTTACGATCATTTATGCATTAATGGAGTCAGATTTTGCGGGAACTGGGCCAGTGGCAGTGTATTCCAGTACATCTTTCCTGCCTACAAAGAATTTACGCTGGACTTTAAGACGGATCAGATTGTCAATGCTCGTGGTTTTGACGTAAGTTTATCTGAAAACCCATGTTTCATAAATCTGACTTTCCGAAGAGATATTTTCTGTTAATGAGTTTACTAGGTTATTATGCATGTACAATATGACCAAATTTAATACCTTAATTTCAAGAGAAGAGTGGACATACTGTAAAGGACAATGTTACCGACACCTTGTGTCAGAATGTTTTTAATTTACTTCAGATTGTGGTCGGCGCTGCCCTGTACAACAATGAGACAGTCAACATTACTAACGGCGGAGTGGGCAAGGACAGAAGCTCAGTTTATTCTCAACAAATGACGCTGGACAACTTAACCTACATGGACAAGTGTGGAATCGAGGCTAGAGAGGCCGGAATCAGCTATCCTGGTACGCCCTATGACACAACGACATATTACCAGTATACCACTAACTACCCATGGTATTATGACTCCACATCCTATTACCAGTATACCACTAACTACCCATGGTATTATGACTCCACATCCTATTTTCAATACAGCACTGGCTATCCTTACTTTTACGAAAGTACCACCTATGACCCATACTCCACAAATAACCTCTGGTATGAAGCCTCCACCTACTACCCCTACACCACGGGCAACCCTTATTGCAACCCTTACACCCCAGTAGCATCCGCTTTCACGTCCAAAGATTACGTGGCCTCTTTGGTCCAGCAGGTCATCCAGCAGCTGAATTCAGAGAGGTACAGTCAAGAACAGGCCAGCTTGCTATTAGCACAGTCACTTCGTTATTTGAGATATTAGTGAACCTGCATATCAGATGTCGTATAGCATGGCTGCTTTAACGGATCTTTCTGTCAGTCTTCTTTTACTTGTTTTGTTTTTGTTGTTTTGTTTTGTTTTTCTAGCCAATACATTATAACGACTTTTTTTTCACATGTCGTAATTTGTTTTCCCTGTTTATGCAGGAAGGCGAAATAAAAAAAATCAAAACTCAAAT
This sequence comes from Biomphalaria sudanica, assembly GCA_036873155.1. Taxonomy (NCBI): domain Eukaryota; kingdom Metazoa; phylum Mollusca; class Gastropoda; family Planorbidae; genus Biomphalaria; species Biomphalaria sudanica. The sequence goes on along the minus strand of JAZGLO010000509.1, from coordinate 1,510,540 downwards.
GTTTTATTTTTTTATGCTCTTGATTATGTGTGTATATGTGTGATTATGTTTGTGTATATGTGTGATTATGTGTGTATATGTGTGATTATGTTTGTGTATATGTGTGATTATGTTTGTGTATATGTGTGATTATGTTTGTGTATATGTGTGATTATGTTTGTGTATATTTGTGATTATGTTTGTGTATATGTGTGATTATGTGTGTATATGTGTGATTATGTTTGTGTATATGTGTGACTATGTTTGTGTAAACTATTGAAAAAGTACTGTGTTCTCCCCCTTCCTTTTTTTTCGCACTCACCAGAAAAGTTTTCTTTTTTAAAATATTGAATACACTTCATCGGGTATTCCCGCACTCGACTCCATTGTTTCATTGTGTTCAGTGAAGAGTTCAAGAAATAGAAAGACGTTCAAGTCGTCTACATTTGGAGCACAGCCTTGGGTCAATTGAGCTGGAGTGCAATAGAAGAACTTGATTGTGAAATGTTCACTGGAGAGACAATATTGAGGAATAACAAGAAATAAATACAAAATGATTATAAGGATATTATAAATAGAAAGAGAGATTTCAAAGACATTATAAATAGAAAGAGAGATTTTAAAGAAATTTTAAATAGAAAGAGAGATTATAAAGACATTATAAATAGAAAGAGAGATTCTAAAGACATAAATAGAAAGAGAGATTATAAAGACATAATTAATAGAAAGAGAGATTTTAAAAACAGTATAAATAGAAAAATATAAATAGATTATAAATAGAAAAAGAAATTATAAATAGAAAGCTAGATTATAAAGGCATTATATATTGGAAGAGAGATTATAAGGACATAAATAGAAAGAGAGATTATAAAGATATTATAAATAGAAAGAGAGATTTTAAGGCACCATGACATTCAAGAAGGAATTGATTATTAACAACTTCATAAAAATATTACTTTTTTTTGTTTAATCTCTGTGGCATTTCACGTCTCGAGAGACGATCTTTTCCCTTTGCAATTTCTTGTGTGAATAAAGAGGCCAATCCTTGATACACAGCTGCGATTGCAGGTTAGGCATATGTAATCACCAGGCGCCGTTGCATTATCACCCTTCTGTCTGCTTCTGTAGTGTATGACATCTGCAATCCGAGACCCTTCCTTTTTGCTCTCTCTCCATGTAGATCTATCCAGTACCACCTCTTCCCAGTTGTTAGTGTCGATTTTCTAGAGCTTCTTGTCGCGTTTGCATACATCCGTATAACGTAAAAGTGGAGACCAGCGGCTCTCCTGCCTTCTATTAGATCGCCATACACAATATCTTGTGGAAGTCGACCTACTGGCATTCTACGAACGTGGCCAAGCCAGCCAAGGCGTCTGTTGCTGATAACAGAGCGGATGTCCTGGCATCCTGTTCTTCGTATCACTTCCTCATTGGCTATCCTTTCTTGCCACCTTATTTTAAAGTTCCGCCTTAGGCATCGGAGGTGGAAGACATTTTTTTTTTCCGGCCATGAGTAGGTCGACCATGTTTTACCTCCGTAGAGCAAGGTGCTCAACACACAGTTCAAGTAGACTTGGGCTTTAGTATTGTTAGTCAACAATATGTTGTCCCACACTATTTTCTGCAACCGTGGCATGGTGGCCATTGCTTTGGCTATCCTGTTGTTAATGTCTTTATCCAGTAGAGTATTATTGGATATGATGGAGCCGAGATAGCAAAAGTGATCTACAATTTCTAGTGGTTGGCCATTAATGTTTAGTTGAGGTGCAGTATCTGTGTTCTGGAATAGTATCTTAGTCTTGCTTTGACTAATGTTTAAGCCGAACTTCTGGCAAGCAGCAGATAGTTTGTCAACCAGGAACTGAAGCTGAATATCAGAATCAGCCACAATAGGAGTTGCCTGATAAGTATCTTCCTAACCTTTTGTTTTTGCTTGATACATTAAATAGTTTTCCAGAGGATCTTGTATTGAGAAACACACCTTCGTTTATCTCGTTGTACGCATAATGCAGTAGACAGGAGAATATTCCAAACAGAGTAGGTGCGAGCACACATCCCTGCTTGACACCACTGCTAACCTCAAAAGGTGATGATTGGGCTCCATTGAATTTGACAGTACATTTCGTTTCCTCATGAAAGCACTCAATGAACTTCAGTAGTTTGGGAGGGCAACCTATTTTCCTTAGGAGTTTGAAAAAGCCACTTCTGCTGTCCATGTCAAAGGCTTTAGTAAGATCAAGAAAAACGATTTAAAGGAGTCTGTCTCTCTCTCTGAATTTCTCCTGCAGTAGTCGTAGAGAGGATATCATGTCTATGGTGAATCTACCACTCCGTAATCCACACTGAGACTCTGGGTAGACTCTAGAAGCTATCACTTGCAGACTGGATAGTGCCACTCTAGCAAAGATATTGCCCACTATACTGAGGAGAGAGATAACCGTATAATTGTTGCAGTCACTCTGATCCCCTTTGTTCTTGTAGATTGTGACTATAGTTGCGTCACGCATGTCCTGTGGGACATGATCTGTTTCCCAACAGCGGCAGAGGAGAATATAGAGTTCAGGAAGCAGGAGTGATTCGTTGACTTTAACTACTTCCGTTGGGATACCATCACTCCCTAGAGTTTTTGTATTTTTCATGCAGTTAATTGCTTTTTTGAGGTCACTAAGGCTCGGAAGCTCATCTAGGCATTCCAATACTGGAAGATCTGGTAGAGAAGCCAGGGCGACATCGTCTACTGTATTCTGCGTGGCATAGACATGGTGGTAGACGTGGTAGTGTTCTGTCCATCGTTCTAGCTGCTTGGTTTGGTCTGTAATTTTTTCTCCAGATTTGGATAGAAGGGGGGCAGGCTTAGACACTGTTGGACCCAGGGCCGCTTTAATGCCATCAAATAGAGCTTTACTACTTCCTGAGTAGAGACTGTCTTGGATTCTGTTGCAGGTATCCATCTTTTTGTTTAATATATAAAGACACAAATGTACTCAAGAGAGTTTGTTTACTGAAAAAATGGTTTTAGAAACAGAGATTTTTTTACCTATAACTGGATAATGTCGTATTTGTTTTTCTACAACTGCTTCGTTTTCCTTTCAATTTTGTGTTACAGTCTGTCACATTTTCTCTCCTCTATTCCTGCCTCTTATACTGTTTTTTTTTTCAACTTTCTCTCCTTCAATCTCTTACTTTTCCCACTCTCTGTTTTTCCTTTCTTTCTTTCCTTCTCACTCACCTATGCACTTTTTTTGTACCCTCTCAGTTTCTGTCTTTCTCCTCTACTTTATGATCAAACCACTATCTCAAGAGCTTCCTTTTCTCAGACAAACCACGCCCATTCACATCATCATATGACGTCATAGCTCTTCCGTTTAGAAGTTTCTAGAATAAAGGCGGAGCTAGTTATTTAGGATACAGCTCTGGGTAAAGTTAAAATTAGACGTAGCTAGTCTGCTTCGTGACAACCTACACAAATAGTCTTTGTTCTATTGAATGCTAACTACCCATACTCTAGTGATCGTTTCATTTCTAGGCCAATCTAGGCGTTATTTTATTTTTAATAACTAACTTTTTTCTAAACAAACCTGAAGATAAATTTTATTTAAAAATATACACAGCTTTTAACCTCAATGTATGTAGAAACACAAATAAAATAAACGATAAATTAAATAAGATAGAACACACTAATATTATCCATCGTTCTGTCCCACATCTCTGGCGTGTTCTTTCCCTTTTCAGCTTTCATTAGAATCTATTCAGCCTACGCAACTAAACTATCTGCCCACCTGTACTCTAGATTACACCAGAAACACGCACACACACACACACTCATTAATCTTCGTTTTGTAAATATGTTTTTGTTTGAGATCCTATAGCGAATGTCTTTTTATTTCAATATTGAGTGTCAACCTTTGACTGCGTTGTTGACATTCTTTCCGAAATGACCAGGTGATGGTAGATGATAACCTATGTGTCTGAGAGCAGATGTTCCGATTAACTATCATTTCATTAAGACTTCATCAATTATATAAAGACTTCAGGTGTGAGTGCATTATCTGTACCCCACTTGTCAGCTTATTATGTCCACCATGTTGAACCTATTTTTCTGTGTGGTCAGTAGCTTGTTGGTGTGGTCAAGCGCTCGAGTTCTGGACTCCAGACAGGTAAATTGTATACAAATTGTTTAGCAGAGGGTAGTGTTTGACAAAACAGCTTTGATGTTAGGCTAAATAATCTTTTCTCCTGTTTCAGACAGCCTAAATAAGAACATCCTTTCATCGTAATAAGGCAACGAATTACATTAGGTGTAAAAAAAAACAAAAAACAAACTTGACTATTTAAGATCTAACTAATAAGAAAACTTTTTTTTTTTGGGCACTCCCTTCAGACCACGCCTTCTCAACTGAATATGTGCCTGGACAATGAGGCTCAAGTGAGCCCTGGCACAACACTGGAGATCAAAAGCCCAAACTATGATAGTGGCTTTTACTCAACCAATACGCGATGCCACGTGACCTTAAAGTCTGACTCACAGGACCTTTTACTCACTCTAAATATCAAGTAAGTGACAAAATATGTATAAAATGGGGCAGGGTAGGTCGGATTGGATAATCGAATCTAGATTAGTATACATAGACTTCTAAACAAAATATGATTTTGAAAGGTCTCTAGCTAAAGGTAATTTATACGCCTACTGATTTTCCGGGTTTGTGGTGGCTAGGTGGTAAAGTCTCGGTGTTGAATCTCTGTGATAACCAGGATTTTTAATTTCCGGATTTTTTGGACGCCCCCCTGAATCCACCAGACTTTAATAGGTACCTGATATTAGTTGGGGAAAGTTAAGACAGTTGGTCGTTGTGCTGGCCACATGACATCCTCGTTAAACTGTCAACTAAAAAATCAGATGGTCTTTATATCATCTGCCTCATATATAGCAAGTTCTGAAAGGCGGACATTCTACTGTTTTTCTGTTCCTGATATGCGGTATTTTTAAGGTTTGGGCAACAAATCTTAACGTCATCAAAGCATTTGTTTATTTACTGTTCATCGTGATTTACACCCAGACGTAGAACAGTGTTTCCCAAACATTTTCGGCCCTAAACATTTTTAACGTGTGTCTCACTGGCCACATCAACTAAAACAAAACAAACAAGGTTACAAAGACAGTTTGTGTAGAAACACAAACTCAAAATTGGCTCCCATAGTGGCCCAACCAGGCAGGTAAAAAGGCAGTTTTCGATATTTTCAGGAAAAATATCATAATGAAATTCTATCAAAGGCAAATGACAGAGAATGGAAAAAAGAAGGTTGACAGATCCTGTGTGGTGCCCCAACGGTCCAGCATACCAATGGATAGGTGAAAGTGAAGGTACAGTTAGATGTGAACCAGGCCTAACTGATAATGATTATCTAATTGATCTAGTTGTTTTGTAAGTGCTTAATCTCTTATTCAAAGTTTCAAGAAAACTCAACAACATTTCTGTAAAAAAAATATGTGTGTAGTGCTTACTTAACTTAGAAATACAATAAATCTGAAACAGTTTGCATAAATGTGTTAAAATATGGTAAAAGGTCGTCTCCTTTACTAAATAGCCTCCCGTGTTTATTACTATTAATATTGAATAGTTGTAAAAATGGTGTATTTTTATGAAAAAAAACTGCATAGTTGATTTTTAAATTAAATTTTTCATTTTCAGAAAAGAAAAAAAAAGTAGCCTTTGCATCAGAACTTTGAATGATCTAAAATATCATGATGTCGGATTTTCAATATCTTTTCTAGTTTACCAGATCTAAACGGGACGGACGGACGGAAGGACAGACAAACCATATGAAACTAATAGCGTTTTTTTTCCTTTCGGGGGCCGCTAAAAAAATTGTTTAATAGAACTGAGCATAGACGAAATTTAATAAACAGTACACATAAGGGAGTTCTCAGTGGCCCTCGGGCAGTAGTTTGTGTCTCGCTGTCTTGGCCGATCCAATTAGAAATATCCTATAATATAGCTTGATTTTTGATGTTCCCTTCATTGAAGTAATTCTTTTGTTATTGTTCTTATTGGTCTAGGCACTCCCTGGTGTGAGATCAAATTGATTAGTTTCCTACCCCCCTCCCTGGTGTGAGATCAAATTGATTAGTTTTCTACCCCCCTCCCTGGTGTGAGATCAAATTGATTAGTTTCCTACCCACCTCCCTGGTGTGAGATCAAATTGATTAGTTTCCTACCCCCCTCCCTGGTGTGAGGTCAAATTGATTAGTTTCCTACCCCCCTCCCTGGTGTGAGATCAAATTGATTAGTTTCCTACCCCCCTCCCTGGTGTGAGATCAAATTGATTAGTTTTCTACCCCCCTCCCTGGTGTGAGATCAAATTGATTAGTTTCCTACCCACCTCCCTGGTGTGAGATCAAATTGATTAGTTTCCTACCCCCCTCCCTGGTGTGAGGTCAAATTGATTAGTTTCCTACCCCCCTCCCCTTTTTTTTTTCGCCTTTACGTTCAATGCATTTGATCTTTGATAAACCAAAACTGAGCTTCAGTTTGGTAACATCATGGTAACATCATGGCCTTATTATTATCTTGAACAAAAACTTATGGCTTTCACTGGCATTGCCAGAATCAAGATTTAGTTAAAGGATACAATATTCATTGGACTTCTTCTTAACTGTATCTACGGAGACATGACAGGTGTCAACTATCGAATCCGCCAGCCGGCGCAGTCTCTTCTTGCTTGACTGCCTCTAAAGAATTGTGGTTGTGTTTTCGTCATTTTGGTACTTAGTTTACAGAGGGACTTCCTTGGTTGTCTCTTGGACTGGATCTGCATTTCAAAGCATTAATTAGTCACGTGTTTAGCATTTCATACAACAGCCATACGTTTTGATACTAAAAAAGAAAATGTATAAGTTAACATCATAGATATTGGGTGTCAGAGAATATAAAAAGAAAAACAAAACAAAACAAAAAAACAAAACTCAAAAGGTTATCAAAAAATTCATCATGTATCAATCAAAATAAAAAAAAAAATACTTTTTTAAAAATTACGCTAATTTTAAGGGAAGAACCGTAAAATAAATGCCATTTAGTACCAAATAGTTTTTTAGCCACCGAAAAGCCTCTTTTTTCTTTTTGTCCATTCTATTTGTTCGCTTCGTTAAGATCTTAAAAACTTAAAAGAAAATATATGGAAAAAAATATGTAGACCTACATGGAACTCTACCAAATGTGGACAAATATGTAGATCGAAAATCAGAATGGAATGGAAGACTATTCCATTATTTACATTGCCTTCTCCTAAACTTGCTGACAGAACCGCAAAATACTGCTAAATATCTCAATATTACAAGATTAAACTCCCCTTTTTGTATATAAAACAAAATTAATTAATTAACATTAATTGATTAACTGATTGTTTAATTTTTTGATTGATTGATGTATAGTCATCGATTATAAATTATTTTGCAACATTTCAACAAGATCAGTAAATGGTGAGTGGGAGACACAAAAGTGTCAAAGAATCGTCTTAGACAGAAAGAAAGACGGAGTGAGTTAGTTATAAGTTTTGTAAAACAACAACAACCACAACAACAACAACCACAACAACAACAAACAAAACAAAAATAAAACACCTACACAAATATCAGGAAAAATACGTACTCTGGGTCGAAGAGAATTTCACTTGTCACTATATGACGACTGGGGACGACCGAAGGACGGATGTTTAACTCTTACCATCTGGAGTCCTAAGCGTCTACCACACGGCTTGGAACTCATCCTTTGCTATAACCAAAGTGATTTACATGAAATAAATATGAATAAAAGAACGCCTAAATAAGTTTCTTCTTTCTAAATCTTATCTACTTTGTAAGTTACAATGTCAGAGATACAATAGAAAATTTTTGCTAACTTTAAAATTTTTTAAAACTTATTATAATTTGTGTTCTCATTTTGTATGCAGAACCCTTGACCTTGAACTGAACATGGTGATGTGTGAATATGATTATCTATGTATTAACGGGGTCAGATATTGCGGAAACTGGGCAGGCGGTAATGTATTCCAGTACATCTTACCAGCGTACAATGAGTTTACCCTGAACTTCAAGACGGATAATAGTGTTAATGCTCGTGGATTTGATGTAAGTGTATCCTATAATGTCTCACAAATTTGACTTTTCTCAGATCGCTTTATGTTAAGTAGGAGGCTGATGGAAATAAGATAAGTTATTTAACATGTAGTATACGACCAAGCTTTGCACTAACCTTTTATTTTGGACAAACCTTTTATTTTGGACAAACTTTGTACTTTGGAGTACTTTGGACAAACCTTTTTTTTTGACAAACCTTTTATTATGGACAAACCTTTTATTATGGACAAACCTTTTATTTTGGACAAACCTTTTATTATGGACAAACCTTTTTTTTAGACAAACCTTTTATTTTGGATAAACCTTTTACTTTGGACAAACCTTGCATTTTGGACAAACCTTTACTTTGGATAACCCTTTTATTTTGGAAAAACCTTGTGTTTTTGACAAACTGATTACTTCGGACAAATTTGTATTTTGGACAAACCTTTTACTTTGGACAAACCTTGTATTTTGGACAAACCATTACTTTGGACAAACCTTTTACTTTGGACAAACCTTTTACTTTGGACAAACCTTTTACTTTGGACAAATCTTTACTTTGGCCAACCTTTTACTTTGGACAAACCTTTTACTTTGAACAAACCTGTATTTGGGACAAATCTTTACTTTGGACAAACCTTCACTTTGGACAAACCTTCACTTTGGACAAACCTTTTACTTTGGACAAACCTTGTATTTTGGACAAACCATTACTTTGAACAAATCTTTACTTTGGACAAACCTTCACTTTGGACAAACCTTGTATTTTGGACAAACCATTACTTTGGACAAACCTTTTACTTTGGACAAACCTTTTACTTTGGACAAACCTTTTACTTTGGACAAACCTTTTACTTTGGAAAAACCTTTACTTTGGCCAAACTTTTACTTTGGACAAACCTTTTACTTTGAACAAACCTGTATTTGGGACAAATCTTTACTTTGGACAAACCTTCACTTTGGACAAACCTTTTACTTTGGACAAACCTTGTATTTTGGACAAACCATTACTTTGAACAAATCTTTACTTTGGACAAACCTTCACTTTGGACAAACCTTTTACTTTGGACAAACCTTGTATTTTGGACAAACCATTACTTTGAACAAACCTTTTACTTTGGCAAAACCTTTACTTTGGACAAACCTTTTACTTTGAACAAACCTTGTAATTGGGACAAACCTTTGTATTTTGATGTTGCTCGGACACACAGCTTGAGTATTACCATACGTGTCTACAGACAATCAAATTGATCAAATTGAAGAAGTTCCATCTCTGTCTGCAAGATGCACGCATCAAACGAGGAGCTGATATTGCTTCAGAACATCATCTTCTGGTGGCACGACTGAAACTGAAGTTAAACAAAGGATTGGACTGGAAGATCAAACCCACGCCACCAGCCTTTACACAAAGTCGTGCTGAAAGACTGCACGAACGATACGTATGACTTTGTTGGAGTCGTCATTTTGGCGATGGACGTTTTGGCGATGGACGATTTGGCGATGGACGTTTTGGCGATGGACGTTTTGGCGATGGACGTTTTGGCGATGGACGATTTGGCGATGGACGTTTTGGCGCTAGAGGCTCAAAAAACAAAGTTCAAAATACTTTAAAATGTATTAAAATAAGAGTTTTTTTAAAACTCCTCATCACAACCATGAACCCAATCCAGATATTCATCAATACCGGCATCGGGAAAAATTCTTTTGATCCGCTGGCCACAAAAGATCTCGAATGACAAACTGTGTGAAAGAGAAAAGTAGCAGCCCATTAAAGAAGATATTCTTAATGGACTCTGGTGACTGATAGGTCACACCCTTCGCAACATCAAAAGCCCTACCCCCTATTCCCCCCCAACCAATAAAAAAAGTTTAAGATTTGAAAGCTGATACCGATCAGATGTGAAAGACATGGCGACAGTTGGAGAAACTCGTCCAGAACCAAAGACGCCTTAAGGAAACTGGTTATTGGCCCATGCCCCATGCAGAGGTATGATAATGAGATTCATGGAAAGAGAACAACTAATCTACTGTAGATATTCACCCGTCACTAAATAGCAGGGCAGGACTTAATCATTAATGGGCCCTATGCGAAACGGATTTCGCGGACCATTCATTAGTTTGAGGCTTCTTTCACCAGATTACACAATTACGGCTAATGCATAATGCCGTTTTTATTTATCGTGGGTAGGATTGGCGTTTTCCATATTGAGTGACTCCCCAAAATGACAATTTTTGTCTATATATTCCGTGTATTTTAAGGACTTTTTGCAATTTCGGGAGATTTCCAGGAGCTCCTGGTAAATCGACAGGAGGGCGCGGGAAATATGTTTAGTTATAAAATGGTTTAATTTAATTATTTATAATTTATACACCTTGAATTAGCGCGGGTCCTATGATAAGGTCAGTCCTGCAAAATAGCGGACATGCTACATGTCGAAACTTTACACAGTTATTAATTGTTTTCAAAAAAACACGAATCAATTAAAAAAAATAACCAATTTTTTAATTAAATAGAGGTAATTAATTAATTATTATTTTTTCTATCGAAAAGATAAACACAGCTTATAATATTGAGAGATTTTCTCGTTCATGTGTGTTCCTGAAGCTTACATTTCTTTAAAAAGTTTTTGTTTTGAAATATTTAGCTTATTCTTTTTCTCTTTTTTTTTGGTATTGGAATGTATTCAGATTGTGGTCAGTGCTGCCCAGTATAGCAACGAGACAGTAAACATCATCAACAGCGGGGTGGGCAAGGACAGCAGCTCACTTCAAACTCAACAACTGACGCTGAACAACTTAAACTATCAGGACTTTTGCGGAGTCGATGCCAGAGAGACCGGTAACAGCTACCCTGGTGCTTCGTCTGTATATAGCAGCACAACATATTACCAGTATACCACTAACAACCCATGGTATTATGACTCCACATCCTATTACCAGTATACCACTAACTATCCATCGTATTATGACTCCACATCCTATTACCAGTATACCACTTACTACCCATGGTATTATGACTCCACATCCTATTACCAGTATACCACTAACTACCCATGGTATTATGACTCCACATCCTATTACCAGTATACCACTAACTATCCATCGTATTATGACTCCACATCCTATTACCAGTATACCACTTACTACCCATGGTATTATGACTCCACATCCTATTACCAGTATACCACTAACTACCCATGGTATTATGACTCCACATCCTATTACCAGTATACCACTAGCTACCCATGGTATTATGACTCCACATCCTATTATCAATACAGCACTGGCTATCCTTACTATTACGAAACTAGCACCTATAACTCATACTCCACCTACTACCCCTACACCACGGGCAACCCTTATTACAACCCTTACACCCCAGTAGCGTCCGCCTTCCCGTCCAAAGATTACGTGGCCTCTTTGGTCCAGCAGGTCATTCAGCAGCTGAATTCAGAGAGGTACAGTCAAGAACAGGCCAGCCTGCTTTTAGCACAGTTACTTCGTTATTTGGGCTATTAATGGACCTGACATGTTGTAGAGCATGTCTGCATTAACTGATCTTTCTCTTTGTCTGTCACTCTTTCTCTCTTTCTTTGTTTTCTCTATGACTATTAAAGTCGTAGAGTGTGGTTGAATTAACTGCTCTCCCCCTCCACCACTTTCTCTCTCTCTCTCTCTCTCTCTCTCTCTCTTTACTTGTTTCTCTGGACGTACTATTTTGTTTATTTAAATTTTTTGCTTGCAATAAGAACTAAAGAACTAAAGAAAAAAGAAACTAAACTGATAATAAAGTGAATTATTTGATTTTGATTTTATTTTCTTTGTTTCTTTTAGATTGTGTGTGTGAGTTATGTTTTAACTCTGTCTCTCAGGAATTATTTTCTGCGCCCAGAAGGAATTATTCATTTTTCACATTTGTATTTCACGAGCCTGTCAGGGTTTAACTTCAATATTGTTCTTCTTTTAAACAGACAATGTTATGATTGGTATAGAATATAGATAAATGCATGCCCTTTTTATGTAACACAAATCAAAGTTTATTGACACAAAAATTAAGTTAATTTAATGGGGACAAATCAACAGACGGTATCGTCAATCAGGAGAGAAAGGATTACTACTGTGTTCCCGGACCCTCCCCCCCCCCCCCCACTTTTTTTTTTTTACAGTAAAACAAAAAAATAATTTAATGTATCGAGGCTGCGTCAAAAACCAAGATTAGGAAGATACTTATCAGGGAACTCCTGTATGCTGATGAGGCAGTTATTGTGGCTGATTCTTATATTCAGCTTCAGTTCCTGGTTGACAAACTATCTGCTGCTTGATAGAAATTCGGCTTAAACATTAGTCAAAGCAAGACTAAGATACTATTCCAGAACACAAACACTGCACCTCAAGTAAACATTAATGGCCAACCACTAGTAATTGTAGATCACTTTTGCTATCTCGGCTCCATCATATCCAACAATACTCTACTGGATACTAGATAAAGACATTAACAACAGGATAGTCAAAGCAATGGCCACCATGTCACGGTTACAGAAAAGAGTTTGGGACAACATATTGCTGACTAACAATACTAAAGCCCTAGTCTACCGGACCTGTGTGTTGAGCACCTTGCTATACGGAAGTGAAACTTGGTCAACTTACTCATGGCAGGAAAAAAAGCTGAATGTCTTACACCTCCATGCCTAAGGCGGATCTTTAAAATAAGGTGGCAAGATAGGAAGTGCTACGAAGAACAGGATGCCAGGACATCCGCTCTGTTATCAGCAACAGACGCCTTGGCTGGCTTGGCCACGTTCGTAGAATGCCAGAAGGTCGACTTCCACTAGACATTCTGTATGGCGATCTAATAGAAGGCAAGAGAGCCGCTGGTCTCCCACTTTTATGGTATACGGATGTATGCAAACGCGACATGAAGCTCTTCAAAATCCACACTAGCACCTGGGAAAAAGTAGCACTGGATAGATCTACATGGAGAGAGAACATAAAAGAAGGGTCTCGGATTACAGATGGCATACACTACAGTAGCAGAAAGAAGGGTGATAATGCAACGGCGCCTGATGATTACATATGCCTAACCTGCAATCGCAGCTGTGTATCAAGGATTGGCCTCTTTAGTCACACAAGAAGTTGCAAAGGGAAAAGATCGTCTCTCGAGACGTGAAATGCCACAGAAAACAAAACGCAGTAGCAGCCTATTTGTAATGTAGACATTTTCATAAATCTTAAACATAACATCAACCTATTCAATTCTATTTTATGATTCTTTCTAGTCCTTAGACGAAGTATTACACCAATGACCCCATTGTTCTAACTGCCTGTGTCTTTTGCTAATTTTGTAGTTTTGTCTTCCAGAGATGGGCAAACATTTTCTTTTTTTTTTTTTTCAATATTGAAAACCTCTCTTCTCCCCGGAGTCATGTATGTGATTAATACAAATATTTATATACATTATACATTTTACAAGGACATTTTGATTTTTAATTTGGTAATCAAATTTGACAATTCCTAATTACCACAGACATATTTTTTTACCATATGTAATACTACTAAAATGAAAACTATTAGATTTAAACATGTCCATCATTAGGAAATTTACTTAAGAAAAATATAAAAAAATACTTATAAAAAAACAAAGCTTATAGTTAAGTTCAGTTGTATCAATTTGTTTCGGTCAGTGATGTAATTTAATTTGTAATAGTTATAGACCAGTTATGTCTAACCTAATTCGGTCTACGGGCCATTTTAATCGAACTGAAATTGACTTGAAACGAGATTTGTTTTTAGAATCCCGTGGGTCTAGTTCTTATTTATTATTCAAATATATATATATTTATTAATGGGATGTTAGCAGTTTGTCCTAAACAAACTTCTGCATATCATGCTGCACAGATGAGTCACCAAGTGGTAGTACTGAGTTCTCGTTCGTGAAACGATGACGTAACGTGTGTCTCCAGTTTCCTCACTGAAAAAGTTGGTTCACACAAATCAGTGCTTGTAAACATTGGGATCATCCTTAACGTTGGTTTTCGGAGATTCGGGCAAGTTTCTGCAGACGAAAAAAAACAAAAAACGGCGTAGAAATCTGCATCGCTTGAAGTTTGTCAAGCAGGGATGTCTGGCTTTGTAAAGCAATCAGTTCCAGTAACAGATCTTTTGGCGGCATTTGACTAATTAATTTTCGAATAGACGAATTTCAATTGTCAAAATATGAAAACCAATAAATGTTTCACTGAAAATATCCTTCAATAGCCTTAGAAGTTGGATAATTTTTGGTTCTTTTGGTAAAGACATATTTAGCTGTTTATAGTTTTGTAGAACGGTACAAGTTGGGAAGTGACAAGGTCAAGGTTTCAGTCTGCATAATGAAGAGTTGTGATTTCCTTTGAAAGCACTTTTGTTAGCATAGACATACGAAGAGAAATGAACTTGCCATTTCCTTGTAGTTTGTTACTCAGTTCATGTGACAGGATTTCGCATAAAGTTGCCAAAAGTTTTTTGTTTTTGAATATTTAGCTTATTCTTTTTCCCTTTCTTTTTGGTATTGGAAGGTATTCAGATTGTGGTCAGCGTTGCGCAGTACAACAACGAGACAGTGAACATCAACAATGCAGCTCACTTCAAACTCAACAACTAACGCTGGACAACTTAAACTATCAGGACTTTTGCGGAGTGGATGCTAGAGAGACCGGTATCGTCTACCCTGATGCTCCGTCTGTATAAAGCAGCACAACATATTACCAGTATACCACTAACAACCCGTGGTATTATGACGCAACGACACATTACCAGTATACCACTAACAACCCGTGGTCTTATGACACCTAATCCCACAACCATGACGGATCTTTCAGTTGAGATACTTGCTTTGATTTCTCTGTCTAAAAAAATGTTTTTCATGGCTCAAATTAAAAAACAAACAAACTAACAACCCAACGTTTAAGTAACTCATCACATGGTCCAGGTTCAAAACCTTGGCAAAGAGAATAAGTGAATAAGCAATGAAGTTGACTCGACAACTTTTCTAATACCTCTTGCTGTGGCATCCATCCATACTTCAGGCACCATTAGTAGTCACTCCCACACATTTCTCCCATAAAACAGAAAGATCCCCTATGGCCTCTATGAACAGGTCTTCGCGTGGTCAACCCCATGCATCCTCCTAATAGCTAGTATTTCTTCTATGATTTCAAAATTACTGTTTCTACCTCGAATACTAAGAGTTGAGCGGTATTGAATATCTCCGTTTAATGTTATGTTTTGTTAAAAAAACAGACAAGTTTTCTTTATAAAACTAACATGTTGGCTTAGTTTAATGTTGCACAAAAAAAAAAATGTTAAGGTCATGGTGCTAATCCATCAAAGAAATGGAAATTTAAATTTTTCAACATTTTCTTTTCGTATGGACGATAATTCTCTACACTTTATTCCAATGTTTTGGCGGGCCGGATAGAACCTAGTCTCGGGCCGAATCTGGCCTGCGGGCCGTATTTTGGGCATCACTGATCTAGACTAACAATAATAATTCTGTGCGATTTGAAATATTAAACATATTCCAGTCACAATAACAGTGTTATAAAAGTATTGAATGAAGTTTTTTTTTCCTTTTGTTTCCCTTTAATGAAATAGAAAACTATTGTGGTAAAAAAACAACCACAACGGGTGGTCCATATCACACATAAATATCATTCATGCTTACAGTGTTGTCATTTGCCAAATTAAAATTGTATAGGTGTTTTTTTTTTTTTACATTTTGGATAAATCATCACATTTAAAGATAATTACATTTTAGCCCAAACCTCTAATAGGACGACGGAAGCGGGCAGGGTTCGAGGACAGGCACATCAAGACCAACAAGCGACAGTCCAAAGTACATACCACACGACCAGGCAGCCATAGCGATAATCTGTAACGGGAAGATTGGTCGTATAATATATATATAAATTTCTATAAATCTAATAAGAACATAAAACTAAAATGTTATTTAACCTTAGTTAGGCCAATAATAGAATATGCATCCTCTGTTTGGGACACGTCAACTAAATAAAACATCAAGAAACTGGAACAGACACAAAATAGAGCAGTGAGATTCATAACAAGCGAATATTTACATTTGACTAGAGTACTAGAGTAACACCTTTAGTAAAATCACTACATTAGAAAGCCTTCAGGAGAGAAGACTTAAAGGTAATGTAGCAATTATACATAAAACACTGAACCATAATCTTCTAATACAAAAACAAAATCTAATAAAATTCTCAGAAAGACAGAAAGATAAAAGCACATTCTTCGTTCCATATTCTAGGACAAATTTGAACACAGCTCCTATGTATATATCCCGTATGGGAGACAAAGGTATGCCAAAGGCATTGATTTTTGGTGAGCTGAAAGGTGGTAGACGTAACAGAGGTGCCCCAGGGAAACGCCTCAAAGACCAGCTTAGGCGTCAACTTTCCTTGGCTGACATAGAAGAGAGCACCTGGTTGCATGCGGCCTCAGATCGAGACAGCTGGATGTCACTCACCAAGGCCGCGGGAATACACATTTGAGACCAAAAGAAAATCCCCTGCCGAGGACAAAACGCAGACGGCGAAAAGAAAATCTAAATCGACCACCTGCGGACAATGGTTATGCTTGCCCTGGATGTGGCAAAATATGTAGGTCACAGCTGGGGCTGCGTATCCACAGGAAATACTGCATTCCTCTCCAATATTCGGACTTAAAGACACGCCTTATTGTTATTATACTTAAATGGGCGTAGCAAGTTTTTTTTGGGGAGAGTTTTGGCCCCCCCCAGTTCCCACCCCTTCCGACATATATATATATATATATATATATATATATATATATATATATATATATATATATATATATATATATATATTGTGATAAGGCATTTTCGCGATAGATACCCACATCCACATTCGCGATAAATTCCCCCATTCATTTCGATACGAGTTTGTCATGTTTCTCACCTACGTTGCAATCATACAAGTTGCTTATCCTTTGGATTAGATTTCACAGCGAGCCTGAATGAATGCTACGACGTCAACGGAAGATGACGTCAGAAAAGCTAACAGCATGAACGCGCATCATTCTTGGTCTGGATGTGAGTTACGGTTTTTTGGATGAAATACAAACGATTCTAGTTTGGAACTGCACTAGATCTCAGATTCAATTGTTTTCGGACGTTTCTTCGGATTTGAGGTGGCGCGAAGGCTGAGTGGTAAAGTACTTGGCTTTCGAACCTCCGAGTCCCGGGTTTGAATCATGGTGAAGACTGGGATTTTTACTTTTTGTGATCTTTAGGACATCTCCGATTCCACCGAGCTCTAATGGGTAACTGGCATTAGTTGGGGAAAAGTAAAGGCGGTTGGTCGTTGTGCTGGCCACATGACACCCTCGTTAATCGTAGACCACAGAAACAGATGAACTTCACATCAGCTGCCCATAGATCGCAAGGTCTGAAGGGGCATTTATTTTACTTCAGATATTTTCCTGACCCAAACCTCCCAGTCTAGAGCGCAGACAACACGACCAGGCAGCCATCTCAACTTGATGTTTATAAAATGGATACATTTACAATATGCTTTTGACTCAGTGATATGATAGAGGGAAGGGGGGGCACAAGTTCGAATCCAACTCAAGCTTTATTATGTTTGTTAAGCAGGACTACGTTCTCCCAGATGCCCCTCCCCTCTCATGTCCACAGAAGAGAATGGACCAATGAACTTGCTGTAACACTAACAACTTGCTATTCAAAAGCAATATTTCGCTGTGTTACTCGGACTGGCTGTATAGGCATTATGGCGAATTTGCTCTAATGCAATAGTGTCTCACAATGTGCCATTGTTTATGTAGATTTGAGTCGGCATTATGTAACGAATTGATAAAGTGCATATGAAAATAGAAGGGTTATTAACTTAATAATATAATACTATAATATTAATAAAACTTTCAAAAATATACGTTGTTGTTCCTGTGATGATGGCCTATCAGTTTCCTGCAAGCGACAGCAAGAATCCCAAAATAAATAAATCCTATTTCTTCTTCAACACTACAGCCTTCTTTTGCGTCTTCGTTTTGGTTACGAAATCTTGCACTCTATCACCCCCCCCTGCCCTATCGACCCCCCCTCCCACGACCCTATCACCCCCCCCCACCCAATCACCATCCTCTAGATAGGTCATTGTTTGACTTCCTATTGTTGGTGTCTGTTGGATCAACAAAAAAGCGTCAACCATTTTTTGATTACACTGTTGACACTGTTTCTGAAACGACCAGGTGATGGCACATGATAACCTATGTGTCCGAGGACAGGTGGCGCAAGAAGTAAGTCAGTCAAGGATATAAAGTCCCGATGCTTGATGGCACTATCTGTACTGCACTGGTCAGCTGACTGAGGTCATCACGCTAAAATGACTTTTTCTCGTGATTTGTAGCTTGTTGGTCTGGTCTAGCGCTCGAGTTCTAGACTCCAGAGAGGTAAGTTCTTGATAAACTGTCCTACACTGAGTAGAGTTTGGCATAACATCTTTGAGGATCGAAAATAATATTCTTCATCACTCTTTAGACAAACATAACAAGAAAAAAATACTTAAAAGCAACAACAACAACAAAGAACAAACAAGCAAAGCTCATATTAAGAGTAGTAGTATCCAAAAGTATTTTTCATAAAATATTTTCTTGTGTTTTTTCTTGTTGTACCATTGGGCGGTGGATGTACACAACTATTCTTTAGTTAATTATTATATCCACTACAGGCCTTAAAGGGGAAATTTTCGTATTATTGCACCTAAAAGGAAAAACGCGTGAAGTGGATATATATTGCAAATGTCACTGAAAGCTTCGAGAGAGCATCAAATATCTATCAGAAAATTATGACAAGTGCAACTCAATGGAATTGGTAATAACGTTATCAACTCCATCGTAGCTAAGGTTTTTGTCAAAGAAGTTCTAAATGACATAGTCAGTGGGTCTGCATATTTTCTGCTGATTTAAAGACGCGATGGTTATCGAGAAGAAACGTTTTAACACTTTTCGCGTGTCACAGTTTGACTGAAATAACACGCTTTGCTTTTTGAGAACAATATTGACTATGAAGTGATAATGAACTCTTTATAAATCCAAACATTTTTGTGTGTGTGCTGGATTTCACATCTCATCTATATGATCATCATCAACACTGTTTGAATGAGCACGTAAAAGGCTCAAATCCTCTCTTGCAAATGCCCCCTGGACAGAGATGACACTCCTTCTGTTACTCGTAATGGGCACGGACGTGACTGGACAGGTCAGCTAGAGCAGCTGGAGAGGGTAAGGAAACACATTTGTTTTTCTATGTTAGAAAAATTTCCATTTGAAAACAAAATTGTCGCTTTTTGACGAAGGTATGACACAGAAACGTTTTCTTTGCTACCTATGGAAATAGTGTCCATAAAATGGTTCTAATATGGACATGACTGGTAAATATGAAGGAAACTTCAGATTCAAAGACTTAAGTAGCCATGAGTGTCCTGACATACTGCCGCTATATTTTTTTTTTCGTCTTTTAATATTGATATTAGTAACTTTGAAAAGCTTTGCTGGATTTAAAAAAAAAAAAGAATTGTGGAGTTCGAAATTCATGTCTTTGTGCCGATTTAGATTTTATTGACGAGAAAAAAATGCGAAAGATCTGGAGAGGGAAGATATGTTGATTTTTTCACATGGTGTAGTATTCCCGACTCGTATGAACACCGAAAGAGACTAGCGTTTTAGGTTCTTTTCCTTATTTGAGACTGCATGTGTTTGCGAAGAATCATTTTTCTACTTTTTAAGAAGCAGTTGAAGACATCGGCTTCTGGATGAGAAAATGAAATTGTGCCTAAAACTACAAACAATAACGAACAAATCTGACTTAAGTTTACAAACAATAACAAACAAACCTGACTTGTGTTTGCTTTCCAAGGCCATTGTTTACTTTATATGTGTGTTTGTAGTTGTGTTTTGAAAGATAACTTTTATATCATTTAACTTGTTTTATGATATAATTAAATATTTTTATGTATGAAATTATGGCACTTAGTTTAACTAAGACATACAAGCAAAAGTAAGCTCAAGATTGCACAATTAACTCTAATTATTTCCATAAATATGTATCAATAAAGCAAAGCTTTAGATTAAGAAAACAATATTTGAATCAACTTTAACTCTGTAATTTTTAGAGGCTCCCGAAAGGGGAAAAGACGCTATTAGTTTTGTGAAAAGTGTCTGTCCGTCTGTCCCGTTTAGATCTCGTAAACTAGAAAAGATAGTGAAAATCCGACATAATAATATTTTAATCAATTCAAAGTTCTGATGCAACGGCTACTTTTTTCTTTTCTAAAAGCGAAAAATCTAAAAATATTCTTTCTGAAAATATTGATACCTGCATTTTTACCTGCCTGGGTGGGCCACTTCGGGGGCCGTTTTTGAGTTTGTGTTTCCACACAAACTGTCTTTTTAACCTTGTTTAAATTTTGCTTTTTTGGATTACGAGTTTGGCGACCGTAATTTTCTTAGTTTATGTGGATGTGGGCGCCATCAGTTCAAATTTTGAGAAACCCTTTTTAAATATATAGGTCCTTGCAGTTTGTCAGTTGAATATATTGTTTGGTATTATAATTGCAAGAGAAAAAAAGAAAACAGTAGGACATTGATTTTTCAAAGAATAGAGTAAGATGGGTAGATTTTTTATATGCTTAGAAAATGGTTTCATTGACTTAAAGATTCAAGGAGTTCTCATTGATGTCAGATTCTAAAAGTGCTTTGTTAGCCAAATGTTGTTGTTTTTTTTTCAGTTTATTTAAATGTATAATATTTACATATCGATTGAAAATAAATAAAAACAAAATGTTTACATATATAGGATACAAAAGTGGAAACATTAACTGCAAGTCTTACAAAATTGTTCTCTGTTTACTTTAATAGAAATTTATTTTTAATCGACCAAATCAATTCAATTTTCATTGGCGTTAGACGCTTTTTTTTTAATTGGTCCAGTCTGAATTTTAGACTTAGATAGATTTGTATTTCTCTTTTTAGTATTCATTCTCCCAGCTGAATATATGTGGAGTCAGTGAAGCACAGCTGAGTCCTGGCACGGTGCTGGATATTAAAAGTCCAAACTTTGACTATGGCTCTTACTCAATCAATACGCGCTGTCAGGTGACCCTAAAGTCAGGCCCAGAGAATCTTTTACTGACGTTCGATTTCCTGTAAGTAACAAACAAGCAATTTAGGAAACAATATGATTACATGTTCCAATGTCAGCACGTAAATGGCAAAATATAGTGGCACAATTTAGAGGGACTTTGCATTCTCCACGTTCCTCTTCATATGCCTCCATGTATAAACCTAGATGTTTAAATAAAATAGTACCAAAAAAACCCATTCATATTTAGTATGCAATAATTTTGTAACCATTTTTAGCGGCTCCCGAAAGGGAAAAAGACGCAATAAGTTTTGTGTTGAATGTCTGTCCGTCTGTCCGTCCAGTTTAGATCTCGTAAACTAGAAAAGATAGTGAAAATCCGACATCATAATATTTTAGTCCATTCAAAGTTCTGATGCAACGGCTACTTTTTTCTTTTTTTAAAAGCGAAAAATCAAATTTTTTAAATCACTTATGCAGGCAGTTTTTTTTAGAAAAATACCCCACTTTTACAACTATTCACTATTAATAGTAACAAACACGGGAAGCTCTTTTGTAGGGGAGATAACAATTTACCATATATTTGACACATTTATGCAAACGGTTTTAGACTTTTTTGTTACATTTTTTTTTTACGTTAGTATTACTACGTAAAGTCAGTTCTGTTCTAACTACTACATTTGCCCAAAAAATATGTTTACTTCTTTTGTTTCAGAGAAAAAAATCTATTTAGTATGCATAGATCTATAAGTTGGACATAATTTAAAACAGCAATTAATAAGTAGTGTTTCATATTATCACGTGAATAGGCGCCATACACTTCATACATAAAACACTGAACAAAAGATTTTTTTTTATTTGTTTTTTACGAAATGATTATCCCGTTACAAAACAATTAGAGCAAATATATATTCATTATAAGATATCATTTAGGCCAGGTTCACATTTAACTTCACATTCACTTTCACCAATCCTTTGGTCTGTGGACCGCTGGGGCACAACACAAGATTTGTCAACCTTCTATCTCAATTCTTCTCTGTCATTTGTTTTCATAGAATTTCATTCTGATGTTCTTTCCAAAAATATTGAAACCTGCCTTTTTTACCTGCCTGGGTGGACCACTTCGGGGGCCGATTTTGAGTTTGTATCCTTGCTACAAATACAAATATGTAATAAATATCTCAATACAAAGTAGTATTATTGTGGCATACCGTTTCGTGGCCCTCGAAAGTGGAAATACTGCTATTAGTTTTGAGTGGAATGTCTGTCCATCCGTCCGTACCGTTTAGATCTCGTAAACTAGAAAAGATATTGAAAATCCAACATCATAATATTTTAGACCTTTGAAAGTACTGCTACTTTTTTATTTTCTTAAATCGAAAAATGTAAGTTTTAAAATCGACTTTGCAAGCAGTTTTCTTTCATAAAAATACACCATTTTACAACTATTCACTATTAATAGTAAAAAAACACGGGAGACTATTTAGTAAGGAAGGTGACTATTAACTATATTTCCAGCACATTTTCAAACTAATTTTGATTCTTTGTCCAAAAATTATTTTAAAAAAATATTTGACAAAATTATGTAATTTCTGTCACATTAACTAACTACTTCATTGACAACAAATGGTATACTTGTTTTTTTAAAAGAGAAAAATTTATTAGTATGCATTTAAGTGGAATATAATTTAAAAAAAGCAATTAATAAGTAGTGTTTCACATTACTAACCCAAATACGCAGTGCACACCAGCAAACGCACTATACTCAACTAAAGGGAAAAGGGTGTTTTTTTTAGATTTTCAATAAGAGATTGTCCCTTTACAAAAAAATTAGATGAATTAGATAATCCTTCAATACCATCAGTTAGTCTAGGTTCACATTTCACTTCACCTTCACCTATCCCTAAGTCTTGTTCGACCGTTGAGGCACCACATAAGATCTGTCAACCGTTTTTCTCCATTTCACTCTGTCCTTTGCCTTTGATATAATTTATTCACTGACAGGCCTGTCCATTCTTTGATGTTTTCTTCCTATCACTTTCTCTGTCTACCTTTTCATCTTCTTCCTGTTACTGTTCATTGAAGAATGGCCTCTACGAGCCCTGAAGACCATGTGTGTCTTCATTGAGTTTGATTTTACGTTCTTTGACAGTGGTTAGCAGGTCCTTTTGGGGTCCAATTGCTGTATTGATCCTGTTTCTAATCTCATCATTTGTGATGCGGTTTTTTGTAAGTGACACCTAGGATTTAATTAAATCTTCATAATTATAAGTTCATTGAATACATATGATTATTAACAATGCAATAATAGGCCTATTAACATTAATAAATCTCCGTATCCTGTGGTATCAAGTCGTTAGTCGAACTAACAATACAACATTATCGGCAACACTTTCGACACAAGCATGAATTACAGAAATGGGAATCAAATTGGAGCGTGTCTTTCCAACCAGAAAAATGTCAGTTGTTAAGAGTAACAAAAAAACTAAAACAAATTAATTCCACTTATCTTATTCATGGCAAACCAGTAACACAGACTAAAAACTCAAAATACCTAGGTGTTATAATAAATGAAAAACTGTCATGGAATCCACATATTGATGAAACTATAAAAAAATCAAACAAAGCATTAGGGTTTATTAAAAGAAATTTTTATAAATCAAATAAGAACATAAAACTAAAATGTTATTTAACCTTGGTTAGGCCAATAATAGAATATGCATCCACCGTGTGGGACCCCTCAACTCAAGAAAACATTAAGAAACTGGAACAAACACAAAATAGAGCAGTGAGATTCATAACAAACGAATATTCACATTTGACTAGGGTAACACCATTAGTAAAATCACTAAATTTAGAAAGCCTTCAGGACAGAAGACTTAAAAGTAAAGTAGCAATTATACATAAAACACTGAACCATAATCTTCAAATACAAAAACAAAATTTAATAAAATACTCTGAAAGACACAAAAATAAAGGCACATTCCTCGTCCCATATGCTAGGACAAATTTGTACAAATACTCCTTCTTCCCTAGTGCTATTAGAGCATGGAATGGGTTGCCTGAGCTAGCCAGAAAAACCAGTGACTTGGCAGAATTTAAGTCATTGGTTAATATGCATGACTAAATGCATGACGCGTAGGACGTAATCATCTTCTTTTTTGAAGTAACGTCTGTATTATATAAGATAAGATAAGATAAGCATGTCTCTCTTTTTTTATCGATGGAGACAGGGTTGTAGTTGTTGATAGTTTTGTGTTCATTGTTTCTGTATTCTTTCTGAAAATATTGAAACCTTCCAATCCCCGAAGTGGTTCACTCAGGCAGGTAAAAAAGCAGGTTTCAACCGTATCTCCGCTAATGCAAAGAGACGTGTGCGTGTCAAAAATGCTGCCGATGTCATTGCAGTGTTAGGTCTGCTGACAATATTCCACAGGATACGAATATATAGTTATGTTGTTATTATTTTTTTTGTTAATATTCATATGTATTCAATGAATTGATTATTATGAAGATATGGTTCAACATGAGCCTGGACTAGCTGCAGGGCCGATTTAAAGGAGGGCAGGTGGGCTTTTGCCAGGAGAACTCCTTAAGAGAGAAAAAAATCCAAAATTCGACGTGTCAGAAATTGTAAAGTTTTTTTTTTGTTAGTTTAATTTTTTTCTTATTTTTACCGACACTGCTTTAAATCTTACTGTCGTGGTTAAGAAGTGTCCGCGTGCTCGTATTATACAGATACAGAACCGGATTTACGGCAGGGCCATACGCTCTTCAAACTCAAAATAATATTGATAATGTATATTAAATATTTTTCTTAAAGAAGAAACATTAGATGAAATGTACAAGTACTCTAATTCTTTCTGCTAAAATATGACATGTTTTTAGATAGTAAAAACTGGATTTTAATTCAAGCTTTCGAAAGAAAAAAAAAATCCTGCCCCGGAGTCTGACTTAAATCCAACCCTGCCTAGCTGTGTTAGTGAATGATTATTTAATAGATGTTTTCTAAATAGCCAATCTCTGATTCAAGACCTCACGGAAATTTCGTCCACGGTGAAGTGAAGGATCTGATGTCGTAAATTCTACTTTATTTTTATGCAACGGAACGCTGTTTGTGAAATGTTATTCGACTTAGTTACACACTAAATGCATTCTCTCTGTCTTAAAACAAAAATAGACATTTTATGTCAAACTTTGGCAGCTTGTAGAAAAGAAAACTTTTAATTTGGACAAACAAATATTTTTATTACATTTGTTTTAGAAAAAAACAAACTTTTACATACATAGTTTAAATTATTAATGTCATAGGAAGTCTGCATTTCCAATTTTAGCGGCCTCCGAAAGGGGAAAAGACGTTAGTAGTTTTGTGTGGTTGGTCTGTTAAGTTATTGAAATTCCGATCTCACGATATTTTGCAGCTTGCAAAGTTCTGATGCAACGGGCTATTTTTTGTTTTCCAAGAGCGAACAATTTCGTTTTGAAATTAATTATGCTAGCAATTTATTTAATTACAATACATCACATTTAGAAAAAAAAACTTCAAGGGAAGTAAGTCTCTCCGGAAAGGTCGTAGATAACTGGTTTCTTTGATGGTTTCTCGCGTAAGTGCAAAGTACAAAAAGAAATGAGCTCCTTGGGTCACAATGGAACTATAGTATTGACTCAAATGTTTTTTCTTGTATTAATTATATTAATTAGTATCATACACATTTAATTCAGACTTGAATTCTTGTTTCTACATTAGCTTTTGAAAAGGAAGCACTTCTCCCTCCTCTCCCCTAAATTGATTTGCTCTAATTATGACAGTTGCACTAAAGAATAAAAAAAAAAATTTCATATCGCACAAATTAACAAATAATTGATTTAAAATAATCAATGTAGTCTAGCTTTGTTTTTAAAAGATATTTTTTAAATGCTTTACCTTTTTAAATTAATTTTAGCAACATTGATATTGAATTAGAAGTTGGGGCCTGCAGTTGGGACAGTCTGTGCATTAACGGGGTCAAACTTTGCGGAGTGTGGGCCCAAGGCAGCATCTTCCAGTACATCTTGCCCGCAAACAGCGACTTTACGCTGGACTTCAAGACTGACTACGTCGTCAATCACCGTGGGTTTGACGTAAGTACTTTCTGAAACCAACGTGACACATTTGTGGCATTAAAAATTAAAAAAACAAACATTTCTCTGAAGGATGAGGGGGGACGTCAGCAAAAAAAGAAACAACCCCCCCCCCCAAAACTGTACATTTTAGAACTAGGGTAGGCAAAGATGCGCGGTGGCCGAGTAAAGCGCATGGCTTCCGAGCCGGAGGTGCCGAGTTCGAATCCTGGTGACGACTGGGATTTTTAATTTCGAGATCTTTGGGCTACTCTAAGTCAACACAGCTCTAATGGGTACCTGACATTCGTTGGGGAAACGTAAAGGTGGTTGGTCGTTGTGCTGGCCACATGACACCCTCGTTAACCGTGGGCCTTTACATCATCTGCCCCATAGATCGCTAGGTCTGAAATTGGAAAATTTCATTTTGCTGGGGTTGAAGACAACACTGAAGACGTTTAATCGTTGAGACATATAGGAATTGGTGAAGGGGTTCAATGAGCCCGTGCTCACGACAATTAGCAACCATAGCGCAAAGAAGCTACAGGGGATAACACCAAAGTAGATTTTTTTCTTTCAAAACAGAAGTAAAAAATATTTAAAATGCTCCCTCCCAATGTCCTTAAAGTTATACCAAAGTTTATATTAACTTCAAAACGTCAACATGCGTTTCCAGAGGCTTGGACTGCCTTGATGCATGGAACTGCTTTCTAAATGTATATTGTAATGGCTAGCAGGGCCGGCCTTAGATAATTGGAGGCCCTAGGTTTGCTTAGGCGAAGCGAATAGGGAGGTCCTTGGCGAAGTGAATAGAGTAGCCCCAAATGAAAAAAAAAATTAAAACCGAAAAATACACAATGGATTATAAACCGCAATGTATCTCCATCTAAATCTGAAATGAGTTCAATTCATATAGGGCCTATAGAAAAAATGTCCTTCATGATCACCAGACTAGAACTGCAGTTTCGACATTTCACCAAAAGGAAGAAACAATGTTCTTCTTTCATATGCAGTCTAACAAGTAGATCAAAACATTCGCAGATAAACACTGAACCCGAACAGAGACCTTGAGCTAGGCTAGTAGACATAGAGCCATAGAGTTATGCTTGAGATTTGATCCAGGTTTCCAATTTTCTAACTCTAAAAAAAAATATTTTTCCTGTTCGAGGCCCCGTCAATCGGAGGCCCTAGTCTGCCTATGCCTAGTTTGCCTATGCCTAAGGCGGCCCTGTGGCTAGCCCTATTCACATTGTGGGTTGTTGCTGCTGTTGTTGGTTTTCAGCTCAGCCCATTCTTTTTATTGTTTTTTTTCCTGTATGTTAACAAAAGCATTGACTGTCATACATTTAAAATAATATGATTGTAGACTGCTAACAAAGTGCTCAAAAAATTATCGTAAACATTTAAAATCATCAACAGGTCCTATATTCACCAAAACGATAGTTCATCCATCCCCCATTAATGATAATCTTCAATAGAACACTTGGGATAAGGAGTGACGTAACACCGCGACAACAATGAGTGAAAATACCCAAACATGACGTCAGCATTTCAAGTGACGAAAAACAAAGACACGTTTTAAAAAAAATGTAAATATTTGATTTCCGGTTAAATATTGATAAACATTACTATTCTATATGTTTTACTTTGTAAATGTCTCCTTAATTTCAGTAAGTTGTTTCTTTAGTGTATTGAACGGCTTAATATTTTTATTACCATGCGTACATTAGTGTGTTTTTAATACTTTCTCTTCTGTTTTGATAATACTTTCTCTTCTGTTTTTTGATAATACTTTCTCTTCTGTTTTTTTGATAATACTTTTTCTTCTGTTTTAGTGTTTTAGATAATACTTTCTCTTCTTTTTTTTAAAAATACTTTCTCTTCTGTTTTTGATAATACTTTCTCTTCTGTTTTTGATAATACTTTCTCTTCTGTTTTTGATAATACTTTCTCTTCTGTTTTTGATAATACTTTCTCTTCTGTTTTTGATAATACTTTCTCTTCTGTTTTTGATAATACTTTCTCTTCTGTTTTTGATAATACTTTCTCTTCTGTTATTTGATAATACTTTCTCTTCTATTTTTGATATTTTCTCTTCTGTTTTTTGATAATACTTTCTCTTCTGTTTTAAATAATACTTTCTCTTCTGTTTTAAATAAATCTTTCTCTTCTGTTTTTGATAATACTTTCTCTTCTGTTTTAAATAATACTTTCTCTTCTGTTTTTGATAATACTTTCTCTTCTGTTTTTGATAATACTTTCTCTTTAGTTTTTGATAATACTTTCTCTTCTGTTTTTGATAATACTTTCTCTTCTGTTTTATATAATAATTTCTTTTCTATTTTTGATAATACTTTCTCTTCTGTTTTTTATAATACTTTCTCTTCTGTTTTTGATAATACTTTCTCTTCTGTTTTAGATAATACTTTCTCTTCTGTAGTTGATAATACTTTCTCTTCTGTTTTTTGATAATACTTTCTCTTCTGTTTTAAATAATACTTTCTCTTCTGTTTTTGATAATACTTTCTCTTCTGTTTTAAATAATACTTTCTCTTCTGTTTTAAATAATACTTTTCTTCTGTTTTAAATAATTCTTTCTCTTCTGTTTTTGATAATACTTTATCTTCTGTTTTAGTTAATACTTTCTCTTCTGTTTTAAATAATACTTTCTCTTCTATTTTTGATAATACTTTCTCTTCTGTTTTTTGATAATTCTTTCTCTTCTGTTTTTGATAATACTTTCTCTTCTGTTTTTGATAATACTTTCTCTTTTGTTTTAAATAATACTTTCTCTTCTGTTTTAAATAATACTTTCTCTTTTGTTTTTGATAATACTTTCTCTTCTGTTTTTTGACAATACTTTCTCTTCTGTTTTTTGATAATACTTTCTCTTCTGTTTTTGATAATACTTTCTCTTTTGTTTTAAATAATACTTTCTCTTCTATTTTTGATAATACTTTCTCTTCTGTTTTTTGATAATTCTTTCTCTTCTGTTTTTGATAATACTTTCTCTTCTGTTTTTTGATAATACTTTCTCTTCTGTTTTTTGATAATACTTTCTCTTCTGTTTTTGATAATATTTTCTCTTCTGTTTTATATAATACTTTCTCTTCTAACGTGTTCAGATTCTAGTCAGCGCTTCTTTATACAACAATGAGACTATCAACATCACATACGGAGGAGTGGGTACGAGCAGGGAGGCGCTACAATCCCAACTTCTGACGCTGGCGAACCTAAACTACCAGGACAGGTGCGGACTCCAGAGTGAAACTAGTACTGGCTACCCTGGTGCTCCATGGACTAATGAGACGACAGCATATTACCAGTACACCAGTAGTTACCAATGGTATTATGACAACACGACATATTTCCAGTATATCACTTACTATCCATGGAATTATGACTCCACATCCTATTACCAGTATACCACTAACTATCCATGGAATTATGACTCCACATCCTATTACCAGTATACCACTAACTATCCATGGAATTATGACTCCACATCCTATTACCAGTATACCACTTACTATCCATGGTATTATGACTCCACATCCTATTATCAATACAGCACTGGCTATCCTTACTATTACGAAACTAGCACCTATAACTCATACTCCACCTACTACCCCTACACCACGAGCAACCCTTATTACAACCCTTACACCCCAGTAGCGTCCGCTTTCCCGTCCAAAGATTACGTGGCCTCTTTGGTCCAGCAGGTCATTCAGCAGCTGAATTCAGAGAGGTACAGTCAAGAACAGGCCAGCTTACTTTTGACCCAGTTGCTGCGCTATTTGGGATATTAGTAAACTATTCATTTCTTTCATTGTAGAGCATCATGTGTATGCACTTTCCCTTTTAAAAGTCGAATTTCTTTCTTACTTTAATTGTTTTCATCTGTCGACCTAATGAAAGACTAAATAAAATATTGTCTTAATTGATCAAATCATCTTATTTTAACATCTAATGTTTCCTTGTGATTGAGTGAAAGTATGCATGCGTTCATTATTTTAATAGTAGTACCCAGTCTAAACTACATCTTTAAACTAAACAAACTGAACATCTATTTACTGCTTTCAAAACAACAACAAAATGGATAAAGTTTCGTTCATATTTGTTGAGAACATTTTAAAACCCTGAACAAATGACTACATGGCGATGTTCTGCTCAATGCGTGTATACTACTGGCCAGGTTTGATGGCATGGGCAGAAACCCGTATTCTAAAATCATTTTTGTGTGAACTCACTGCACATTGTTTATAGAATGGCAATTTAAGAGTTTTGACCTGAGAAATACTTCGCTAGACTTACGCGAACATGTATTCAACAAGAAAAAACTTCGGTGCTGTTGTAAAAGACATACCTATGAAATAAAACGACGTCTCTCTATTTAATATTTAAAAAAAGCATTGCTAAAAGTGTCTTTTTAAAATCAATTTTCAAACTACAACGTGAATAAGACAGATTTTGTATCTTAAAGAAAGAATCACCTTTGCGCCCACCTCCCTAGCTGCTCTCCTTCCACTAGTAGAGAAATTCTTAGAGTGAACCAAGAAAGGCATTAAGAAATATTTCCAGGTAATAGTCTAAAAATTGTCAGCTTACCTTTTCTGTGATAGAGGACAGAACTTAACACATGCGTCATCCGTAGGAGCTAATCATAGAATACTATTTTCAGACTTTAATCATTAAAAAGAAAAAAAAAGACACACTCTTATCTATTGAATATAAATAAATAAATAAGTAAATAAGGCTTGTCTTCGAGTCCGAAGATTAGTGAGGAATGCAGCCCTAGCTGTGACCTACATATTTTGCAAGCATAACCATTGAATATTAGCTTAACATTACAACATGAATTAATAATTAGTCATTTAAATATACTTCTATCTAATCAATTACTTATCAGAATTTGGCGTATAAATCTACACATACATGAAAGAATCCTCCCAATCAAATCTCTGTGAGGGAATGATGAAGTACAGATACTGTGAGGTGCCAACTTTGCAGCATACATTTCCCAGTCCTTGACCATTACTAATAGAAATAAAATATGAAAAGCCAATTTTAGTTAAGCTTTGTTATAACAAACGGACACTAAATATATAAAGAATTACGAAACGGGGACATTGTGGCCGAGTGGTTGAGAGCTTGGCTTTCGAATCGAGTGGTTTCGAGTTCAAAGACTAGGATTTTGAAGTTTGGTATTTTTAAAACGCCTCAGAGTTCACCCAAGTCCAACTGGTATACTGGAGCAGTAAAGGCGGTTGGTCGTTGTGCTGTCCACTTGACACCCTTGTCAACAATCGGCTCGTAAAAACAAGTGAGATTTTAATCGAAAGGTCGTCTAAAACAGCAACCTTTTATGTTTATTCAACAATAAAAATAAAGACTTAATAAATAACGCCATACGTCGTTTGCCAGATTAGCACAAACCTTTAAGACCCCAAAAAAAATAGTCGAAAAAAAAAAAAGAAAACTTTAAAAAAATCTGTCAAGCTTCACATAAAACAGGATATGTAGATCACAGCTGGCCAAGAAAAGATGTGTAAGTTTTCTATATCTTCACCCAACAGTTTTTTAAATATCATTGCGCTATATTTTAAATGAATTCTACAACGCTTCAAATGGTTTGAATGGATTGAGATTTCAACTATATATACCCTGATAGATTTTCCCCCCAAAGGTAACAAAAAAAGGTTGTTCTTCAGATTATTTAGAAACAATTCCCCAACTCCTTCTTGATTGCTCGTACACTTCAGCTTGTAAACACATTGTTGTTTGACTTGTCGCTATAGTATCCATTGGGTCAATATAATAGTGTCAAGATTTTGTTGATTACATTGCGAACAATCTGTCCGAAATGACCAGGTGATGGTACACGAATAGCTCTGGGAGGCGAACAGATGTCGTAACAAATATCATATCAGTGTGGACATCGTTAATTATATAAGGACTCAATACGAGATGGTATGCATAATACTACACTGGTCATATTACTGCGGCCGCCATGTTAAAACAATATTTTCTAGTGGTCAGTTGCTTGTTGGTCTGGTGCAGCGCTCGAGTTCTAGAATCCAGACAGGTAAGTTCTCCATAAAATGTTTAGCAGTGTATTGCCAAAACGTTTGGTGATACGTATTTTGTTTCTGTCCCACCACCGCGATAAGAGCAAAGTAAAACCTTTCAACAATACTACTGTTAGTTGCTGTGATTAGTCATAAGTGCTGTATAGCATTGAGAGCTCAGTAACTTAATTTGTAATGGGAAAGTAACCAACTCTTCAAAGTAAACACTACACTCTGGCTGTCCTCGACTACAACAAACAATCTTTTTTTTTAATTACCCACCGTCATGTCTACCTACTACTATAGCGTACTCCAGTGTTTCTTAAACTTTTACTGACGACAGCCTCCCTAGACTAAAATATGTAGGTTTGCTCCCAGCTTCGTTAAAGAGGAAGTCTGGCAAGAGCAGATAGGTTGACGAAATTAGCCATCGCATTATCACACGAACAGGCCCACAAGTAGCGTTACATGTTTTCAAGTGTTTGTGAATGAATTATTTCTTGGAAATTCCTGGGTGTCGACCATCTAATAATATGATGCACATGTCACTGGACACGCGATCTGAGACAATTTCGTCACCTGTAAAACTTAAGACTATTGCATACAACTCATAACATCGGGAATTAGTAGTACTATAATATAAGTTCAGGGACCGTTACAGATTCTCCCGAGTAGGTTTACACTTAACATGGCGTCTGTAGGACAATAACAAATAGCCCGCTTGTTGTTTGGTAATCGTTAATCCGATGGTTTTGACAATTTTTATATAATATGTGTTTTGATTTACAGATAATGAATATATGATTCTTTTTTTTTCCTTTGCAATAATAACTTAGTAATTGATCCAAAACAGTCAGACTTTCACCGGGTTTTTATGTGACGTCACAAATGTGTTTTAATCTATTGACTTATTGTATAATAGGAGACCATACAGTTACGTTTACATTCTCGTAAAAGAATTATATCTTTGTCTATACAGTTAGATCTAGATCTTGTAAGCAAAGAAAAAAATGCGTGTTGAAAGTAGATTTACATGCTTGACTAACCACGGCAGTGTGTATCTACTCGCCTGACCACTCAACACACAACAAACACTATCGCTTGGTTGTCTTGTCATGACCGACTACACGTAGTCTCGACTAGCCTTACACTGACCAGCTTGTTCGAATCAGTCAGACACACGATCTATTTACTTCTTGGGACAGAGAGAAGCTTAGATGAAAATGTTACTCTTTTTCTCGAGTTGATTCTCCTAATTATCTAGATCTAAAGATAGATGCAACATCTGCAAAAAAGTATGCACCATGAAACAGAAAACCATTCAATGTGACACCTGCGATGAATGGTACCATGCATCATGTCTCCATATGAATACACCTGTGTATTATGCCTTAGGCAACGAAGATGCATCATGGCACTGTGTACCGTGTGGGTTACCTCAGTTTACATCAGGACTGTTTGATTCCTTTGATGCGGACACTTCTAACCCATACAACATCCTAAACACCGTCCCAAAACCAACTCACCAACCACTAGCCAGATCCACTCCTGTTAAACCTAAATCTACTAAAACTAATACAGCAGCCTCACTAAACAAACCTACTAAAGAAGTAATACCAAAATACCTTAAAACCTTAGTAATAAATTTTCAAAGCATTAGGAACAAAACAGCAGACTTAGAAATTTTATTAGAATGTGAGAAACCAGACATAATTGCAGGAACAGAAACTTGGCTACATCCTAAAATTTATAATGCAGAAATTTTCAATAGTAATTATGAATTTTTTAGAAAAGATAGGGCTGATAATCATGGAGGAGTTCTTTTAGCAATAAAAAACACTCTTATAGCAGAAGAAATTACCTTACCTAACTCAAAAAATATAGAATCTACATTTTGTAAAATTAATACCACCTCAACATCCCTTATAATAGGCAGCATTTACAGACCACCAAATTCGAGTCTAGAATACATGCAGGAACTATGTAATCAGATTACTACACTAAAAGAGACAAATAAAAATGCAGTTTTTTGGATTATGGGTGACTTCAACCTACCTGATATAAATTGGAAAACACTAACCATAGATAAACACCAAAACCTTAAGGACATAAATGAGCTTTTCATAGAAACTTTACACAACCTAAGTTTAGATCAAATCATTAAAAAGCCAACTAGATTAAACAACACATTAGATCTCTTCTTAACCAACAGACCTGGATTAGTAGTTGATTCTGATATTATCCCTGGTCTATCAGACCATGAGATCATAAAAATACACAGTCAGATAAAAGCAGTAGCCAATACAAAACGCAAAAGAAAAATCTAACTCTGGAAAAAATGTAACCTAACACAATTACACCAAGCTGCATTAAACTTTCAACAGCCATTCTTATTAGAAAAAGACATTAACCAACCAGTCGATGACCTCTGGAATTTCATTAAAAACCATCTTAAAAGCATTATAGAAAATCATATACAAACTAAATACACATCAAACAAAATAAATAAATGCTGGTTTAATAATAGACTAAAGAAGCTTTGTAAACAGAAGGAAAACCTATATAGAAAATCTAAAGAAACCAAGGCAGAAAGAGTTTACAAAAAGTATATAAAATTAAACACCTAACCCAAAAAGTAAGCAGACAGCTGCAGAGTGAATACATAAACAATGTAATATCTAAAGACAACAACAAAAACCTATGGTCATACATTAAGTCTAAGAAAATGGAAACAACAGGCATAGCGCCATTAAAAGATGAACATAACATAATACATAATGATAATGAAACTAAAGCAAATATCCTAAACAAATACTTTGCATCAGCATTCTCAGTCCCAGGAGACAAGACATATTTCTTAATTTGAACCAAGTAGACAACATAGAAGATTTA
The DNA here is from genome assembly GCA_036873155.1 of Biomphalaria sudanica. Lineage (NCBI taxonomy): Eukaryota > Metazoa > Mollusca > Gastropoda > Planorbidae > Biomphalaria > Biomphalaria sudanica. Next base: position 1,475,208 of record JAZGLO010000509.1, on the reverse strand, counting down.
GTAGTACAAGAAAATGGAATTAAAAAACTATTAGCCAACACCAAACCAAATAAAGCGTCTGGACCTGATGGTATTCCAGCTAGATTACTCAAAGAACTAAGCAATGAGCTAGCCCCAGTGTTCAAAATACTCTTTCAGGCATCGCTTAACCAGGGCAGAGTACCGAAGGACTGGAAAGAAGCTAATGTCACCCCCCTATTTAAAAAAGGAGAAAAATCTGACCCAGGAAACTACAGACCAGTATCACTTACCAGCATCACATGTAAAATACTAGAACACATAATATGTAGCAACATCATAAACCACTTAGACAAACATAATGTCCTCACCCCATACCAACATGGCTTTAGGAAATATAGATCATGTGAAACACAACTAATAGGACTAATTGATGATTTTTCCAAAGGTTTAGATAATAGTGAACAAATAGATGCTATCTTACTAGATTTTTCCAAGGCTTTTGACAAAGTTCACCACCATAGTTTGCTTAAAAAATTAAAATATTTCGGCATTAATGGTCCACTGCATCAGTGGATTAAAGATTTTCTGATAGGGAGAGAACAAACTGTAATAATAAATGGCTCTAAATCAACACCAATAACAGTAAACTCAGGTGTACCCCAAGGAACAGTCTTGGGTCCACTACTATTTTTAATTTACATAAATGATTTACCAAATTGCATTAGTTCAGGAACAAAAGTCAGATTATTTGCAGACGATTGCATAATATATAGAACAATAAAAACAAAACAAGACACAGACATTTTACAAAGAGAATTAGATGAATTACAGAAATGGGAATCAAATTGGAGCATGTCTTTCCACCCAGAAAATTGTCAGTTGTTAAGAGTAACAAAAAAAAACTAAAACAAATTAATTCCACTTATCTTATTCATGGCAAACCAGTAACACAGACTAAAAATGCAAAATACCTAGGTGTTATAATAAATGAAAAACTGGCATGGAATCCACATATTGATAAACTATAACAAAATCCAACAAAAATTAGGGTTTATTAAAAGAAATTTCTATAAATCAAATAAGAACTTAAAACTAAAATGTTATTTAACCTTGGTTAGGCCAATAATAGAATATGCATCCACCGTGTGGGACCCCTCAACTCAAGAAAACATTAAGAAACTGGAACAAACACAGAATAGAGCAGTGAGATTCATAACAAACGAATATTCACATTTGACTAGGGTAACACCATTAGTAAAATCACTAAATTTAGAAAGCCTTCAGGACAGAAGACTCAAAAGTAAAGTAGCAATTATACATAAAACACTGAACCATAATCTTCAAATACAAAAACAAAATTTAATAAAATACTCTGAAAAACACAAAAATAAAGGCACATTCCTCGTCCCATATGCTAGGACAAATGTGTACAAATACTCCTTCTTCCCTAGTGCTATTAGAGCATGGAATGGGTTGCCTGAGCTAGCCAGGAAAACCAGTGACTTGGCAGAATTTAAGTCATTGGTTAATATGCATGACTAAATGCATGACGCGTAGGACGTAATCATCTTCTTTTTTGAAGTAATGTCTGTATTATATAAGATAAGATAAGATAATGCTTTTAGATCTATCTATACATGTATATATATATATAACAGTATCATAGCTCTGGACTAGGCCGTCACTAACCCAAACAGCCTAACAGCTACTGTAAGAATGAAGCGATACGATTGGTCAAACAAGTTTCTCTTTCAGTATTGTTGAAGGAAGTGACGTATGAACTAGCTTAAAACAAAATCTCATAGAACCCCTTCTTTTTGAGATGTCAAGAATTTACTGACTAATTTATTTAATAGAAATGTTTCTAAGCATTTAAATAAAAAATGGTAAAATGTTTACTATTACAACTTTTTACGCAGAATTTAAATATGTCAATAACTCAAATTTGAAAAACCATCGGAGTTTCCCTTTAAGAATGTTAAAAGGATTCAAGCTTATCAGAACCACGGTACAGGGGTACAAGTGTGGTCAGTATGATCAATTCAACGTGACCCCTTCGGCAGTACCACCGGTCCATTTAAGTACGGGCACCGGGCGTTTTCTCAAATGTCATCAAATGTCCATATAGCCAGTCTGTCTGGGGCAGGGAGCGCCTGGTTTCCTGTGTACTGAGCTTGATAAACTTTCTCTAAGTAAAAAGATCGCAGGTCAAATAAAGTTCAATTCATAACATGCGGAAAGGAGGCACTATTCAAGTGCTAGAGACACTTAAGGCAGTAGAACATGTGAGTTTGTAAACGGCTCGTGTTCAGATTCCTTGCAGCGGGCCAGTTTTGTTCCCATAAAAGACAACATAATGATAATCAGTCACTTTTAAAACGGGAGGAGGGGTGGGGTGATGTCAGAAAGACTTGACTCTAGAATCACATTAATAGGTCTTCATCTAGATGACATTTTGTTTCGACCTTGTTGGGTACTCTACTAGCAGAAAAAACTAGTGTATTTCAGAGATGTAAAATGTAGATGTAGGTATTAATTGCTATCTTCAAGATCTTAGTCATCAAATAGGGATGTATAATGACAATACAGAGACAACAGAGTTTCGTACTTGGAAAAAAAAAAAGAAGAACGTCGCTCCCTCGTTCTTTTTCTGTCAGCAGATCGCAGGTACCAATAGAGCGTGACGGACAGTTTGAGAAACACTGACAATAATTGTTTACTTTATTACTTATTCCCCTTAATATTTCGCAATGGTAGGTAGTTACTTGGCAATATTAGAAAGTTACATTTGCAATACTAGGTAGTTACTTGGCAATATTAGAAAGTTACATTTGCAATACTAGGTAGTTACTTGGCAATATTAGATAGTTTCTTTTGCAATAATAGGTAGTTGCTTTGTGGTGTTAGTTTTTTTGGCAATGGTAGGTAGTTACTGGCAAAAACAGGTCTTTACTCGGCTATGATAGTAACTTGGCGATGAAAGGTAGCGACTTGGCAATGATAGGAATTTACTTGCGATGATAAGTTACCTGGCAAAGATTGGCAGTTACTTGGGATGATAAGGAGTTATTTGGCAATGATAGATGTTTAATGTATAAATAAGAAAAAAAACAACTTATCTGTAGCAGTTCATTCCTGGTTGATGTTTCTAGTCTTAAATCTTGCTCTACCTCGGCACGAAATGTGTGCAGTGATGACAGATAGCATAGAAATAGTAAGAAAATATCTTTTTCTGTTCTCGCAAGCATCGCAAGGGATTGAACAAAAATATCCACTTTTTAATTTTTAGCAGTTTTTTCTTCATAAAGAAGATTGGCTAAGCTAATTTTCTGAGCTGATTTTTTAAGCAGTTTTTACAAAACTTAACTTCTGTCGACTTTTCTGTACAAAGTCCAGATCATTTAATGTGATTTGACTCAACATTTTCAAATATTAGTCTGCAAATATTTAAAAACAATTTAAAGAAGCTGAATTATATATATATATATATATATATTTAAAATCATAGTTAGAAATACGCACAAAACTGTAAGTGTAACTTTTCTCAGAAGAAAATATTGAAAGTCTGAAAGTCTGAAAGTCTGAAAGTCTCTGCTGACCTGCGGTAATACCCAAACATGGGAAATGTTTCGGGAGCAGTTTGGTGAACTTGCGACGCCTCTTATCTCAAAGTGTATCTAACGCCTGCCCTTTCTATGGACATATCTGCTGCCTGGGGATGTCTCCGACAACGTTTCCACCATGACTAATGCCCAGGCTTTCTACTCATTTCTATAAGATAATAAACTATAAACGTTTTACGACGGAAGGAGGCCAACCAACTCTCTTAAAGGATTGTCTTCGATTCTGAAGATTAAGAATGAGTGCATATTGGACACAAAAGACAGAAAGTTAAAGGCACATTCCTTGTTCCATATGCTAGGACAAATTTGTACAAATACTCCTTACTCCCTTTTGCTATTAGAGCATGGAATGGGTTGCCTGAGTCAGTAAGGAAAATCAAAGACTTGGCAGAGTTTAAGTCACTGATTAACATACATGACTAGATTGACCTAGAGAAATGCGTAGGGCGTAATCATCTTTTTTCTTTTTAAAGTAACTTCTGTATTTTATTAGATAAGAAGATTATAGTGTCAATCTTAGCTTACATGAAGACAACTTACACTTAATCTGTTAACTAGTTCCATTGTTAGTGAAGTGAGATCCTTAGAAGCATACACATAACTAGCTCTTTGACTCCTTCTATATGTAGGCTGCAACACAACTCAATGTCTGTGCTACCAGTGAGGTCCGAGTTTCACAAGGCTCCTATATTGAGCTGAAAAGCCCAAACTATCCGAGCCGCTATCTGGACAATACCCACTGCCGTGTGACACTTAGAAGTGGACCCAAGGCCCTTGCACTAAGCTTGAGGTTCAGGTACGTAGTGTGTTTTCAATAGCAGCGAGTTATAGCTCTTAGGGTGAAAACTGGCCTTATGAGTATTCGGGTAAATGCACGACAAGTCGGTACTTAAGGGGCCGATTGGGCTGCCAGCAATGTTTCTTTTGTTGGAAGTCTATATATATAGGCTATATGTTGTGGAAATACACTAAGTACAAAGCAAGGTCAAACTATTTTATGTTATACGGCTAATAGCTCAAAAAGTGCATGAATATTCTAGAATGCCATCTTTCTATAGTTTCCATGCCTGTCTCGTTACGCCATGTTCAAGAAAATGTGAAACAAATGTCTTAATTCCGAAATACAGACCTGAGAAATTTGACGTGTGCATGTGTGAGAGAAATATCTGTTCAATTTTAAAATATTATTTCACTGACTCATTCAATCTTGTTTAAAAATATTTTCATTGCAGTGAGTTTGAACTTGAAAATCAACCGACAGCGTGTTCCTATGATAGTCTCTGTATTTACGGAGTCAAATTTTGCGGAAGCTGGGCCAACGGCCGAGTGTTCCAGTACATTCTGCCATCCAACAGCAATTTTACCCTGGACTTTCTGTCAGACATCTCTGAAACTTTTCGTGGATTTGACGTAAGTTTTTTTTTTAAACCAACATGACATCACATATTTCAAGACATCTCTTACTAGGCCTGCCAACACACGAACAATGGAGATTGCTATTTGTATACACCACTTGCTTAAACTTGAAAACCACTAAATATTAATACTTTACTATTCTAACATATAAACCATAGAACTTTTAAGTTTCACCTTCACCTGCACTGTTGGGGCACCACACAAGATCTGTTGACCGTCTTTCTCCACTTTTCTCTGTTTTGCCTATGATAGAATCTCGTTCAGTGACAGGCTCGTCCATTCTTTTTCGTTGTTTTTCCATCGCTCATACTCATAATAGAGTATTGAGAAAATTTAAAGCATGGAATTTTGCTAAATAAATGGTAAAAATATTTCTAATCGCACAAATTTATTGTTGTTGGTTGAGATCAGGGGTGGACAACCTTGTTTATCGACAACATTTTTGGAATGGGGGGCCGCATATATATAGATATATTTATGAACTTGCAACTTAGCTGTTTTTAATATATTTTCATTCATATTTTTACTGTATTATACAACCACTTTTTTTTTTTTTCACACTCTTAATTGAGTAGTTACAACAAGAATTAGCGTTTTCTGAAACCAATTTTACGTTTAAAAAAATATTACAATTGTCTTTTTACATCACAACACATCACCATGAATGGTCAGTAGTACCTGAAGTGAAGTATTCAACTGTTTACATTCGTTTGTAATGTTCCGGAACTGTGGAACTAGCTTACTAGTTGTTATCCTTGTGACTGGTGTCAAATTAGTCAGTCACCCTCGACCTGTGATTACACTTGTTTAGTCTCCACACAAAAATGCTTGTTCATATATCTGTGTGTACCCAAATAATGTGAAAGTTTAGCAGCAAAGCTTTTTTAAAGTGAGGTAAAGCTTCTGGCACCCATTAAACTCCCGAGGAAGTACCGACTGAAACTTCTATTTCAGGTCATAATTTGCTCGGAGTTATGTCCTCTAGAGCTGAATCAGCTTCTGCGCTAAATGGTGAACTGATGGTATTGAAAACTGGTTCTTGGCGCATTACAATTTGCTTTTATAAATTCCACAATTAAGGACTCTAAATAAGTCTTGTACTTTTCAACCATTTCACTAGAAATGATTTCACCTTTCAACAAAGGAAAATGGCAAAATCTGTTTTCACTTTCATGCCTGGAAAAATGGGAAAGTCTTGTTTGAAAAGATTAAATATGCACTTGCATTTCATATTCAATCAACCCCCCCCCCCAAGTAAACATGAAGTCTGTCTTCCACTAGTCATTTGAAATATAAGTAACAAAGTCACAGTCTAATGTTATTGAAGGAACATAGAAAGTTTTTCCTTGAGACTTAAGATGCTTCTCATTACCTTACCGATGCTAAGTCTGCGGATACATCGGAATATTTTTGTTTCTACTTCTTCAAGTAATTTACGGGACTGCCTGTGGTAATAACCTCTAGCACCAATATGTCGGATTATCTTTACATTGGAGATGGAATATGTATTTATTTATGCAGCTTTATGCAAACTTTCCTGTTTAGAGTTTATGGTTGGGATATTCATTATTTTAAAAACAAACTGATTTTCTCAGTCAAATATCGAGCTCCACCAGTTGTTCCAAGCATACCTAACACTCAACGCAGTTCTTCATAGCATTGAATAAATACTGGCCTCAGATTGTGTCTTTGTCTGATTGTATTGAAGTATGGCCAATAAGAATAATCTTCGTTTACTTGAAACGTTTTATAAGGAGACAGTTTCAATCATTATTTCAGATATTTAAAACTATTTTTAATATATTAGCATTTTTATATGTTTATACTGTGTGCACATCTGATTTCTGTAGATGTCCTCGGGCCGCATAAATCACTCCTGCGAGCCGCATGTGGCCAGCGGGTTGTAATTTGCCCACCTCTGGTCTAGATCTATTACAAATGTAATGACATGACTGATCCAAACTAATTGATATATTGTCACAACTACGCTTCCAAAAAGCTTGTATAAAATGTTGACGTATTTTTATATTTGTCTTCGTTTCCTTCCTCCCCCCTCCCCTGCAGATTGTAGTCAGCGCTGCTTTATATAACAATGAGACGGTCAATGTCACGAGCGGCGGAGTGGGCTCTAGCAGTGGCTCTCTTCAATCACAGCTTGTCACATTGCGAAACTTAAACTACCAGGACAAATGCAAAACCGATGCAAGAATCGTCAGTGCCACCTACCCTACAACGACTTGGTATTATGACACCACACCATCATATCAGTACACTACTAACAGCCCATTGTATTATGACACAACGACATATTTTCAGCGTACCACTAACAGCCCATTGTATTATGAAACAACTACATACTACCACTATACCACTAACAGCCCATTGCATTATGACACAACGACATATTTTCAGTATACCACTAACAGCCCATTGTATTATGACACAACTACATATTACCAGTATACCACTAACAGCCCATTGTATTATGACACAACTACATATTACCAGTATACCACTAACAATCCATGGATTTATGAAACCACAACAAATTACCAGTACACCACTAACAGTCCATTGTATTATGATACAACGACATATTATCAGTATACCACTAACAATCCATGGATTTATGAAACCACAACAAATTACCAGTACACCACTAACAGTCCATTGTATTATGATACAACGACATATTATCAGTATACCACTAACAATCCATGGATTTATGACACAACGACATATTATCAGTATACCACATATTATCCATGGTATTATGACACCACAGCAAATTACCAGTATACCACTAACAGTCCATTGTATTATGACACAACAACATATTACCAGTATACCACATACTATCCATGGTATTATGACACCACAGCAAATTACCAGTATACCACTAACGGTCCATTGTATTATGACACAACTACATATTACCAGTATACCACTAACAATCCATGGATTTATGACACAACAACATATTATCAGTATACCACTTACTATCCATGGTATTATGACACCACATCAAATTACCAGTATACCACTAACAATCTAAGATATTATGACACTACGACATATTACCAGTATACCACTACCAGCCCATGGTATTATGACACTACACCATATTACCAGTATACCACTAACTACCCATGGTATTATGACACAACAACATATTATCAGTATACCACATACTATCCGTGGTATTATGATACAACGACATATTACCAGTATACCACTAACAATCCATGGTATTATGACACCACGACATATTATCAGTATACCACTAACTATCCATGGTATTATGACTCCACATCCTATTACCAATACACTACTGGCTATCCTTACTATTACGAAACTACCACCTATAACCCATACTCGACAAATTACCCCTTGTACGGAGCCTCCACCTACTACCCCTACACCACGGGTTACCCATGGTACTACCCCAGCACCACATACTCACCTCCATTCGCCGCTTTCCCGTCCAAAGATTACGTGGCCTCCTTAATCCAGCAGGTCATCCAGCAGCTGAATTCAGAGAGGTACAGTCAAGAACAGGCCAGCTTACTTTTGACCCAATTGCTGCGTTATTTGGGCTATTAGTGAACCAGGCCGTGCTGACCGCTTTAAATCTTTTTCTTTCTCCCTCTATTTCGATTTCTGTCACCCCCCCCTCTCTATTCCTCTGTCTTTCTGTTATTAACGATAAATTTATTGGTCTATTTTGATTTTGTTTTTTTTTATTTAAAGATCAAATAAAAGACCAAATAAAATTTACCTTCTTTGAAATAAATTCCCTCTTAGCTTTGCCTTGTGTATGTTTCTTTATATTGCCTTGTGTATGTTTCTTTATATTGCCTTGTGTATGTTTCTTTATATTGCCTTGTGTATGTTTCTTTATATTGCCTTGTGTATGTTTCTTTATATTGCCTTGTGTATGTTTCTTTATATTGCCTTGTGTATGTTTCTTTATATTGCCTTGTGTATGTTTCTTTATATTGCCTTGTGTATGTTTCTTTATATTGCCTTGTGTGTTCTTTATAAAACAATTTTAACGACATTGTATTGCTTCTTCCCATACATATTTAGTTAACTATAAAGCTACCCGCCCCCGTCCCCCCGAGAAAAAAATGAAAATATTTAAAAGCTGTACTCATTCTCTCAATAAAATAGTGCACTACCAGTCTATCTGTAAACAGCTACAATAAACATACAAGACCAATTCAATCGTTCATTCAAAGGCAAATGTTTACACAGAAGTAGTATAAGTGGTTGGCTACATTAACTGGCACTGATAACGCAAATGTCTTGGTTCGATGCCTCAGTGGCCAATTTTGTAAATAGTATTTGAACATAAAATAGGATTGGATTAATTCTGTTAAATTACTTGTTTTGTTGTTTGCTTTTCGAGCCAATTAAAATTTGTTTTGTTTCACGGCATGCCTAAAATCTATAGAGTTTCGATGTTAAGTCATCATCAAATTTCTCACAAATTTAATATTTTTATCTCCACTGTCCTAACTAGAATTGGTTATGCTTAATTATCGTTTACAATATAAATAGCTTACCGGATATGACCCGCGGCCTGCGTGCCTTAATTTGGGTATTACTGATCTCGTGGATAGGATTTAGATCTAAGCCAAACATGAGTCTAAACGCTTCCAGTCATATATTTTGTTTGCCACGGAAATAACAAAAAGTAGTTTGTGAAAATAAGTTTACCCGTTTAGACATATTCATATGAAATATAATATAATGTCAAAAAGGGTTTACCAGCTTTTTAAAAAAAGTTTCGTAACTAAATGAGATAAATGTTTAGGTATTTACATTTGTAGCTCCCCTTGCCCGGTTGTAGGAGCAACATTAAACATATCTTACGGTCTTCGCCATCATCTAAGGGACATTTATGCCAATTTTTTTCTTAAGATAGGTCGAAAGGTTTTGATTTCTTTGTGGGACATACATACACACATACATACATAGAAACATACATACATACATACATACATACAAACATACACACATACATACATAGACCAACATACATATACCTTACAATCAAGTTTATATATATTAGATAGCTACAATACTTTTCTCTACGCTGCGGAGTTTTTAGCAATCCTTAATATTGTATTGAACTTGTAAAAAGTTAAAGTTAGAATAAAATGCTAAAGCTCAGATCAATGTATTTGATGAAACTAGAACAAATAAGAAACGAATGACACACAGAGCTCAATACATTGTGGATTAATCCAACTTATCCAGCTTGTGTTGTGTTTGTAGAATTGGCGGAAAGGGCAGCAGCTCGCAGCGCCCACACGGGGAGGTCAGCCAAGCCAAAGACGTAGTAGCCCCACGTGTTGATGGCCAGGACAATGACCACGATGCCCAGGAGGTTGAGAATAAAGCCACTTTTGACCTGAATAGGAAATAGAAAAACAAACTCTAGGACATGTAGGCTTAAAGAGTACTACCCTGACTTCTGATTCAGCCAGGAAAACCAATAACTTGGTAGAGTTTAAGTCATTAATTAAGTGCATGACTAGATTGACTTACGGATACTCTTAGGATGTAATCATCTTCTTTTTACAATACCTCTATTCAAGTTACTCCTTCATGGAAACTGGGTGGGCTGATCTCTAAAATGGTTCTAACGATTTTACTAGAAATTGTACAGTTGAATGACAGAGAGAGAGAGAGAGAGAGAAAGACAATGAGAGAGAGAGAGAAGGAAATACAAAGAGAGTCAAAAAGAGAAGAGAAATAGAGAACGACAGAAACAAACAGAGAAAGAGAGAGAGAAAAAATAAACAGAGAGAGAGAGAGAGATAAAAAGAGAGATTTGTTGTGAAGACATTGGATAGGCCACACTATCCCACACTACTCACCATATCTACAACTTTGATATCACCATAAGCGAAGACCTGAGCGTTAGGAGGCGTGGCAATGGGCAACATGAATGCGAGAGACGAGGCAGCAGTGGCGGGCAACATCAGGTAAAGTGGATGTAGCTGCATGGCTATTGCCTATATGAAAAGTGAATCAACATTTGTTTCTATGTACCATACCAAAATGTTTATTTTTAAAATTATTTTTTTTAATTATCATAAATTATAGTACTAGGACTTAAATTAGAACTCGAGTTGGATTTATATTGGGGAGCGTAAACTTTAGATCCTGAAAATCAAGATACAATTGAATTCTTCTAAAACTAGAAACCCAAGACTAGAAGTGGCTTTTGCTTATATCAGTGTAAAAGAATTTAATCAATCAAAACATATAATTACAAAAATGAAAGAATACGATTGTGCTGTTTTAAGGTTGGATGATAGTTTCTCAATAGCTTTCTAAGAAATCAAGCTCAAAAAGTTGATTTTGAAACTTGGAATTAGAGTTGAATTGAGATTGTTGCCAAGTGTGATGCTGAAAATTTCTTTTTGTTTTGTCATAAGGAAATGAACAAAGAACCAAACAACAAGCAAAATAAAACCAAAAATCCTTTGATTGTAAACCATATCTAGAGGGTAAGAACTCCATCCATAAAACTATACCTACCAATAATGTACAAGTTGCCTTATTTGATATCAAACAAAATAACTAATTACCAATAATTAATTTATTAATTGAGCATTTTTGTTTATGAATTAACTTTTTTGTATTTAGGTACCATGAATAATTTTTAAAAGTATCAATTTGATCGGAGAGTGCGTGAGGGAAAAATAGCGTAGACAATTATTTAAGGGGACTAAACCCAATTCACTGATTCACATTCACATCACGTGACAGCTTACATGAAGGAAAGCAGCTGGGGAAAAATAGATTCTCGAAAGAGACAACTAAAGAACTCCTAGAAGGTCGGGGGCCAAATATATGCTAGCTACGAAGACAAACACACGAAACTGTGAAAATCAACTTAAATAGACCTACAGCCATTAACGGCATTGTGCCTACGTGCAGACTGCAGAGGCGTAGCTAGGGTGGAGGGAGTGGGAAGTAAAAAAATCCCCCGGGCCCCAACTTGAGGGGGGCCCAAAATTAGTGTTTTTTACATTAAATATTAAATATTACGCATAATGCATGGGCCCCCAAAGAGGTCAAGCCCCCCCGAGAGCCAAAATGAGGGTAAATTCCTAGCTACACCACTGTCTACATGGTCAAGTGAAATGCAACATATCCTTATACTTGAGACGATGATTTATAGTTCCATGCTTCTATGTATATGTCAACATTCTAAAAAGGTTGAAACATAATAAAGCAATTAATACTAAGGCACTTTCTTGAGTTTGAAGGTTTACGAACATCGCAGAAGTCTATGTGGATCTGAGACCCGATTCTGACCTACATTTCCAGTCACATGCTTAGAAATACAATAAGAAGCGAGTAAACGTCCAGGGGGTCATTGTTCTACTTACTAGTTCTTTTAACATGGGAAGGAGCAGCATAGTGACCACTGTGTTAGACACAATCTCCGTGACAGCTGAGGTCAGTGTAACCACTACCAGACAGGCGGCCCACCCAGGCAGAACCTGGATAAACATAAGGTTTTGTGCAATCATTTTGGACAGCCCTGACACCTGTAAGATGATATATTTTATTATGTGTTTAGTCCAGAAGCCTTAGAAAAGTTTACATACATGAAGATTTATATGCACAATTATATTACAAACATGTTCGTATCATATACAAGACAACTCTGTATATCATTTACAAATACAAAATCTGGGAATTAGGTTTGAAATATTTTTAATTTACCTTGATAGCCTCAGAGAGAGCAAAACCTCCTCCACAGAGGAAGATGACACCCCAAGGAAATTTTTTCATTGTTGATTTCCACGTCAATATCGAAGGCGAGGATCTGGAGGGACTTGAATCTGAAATATTGTTACAACCCTTCACCCGCCGTTCAGAGACACACATGAATAGTTTGTCCTAAGTCATCCAGTGAAGACATTTGTTAAATAGTATTATTAATTTTAGACAGGCCACTTAGTTATAATCGCAGGCCAAAGCAAACTTAGATATCAAATAGATATTACAATTGTTATTCATGGCAATTTATAAACATAGAAAAATAAACGAAATTAATATCAGATACTGAAAGTGATACATCAATGTTATGTACCTCTAATTCTATCATGCAACTCTCACATTTCTAGAGTTATATTAAAATGAAATTTTAAAAATTGGACTGGCCGATTCTTAAGTCTGATTGAGATTTGCCCGGGCATGCTACCCTGCCTCATAGTGGCGCCCGGGTGGTCGTAAGAGGAAACAATTAGTAATCACTGAACCATTCCGTGCATGATTCGCACGAGATTTTGTTTTTTTTGGTCGGAAGCTGACCACGAGGTGGAAGTCAGTTGATTTTTAGACTCTGGTAAGAGAGGAGTGTTTTGGATATTAATGTACAAGTAGAGTGTCATTGAATTGATTTGTATTGAGGACTAATTTTCTTGGATGTATTTTGTGATGGCTGAAGTCGCCAATATATTTCATGATTTATTATTAGTGTGTAATAAAATCCATGTCTGCTACCAGAGTGTTTATTAATAATTGTAAATGTTGTCATTGGAGAGTTTAGTATATTAGTGTTCTCACGCACTGGCAAATCTAGTGCGCGAGTGAAAGTATTTAGTTATCAGCAAAGAACATTGTAGAGGCATCTACAACACAGAGACATTCGCGTCATCACGCCTATAACAAAACCAGGCTGTGACACCTGCCTCATAGTGGCGCCCGGGTGGTCGTAAGAGGAAACAATTAGGCCCAATGGGTAGCAAAGCAAAGCTCCTGTTCATAAGTGGGTGCGAGAGTTATCCTCATTGCACTGTGCAGGGTCGTAAAAGAGATCCCACAACCTTGTTAACAATCCAGGCACCGTTCCTCAAGAACCGTTTCATAAATAGCTCATCCCCCGCGGTTAGCCTGGTATAGAATAGAAAAATGGCAGTGGTTCCCGGGGTACACGGCCTTCGGCCGCGTCTCTATTCCGCGAGTCTGCAGTGACCCGTGTCATTGGAAATTACAGCGTCAAACTAGACACAGTGTCAAACTAAACACTTTGTAAGACAGCCAGAACACAGTGTTCCATCAGACCAGTGAGAGGGAGCTCTTGTTCGCATTCGCTGGCCTAGAGTTTCAAGAGCTCAGCTCAACTCGACAGTTTCAAATTGGAGGGAGACTTGAGGCGATAGAACGAGTACTTTTGTTATGGGCTTCATCCATGTCATACCATCATCATCACGATCAGTAAAACTACTTGTGGTTAGCCTGGTGAATTCACACAAAAGATTGTCAATAGAATGATGGTAAATTATTGGGGAGAAAGTTCTAACGTTAGAAAGTCTGGTCAACTTAGAAGACATTTGACCGCTGTGACGTTAGAAAGTCTGGTCAAATTAGAAGACATTTGACCGCTGTGACGTTAGAAAGACGGGTCAACGTAGAAGACATTTGACCGCTGTGACGTTAGAAAGTCGAGTCAACTTAGAAGACATTTGACCGCTGTGACGTTAGAAAGTCGAGTCAACTTAGAAGACATTTGACCGCTGTGACGTTACAAAGACGGTTGAGACGCTACAGTCGAATGAAACGGAGACGCATTGCAATGTCTCGCGAATATAACATGAAAAGTCCTAATATGAAAATGAACGTTTGTACATTAATTGCAATGACTTGACATAAAAAAAATCAAACTAACTCGATAAACTATCTAAGTATGGTAGATAAACTATCTAAGTATGGTAGATAAACTATCTAAGTATGGTAGATAAACTATCTAAGTATGGTAGATAAACTATCTAAGTATGGTAGATAAACTATCTAAGTATGGTAGATAAACTATCTAAGTATGGTAGATAAACTATCTAAGTATGGTAGATAAACGCACTTATACAAATATATATATCCCAATAATATCCCAAAGCATCTTTACGCCTAATGTTGCAATACAACATAATTGCAAGCCATTGGTTGCAAAGAGAAAAAAAGATAACATAAAATTGTTAACTCACAACTGTATCTATCCGTGCATTTATTTAAAGTCAATTTCTTTAATCCTACTTATCTATCTATCTATCTATCTATCTATCTATCTATCTATCTATTCATACAGCAACCTATTATTTTTTATGTTGAAAGTTTTTAAGGAACTCAAACAGAAAGATGTTATCACCACTAACCTCCCTTTGACCGAAAGAATAATACATTAGGCCTCTCGTTGGGGAAAACAAACAAACTGCTGGCCACCAAAATGGCGACAGAAGCGTCCGCCACGTGTCTGCAAAATGAGACGATTCGTATATTATTGATTTTGTCAATTTAAATTTGATTAGGTCTCTGACTACTTATTTCTTATTGCAAGTTTTGAAACACCTAACAATAAGAATAATATAATCAATTAACGGCTTGTTATTACAATAGAGTCTAAAATGAGGGTGGAGATATACATTTTGACGTTTATGAAATCAACTAAACATTGTAGAACTAAGTCTCACTTGGGCCGTGTAATACTTACCCTGGTTTAAAGAAGGTGGCCCAACCAGGGAATGATCCTGGCGCTCGTAGCAACCAAAGGGAGACAAGTAGTACAAAATGAATAAGAACGATAACTTCGTTAAATCTGTATTGGAAAAGTGAATTGAAATCACACACATGATAGATGGCTATCTAAATTGTAAATGTATTTTCAACTTTATATCAAAGCATAAAAACTAAAACCATAACAAGTAATATAGTATTCTATACTTTTATAGATGTTGCCCGTTCATTTTTATTGCGTTCTAAAGATAACTGTATTCATACTTACTATACCGAAAGATAATTGGGTGAATGACTAAGGGGGATAGCATATTGCAAAGTACATCACCTCCAGTCTATACCATGGTACCATAGATTGGACGACACTGACTATAGTATACACTTTCAATGTCTCTTTTGTGCACATTTTTTGTCAGATATACGTTCTTGAAAATGTTCCGCATTGCACTTCGGAACTGGAAGTCGCGGTTCGAATTCTGGTGAAGACTGAGATTTTTAATTTCGGGATCCTTGGTCGCCCCTGAGTCCACCCAGCTCTAATGGATACCTGACATTAGTTGGGGAAGGTAAAGGCGATTGGTCGTTGTACTGGCTACATGACATCCTCGTTAACCGTGGGCCACAAAAACATAAACTTTACATCATCTACCCTATAGACAATAAGGTCTGAAAGGGGAACTTTGCTTTTTTCTCTTTTCTCAAAAACAAAATCTTGGTCTCTGGTAGTTATTATCTTTAAAGTATTGTATTTAAAAAAGACTTTTCTTTTCCAGAAATAAAGATATATATATATATATATATATATATATATATATATATATATATATATATATATATATATATATTTATATGCGTTGGATATGGCAAAATATGTAGCTCTGAGCTTCAAAATATGTAGCTCTGAGCTTTAAAATATGTAACTCTGAGCTTCAAAATATGTAACTCTGAGCTTCAAAATATGTAGCTCTGAGCTTCAAAATATGTAACTCTGAGCTTCAAAATATGTAACTCTGAGCTTCAAAATATGTAACTCTGAGCTTCAAAATATGTAATTCTGAGCTTCAAAATATCTAACTCTTAGCTTCAAAATATGTAACTATGAGCTTCAAAATATGTAGCTCTGAGCTTCAAAATATGTAACTCTGAGCTTCAAAATATGTAACTCTTAGCTTCAAAATATGTAACTCTGAGCTTCAAAATATGTAACTCTGAGCTTTAAAATATGTAACTCTGAGCTTCAAAATATTTAACTCTGAGCTTCAAAATATGTAACTCTGAGCTTCAAAATATGTAACTCTGAGCTTCAAAATATGTAGCTCTGAGCTTCAAAATATGTAACTCTGAGCTTCAAAATATGGAACTCTGAGCTTCAAAATATGTAACTCTGAGCTTCAAAATATGTAACTCTGAGCTTCAAAATATGTAACTCTGAGCTTCAAAATATGTAGCTCTGAGCTTCAAAATATGTAACTCTGAGCTTCAAAATATGTAACTCTGAGCTTTAAAATATGTAGCTCTGAGCTTTAAAATATGTAACTCTGAGCTTCAAAATATGTAACTCTGAGCTTTAAAATATGTAACTCTGAGCTTCAAAATATGTAACTCTGAGCTTCAAAATATGTAACTCTGAGCTTTAAAATATGTAACTCTGAGCTTTAAAATATGTAGCTCTGACCTTCAAAATATGTAACTCTGAGCTTCAAAATATGTAGCTCTGAGCTTCAAAATATGTAACTCTGAGCTTCAGAATATGTAACTCTGAGCTTCAAAATATGTAACTCTGAGCTTCAAAATATGTAACTCTGAGCTTCAAAATAAGTAACTCTGAGCTTTAAAATATGTAACTCTGAGCTTCAAAATATGTAACTCTGAGCTTCAAAATATGTAGCTCTGAGCTTCGTGGGCGTAGAAACGTTTTGAAAGATCGTTCAACTTTGAAATTGAATGCAAGTCTGTCTTTTGGTTTCTACACTAATTTTTTGTTGTTGAACTAATTAATGTTTCAATGTGTTCTACATTTTAATCTTAATCTTTGATATTGATTGACAATATTGTTATATTTTGTATTATAGTTTGACAATTAAGTAAACTATCAAACAGAGTTTCTTTTATTAACTATCACTAAGATAAAATGACATTTCTTATTCCATATGCTAGGATAAAGCAGTAAAAGTGCTCCTCCTCCCTAGAGCTAATAGACCATATAGCTAGGAAAACCTATGACTTAGCATAGTGTATAATTAACTTGCTCTACTAGATTATGAGTAGGTCGGAAATATGTTAATGTTTGGAAGGAACTCTTCTAATTTATAAGATAAGAAACATGATACCAGAGCCGGATATAGGTAATTGGAGGCCCTAGGTGAAGCGAATAGGGAGGCTCTAGCTAGATAAAGTAAATATGGGGGGGGGCCGAATGAAATAGAAAAATAAAAAAAATTAAGACCGAATTATACGCAATAAATTATAAAACCGTCCTGTATCAATATTAAAATAAACAAATAGGTTAAATTCTTGCGCTAATGTGCTTCATGGACGATTCGTGTTGACAAGACTAGAAATAATGTTTCGACATTTCATACAAAGCAAGCAGCAATGGTCTTCTAACAAAGTCTTAACGAGTAGATCTAAGCATTCGCAAATCAATCTTGAATCATACTTGAGACTTGGAGATAGGCTTGTACACATAGAGCCAAAAAGTTCTGCTATGTAGGAGATTTGTTCCATTACTCGCAATTTTTGTCTCTTAAAAATTGATTAAGTAAGTCTATCACTCGTCTTTGTGGACAAAGTCATACACTATACTTTTATAGGTGACAATAGTTCTTAAGTACATAACTCAGAAACCAAACGCCAGACATGCAGGGTAAAAGAGAACTGTCACAAAAATTATTTTTTAAGCAAACATGATTTTAGTCGCTAGACCAAGCCACAGACATGATTCTCAACCCAAGTACGAAGTAAAATGTTGCCCAAATTTAGCAAGTCAGGTCATTACAATGCCGTTATTTGAAACTTTTTCATACGTGGAGACAGGAGACAATGAAAATAAATTTGATGACAACAAAATATTAACATTAAGTGGCCAGTGGCGTTGCTAGGGTGGGGGAGGAGGAGGGAGAATTTGAAAATCCCATCCCCGGGCCCCTACTTGAGGGGGGGGGCCAAATGAATGTTTTTTACATTAAATATTAAATATTGCGCAAATTGGAGGGGCCCCCAAAGAGATCAAGCCTCCGGGCACCCAAATGATATCAAATTCCTAGCTACGCCCCTGCAAGTGGCCAGGCGCAAACGATTCTGAAACACTTCATTCACACACAGAATGTGTTGTTTTTTTTTAAATTAATTTTTACACTTTCAAAGAACATCCAACTGTACATTGTGTATTGCTAACGACCACACTGAACGTTCAACCATCTATTACAGTTGAACAAATATTCATTTCGGTTGACTTACTTTAATGACCCCAGCTTGTCAAATTCTTCTCTGACTGCCCGCTTTGTTCTTTCTAATTCATTCCTTGAAACTGAAGACGAACATCTGAAGAATGACCTGCAATAGAGTCATACGGCCACTTTCATTGGCAACATGTTTGAAGATCGAGTTTGGTCATTAGTTTTATTATTAAGATCTAGGCTTTAAAGTCTGAATATCTCGTGTTTAATAAAATGCTATATAATATAAAAAAAGACTCAAACACTAGACCTTTAAGACAAGTAATGTATTATTTGCTCGATGAGGCATCACTACCATTGCGAATATTGACTTTTTTTTTAAAAATAAACTTTGTCGATATTGTCAAAATGTTCGTTTGTTTAGTTTGATTGGTACATGAATATAACTCGTGAGTCGAGCCTTGTTCAAGATTAAAATTAAATTAAAATACCTAAATCCAAAACCTGTTCTATACATCCAAACATAAGTACCAGACAGTAGAAGCAGCGACACTGGGAACCCAAAGAAAAACCATTTGGCAAAAGTGACAGGCGCTTCTTTGTACATACTGTAAAAAGAAGAAAAAAAAGCGATTTGTCATGCTAGCAATATTAATGAACGAAAAGTTTGTTTTTATTGTTTTTTTAACAGATAGAGACTTGTATGCACAAACAAATGCACCGAATGCAAAATGCTAGAAAAGATAATGGACCAAGAGAAAGTATTTGCTAGAAACACCTTCCAGTACAAGCAAACTAACATATTTGTACCAACTACGTCAAGGGCTGAACACAACACAACACGGGGTTCAAGCATTGGCAGCTTACTCTGTGACCGTGCGAGCTAGCACCATGTTAGGGGGAGTTCCGGTCAGTGTGGCCATGCCTCCTATGTTGGAGGAGTAACAGACGCAGAGACTGAAGATCCTCAGGATAACCATGTTTCTGGGGTCCAGATTATGGAGCTCAATGGTTTCTTCAACTTGATCATCACGCGCCTCTCTTTTATTTCTTTCGTGTCGCTGTTTGAAAGAATTAATAATTAAGGTCCGAAAATCAGGTTTACATTGTCACTATTGAACAAGAAAACTAAAGACAAGAAAAATATTTTAAAATCCTTAAAAAAAAATAAAAAAAATTTTATCTAAAGGGGAAAAAATCCGCCCTTAAAACTATATCCAACAATTATTTCATATCAAACAAAATAATTAATTACCAATAATTAATTTGCTAATTGGATATTTCTTAAATTATTGATTATTCGTTTAAAGTTCAAGCTTGATTGGAGAATGCGTGAGGGATAAATAGCGTTAACATTTTTTTTTTGAGAGGACTAAACCCAACAAATTTAGCCATATCAGTGGATAATGAAGGATTAGTTTCCCTTGTTGGTATAAAAAAAAATAATTACCTGTAATTAATTGTCTAATTGGTTACTTCTTTTTATTGATTGATGCCTTGTCTATGACAATGGATAATAGTGTTAAGTTTGAACTTGATACGAGAATGGGTGTGTTGTAAATATAACGTGTACACAAAAAAAGACAGACAAATAGACAGGCAGACAGAATGACTTCATTTAAGCTTTGTAAAAATACTTAAATGAAATTGTATATTAATTATAATTGTATCAATTAGTTAGAATCAACAAGGTTTGTTTTTATGTATAAATTTGACCAGCGTTTGCATATCAAAGAAACTAGACTCAATTTCGTATGTACGTTTCGTGATATATATATGACATACATGATGTCTTCATTTTATCCACTTTCAGAAGAAGTTTAGTATAAAGTTTTAAATGCTAAAAATATATTAAAGCTCTCTGAATTGAATTATACCGATGAATGTCCAGACTCTTCATGTCGCCCAATAACTGTGTCTTTAAATTCCACAGATTTCTCACAATGTTTAGTTCTTACTGTCATGGAGTCATTCACCTCAAGCCGTTCTCTACACATGTAACAAAAAAAGTACACAATCATTATGCAAGAATTGAATTGAGAACTCTTCTATGGAGGTAAGTTGTTACTGACAACAACCAATATAAGAACAAGGACAACATGAGACTACATAAAGAATATTTCCACCATATACAGCTGGTGGATAGTGTAAAAAGGAAACAATTCTCTGTTGTTGTTACCTAGCAAGGTATAGTGTTAAGTAATACTGACTTCAAGGATGACATTATTTAAAGAAGTTTACATTTAAAATCTTTTTAAGCTATATAGATAGCTAGTCTTCGAGTCCGAAGATTAATGAGGAATGCAGTATTTCCCGTGGCTGCGCAGTCCCATCTGTGACCTAAATATTTTGCCACTTCCAGGGCCAGCATAACCATTGTCCGCAGGTGGTCGATTTAGATTTTCTTTTCGCCGTCTGCGTTTGTCCTCGGCAGCAGATTTTCTTTTGGTCTCAAATGTGTATCCCGCGACCTTCGTGAGTGACCTCCAGCTGTCTCGTTCTGGGGCCGCATGCCACCAGGTGCT
The DNA here is from genome assembly GCA_036873155.1 of Biomphalaria sudanica. NCBI lineage: Eukaryota > Metazoa > Mollusca > Gastropoda > Planorbidae > Biomphalaria > Biomphalaria sudanica. Next base: position 1,453,746 of record JAZGLO010000509.1, on the reverse strand, counting down.
CTCTTCTATGTCAGCCAGGAAAGTTGACGCCTAAGCTGGTTTTTGAAGCGTTTCCGTGGGGCGCCTCTGTTACGTCAAACACCTTTTAGCTCACCAAAAAAAGACTGCCTTTGGCATACGTTCGTCTCCCATACGGGATACGTGCCCTGCCCAGCATATATATATATGTTAGGTAGGTAGGTGGATGGATGGATGGATGGATGGCTAGATGGATAGGAGTAGATCGACAAGTTGTTTTGTTGCTCACGTCTGCTCGTATTCAGGTATTCTTACAATGTCTAACTTAATGACGCTCCTTAAGATAAAACTTTTATACCCACTTAACAAGCACATAGATTCGACTTTTTAGTCTTAAAATAGATTGAATATTCCAACAATATCACACATGTCTGAGGAGAATGTTGTATAGATACGTTAACATAGTCAACTAAACACTGAGATTACTTATGTCGCTAAAACAGCTGACAAAACAATAAGATAATTAAAGTTAATAATAGAGATTAAACTCACCTTAATATCTCCGTTAATTCACTCGAAGGCAATGATATCTGCTCGATTGATATATCTAATGAAAGGAAAACTCAACCGTATTTATGGCAGACACCGGCATATATATATATATAACAAAACCAAACAAAGAATAAACAAATAAATTCTTTAGTATGCTATTTATAAAATTAATACAACAAATCCTTGTCACTAAATTATGTTTGAAACAATGTGTGTAGTATGTATTCCTACTATAAAAGAATCAATTGAATTATAACTTTTAGAATGGACTTCTACAGTAACAAACAATAGATACGAAGCCAGATTGTTCATTTGCAAATTTATTTTTTTTTAGCTGTAAGAAGAATTATAAATTATCAGTGATCTCCAATAATTTAAATTATTTGTGAAAGATTACTTAGATGCATCAAAATTTAAAAGGTATACTGTCAAGAGATTCTAGAGAATGTAATACGCGTATGCAAAATGACACTATTGCATCAAGAGTCTAGTTTAAGTCGATGGTCCTGGATACCCTTTTTTTTCTTTTTTTTTTTTTTATAGACAAAGACTATAGTGACCAAATGTAGAGAGAGAAAACTTTAGAGAGTTCATGCAAAACAAATAAACCAGATTTGTATTAGTATAGTATAGTTTCCTTTTTAGACCTTGTGATGATGTTAATGTCTTCTATTTTTTCTTTGTCTAGCAGTTAACGAGCAGGGTGTCATGTGGCCAGCACAACGACCAACCGCCTTTATTGTCTTCAAGTCAGGTACCCATTAGACCCTAACCTTAACCCAAAATCAAAATCCTAGTCTTCACTAAGATTCGAACTTAGGTTCTTAAGCGCTCGACCACTCAGCCACGTCGCCTCCATATCTTGTGTCCAGCGTGCATTTTATCTCTAGACAACCTTTTAAAACCCTCGAATGTTAAAAATAAGACTAAAGATAAAGAAACTGTGTCTACCTAAGTGACATTTCCACTCATTAAAGACGCAGGGTTTTATATTGTTTTTAAACAGGGTTGTTTAATAGTCTATCAGTTAAGAAAGACCTATGGATATTTGCATGGATATAAGGTTTTAGGCCTAATTAGTGTCTCTATAGACTGTACCTTCTCCTTCTGAGGACTGACAATTGACCTCGGAAGTGGTTGTCAAAAGTTTGACCAGAAGCGCTCTAGTGATAGGTATCATCATGGCGGTCGTAGCCATGTTGCTGATCCACATAGACAGGAAGGTTGTGGTCACCATGACACCCAGGAGAAGTCTTCGATTAAAAAAGAAAAAAAAAAGAAAGGGTAAAATAAAATAATGTAGTAATAATAAAAACAAACTACTAACAATTTTTGCCATGCAAAAACAGTTTGATAGAAATCTTAGGAGACCTACCACTTTATTTACCAAATGTATTCCCAAGTTTTGTTGAGGTCCTTTGAACTACAAATTAGCTACTAATACCTATGTTAACCAACTGTTACTACGAGAGAGCTCTGTAACTCGCAGAGTATTTACATCTATTCCTAAGCTTGGCTGTTGCGATTTCTGCCTGGTCGCGCGGTTTGCACGCTGGACTGTCGTTTGAATTTATCTATGGTCCCGGGTTTAAACCCTGCCCGCTCCCATCCCCCGTCGTCCTGCGGGAGGTTTGGACTAGGAAGTAAACTATCTTCAACTCTGAAGGAACATCCGAAACATGTAAAACAAACAAACAATTCGACATTTGCTTTTGAATACTTAGTCAAGATAGCAGAAATAAATTGATTTGGTATTTGATGGGATGTACTTCATTCAGGAGACTCTTCCCACCGTGTTTTATGGTATAGCGGCCCCTAAAGCATTTTTTTTTAAATCTAAAAGTTATAGCATATTATGCACATATGTATAAACCAGTGTTCTTTTAGATTAAACCTCGGTGATAATGTTTCGCTATCCAATTTGGCATCAGCTCAGGCAATATACCTTATTTCAGACATTGTGGTCTATTGGGCAGTTGATGTAAATGTCATCTGTTTCTGTGGCCTACGGGTAACAAGAATGTCATGTGGCCAGCACAACGACCAACCACCTTTACTTTTCCCCAACTAATGTCAGCAACCTATTGGGCGCCCAAAGATCCCGAAATTAAAAATCCCAGTCTACATCAGGATTTGAACCCGGTACCCCCAGCTTAGAAGCCAAATGCTTAACCATTCAGTCACCGCGCCTCTTGTTTTATCCTGTAAATTCCGTTCATAATCATCAATAAGTAAATCAAGGTTGTGGCTGTGATGTTTTTTTTTCTTCATCTTTACTGACGACTATCTTTTTGTTCCAACAGCCAGTAGTATGTAAGTCCATGTTAACTGTGTTCATTCATTTAAAACTCTTGTATCAGAACTGACATTTTAAGAAAATTATTGTTCTAATTTTGAGCAGATAGTATTGATAGGGTACTGTGATGTAGACCTATTTAGATAGCGATGTCCTACGCATAACAAAGATAGTATAGGAATTTATAGATTATTTTTTAAAAGTTGGCATTTAGATTCTACGACAAGATCGTTTAGTGACTGAGACTTGACTGACTCTTTCTGTGTTTTAGATTATTTAAGCGTTAAAGCTGTGTGGACTTTGACTTGGCCACGTTTCATATTTTTGTGTTATAATATGTACTTAAAAATTAAAGGTTTATATAGTTTACTTAAAAATAAAACAGTTATGAGAGGTAGTCAGCAGTTTACCGTCTGGGTTCAACTCCAATCAATAAAAGTATTCTTAAGGCTATTCTTTTATGCAGCATTGTTTTCTCTATGGCTATAGCAACAATGGTTCCACCAATCAGAAGAAAGGAGACATCCTGCATGTTATCATGATAAAATCAATCAATCAATCAATCAATCAATCAATCAATCAATCTATCTATCTATCTATCTATCTATCTATCTATCTAACTATCTATCTATCTATCTATCTATCTATCTATCTATCTATCTATCTATCTATCTATCTATATGTTACCTCTAGAAATACTTTACACATGCGTGAGGAGGAGGCTACACCCAGCAGCGGCGCCAGGGCGATGGGTATGACTGAGGTTATAGGTAACGGGAAGGCTTCAGTCACCCAATAAACTGTCATGATTAGAACTATGAAACCACATTTGGACTCCTGTACAGCAGTTACAAACAATGTTATAACAATCAATGTTTTTTTTACAGTCAGTCTTATAACAATTATTGACTTTACAATCAATTTTATAACAATCACTGATTTTACATGTAGTCTTGTAACAATCACTGATTTTCCAATCAGTGTTATAACAACTGATGTTCAGGTTGACAGTTCAAGTAAAACCAACAATTATTACAGTATAATGAAATACTTTCTAAACGTTCTCATGTGCACAAACATATATATATTTCGAGAAAGGGGAAAAGACGCTATTTGTTTTGTGTGGTTTGTCTGTCCATCCGTCCGTCCCGCTTAGATCTCAGAAACTAGAAGAGAAAATGAAAATCGGGCATCATGATATTTTAGATCATTCAAAGTTCTCAGAACGGCTACTTTTTTTTCTTTTCCGAAAGTGAACCATCTAATTTTATAAATTATCTTTGCAAGCAGATTAAAAAACAAACAAAAAAAAAAAACAACACTTTTTAATAAAAAAACTTCAGGGTAGGTAATTTTTTTTAAAAAAAAGGTCACAGACTTCTTCATTAATAACTCAAGCTTCATTCATAGATTCGCGCATTGGTACACAAAATTTGCATCTAAGGTCACAATGGAAGAAGTGTCAATGGATCATGACAAAATATATTTTCCATTTATTAACTAACTCATTGAATGGAATACTGATTCCAATGATGTTTTTTTTGAAGAATGTTGATACGAACTTCGTTTTAGTTATAAGTTTCAAAAATAACAAACTACTTTTATAACGCGCAGTTTTGACATATCGTCATTATATACATGACAGTCTCAATAAAACTAAATAGAGTAGGCCTACAGATCTAGATATATTTTTGATATAGATCTATATATTAGAAATGTATTAATAATTTGAATAAAATTTTAATTATTAAGGCAATAGCTAATCTTCTGATAGCTTAGGGGTGCTGATTTAATTCTTATGTAAACAGTAGTATATAACTAAGAAGTGAATCGGATACGAAACAGCATAGTCTGCCATAATAGAACTACATCATTACCCGGTACCAAAATGCCTACTATTCCTGATCATAAGCCTAAGTCTAGTAATTTTAAGGTTGAACGAATTCTAGTCTAGATCTAGATTCTATATCAAGATTCTAGTTCTAGATCTAGATCTATATTAATCTATATCTAATTCTATATCTAGACTTAGCTCTAGTTCTAGATCTAGACTTAGATCTAGTTTTAGATCTAGACTTAGATTTAGTCTAGCTCTAACTAGATCGAGCTCTAGTTTATATGACCAATGGCAATGGAGATATATTAATTTTTTTTTGCGAGGGGGAAAGTCTTGTCCAAGTCTGTCGACATGTCATTTCTAGATAGCTCACTACCTAAAGTAGGTCAAGAATATTTTGTTTCGTGTTGCCAATTTATCTAATTTTGTAAGAAGAATAAATCTTTTTTTAGTTTTTCTTTATTACATGTAACATGCTATTAATTTTGAATGTATGGATAAAGTTAATAATTATTATTTTTAAAAATATAAGTGTACGCTAAATGGTAAAGACTCTTGGTAGACTACTTCGGGGGCCGATTTTGAGTTTGTTAAATTTTCCTTTGTGTTCGAAAACTAGTTTATTTATTACATATTAAAAGTAACATCAGACCAGTACCTGCGATCTCTGACTGTAAGGAAACACCAGAGGAGATAGTAGAACGGGGGTTAGGATGACCAAAATAGTCTTCCAACTGGTTCTGCAAAATATCAGTACACTTCCGACCATGACAGCTGGCTGGACTAAATCTTTCTTTCTTTTTAATTTTTTTTGTTTGACCTAACCTATGAAATATAGATAAATATATACAGTTTATTTTATATAATACCATAAAAGAACTATTTAAACCGCATTAATATGATTATAAGACTATTTCACAATCAAAACATGTTTTCGTTTGTAATCAAGTCAATGTTTTGTTACTCAACAGCTAGTCTAAATGAAAAATAGCCAAAATGTAGAAATGAATCGGAATATTTCATTAACTACATATAGAGCAGCGTTTCTCCAACCACTCGACGGCTAAAAGTCCATCACGACAGGGACGTGTAACAAAACACGAATATTATCTCACGATGATCAGGTTCATTACGGGATGCGGTGGCTAAGTAGTTAACCTGAGGTCCTGGGGTTCATTGCTCACTACACCTTATATACATCGAATGTCCTTGGATTTAAAGTGTATTAGAAAATCAAACATAAAAACTCTGAACTAGAATACTTATTTTATTAAATTACCTTAACTTTCGGATATCATAGAATCCATTGTGCGTGTGTCAATATTTTACTAAAGAAATATTTTATTTAACAGCCATACCCCTGGTCATTCAGATGAATGCCAAAACAAAGAAACTCAACATATGATAACGCTTTAAGAATTAAATTAATGAATGCAAATGATACACACTATCTAGAATTCTAAATATTTAGTCCACTTTTTAAACTCAATTGTCGGACAGTAATGGACAGTGACCAATAGAGATTGTCACGCCATCAGCACGTTTTTGTTTTTTTTTGGTTAAATGTGTAATGAACTGTGATACGGTAGTCTCTAAGTAACTGTCGTAATGACCTGTGATACAGTGTAGTCTCTAAGTAACTATCGTGACTTTGTGTATATGTGTGTGTTCGTTTGTGCTTGTGTCTGTAGTGTTAGAATGAATGCAACTTGAAAGGGAGCCCGATCTAATGTTGGAATTAAGTTAATCCTTAATGGGAGAACCTAAAAGAAATAGTTGATGTGGATTACGTCTTTTCCCCTTTTGGGGGCCGCTAAAAAAAAACATTTATAAAAATTAAAAAAAGGGGAATGACCTGAATTCTGACTATGATTCAAGCCTTCTCAGACTTCTCAGACTTCTCAGACTTCTCAAGCCAACACGGTAATCACTCCCCCCCCCCTTTTTTTTTAGCGGACCCAAAAGGAGAAAAGACACTATTAGTTTTGTGTGGCATGCCTGCCTGTCAGTCTGTCCGTCAACATTAGGAAGAGGAGAGCGATTTCCGTCCAAGTCTAGAGCCGAAATGATGATGCTGTGCTTAAGACAGATGTTGTTTTGTGTGCTTCTGGTGTCCATGTAAATAAACATCTTTGCCTCGTTGAGTTGCCTCCCTTAAGTTATTACAATATAAATCTTTTTTATTTTTTTTCTCTTTATATGTTCTTGTTATCTACCTGAGTGAATCACATCGAGGGCAGATTTTGAATTTGCTTTCTAGTTGTTTTTTTTCTTGAATCAAACTTGTAGCGCAAACAAATAATGCACAAATAAACAATGGGTCTCAAGTGTACTCCTCTGTAGTCTTACTTCTATATTCAAGCGCATCAAAAAAATGTTGTTTTATAAAATACATTAAAAGTAACCACGAAGAATGCAAATGACAGTAGAACTAAATGGTGAAGAAATAGACACAAACCTGTTTCGACCTGGGGAACAAGGGGAGGGGAGATACGTAAACATAAGAGGCAATAGCGCAACAACAACAACAACAACACGTCGAGTCCATGGAACCGCGCCTATGTGGATTCATTCGGTATTAGGGGCAGGATAACACCGTGCCAAGGGCCTGGTATGACCTGCGGTCTTAGTTTAGGCATCTCTGCATTAAGTAAACAGAAACAGAAGAAACCAGTGATTTTATTAAAAATGTTTTTCTTCCAACGTTTGGACAACGATACAGAATCTAGAACAGCGGCGTTATCAAATTTGGACCTGGTTTGTGGCTGCATTATTAGTATGTATATTAAATGTTATATATAGGCCTTTCAGTTATACACTGAGAGAGTAAGAGAGAGAGAGAGAGAAAGAGAGAGAGAGAGGGAGAAAGAGAGAGAGAGAGAGAGAAAGAGAAAGAGGGAGAAAGAGATAGTAAGAAAGAGAAAGAGAGACAGAAAGAGAGAGTTAGAGAGAGAAAGAGAGAGTAAGAGAGAGAGAGAAAGAGAGAGAAAGAAAGAGATAGTAAGAGGAGAAAGAGAGAAAAAGAGAGAAAGGGAGAGTAAGAGATAGAGAAATAAAGAGTGAGAGAAAGAGAGAGAAAAAGAGAGAAAGAGAGAGAAAGAGAAAGTAACAGAGAGAAATAGAGAGTAAGAGAGAGAAAGAAAGAGAGAAATAGTAAGAGAGAAATAGTAAGAGAGAGATGTTGAGGCACTGCTCTGGGTCGTGCATCCATCCAGTAGGGGGGACTTCCGCAAAGTTGAACTTTTTGGGCGAGCTTTAAGGACGTTTTGTTATTAATGGTTACCAGTGACATTAAGACCCCCCCCCTCACCCCATCACCACCAAGGCTGGAATTTGGTTATTATAGTTTTACATAGTGGCTGGGGGGGGGGGATGCACATTAAATATGATTGTTTTGTTTGGATTCAACGGCGTTCTAGGGTAGGTGTCGTGGACCCGGGACAGCTCGATTCGGAAGCCAAGCGCTTTACAACTAAGTCACTGCACCTACATGCAAGCTTCAACCTATGCCGCAGCAGTGGGCCCGCAGTTTCACAACCCCTTTTTTTTCAAATTCTTGTTTAAAAAAAAAAATTGCTAAAAATTGGAATTTGTAGCAATCTTTCAAAAGGAAACGAAGAGGCAGTATGATAAATCTGTGGAGAACCCACACACTAACTGGAGAAATTGGTTCAATAGAATTGTGGACCATTCAATTTTTGATCTTTGCAGCCGAGATTTGAACATCTGAAATCAGGCCACAATATTTTTGTTGTCAACTTCAAGAGCCTTCGGCGTGATGAAATACGAAAGTTTGGAACGAGCTTTGAGCAAGCACTGACGTCATCAATAGACCAGTCAGCAGTGAGCAGAAATATGTGGGCGAGAATTAGATGAAATGGAATCTTTAAGGCATATTCTACCAAATACCGCTACAACACAGGTAGAAATTTTAGCTTATCTGTCCACTAAGGAAAATATACACTGCTTTTCCAAACTACTTTGTTGCACTCATAAAATTTTTAACAATATCGGTAACTGTGGCGTCTAGTGAAGAAGCTTCTCGAGCCTCAAATTAATCAAGAATTACTTGAGTCAACAGTTCCTAAGAGAGAGGTTGAACAATTTGGCCATTTGAGCGTGATCTATGTAGGAACCGGATTTTGATATGACTTCGCTTCACGTATGGGTAAAGTTAAATTGATCATGATTTTGTACTTAGAATGAGTAAAATGCAAAGGCGAATTTATTTTCTAAAACAAAATCTTAAATTTCACCCCGAGCAATCCTTTTTTGCATAGGGTCCGCCAACATGCCTCCGTAAACTTGACCTAATTTGACACTAGGCAAGTCCTCGCAGCGCAGAGTTGTAGTCCTAACGGAGCTGTTGTTTCGCTATTTATTTCATTGCACTAATTTTAATTATATTTTCAATCAAAAAAAAAATTGAGAGACTAATTTTCTAATGTTGAATTTCTGTTATCTATAAATAAATCCTACATTATACAATAAGAACTTTTTTTTGTGTCATTTAGATTTCCCTCCATTTTTTTAATTGGTCCAAATCATCAAATAGATGTGATTTAAATAAAGGGAGACAGCAAGGAGAATGTATGTATTTTTTTATAAAAAGCTAGATTTTTATCTAAATATACAATATTGTCTTTAAGTTTATGTCGGTTTTTTATATTCTAATACTGATATATCAGTTTTAAAAATTATTTTAAAAGAAAAAAAACATTGACTTAAAAAATATTTTTTATTAAGAAATATGAGTATACAAGAAAAGAAAGATGGCTTGCAGAATATTGTTGTATAAATATTTAATTAAATTCGCATTTTTCATTACAGTTACAACGCACTAATCTAATTTAACTATTACAAAGAAAAGAATATTTTAACTTCTATCATTCATAAATGGAAACACTATGTCATAATGCATTAAAGTTGAATTTACACTTACAGTGTTCTAACTAGAATATTAACCAAGTAAAATGACATTATTACCAATACATTACAAATTCATACATTTTAAAGTAAGAGGCGTCGTTTCATTTTACAACCTTTAAAATGTCAAACGTTTTCCAGAGCCTGTGTCAGCGACAATAACGACTTAAAGCTTAATCCTCCTGACTTGTACATTACGTAACAATAGGTTTCATCAAACTCTTATGATGACGCAAAACTCAGATCAGTAGTATTGAATGCTCGGTCGTTGGTTCGTAGCTTTAAGTAGCTGATACTGCTGGAACAGTCTTACATATTTTTTAAGGCAGCCAGGTCTGAATTCAATTCAAGCTGATTCATAAGTTTACAAGAAAGTAGAAAAAAAAATCAAATAAAACATAAATAATGTAAATTTTTATGTATTATTTTATTTATAACAATGAAACATGTTCCAAACATGATGTCTGATTGTCTATTTTTGAAAAGTACTTCTATGTGTGTATGGTACTTTTGGAAGCAGTCGCCAGGGTGCAATCCATGGTGACGTAGCTGACCCTACATTGTAAGTTTCACAGTAGAATATTGTCTTAAGCCCACTTCCATGTGTTTTTCTGTCACTGCAAACACTGCAGTCTTTAATCTGTTTAGAAAGTGAACTATGAAATGCTGTGAAAAACGAACTTGGTCGATCTATTTTATTTTTTTTTCGGAATAATTTCGTGTCAAGGTCCACCGGGTGGTACCCAGGTACCAGGTTCCATGATGGTAGGAGTTGGATAGCTCATTCTTCTCTCCCCTGAAGCTTTTATACCAGTATTTATTAATAGCACACCACTTTGTGGTTGCATCAGAATTTAATTCACCTGCAAAACCAAACCATCAAACTATATATACATACAATTACATCAGAAATACGCACAATCACTAAATAACAAGTAGGCTGGTAGGTTACTGTAACAATCAGTCTTTAGAAGTGAAGGTTGGTAGGTTGCTGTAGAAATCAGTCATTAGACGTGTAGGCTGGTAGGTTGCTGTAGAAATCAGTCATTAGACGTGTAGGCTGGTAGGTTGCTGTAGAAATCAGTCATTAGACGTGTAGGCTGGTAGGTTGCTGTAGAAATCAGTCATTAGACGTGTAGGCTGGTAGGTTGCTGTAGAAATCAGTCATTAGACGTGTAGGATGTCGTAAAAAAGAAATGTCAGTAGGCCAATACGATGATGTTGAAATCAGTCGGTTGGATGGTAGGGGCTACGGGAAATGTAGGCTAACTGGATTATGTAACAAGCAAAATAAAAAATACTAAAAAAAATAGAAAGCTCATAGAGTAATTGTATCAATTAGAATCAGTCAAGTACTTAAATATTTTATAGATCTAGACTAACAATAATAAATCTGTGCGATTAAAAACATGCTTATACTGTGTTTTTTTTTAGCGAATTGTTTACTTTCCCAATGCGCTATGATACTACACACACACTTGTCTGCACACGTTGGGAAAGGGGGAGGGGGAGAAAGAAGGTGCTACACGCGGAAATGTTACCGTGATCGCTTTTAAATGCATTTGATTCGAGCTCAAGCCTCTTCGAGTGAACACATTGACCACTGTGCCAACGAAGTGTTCATGAAAAAAGAAGTTTTTTTTAAAGTTATATATTGATAGTTTCAAGCATTTAGCTACTACCTAATTCTCTACACGAAGTATAAAAGGGGAATAATTCAACATATGCCACTTCATCTGTCAAGTACAATTTCTTTAGAAGGATGATGTAAGAATCAACCAGTAAATTGGTAGGACGATGTAAGAATCAGTCAATAAATTGGTAGGATAATGTAAGAATCAATGGAAAGTTTGGTAAGATGAGTTAAAAATCAATTTTTAGGCTGGAAGGATGATAAATAAAATTCTGTCATTTGACTGGTAAAATCATGTAAAAACCAGCCTGTAGTTTGGTAGGACGGTTTAGAAATCACTCATTGGGTAAATGGATTGATGGTAGGATCAGTCTGTGGTCTGATGAAGAAATAAACCAATATCTGGGTATTTATTACATACAAAAATATTCTTAAGAATAAAACTTTAGTTGAGAGTATTTATGTCCCTCCTGTTATGCCTGGGAAATTGTAGATTACTTAGCCGGAGGTTAGATTTGAGAAATGGTGGAGCCCTAAATAGAAAACTAAACGTTGTCGTCTGTACAAATATAGCCTTGGACGTGACATGGTTCTGTTTCGTTTGGTTTACCTGTTTTAATTCAGGGGCGAATCTCACAACATCATTAAGTGAAGAGAGTGTATTTGGATTTTCTGCCTGTCATCTTAACAATTCCACAAATGCTCGACCTGTACGGTGACATGCTGCACAACGCATAACCAACAGGGTATCTGCCTAGGGGTTTGCGGGTAGAGATTTGAACCTTTCAAGAAATGCCTTGTTACTTTTGTAGGTCGCTCGTTAATCGAGACCTGTTAGTAATTATTATTTTACACCTTATATAAGTCTAGATGGAGACTACGTTCCCGTGACTTAAATAATACATTCACTCTATGTATCGATGTTTGGATAATATATTTTCGAGAATTCTTTGATTTTTAAGAAATACATGGCTTCCTGCTTTTATTACAAAGCGTATATATACTCTTTCTTTCTACCTGTCTGGTACAAGCACTGTTAATATATTTATATAAGCTGGGCTTTTTTGTGACGGTACGCACCGGTACGGCGAGGCGGCACTTTTTTTCTAGTATTTTAACGTATATTATTAATTTTTAGTAGTTAAAAGTTAGGCAATCAACTACTGAGTATCGGCACCTAATCACTGAGGACCGGCACCTATTTTTATTTGACAAAAAAGCACTGTATATAAGTATAGCTAGATAGATAGATAGAGAAAGACAGAGAAAGAGAGAGAGATATATATGTTTTATAATATTTGCTTTTAGAAAACTGTACTATAATGACTAAAGTGTTAGGCGTACTAATACAAATTGCTATTTGTCAGCTGCCAAACATGAATTCGAAAAATGTGATAAAAAAGGGCGCATTGAAGTATAGTCCATTGAGGCAAAGCTTATGGTAGGCCTATGTACGGGCAGACGTCTCATGCTTCCCTTGACTTTCTTCCTAGGGGTTCTGGGACAGTTCTACTAACAAACTCCTTCCAGTTTTCCCGGTCAGCTGTTGTTCTTAGCAGGATAGGTTCTGGGACAGTTCTACTAACAAACTCCTTCCAGTTTTCCCGGTCAGCTGTTGTTCTTAGCAGGATAGGTTCTGGGACAGTTCTACTAACAAACTCCTTCCAGTTTTCCCGGTCAGCTGTTGTTCTTAGCAGGATAGGTTCTGGGACAGTTCTACTAACAAACTCCTTCCAGTTTTCCCGGTCAGCTGTTGTTCTTAGCAGGATAGGTTCTGGGACAGTTCTCCTAACAAACTCCTTCCAGTTTTCCCGGTCAGCTGTTGTTCTTAGCAGGATAGGTTCTGGGACAGTTCTACTAACAAACTCCTTCCAGTTTTCCCGGTCAGCTGTTGTTCTTAGCAGGATAGGTCCTGGGACAGTTGAACTAACAAACTCCTTCCAGTTTTCCCGGTCAGCTGTTGTTCTTAGCAGGATAGGTTCTGGGACAGTTCTACTAACAAACTCCTTCCAGTTTTCCCGGTCAGCTGTTGTTCTTAGCAGGATAGGTTCTGGGACAGTTCTACTAACAAACTCCTTCCAGTTTTCCCGGTCAGCTGTTGTTCTTAGCAGGATAGGTTCTGGGACAGTTCTACTAACAAACTCCTTCCAGTTTTCCCGGTCAGCTGTTGTTCTTAGCAGGATAGGTTCTGGGACAGTTCTACTAACAAACTCCTTCCAGTTTTCCCGGTCAGCTGTTGTTCTTAGCAGGATAGGTTCTGGGACAGTTCTACTAACAAACTCCTTCCAGTTTTCCCGGTCAGCTGTTGTTCTTAGCAGGATAGGTTCTGGGACAGTTCTACTAACAAACTCCTTCCAGTTTTCCCGGTCAGCTGTTGTTCTTAGCAGGATAGGTTCTGGGACAGTTCTACTAACAAACTCCTTCCAGTTTTCCCGGTCAGCTGTTGTTCTTAGCAGGATAGGTTCTGGGACAGTTCTCCTAACAAACTCCTTCCAGTTTTCCCGGTCAGCTGTTGTTCTTAGCAGGATAGGTTCTGGGACAGTTCTCCTAACAAACTCCTTCCAGTTTTCCCGGTCAGCTGTTGTTCTTAGCAGGATAGGTTCTGGGACAGTTCTACTAACAAACTCCTTCCAGTTTTCCCGGTCAGCTGTTGTTCTTAGCAGGATATCAAGGGAGAGGCCGGTCCATTCTTTTGCGATGTCCACCCAGCTTTTCTTTGGACAACGATTTCTTCGTACTCAATCCACACTAAAGGATGATATATGAGGGTCTTACAATATGAGCAGACCATTTGCGCTTTCATCTCTTCACAGTATTTCGAGGCTCCTCCTTTTTGCCAGCCAGAGCGTTCACATGGAAAAGTACAAACTTATTTATCTTCTTTGTCTGGTCTCTACACACAAAAAAACTAAAAAACAAAAAACAACAAACAAACAAGAAAAACATTAAAAAATACTTTTTTAATAAAATACCTCCATTATAAAACTTAAAATAAAATATTGAAAAAATACTATTTTGTTTAACTCAAATAGGGTAATGAATGCATGATGTTGACACCGCCAGCCTCTTGATCGAATGACTCTACCAATAGGGTTTGTTGCTGAACATAAAAATTATATATGTGTCAGACGCGAATAGCCCAATTTTCAGTAAAAGAAATTACAAAAGTCATTTCTCTATAGAAGAAATTACGAAGACTATATAAAATACAACCACAGACATATATATATATTACAATAAATCTAGGTTTTTGATTGCTAGTTACGATTTATTTAGGTAGGTGCTGTTTTACTATTACATACCAAGTATTAGAGTTTAGAAAAACCCAGGTTTGTTTCTTGTGCAACGCTATTAGCTAACACCTCATATCATCTCTCCATTAGTATATTTATGTGGTGGGTTGGTCACAGAACAAACTAAATGACATGACGAAGGCAACTCGTAGGACGATTCCAAACTGTTTATTATACATTAAAGACCTGCCAAAGGCAAACATAAAACATAATTACAAATGAACATAAACTAAACATAATTAATATGCCTAAATATTAGATCTAACGAAAAAACAAAAAAGAACATCTGATAGTGTGAACCAATCATCTCTTTGACAAACACAAGAGAGAGATATGGACACACCAACAAACAGTATACAAATAAAAAAAATCAACTAGTTATTCTACATAACACAAGCATACATTGTTTGAAGAGTTTCGCTCTTTCCTTTCCTTACAAAAAACTATAATTAAATATAACACATCTATACACTCACAAATATACTGTTTCTTAAAAGCCAGTATCTAAACACTTGTTGTAAAAATACATTTACAAGATGGACAGTTAACATTCTATAGAGAATACTAAATAAAATTACAATCTAATATGAATAAGTAAAATGTAATTACCTGCAGCCATACGTGAACACATGGTGTACAATAGGGAGTGGAGACGACGTAGCATACGGACACTACAGAGGCGAAAGATGCCGGTCGAATGAACTGCCCACATTGTCTGCCTTTTTATGCGCGGACACAAGGTGCCATCTATCTTATCTTATCTTATATAATACAGACGTTACTTCAAAAAAGAAGATGATTACGTCCTACGCGTCATGCATTTAGTCATGCATATTAACCAATGACTTAAATTCTGCCAAGTCACTGGTTTTTCTGGCTAGCTCAGGCAACCCATTCCATGCTCTAATAGCACTAGGGAAGAAGGAGTATTTGTACAAATTTGTCCTAGCATATGGGACGAGGAATGTGCCTTTATTTTTGTGTCTTTCAGAGTATTTTATTAAATTTTGTTTTTGTATTTGAAGATTATGTTTCAGTGTTTTATGTATAATTGCTACTTTACTTTTGAGTCTTCTAATAAACCCTAATGCTTTGTTTGATTTTTTTTTATAGTTTCATCAATATGTGGATTCCATGACAGTTATTCATTTATTTAGGTATTTTGAGTTTTTAGTCTGTGTTACTGGTTTGCCATGAATAAGATAAGTGGAATTAATTTGTTTTAGTTTTTTTGTTACTCTTAACAACTGACATTTTTCTGGGTGGAAAGACACGCTCCAATTTGATTCCCATTTCTGTAATTCATCTAATTCTCTTTGTAAAATATCTGTGTCTTGTATTGTTTTTTATTGTTCTATATATTATGCAATCGTCTTCAAATAATCTGACTTTTGTTCCTGAACTAATGCAATTTGGTAAATCATTTATGTAAATTAAAAATAGTAGTGGACCCAAGACTGTTCCTTGAGGTACATCTGAGTTTACTGTTAATGGTGTTGATTTAGAGTCATTTATTAAATCAGTTTGTTCTCTCCCTATCAGAAAATCTTAAATTCACTGATGCAGTGGACCATTAATGCCGAAATATTTTAATTTTTAAAGCAAACTATGGTGGTGAACCTTGTCAAAAGCATTAGAAAAATCTAGTAAGATAGCATCTATTTGTTCACTATTATCTAAACCCTTAGAAAAATCATCAATTAGTCCTATTAGTTGTGTTTCACTTGATCTATATTTCCTAAAGCCATGTTGGTATGGTGTGAGCACATATTGTTTGTCTAAGTGGTTTATGATGTTGCTACATATTATGTGTTCTAGGATTTTACATGTGATGCTGGTAAGTGATACTGGTCTGTAGTTTCCTGGGTCAGATTTTTCTCCTTTTTTAAATAGGGGGGTGACATTAGCTTCTTTCCAGTCCTTTGGTACTCTGCCCTGGTTAAGTGAAGCCTGAAAGAGTATTTTGAACACTGGGGCTAGCTCATTGCTTAGTTCTTTGAGTAATCTAGCTGGAATACCATCAGGTCCAGACGCTTTATTTGGTTTGGTGTTGGCTAATAGTTTTTGAATTCCATTTTCTTGTACTACTATATCTTCTATGTTGTCTACTTGGTTCAAATTCAGTAATATGTCTTTGTCTCCTGGGGCTGAGAATGCTGATGCAAAGTATTTGTTTAAGATGTTTGCTTTAGTTTCATTATCATTATGTATTATGTTATGTTCATCTTTTAATGGCGCTATGCCTGTAGTTTCTATTTTCTTAGACTTAATGTATGACCATAGGTCTTTGTTGTTATCTTTAGATATTACATTGTTTATGTATTCGCTCTGCAGCTGTCTGCTTACTTTTTGGGTTAAGTGTTTAATTTTTATATACTTTTTGTAAACTCTTTCTGCATTAGATTCTTTAAATTTTCTATATAGGTTTTCCTTCTGTTTATAAATCTTCTTTAGTCTATTATTAAACCAGCATTTATTTATTTTGTTTAATATGTATTTAGTTGGTATATGATTTTCTATAATGCTTTTAAGATGTTTTTTAATGAAATTCCAGAGGTCATCGACTAGTTTGTAAATGTCTTTTTCTAATAAGAATGTTTGTTGGATCTAGTCAATCTAGATCTATACAATATTCATTATAATACTTCTATTTATAATGACTTATTTAATAAATTAGTACTTAGACTTAGATCTATTATAGTTTATTAATAGATTTACTTTTCAATGCATAGACCTAATAATAAAATTGCAAATAATGTCTATAATGAGTGATTTTTTATATTTTTTTAAATAATAATAGGCCTACTAAATCTGGGTCTAGACTCTACTTAAATCTAGTCTAAAATAATGACTGTCTAAGACTCTAGATGATTGAGAAGTTTACATAGAGGTTTTTTTTAATAATACGGCATGTCGGCAGAAAGTATATAAAGTGCTTTTTTTTTTTTGTAAAAATAAAAAAGAGGCTCCGGTACTCAGTGATAGATTGCCTAACTTTCAACTAATAATAAATTAACAATTAACGTTGAATTACAAGAAAAGTAATCATTTTTCCCGACTTTGAAAAAAGGTGCCGGTACCCCGTACCGGTGCGTACCGTCACAAAAATATATGTATATCTCAATCTTCTTTCATTTAATTTTTTTTTTGCGGGGTTATTGCTACTTAATACATTGATACCGGATCGATTTAAATAGGGAGTAGGAATACAAGCAGGATTTCGAGCATTGGATAAATTTATTTTTTAAATACAAAGTTTTATGGAAGAGGCAATATATGAGTTGTTTGAAGTTTGTAACTTCTTAAATTCAGGCTAAAAATATCGAAGCCTACATTTGTACATTCATTTCTAAATAATTAGAAGAGATGGACTGACTCATAGTGTAGCTTGTGTACATCTGCAAAAACACAAACTCAGTTAGACTTTCAAAACTATTAAAAGAAAAACTTAGTGATTATTTAAACTGTATAATTCTACTATTATTCCTTTTTATAATTAGGATATAAACAAAAATTTGCCATATGACTTTGTCTAACAGAAAAAAAAAACTTACGTCTATTTATGCAGTTATTTTTAGTTACCTAGTAATATAAAATATATTGAACTAACACGTACATTCATCATAATACAGCTATGCGATTTTTCGTTTATAAACATAGCATTATTTAGGACCAATATTTTACAAAGGCTGGTTGGAGAAATCAGGTATACCCATTATGAGAAAAACGACCCCTTTACTCAAGAAAAAATTTAAGAAACTAGAACAGACACAAAATACAAAGATATATAAGGAAAAAAGCGACTTCCGGACCAATACTTTTTAATCAAAGAAACGAAACGGACTAGTCCAACAAACCCTATTAGGTCAGCGAGTATTGTATAAGAAACGAATTATTTATTGGTAACTTAATTACAAGTAAATCTCTGAAGATCTAGTTTAGATCCATATCTACTTCTAGATCTAGAACTTAGACGTAATCTATATTACATTTACATAAAAATATAAGCAAAGCTTAAATAATCTAGCACTAATGGCAATGAGCTAGCCAGGAAAACCAGTGACTTGGCACATTTAAGTCATTGGTTAATATGCATGACTAAATGCATGACGCGTAGGACGTAATCATCTTCTTTTTTGAAGTAACGTCTGTATTATATAAGATAAGATGATATAGATCTAGGCCTTTACATTTAGACTTATAGAAGACGATTAGCAAAATTTTCATCAACATTACTTTATTAAACTCTTGAATCAATGATGCCTTACTTCTTACTTTCAAAACCGATGTTGGCTCTAGATCTAAGTCTAGTATTCAAGACAAATTTACATTTTTTTAAAAATTATAACGGCCAAAGTAGAGTTTTCCCCATTCGGTTATACATCAACTGATAAGTTTCTAGAAAAATCGTTACAGCCGTTTTTGATATCAGCGTTCAGGTTTTGCCCAATTCCATGAAGTTCTGACTTGAATAGAGGTATTGTAATAAAGAGGCTGAAGTTTCTTAGACCACTGACCAAAGACAAAACACCTTTGAAGAATGCAAGTTTGGTGGGACCAACGTAATACTTCACATGTATGTCTACAGCTAAAGTATTTGTAAACCATTATCTGCTATACGCAAACTAATCAGCATAAACAACACAAGACTGCATCTACCCAAACAATAAATAGATGATAAGTGAAAGAAGGATGAGCTAAAAGACATTCAGAGGAATACAACATTCAATAGTTTACAAATACTTCCTGATTTTGTTGTTCCAGAACTAGTCTTAGGGTTGTTAGAACAAGAAGTACTTCGGGATGTTTGAAAACTGAAATATTCAGATCCGTGAACATATAGATGTGGTGAGAAGGTTAGACTCACCTTCACCTATCTCTTCATCTGTTGAACCGTGGAGGCACCCTCCATCTCTTAATCCGTTGAACCTTTAAGGCACCCTCCATCTCTTAATCCGTTGAACCTTTAAGGCACCCTCCATCTCTTAATCCGTTGAACCTTTAAGGCACCCTCCATCTCTTAATCCGTTGAACCTTTAAGGCACCCTCCATCTCTTAATCCGTTGAACCTTTAAGGCACCCTCCATCTCTTAATCCGTTGAACCTTTAAGGCACCCTACTTGATAAGTTGACCGTCTTTTTCCATTCTTCTCTGTCTGTTACTTTGGATAGAATCTTTTTCAATGACAGGCCCGTCCATGTTGATTTCATTTTGTCTTCCTATAACTTTGTCTGCTTCTTCGTTTTTTCCTGGTTCTGATCCCTGAAGATAATCTTTTGCAAGCCCCGAGGACCTTGTGATGGGAGATAATACAATCCGACTCATTCTGAACGTTATATGGCGTGGGTGAGGTAACTTGCCGACACAATCTTTCCTTTGTCAGCTCTATAGGCGTTGAGGTACTGTGTTATAGTGCACAGTACGTATGTTTATACATGTATGTTTTACAGTGAATAGGGTATAAATACTACTCTCTCTCTGTAGGATGTGTGGTTGTCATAAACCACTTGGCTAGCTGAAAAGCTCGAGTTTAAATCCCATTGGTTGCAAGGAATATTTCATTCCAACTTCTCCTGGAACTAAATTGCGTTTTAGAGAGAGACTTCCTTCAAATATATCCATGAAATAGTTTGGACCAAAGCTACGCAAAGTAATATATAGTCCCTTACTAGTCAGTAAAATAAATGGGCCTATCGTTCAACTGTCTTATTCCCGGATTTTATAAAGACGTTTAGTTTGCATATTTACTTCCTAAACCTACAACGACAGATATTTGTCATTTAAAAATCCGACATAAAGGATGTTCATTTATTATACACCAGTATAAAATGCTCAGACACAACTATAAAATCACATTTTTATCTCAATGCTGAAAAATTCTAATTCGTAGGCTACAAGTGCCATTAGAGCATGAAACCTAAATCAACCAGGTCTTTAATTAACTCTTTCTCTCCTAACTGACGATACCAACGTTGATTCCACCAGAATGAGGTAAATAATTACGGAGAGAAAAAGTTAACAAGCACCACTAGATGGACACATTAACATTGGCAGCATTAACGTCAAGACTCAGAAAGATGTACGTGGCACCCATACGACTGAGAAAACGTAAAATATTTCGCCTGAGAATGCGACATATGGTCCGGAAGCTGAAAATTGAGACTGGTAAAATTTGGTATCATATATCACCAGAGAATGCCAACCTGTCCTTCAAAATTGCTCCAACAAAAGGCCATAACAAAACACTGGCCCCATAACACCACTTTAAAAGACAAAAAAAAAAACTAGATGGAGAGCTGCCTGATCAGGCTACCACTGCGCAGTTCATTTCAGTCAGTGGTCAAATAGTCTGAACGCAGAAAAAGATAAGTTTCTTTTATATTCAGAGAGCCAGTAACTAGAGAGAGAAGAAGGTGTGGGATATGTGGTTGAGAGAGCAAAACCACTTGGCCTAACAAGAGAGCTCGAGTTGGTATCCCAACTGGAGCAGAGTTGTGTTTACTAAGCGCCTAAAGGCAGTACGGAAACCTTCTCCAAGATACTCTCTCCCCGTACTGGTCCACAAAAGAGATTGACCATAGCGCAAGAACATGCTATAAGCAGGAAAGATGCGATTCATAACTTTTTTTGTGTGGAACAAATTCAAAGCAAAGTGACTATACTAATCCAATGGGTAGTATTTAGAGATATCCAGAGAAGTTTCTGCTGTAGTATTTAGAGATTTAAAGAGATATCTAGAGCAATAAAAGATTTTCTGACGTAGTATTTAGAGAGTATCTGATAAAATAATTGGATAATTTGTTTCATTGATTCATCGGTTGCTAGGGACAATCAATAATTGGCGCGAAGTTTCAACTTGATCCGAGAATGTGGCAGAAATAATGTGTTCAAACTTTGTACCAGACAGACAGACAGACAGAGTTGACAGAACCTAATTAAAAAAAAAAGACTATTACGTTTACGCCTTGTTTCATTGTTTCGTCGACATGGCGAAAACAGGATGTGTGTGATCACTCGTTTTGTTTTAATATATTTTTTTTTACCTTAGAAGAACTCATTAATAATAGAACCACTATCATTTTCCATTGTATGCTGTGGATTTGGAAACTGTCCAACAAGAAAAAAAAATATCTAGGTTTTTTTTTTTACTTCCTGGATAATCTAGCTATTTTTTTATATTAGTAATAGAATGCACATATGTATTTAGTTACCTATATATTAACCAGAATTTCATAGAACGTAGGTTTGAGAACCGCGCACTTGCGACACGAAATTTTAAAAAAAGTTAACTCGGGCTAAGAGGAACGAAAGTGGAAATCAATAATCCTTTAATTAGCTTGTATCCTCCAGGTAATTAGGCCGGATAAACGAATCGTGTGATGAAATATTTAAGGTAGTTTTTAAAAGAAATTACACACGGAATGTCATTTATTTGATTGACATGTCGGGCTTTTGATGAAAGATTCTAAATTCAGCCCGTGGGAAAATTGAAAATATTTGGAACAAATTTTTCGGTCAGTTTTATTTTTATTAGTTTAACTTTAGGCATGTTTTAAGTAGTTTAAAGTAACTTATACACAAACATTTTTTTAGGCTTTTTAAGAAACACAGTTATAAGAATTTTAATTATTTGTAAACACTTTTATTATTTGTTAGAAAAGATCATTACAGTTAAGTTTCTTTAGGAAGATTAAAGTTTAAGATAATAGAAAACATTTTAATTTAAAGAATTGAACGTGAAGGATACTAGGAAAGGGAAATAACAAGTAAATTTGAGACAGTCAAATAGGAACAAAACCAAAAAGCACAAAGTCACAAAATCGTGGAAAAGAAATTAAAAACATAAAACAACATAAAAACCTTTGCAAGTGAAACAATACATTATTTTCCAAAGTGAAAGGACAACAACTTCTTGAGTAGCTTACGTCACAAGGTGAACTTTCAGTTATTACAGTGACAAGGACTTGAACAAAAATGTTGACTACTGTGTCAGTGTTGACAGTCAGCGTCATTTGCTTTGTCAGTGCCGGTGTCATACAGCCCACACAGGTAAGTCACCTTCATATCACCTGTACAAGGAAGAGTTGAAAGAATAGTATTGTTATTTTCATATAATACTCTTTTGTTTACAAACAAAACAGTGTAATCAGTTAACAAATGGTAGAATAATTCTAATCTTATCTAATAGTAAAATCACAATATCTCCCAAGCCCTAGAGGGTGGGATGAAGTGTATTAAAACACTACGTATAATATATTTCTATCGCCACGTCCTTTAATGTCATGTACATTATTTGTAAGATTTGTATTGTTTACTGTAAAGTGACAGTACACTATTGGGATATAAAAGAAAATGAGTTTGGATTTTGGATTTAACCCGAGCAACGTACGGGAACTACAGCTAGTACATTTTAAAATTAATTCGTCTTGGATAACAAAGAAAGTTTGTGTTATTACACGATATCTAAAAATTCTAAAATGCTTCTCCACTGGACAAGGAATATTTAAGCAATGATCTTCTTTTGATTTTCTAAAGCAGTGTTTCCCAAACGTGTTTCGCAGAACCCTAGAGCTTCGCAATGCCTAAATAGATGTTCTACGAACTACTGGGATAATTAAATAGTAGGCAACCACGTGAATTAATCTCTTTAAAAAATAAGCTATAGAAAACGTATGGAAGACACTGGCCTAAAGTATCGCAGTTTATTTTAAAGAATCTGGGGCGCTGTAACTAAGCAAAACTATGGTTACATGCTCGACTCATAAACATCATTACATTGTCCTAGTGGTATATGTAAACGACAAATCAATTAGTATATTGCACAAATATCTAATACAAATTAAATATCAAATGTCTTGTGTTAGATTTCTTTTGTTTGTTCTACATGTTTCAGATGTTCCTTAAGAATTGAAGGTTATCACAAACTAGCCCAAGCATCCCGTAGAAAAACCGGGGACTAGTGGCTAGCAGGGTTCGAATCCTAGTGGTATGACACGCCAGCGTGACAGTAAAACAAAACACGATCCACTGCACATTAGACCCTTACTAAAAGGGAATGATTTCTTTCAGTGGCAACAATGACGATAACCTCAATGCAGTTCCGAAAGTCCCCTATCAAAGTGATAAACATTTTAGTGGTAACGGCTCCTTCAGTCTTGCCCTGGTGAAACCGTAGGTCTAGCCCGACGAGGCAGTCATTCATACTCATAAAATGTATAGCCACGAACTGTGAAATTTATTTGGCAGTTGTTCGTGTTAGTTTAACGCGGACCCATAGGAACACACACTAGGAGCCGCCTCTGAGTTTGTGTTTCACACAAACTCTATAATTTTTTCTTTAAATTGAAAGGTTGTCCTGACTATTTAAGTCAATACATGGCTAATTAATTTCAATACATTGATTATTTTGTTCAGAATTTCAATACTCAAAAATAGATTCATAGCAGATATAGATATCATTCTACAAGGATATATGTGTTAGTTTATGGCCAAAACGTAAAACTAAGTTCAGTCGTAAAACTGATTCGAATTTAAACTCTAACAGCCATCTTCCAAAGACGACGACACAACCAACCATGACGCACGAAACCGACGCCTGAACGTCACGCTATGCGACGATGGACATTCCACTGAGGTTTACCTAGGCAACCAGACGACAGTGACCGTCAGGAGTCCGAACTACGGAGACGGAGAGTATCCTGACAACGCCAGGTGCATGGTGGTGTTCCGCACCAGTGACCAGGCCATGATGGTGCTGCTTCAATTCAAGTGAGTGGACTATGTGGTTTTTTCAATCAGTGGCCTATATATGTTTGTATGTCGCACACTCACAAAGTAAAGTGCCCATTTAATATTTTCTAATGTATAGGGCAATTCATGTAACATTTATCTGTTTCTTTTGCTGACGGTTAACTAGGGTATCACGTGACTAACACTACGACAGACATTACTTCGTAATATGTAGTGGGGAAATATAAAGTAACTTACTTGACAGTAAATCACTGTGCAGTGTCTGGTATAGTGTGTGTGTGTGTGTGTGTGCATGCGTGCGTGTGTGTGTCTGTGTGTGTGTGTGTAAGAACAAGAAAGTCAAACTTACAGAGAAAACAAAACAAAGCGTTGAAATAAATTACCCCTAAATTTTATTTTGTTTTTCAAAGTTCGTTTGACCTTGAGATGGCCTTGGATTTCGGTTCCTGTGATTATGATTGGCTGTGTGTGAATGGCGTCAAGTTCTGCGGTGACTGGGCCTCCAGGAGAGTGTTTGAGTACCTCGTGCCAGCTCACAAGACCTTCACCTTGTACTTCTCCACAGATGTCGCTATCACCAAAACTGGATTTGAGGTACAGAGCCAAAACCTTTCTTTAAGTAATCCAAATACTCTTATATTAGTATCTGTAACATTGTATGCGAATTACTCTATCTGGTCTTCCCCGCGTAAACGTTTTAACCAGTTTCATTAGAAATGTTGAACAATTTAATTGAGTGGTAGTATGTTAGGTTTTTAACCATCAAATCTTGGTTGAAATTTTGCCATTTATTGTGACTTAGTGTTCTGTTCATCTCTAATAGGTACCCAGCTTTAGTCTGGTGGAACATTGTGGATTTTTTTTTACCATTTTACGTGTTGTGAGACATTTTTTTTCCTTTGTAACCTCTAATGTCTATAAAGAGACACATCTACTGTTACAAGCTAGGGCTTTGTAATCTTACTTGTAGTGTGTTAACCATTTTTCCAGAACCATTCCTTTAAGCTTGCCCTACATGTTGCCTATTCTGTGCCCTTTTTTTCCCAACTGTCGGTGTAAATCTTGAAAAGCGTTGTGCTTACATGCATTAGTGTAATGACTTACACAACATCATCATAACCCACTGGACGTAAAAGGTGGCTAGAAATAGAGGAAGAATTGTTTGATTTACTCTGACGGACAATTCATTTTAGGGCCTTTTACTTGCTGCTCCAGTTCTGAGTTCGGGCTTCCGTGAAGATAATTTGCACTAATTTGCATAGCATTTTTATTAGCGGCCCCCGAAAGGAGAAAAGACGCTATTAGTTTTGTGTGAAATGTCTGTCCGTCTGTCCGTCCGTCCCGATTAGATCTCGTAAACTAGAAAAAATAGTGAAAATCCGACATCACAATATTTTAGACCATTCAAAGTTCTGATGCAACGGCTACTTTTTTCTTTTCTGAAAGCGAAAAATCTAATTTTTAAAATCTCTTGTGCAAGCAGTTTTTTCATAAAAATACACCACTTTAACAACTATTAACTATTAAACACTCAAGCACTTGAGGCTCTCAATTAAAGGAGACTACAGTTTTCCACAACTCTCGACTCCATCAGCTTTCAAAACTAAAATACTTAATGTCATTATCATCAAAGCCCGGCCGTTAGTTTGGCTTCAAACGTTCGGCAGATAAAAGCTCAGCCTTGTATCCTCCGACAATGTGTTCTAAGAACTATATTTGTGGACCCTCTCCCCTCCTCCCCCCCCCCAATTTTTTTATTTTATTTAATTAATACTTGACGATCGTTTCATAATTTGTTTCATAGTAAATTGTAATCTAAGTAATGGACATTTTATTGACTGTTCCAAATTTAAATGTATATCAACTCTGGTACAAATATGCTTGTTATAGCACGTCAGACCAAAAACAAAATTATGAAAATAATAATTTTCCTATGGTGTTAGGTAACCCTGGCTAATGATCATTCGACCCCTAAAGGGGTCGCCACCCATAGGTTGAGAACCCCTGTTCTAAAGCAATAGAATTATAAAAAATCATTCGGTGTTACTTTGAACTTGACGAAAAGCTGAATAACCTATAATCGAAAAGCTTAATCAACTAAATAATTTTAATTAAAAAGAGGTAATTATTTAATAACGTTTATATAGAAAAATGGAAATAAATCTAACGATGTTGGTGACTGTAAATCTGCAGATCTTTCTCTTATTCACTTTTTTTAAAGTACGTTTTATATTTTGGTTTTTGGATTTGACTCCATTTCATGAAAATCTCCACTTCTTGGGTTTAATAAGCGTTTACAAAAGTATACATTTGATCACAAATTATTCATATCCAATCATTCTGTCACCAGGCAGTGCTTGAGGCCTACCACGCCACTAACAAGACCGTCAATATCCCCACATCTGGCTCAGGGTCCAGTGAGAAGCAAATCACATACATCACGACTGCTTTATCACGTGACTTCACCGAGAATTACAAGGACAAGTGTAACAGAAGTGGTTACTACAGTATATTTTTACCTGATGCTACCTCCATGCCATCGACGGTACAATTATATTCAAAATTTAATAAAATACTCAGAAAGACACAAATATAAAGGCACATTCCTCGTCCCATATGCTAGGACAAATTTGTACAAATACTCCTTCTTCCCTAGTGCTATTAGAGCATGGAATGGGTTGCCTGAGCTAACCAGGAAAACCAGTGACTTGGCAGAATTTAAGTCATTGGTAAATATGCATGACTAAATGCATGACGCGTAGGACGTAATCATGTTCTTTTTTGAAGTAACGTCTGTATCATATAAGATAAGATAAGATTCTAAACTTTTGTTCATTTATTTATTTAAATCAGTGGTTCCCAAACTATTTTGTCTCGTAGACCTCTTGCCATGTTTTCTGGTTTTCGGTAGACCCCCTTGCTTAACTTAAACAGGTACTGAATTTTTGCAAATTCACCGACTCCAGTTTTTAAAGTAATTTCTAAAAATAAGTAATTTAAAGCTACTTATTAAGTTAGAGAGATCTATCTTTTTATGGGTAAAATTCAAATTTATATCAATTCAAATAACAATTGATATGTATTACTGGAACCACCAAACACAATGGAAATGTGTGTTGTTGTTGTTGTTTTTTTGCAGGTTCATCATCCGTTGCTACGGATATTTTTCATATAGGAATTAGTTTTTCTATGAAGTAGTTCTTCAAACAATAAATCTCAATTAATTTATTAATTGGCCTTAAGTATCACTTCAAAAGTTTTCGTACAGAGCAGTTTCTTGTGTATTTGTTCATCTTTCACGTCTGCCTCAACTATTGGGTCCGCGGAAAAGGAGAACGGGCGAAGTAACGGGCGTCCAAACCAGTAGGCGTCAGGCAGGAGGGACTCATTGCAAACCAGTAGGCGTCAGGCAGGAGGGACTCATTGCAAACCAGTAGGCGTCAGGCAGGAGGGACTCATTGCAAACCAGTAGGTGTCAGGCAGGAGGGACTCATTGCAAACCAGTAGGCGTCAGGCAGGAGGGACTCATTGCAAACCAGTAGGTGTCAGGCAGGAGGGACTCATTGCAAACCAGTAGGCGTCAGGCAGGAGGGACTCATTGCAAACCAGTAGGTGTCAGGCAGGAGGGACTCATTGCAAACCAGTAGGTGTCAGGAAGGAGGGACTCATTGCAAACCAGTAGGCGTCAGGCAGGAGGGACTCATTGCAAACCAGTAGGTGTCAGGCAGGAGGGACTCATTGCAAACCAGTAGGCGTCAGGCAGGAGGGACTCATTGCAAACCAGTAGGCGTCAGGCAGGAGGGACTCATTGCAAACCAGTAGGTGTCAGGCAGGAGGGACTCATTGCAAACCAGTAGGCGTCAGGCAGGAGGGACTCATTGCAAACCAGTAGGTGTCAGGCAGGAGGAACTCATTGCAAACCAGTAGGCGTCAGGCAGGAGGGACTCATTGCAAACCAGTAGGTGTCAGGCAGGAGGCACTCATTGCAAACCAGTAGGTGTCAGGCAGGAGGGACTCATTGCAAACCAGTAGGCGTCAGGCAGGAGGGACTCATTGCAAACCACCTAGCAAGGGGTAAAACTGAATTCAAACCTCTATGTCGTGGGTCAACCTCGAGGAAAAATAAGGAGCAGAAGACACTTAGGCAGTAAGCTGCACACAGCGCTACACCCTGCCAGAGCCTGCGAGGCCACTTATCCCAAACTGTATATGTTGTTTGCAAAGAATTACATATAACTCATACCACCGATGTGCCTACTGTATTGTTGCTTTAAGAAATTTGTTTAATAATATCACATGTACGATTGTGTGAAACAGTTTTTAAAACTACTATAACAGCTGGTAAAATTAATGTTTTATCTATTGTTTTCCGTATTCGGCTATATGTAAAGAGATCTTGTAAGACGCTCTCTATGATGTGAAAAAGATTTTGTGGGTCTATTTTGAACTTTATGTTTGAGAGTTCGAAAGTTTTGATCCTCCAGTGTAATTAGTTTCATATCGTCATTAAAAGTCACTTAGTCCACCGCATGTTTGACAAGGAAGAAATGAATCCCAATTTTAAATACCCAACGTTGTTTAATCTATATTTCTTTTTGTTACATGAAGAAAAGAATTAAACTATTTAAATATGTATTGAAATTAAATATAACAAATTTTCTTTCGGATAGCTGGATAAATATTGATAGGGTTAACTAAGTTACAAATCATACATTAGTGTAGAAAGTAATTAGATTGATGAGATGTGAACATTAAAGTCACGACCTGCTTAAATTAAATCCATTTTCGTAGACCCTCATGGACATCTTATAGACCCCCAATTTATTTTTTCTTACGTAGACCCCTTAGAACTCTTCGTAGACCCCTGGGGGTCTATATAGACTACTTTGGGAATCACTGATTTAAAGCATCCATTGCTATAGTCACCAGCTGACCCAATCACAAAAACTCACGTTAAGTAAATTTTATTGTATCTATGGAAGTCGACTTATGAAAATTTGTTTAATAATATCACATGTACGATTGTGTGAAACAGTTTTTAAAACTACTATAACAGCTGGTAAAATTAATGTTTTATCTATTGTTTTCCGTATTCGGCTATATGTAAAGAGATCTTGTAAGACGCTCTCTATGATGTGAAAAAGATTTTGTGGGTCTATTTTGAACTTTATGTTTGAGAGTTCGAAAGTTTTGATCCTCCAGTGTAATTAGTTTCATATCGTCATTAAAAGTCACTTAGTCCACCGCATGTTTGACAAGGAAGAAATGAATCCCAATTTTAAATACCCAACGTTGTTTAATCTATATTTCTTTTTGTTACATGAAGAAAAGAATTAAACTATTTAAATATGTATTGAAATTAAATATAACAAATTTTCTTTCGGATAGCTGGATAAATATTGATAGGGTTAACTAAGTTACAAATCATACATTAGTGTAGAAAGTAATTAGATTGATGAGATGTGAACATTAAAGTCACGACCTGCTTAAATTAAATCCATTTTCGTAGACCCTCATGGACATCTTATAGACCCCCAATTTATTTTTTCTTACGTAGACCCCTTAGAACTCTTCGTAGACCCCTGGGGGTCTATATAGACTACTTTGGGAATCACTGATTTAAAGCATCCATTGCTATAGTCACCAGCTGACCCAATCACAAAAACTCATGTTAAGTAAATTTTATTGTATCTATGGAAGTCGACTTATGAAATGTTAAACTAGTCTATGTAAGTCAACAATCTGATCTTAACAGATTTAAATTGTTTTACTATAATTGGTCATGAATGAATGTATGTAAAAATATGTTATGCTATCTCTCCCTGGTCTCGCCAACATCCAGTTATCATGGTATTTCTTTCTTGTTCACAGCGTCTGCCCTCATCACGGACGACCAGGCGATACTGACCGACAACATGACGTCCCAAACACAAATGACGTCACGCAAGAACTCAAAACCAAGTTCAATAAGACAGTATTCCAATTAATGTTATTACCTCGATTGACATTTCCTCCACAACTTGATCTAAAATATACAATAAATATGATCTCAGAGTATATTCTAATGACATATCGTGTCGGTGATTTAATAGCTGAATGTATTAGACTTGGTATTGACTTTGGTGTTCCTAGAAGTTCATAGTATTTCTTTGCTCAATGTGGTGATATCATTTTGGACATTTATAAATAGAAGAGTATTAAATAGAAGAGTATTAAATAGAAGAGTATTAAATAGAAGAGTATTAAATAGAAGAGTATTAAATAGAAGAGTATTAAATAGAAGAGTATTAAATAGAAGAGTATTAAATAGAAGAGTATTAAATAGAAGAGTATTAAATAGAAGAGTATTCAATAGAAGAGTATTCAATAGAAGAGTATTCAATAGAAGAGTATTAAATAGAAGAGTATTCAATAGAAGAGTATTTATTAAATAGAAGAGTATTAAATAGAAGAGTATTAAATAGAAGAGTATTTATTAAATAGAAGAGTATTAAATAGAAGAGTATTAAATAGAAGAGTATTAAATAGAAGAGTATTAAATAGAAGAGTATTAAATAGAAGAGTATTAAATAGAAGAGTATTCAATAGAAGAGTATTCAATAGAAGAGTATTAAATAGAAGAGTATTCAATAGAAGAGTATTTATTAAATAGAAGAGTATTAAATAGAAGAGTATTAAATAGAAGAGTATTAAATAGAAGAGTATTTATTAAATAGAAGAGAAGAGTATTAAATAGAAGAGTATTAAATAGAAGAGTATTAAATAGAAGAGTATTAAATAGAAGAGTATTAAATAGAAGAGTATTAAATAGAAGAGTATTAAATAGAAGAGTATTCATTTCAATGAATTGAACATTCTCAACGTTTTGAAGTAATAGAAAGAGAGTTAAAAAGTCAAGGTGGCAGATCTGCATTGTTCGGTTTCAGACGTTTTAGGCGTCCATAATGAATAAGATTATTACGTCCTTGCCCGAAACTCCCGCAGAACGGTGAGGAATGGCGGCGGGCAAGGTTCGAACCTGAGACCACCTAGACGACAGCCCAGAGGGAATATTTCAAGACCAAGCAGCGATACTGCAGAGGATGTAAAGTTATATAGGATAATTTTTACACCAAAAGTCTAAAACACCAGGTTTATAAAAAAATTATTTTATTCTTGTAGGTGTAAGTACCGGTATGCAAATTATTTTAATCACTTAAGAACAATGCTATTACGGAGAGATAGAAAATACGAAAGTAGTTCTTTTATAAACAAGAGATTGAAACTAATGCCGAGTCTGGCAATTAGATTCGGTTGACCTCTCATTAAGACCATGCGATATATTTGTTTACTCACTAAGACCAGGTCGCCACCTGACATGTCATGGCATCAGGACAAATTGACATCGTCTTTTGTGACCATGACACCGTTAAGCATCTGCTGGGAGCCAACTCTGGACCCGTTGTAGTTTTTAGACAGTGTTACACAAGTCAGATCAGCACTGCCATAGAGGCTGTACTGGCACCGGAGGTCAGTGGTGCACCTGGCGGCACAGTCCAGCAGTGAACGAGCCCAGCCTGACCATAGAGGGTCAGAGAAAGTGATGTGTTGCCGGGTTTCAAGTAGCATCTCGTTGTAGACACTGGAATCTGAAAGAATGTAGGAACAAAAAAATATAAAGACATTATTTCTGAATTCTAATATTTCTGATAAACATTGATCCTAATTTCTTGTGTCCACCTAAACCTTCTTTTATGAAACTAAATAGCACAAAACAAATTTACAAGAAAATCACAATTTACTTTGGGCCTTGCGCCTTGTTACAGTTAGATAGCTACATATCTTCACGAAGTCTCCTCAATAGAAACATGCGCGTAAAATAAAGCAAATATTTCTTATAAAAACTTTACAATAAAACGGCGCTTTCGTTATTCAAAACAATAACTTTGATTATCTTACTTAACAGTAACTGGTACGCCTATTTTGCGCGAGAAGTTCTGACGATAATTAAACGAACACAAAACTTTCTATATAAACAGTTTGTTTGGTCACTATACCATACTATGGTACATAAAGTTTACATTCTACCCCCCCCCCCCCGAAATAAAAGTTTTAATAAAGTTTGAGACTATTTGATAAATACATATTGCAAACTATGACAGCTCAGATTCTTAAGACGATATTGACATGCTCCCCCTCCCGGACAAAATGTTGTTGGTATGTCACTGGATTGTAACAGTGGATGTGCAAAACGTTTAGGATGTTTTAATTTTCTAGCGGCCCCAGAAAGAAAATAGCAGCTATTAGTCTTGTGTAGTCTGTCTGTACGTTTGTCCATCTGTCTGTTTGTCCAACCAGCCCGATAAGATTGCAAAAACTAAAAAAGATATTGAAAATCTGATATCATGATAGTCTGGGTTGTTCAAAATTCTGGTGAAGCGGTTACTTTAAAAAAAAATTAAAAATGCAAGCATTTCTTTCCTAAACTACATCATTTTTAGAACTATTTACTTTTAGTGGTTAACAACGGGAAAAAGTACTCTAATGTTTCACTGTATACACGTACACACGTACAAAAGTCCATTTTCATGTAAGTCATTATTAGAACGAAGGCAAGGGACCTCCTCAAGTTGGCCCAAGACCCCTGCTTACGGCCTCCATATACCTTAACTAGCACTGGTGTTAGTGGTCAGTAGAATGCTTACAGTATAGCTACAAATTGTAACTGCATTCTTCGATAGAGGTCAATATGGCTGTGAAAGTTGTGCCTTGAACGCTAAGGCTGAAAGAGAAATGCAAAACTTCGAGAGTTAACGCTACAGCGTGCTGGGTAAAAGAGACCAGGAAAATAAAACAAATAAATTTGAAATTGTACAAGTCAACACTGACTGGCAAAAAAGACGAACTGTTTAATACTACGAAGTGACAAAAGCTGAGCTGGTTTGATCCTATTGCAAGACAAGTCATCCCTCAAGGTACAGTGGAGGGAGCTGGAAGAAATGTTCGTCCATAGCGTCGTCCAAAGAAAAGCTGGCTGGACAACGTACAAGAATGGATCGGAATTTTAATACGGACAGCTGCTGATTGGAAAACCGTCCACGACACTTGTACGAAAATCAAGAGACGAAATGGGAGTTAAATGAAAACCTGGTGTGATCTTACATCATATTTTATCATTTCATTTTGCAAAGAAAAAACTATTTAGAATTATATTTTAAAATTTTGCTCTTAGATTCTAAACACATAATATTTTATCGTTTTATTTTGCAAAGAAAAAACTATTTAGAATTATATTTTAAAATTTTGCTCTTAGATTCTAAACACATAATATTTTATCGTTTTATTTTGCAAAGAAAAAACTATTTAGAATTATATTTAAAAAAAAATAGCTTTTAGATTCTAAACACATAATATTTTATCGTTTTATTTTGTAAAGACAAAAATGCTTAGAATTATTTAAAACACTATTTACTTTAAGATTCGGAAGAAGTATTTGGGATGCATGATTGGCCGATATAAGCGGTGATCCTAATACAATCAGTCCATCAATCACGAGCATACAAGACTGCATATACTGTGTTTCGCATGCCATCCAATATTGACGAGCTAATTTAAATTTCATGCCATGTTTTCTAATAGCCTTTTGTCACATCGAACCTTGTGGCGCCCTCCCATGATGAATAACTGAGCCCTTGTTAGCTTACATTCAGTCTTGTTCAAACAATCGATCTACTTGGAATAAGTGATCCACTCCTCCCAGAAATCATAAATTGATCTCTCCTTTTCGGTCAATATCTATTATTTGCAAGAACTCAGTGATTCAGCTTTTTCTCAATAAAGTCTTTAGAAATACTTAAGAATAAAAATTTGGCAAAAAAAAACGTGATTTGTATCTATTAATCATTTACAGAGAAGAAAAGTAAAAAAAAGTATTGACAGTTTCTGTTTTGCTAAGAATTAGCCATTCTAAAAGACCACAGGCTATATGCAAGGAATTTAAAAAATACTTTTGAAATAGAGGGCGCGGTGGTCGAATGCTTAAGTGCTTGGCTTCCGAACCTGAGATCATGAGTTCGAATGTTGGTGAAAACAAAGATTTTGAATTTCTGGATTTTTAGGGCGCCCCTGAGTCCACCCAACTCTAATGGGTACCTGACTTCAGTCGGGATATGTAAAGCCCGTTGGTCGTTTTGCTGGCCACATAACACCCTGCTGGTTAACCGTTGTCCAAAGAAACAGATGACCTTAACATCATCTGCCCCATAGATCGCAAGGTATGAAAGGGGGAAACTTTTTATTTTACTTTTTAAAAGGCTTAAAAGGATTATCTTATGGGAAATAACTCCACATTTACAGCCATCTAGCTCAACACTGAAAGAATTTTTTCCTTTTTCGATATTAAATAAAATTGATTTACTTAACTTCTATCACTAATTAATTTTTTTTATTGATTCATGTGCAATAAACAAATTGTACAAAGCTTCAACTTGATCCGAAAATGGAAATTGGGAGAAACTAAAACGTTTTCAGAATATGCAAGTAAACATTTCTATCAATTTGAAAGGAAACAAAGATATATCATACTTTTGACAAATAGCGCTAAATGCGTTCGAACTTCAATTATACACAACGTAACCAGATTTGAGGCGAAGCGTACACAGGTGGAATACTGGTTTGAGTAAAAGAGGTCTGCATTCCTTGTGAAACCCTAAGATTTGAACCTATTCACTCTACGCGCATCCAACTTCTTCATAGTTCAGCTGAAGAATGTATTTAAAACAAAATAATGAATGAAATGAAAGTGCTGACAACACACTTACAACGTCCACAGACTGCCATAAAAATGGCGGAACAGCTCCACGTGCCGAAATTCAGGGTAGTTCTAATTCGGACACACTTGTCTGTGGGCATGTTGTCAGGTTCCCCGGTGTTCCATGCAGCCCACGTGACGTCGACACCTGGCAAAATAAATTGGCTCGTTAATCCGTGGTATGTTAAACATGGCTTAAGTCTCCAACTGGTAAATCGAAAGAACATTACGGAAGTCAGTTGTTGGAATAGTCTCATATATTAAGATTTAGCTATGTATGAGACAGAGTTATAATAAACATGTCTTCCCCCACATACTATTTTGTTTCAATAAGCTAAGGAGCTTGTCATGTTGCTAGCAATGCCATTGAAACCTCTCTGTTTTTCTTTGTAGAACTGCATAGGCTGAAAGACAAACCCAGATTAACACTAGAATCTCAACCCAGATTATCCTTTAAATGTTAAACAAGATCTCAACAAATCACAAATTCCAGAATTCAATAATATGTATGTTTTGTTTTAGTCAAGTGCGGACTGGATGAATTCCACATGGGGACCTGTATGGTTCAATCCAAAGTAGAACAGAAAGTATCATCTGGCTTACTTTAAAACAACAACAACAACAACAACAACACATTTTCGTGTTGTTGAAACTATTACAGAGAAGTGTTGTTAATACATCTCGACTAAAAATGACAGTTGTGCAGTGATGTACAAACTACGGCCCGCGGACCATGTCCGGTCCATCAAAACTTCTACCCAGATTGCATAATTAAGCCGCAGAGGTTCAGTTCATTTTGACTCGACGAGTTTTCTGTTCTGCTTTTTACCTGTGATTGCGGCCTGTTAAACGTATGAGGAAATGTAATGGCCCCAAGCCAGGAAAGTCTAGACACTACTGATAGTGAAGTTCATAACTTACGAGTCAGTTTTAGGCGAATTTCTTTTATGTCTCTTTTTAATTCTTTGTTTTTTGTTTTGCTCTCCATCTCCCCGTGACTCTTTATATTACGCTCTCTTTCTCTTTCTTTTTCATCTTGCTCTTGCTGAGAGGCCAAAATGGCTAAGGCTAGGACACCTAACAAGGGGGCTCGAGTTTGAATCCCCTTTCTCAAGCAGAGTTGTGTTTGCTTGGTGCCTAAAGTCTGCACGGAAACCTTCTCCCCGATTGACTCTCTCTGTGCAGGTCCACAAAAGAGATTGGATCATAGCGTACCGATCTTGCTACAAGTATGAAAGTTGAGTTATATTAAAGTATTTATTTTCTCTCTCGTTCTTTCCCCATTCTCTCTCTCTCTGTCTGTGTCTCTCTCTGTCTCTGTCTCTCTGTCTCTCTCTGTCTGTCTTTCTCTCTGTCTCTCTGTCTTTCTCTGTCTATGTCTCTCTCTGTCTGTCTCTCTGTCTGTCTCTCTCTGTCTCTCTCTGTCTCTCTCTGTCTCTCTGTCTTTCTCTGTCTATGTCTCTCTCTGTCTGTCTCTCTGTCTCTTTCTCTCTGTCTCTCTCTGTCTCTCTCTCTCTCTGTCTCTCTCTGTCTCTGTCTCTGTCTCTCTGTCTCTCTCTGTCTCTCTGTCTCTCTCTGTCTGTCTTTCTCTCTGTCTCTCTGTGTCTCTCTGTCTGTCTTTCTCTCTGTCTGTCTCTGTCTCTCTCTCTGTCTCTCTCTGTCTTTCTCTCTGTCTCTCTGTCTCTCTCTGTCTCTCTGTCTCTCTCTGTCTGTCTTTCTCTCTGTCTCTCTGTGTCTCTCTGTCTGTCTTTCTCTCTGTCTCTGTCTCTCTCTGTCTATGTCTCTCCCTTTCTCACTCTCTTTCTCTCTATTTGACTCTCTGACAGACAAAATAATCAAATTCTAATTAAAAGCTGACTCCATCATATAGATCTATATGTCTATGTCAAAAACATACAATCTATAGCAAGTTTATATTGATCATTTAAATATTTCTAAACAATACTCGTTTCTCCCCTCATTATAAATCGAATCCAAAAATGAACTTCACTAATCATTCAATAAGATCCTTTCGGCCATTTTTATATTGAACTACATCTTCAGAACAATCACTTCATTGAATACACAGAAATATTGACAATGTAACAATAATAACATTCATAAATCTCCGTATCCTGTGGCATCGTGTCGTGACTTCGCCCAACAATACAATAATATCGGCAACACTTGCGACACGCACGGAGATAGTGTTGAGATTGTTAATAGTTTGTAGTACATAATTTCTGATATTCATGCTCAAACTATTGAAACCTGCTATTTGTTCTGCTTCAGTAAACCACTTCGATTGTCGTTTCTGAGTTAATTTGTTTCCACTCAAACTATATCTGTAACCTTGGCAAAACAAATAACGAGGATTCCCCTCTCACCACCCCCCCCCCCAAAAAAAAAAGCTCTAATAAAATTATATTTAAAATGTTTCATAAAGTACAAATATACTATATATTTACCAAATACCACCACAACTGTCGTATAGATCCGCATGAAATTTCGTACACAGGTTCCTTTAACCTTACAGGTGCTCACTAAGAACCGGAGTTCACCTATTCGTAACCTGACGACTGTTATGCGGGAAAAAAACTCAAACTTTCTAACAAGCTTTGTATTTTATTTTTTGGTATTTCCCCAAAAAGGCTGCAGTCTAAATCTTTACAAAAATATCACTAATTCCTTATTTTAAAACAATTTATTTTTCTTCCCCCCCCCCCAGTCTACTTATTTTACAAGTCATTTTTCGTTTCCTTTTAGACGCGGTCGAATTAAAAAAAAAAACATGATAGGATTAACAAGATAGATCTAAAGTCTTTTTTATTTCTTTTTTTTTTTGAGAGAGGGAGAGACAGAGAGAGAGAGAGAGAGAGAGAGAAAGCAAGGAATGGTACTTTGTAACACTGTCCAAACCCCCCCCCCTCCCCCACTAAGGTGCAAATAAACGATTACAATTGAATACAACCGAATTGATCTTTTGTTTGTTTTATTGAGAGACTACAATCCCAAAAGAAAGGGGAACGGGACGGTGTACGTAGGATTCACTTTTTTTTGTGTATTGTGTGCCGTTAAGTAAATGTTACTGAAATATGCGGGCCCAAAATCTGAGAGCGTCGGGGATGCATTATGAAGCGGGTCCAAATCAAGTCAAAAGTCTATGTCGGAGAAATTTCGGTGCGCAGGTAAAACAAAGTAAAATTTTGGTTCCAGAGAGCGAAAAGAGAGAGAGAGAGAAGAAAAGAGAGAGAGAGAGAAGAAAAGAGAGCGGGCAGTGAAATTTCAATGTAACAGAGACACTCATTCACGGGC
Source organism: Biomphalaria sudanica (assembly GCA_036873155.1). Classification (NCBI taxonomy): domain Eukaryota; kingdom Metazoa; phylum Mollusca; class Gastropoda; family Planorbidae; genus Biomphalaria; species Biomphalaria sudanica. The sequence goes on along the minus strand of JAZGLO010000509.1, from coordinate 1,415,417 downwards.
TAAAAAGTATGTTAAATCGTTAGAATGTGAGCCTTTTATTAAAATTTGCACACAAAAAAGGGGGGAGGCGTTTTCCGGCTATAATAAACAATTAAAAGCACGAGAATAAATCAACGGGCATAGCCGGTGTATAGGCCTACTTTTAGTTCAATAATATTTTAACCAAATCTAAATTCTTTATTTTACTTATTAAGCCCCCGGGGGGAGAGGCATTGTTAACTCTATTGCCATCAATATAATTCTCCTCGTCGCTTAAGAGTTTGGACGAAAAGAAGAAGTAAAGGAAAGATCACTCTCTTATTTCTGTAAGTCGGACGAACTATAGTTACGCCACGGATAATAAATGAAATTTAAGAGTTTGTATTAGAAAATAAATTCGTCTTTGCATTTTATTCATTCTTTACTACGTACAGAACTACTTTTCGAGCCTTGCGTGTAGCGAAGTCATACAGTATATCATAAAAATTCTGTTTCATTAGTTTGAGGCGCGAGAAGCTTTTTTTAACCAGGATCCCCAAATTACGGGATAATGCCTTTTTTTTAAAATATCGCGCGTAGGATTGGCATTTTCCATATTGAATGACACCCCAAAATGACAATTTTTGTCTATATATTTCAGGAGATGTGTATGAGTTTTCTTAAAGATTTTAATAATTTCCGGATATTTCCAGGACTTTTTTGTGTGTATATTTAGCAATTTCAGGAGATTTCCAGGAGCTCCTGTTAAATCGACAGCAGGCCGCGGGAAATCTGTTATAAGTTAAACAATGATTTAATTTAATAATTTATACACTTAGAATTAGCGCGGCTCCTATGAAAGTGCGGGGCCCACTGCGGTCGCATAAGTGGGGAGCCCACTGCGGTCACCTAAGACCGGCCTTGCAAAATAGCGGCGTATGCTACGCCGCCGGTCGACTAGTGAAATAATAATTTGTTGACAATTAGGTCTATTCTACGGTTCGATCTTGAAGATTAAGGATGAGTGACGTCAGTTAATGCAGACAATCCCGTTGTACTCCGGAAGTCTATTGGTTCCTATCGTCTTCTGCGAGGACAACTCTTTGTGTTTCAAACGTGTGTCACGTAGTCTAAGGGACATTTCTCCAGCTGTCTACTACCTGCTGCTTTTTTTTTTTCCACTGCCAGTTGGGGCAAAATGGCTCTTGATTTGATCTTTATAGCGCTTACTAGGGGGAGCTGGGCACCCCTTCTACATCGACCTACTTTAATCTCGCTAAAAGAGATCGTCTTTGGCATGCGGTCGATATGGCAATGCCCATCACTGACTATCGCCTGCACAAGTTCAGCAGCATTATTGTTTACGGTTCTTGTCAATGGTAATCATGTGATTACAGAGTTGTTGATCCTTTTCAAAAGAAAGATAAAACGAAATAAGCCAAGGTAAATCTGGTGGACTACAGCTAATCGATCAAATACAAACATAATAAAGAAAATATTACAGATAAAGCTAGCAGACAATACATGACCTAACTTCCCCATACAATAATGTATTATTATTCTATTCTATTAGGTAGGTGTTGAGGGACCCAGGGGGGAGGCTTGACAATTTTTTCGGGGCCCCTGCATTTTAACATTCGACATGATGATATATTTTTTTCTTCGCGGGGGGGGGGGAGAAAAAAATCCCCCCAAAAATTTTGATATTTTAATTTTATGAGTGTAGTCAAAGGGTTTTGTGTCTAAACTCCCCTCCAGCGGAGTTTAAAGCTAAAAAATACCTTTTCAAAATAAAAAAAAGCAAATTACACACTCTAAAATCTATGAGCTTAGCCAAATGGGTTTTGAGTTAACCTTCCCCCCCACCCCGCCAGCAGGGTTTGAAGCTAAAAAATACATCTTTAATGTAAAAAAAATAGCAAACTACGCACTCAAAATGCTATGAGCGTTCCCAAAAGGGGTTTTGAGTTTAAACCCCCCCCCCCTTCAGAGGGGTTTGATGCTAAAAAATATCTCTTCAATATAAAAAAAAAGCAAATTACACACTAAAATTATTTGAGCGTAGCTAAGCCAATCGGGGGTTTTGAGTTTAAACCCCTCTCCATAGATGACTTTTTTTTAAAGTTTAAAACCCCTCCAGATGGTTTTGAGTTTAAAATCCCCTTACAGAGCGTTTTGAGGTGGAAAACCTCTATCTTCAATATTATTCTAAAGCAAACTACAGTTACCAAATTCTATGACCGTAGCTAAATGGGGTTTTGAATTAAAAAAACAACAACAATAACTCCAGAGATTTTTTAGTTTAAAACCCCCAACAGCTGATTTTGACGATAAAACTTCCCTTTTCGATATAAACATCTAAAGCAAACTACAGTCACCTAACTCCAAGAGCTTATTCAAGAGAGGTTACACATTTCTACCAGATGCGGGGCTCCATTAATAAACTGCAGTGAATAGTCATCTGCCGAAATTGAAAAAGACTAAATGTGGCTCCACAAAGATGGCTAAGACAGATTTTAGGAGTCAGTTAAAGAGATCGGGTCTAAAGTGGGAGTCGACCCCTTAGTAAGATTGTGACAGAGCGTCGCATGAGGTTTGCGTGACATGTTCTCCGAAAAAATGAATTACGCTTAATGAGAGTTGCGATGACATCCTAGTACAACTTGGCTCCACACATTTATGGAGGTCCTCAGAGCAGGTGGGAAGAGGCTTCAGTGACAGATTTTTGTGGAAACAGCTTGACGGCAAATGCGCAGAACGGCGCGGGTTGGTCTTAGTCACTAAGAAAAGCACATTCAGTTTTTGCAATAAAACTTTCTAATATCAGGAAAATGCACTGTTAATACCTCAGAATATGCATTTTGTTGGCTTTTAATACCAGAAATAGTGCTTAGCGGTGGGGCTTCACCCCGTGCTGGGGGAGCTCCTATCGCTCCCCTAGACCCCCTTGCTGGCAATGGCGGGGAGTCAACAATTTTTCCACTAACTCCAGGAAGAACCTATTCCAGGGCACAATAAACGTCTTCCGAAAGAATGAATTAGGGACAGAATGTAATAAAGATTATGTACACGCACACACTGGATACATATAAATAAATTTTTTTCTTCGCGGGGGGGGGGAGAAAAAAATCCCCCCCCCCGAAAAATAATCCTGGCTACGCCCATGATATATATATATATATATATATATTTATATATATATATATAATCCAGGTAATCAGACCACATCGGGACGTAATTGTTTTGTTCTCAATATCCGACTGGTCCGATTAACCGTTTTCAGTTGTACAAGAGGATTTGTGTCGGTAAGTTAGGATTTGGTTCAAATAAGCTGCGAGTCCGATTAACCGATTATTTTATTAACCGGGTTCGACAAAACCTATATAATGCTTGAATGTATAGGAACATGTATCTGCTCCATGTGTTTACCTGTGTCCCAGATATGATATTTTTTCTTGACAGAGTAATGCATGCCGATCCAGTACTGTTCCTTTCTGTCAATAAGAAAAAAAAAAACGATGTGAATTAATGTATAGGCAGACCACACAAAAGTGACCATCTACCCAAACGATCTTTTTGGACACGCTCTAGTAAGTGTATCTCCTCAAAATACTCATTCCGTTAGTTGAAATGTTGTATTGTGTAGTAGTCTTACTGTTGTAACACTTTGTTTGCAAAGCCGTTTAAAAGTGCACACCACTGCACTATTTCATCACCGACTATGGACGGAATGTTTACATCATGAGAAAAGGAAAGACTTGATTTCCGCATAGGTGAAAAAAACAAACGTCTGGGGTTAGAATGTGGGTCGATCTGCCTAGAGGAATGAAAGGAGCTTCGCAAGAGTAAAACGAAGTGCCGATCCAGGTACTGAAAGACAACACTGTTGTGAGAAGGCAACCGTTCTTGAGACAATCTGAACGACTCGGTATGTCAACTTTTAGGAAAGTGTAGGCGACCTGACAGCCAAGACTGACATTTATGTTTACTGTGATCGACTCACATCTTTTATCACATGTAATAAATATCACTCATCATTTACCTTGCTCTCTCGTGTACTATTTTAAATACATGATATGACACTTGGAAGAACCGTAATTGAATAAGTCCAAAGTTTTCATCCTAGAGGACTTGTCATCTTTTTGTTTCGTTCTACAAAATCCCTGATAGCCTTCCATTTGATTGACAGAATAAAAAGTAAATCCTAAAATCCGTAAACGAGAGTCTTTGTAAATATAAAAAAAATTAAATAATCAAATTTATTTTTAAGTCAGTCTAAACGAAGTGCCAACATTTTATGATTTATTGGGCACCACACTGTGCCACCAAGGACCTCCTATGCAAATGGGGTCTCTAAAAACTAAAGAATTTCCAACCTTATAAAATATGCTTACAAAACATAAAAAAATATACGATACAAAAGGATGAGATTAAATTTGCAAGTACTATTATACGGCGATACTATATGCTTGACTGAAGGCGATATCGAAGACCATTGAAGATAATAAAGACATAAATTCATTTTGAAGATAATATGTTATTCAGATTTCTAGTAAGCAGATGAAAAACCATTTTTTTCTCGTTGTTTCATTGCATTGTTCTAAAGTTCTAAGACAGTAAAGAAAAATCTTTTTACCTTCCCCTCTTGAGACTCGAAGACAAATTATAAGAAATAAAAGAAGCAGATAATTCAAATTGGAAAGAGAGTAAAGGCCTCTACAAGAATCCTTCCCTGGGCCTTATCTTACTCAAATCCGGCCCTGACAGCCACAATCACATTAACAAATCAAACAGTATAACAGTATATCAAAAGTACCTTACACGATAAGAAATGTACATTGTACCTACGCTGGATATCTCAATTGTTTTAAGATTGTGTCCAGCGATTGTTTAGTGTCTACCACAGCCAGACCATCGTAGCCGAGGCTCTTGCATTTCATCACAGCGTCGGAATAGTTCCTTTGAGTGTCCTCTAGGAGAGAATTGCCCCTCTGTTAGCAATGCCCGATCTAGCAATAGTGAAGCCCACAGCGAGAAGCACACTGCTCCGTACACTCTATCACATAGAGATATCATGATATAGCAAAAACAATTCTCAGGATCATTGACGCGTTTTGATATCTCACTGTGACTATCAGATCAGCTGTGAGCTCAAGCAACACAAAAACTTTGAAGTAATGAATAATGAACAGTTCAATCTTAGGTTCACACAATCTTAAATTATCACAGAGTTCACTAAGCTTTTATCCGCTGTAAGTTCACCATTGTAATCCCCCCCCTCCCTCTCTAGTTAGTTGGACATTTGCTGATGTTTGGGTGCTAACGCAATTTTCTCCGCCCTGTGTCAACCGTATCGATTGTTAGACCACTTCTGTTATCCAACCGGATGTGGGGCTGTGTGGTCATCGAGCTTTACAACAAAGTACAACAAATATTGGCAAAGCGATCCAGAAAACCTTCGGAGTTTTTATTTTTTTTTTAATCTGTATTATTCTTTTTTTTTTTTTTTTTTTAGATTTAGGCTACAGGGAGGCTATAAATGGACTTTGGTTGTTGAGCTACTCATTTAATTCTCTAGTTGAAAGAAAAGAAGAATTTTCATTAATTAAAATAGCAATTAATTTACTGGTCAGTGATAATAGAGTCGTTGATTGGGTCGATCTGAATCAGATTGTTACATTACATATGATTAGTGAGTTACACTTCTTTACTATTAACCAATGCTGAGAAAACCTCTTCAGTTTCAGATAGTTTCTTCTTATCTTATAATGCACTGCATGAGAGACACGCCAGTCAGCGCCTGCGCCCGGGGCAAGGTACTTTATTGGCCCCCCCCCTCCCCATTTTCCATTAACATCACATAGAAATATAGGCTTATTAAAATAAAAGGTATTTAATAATGATATAATATGATTTACTATACCGGAATTATTTTTTTTTGCTTAAAATATAAGAGACAGTTGGATTCTGCAATGCTAAAAAGTGCACAAAAAAAAGGTATCTTATACCTTTAACGAAAAGGTAGCTTTTCAACACTACCTTTATTTTGAACACTGGCTACACCAAAAGAAAAAAAGCTACCTCGTTTATCTTTTAAATGGCGGAGTTGAATGAACAGCAAGGATAAAATTAACTGCAGGTGTATGAGTTTAAATCCCTAGACAAAGACTATGCTTTTTTTTTCGAGAGTTTACTATTTAGATTTTCTCAGACCCGCCCCATTAATATTAAGCATCTTGTTCTAGTTGCTGGCGGAGACTCCATAGATTAAGATCACAGCAGTAGACGGGCTTCATATTTAACATGCAGAATGTCAATAAGTTCGATTACTGAATCTTTAGCATGGCAGTTGGAAAGTTCATATGAATCGAACCATACGACCCCATAGAGAATCGCTTTACACAGAGGAAAAAAACGCCGACAAAATAAGCAAAACACACAATAACACAAAAAGAAGAAAAAAGAAACACACACAAACTAAATACAAAACAAAACAAAAATATATACAGGACAAAAACAAAACAAAAAGACAAAATAAAAATATTGCGTTGAACAAATTAAAACTGTCCAGGTACTAGGGAACAGCCTTGACATTTATAGCGATCTAGTCATGCATTGTTGTATCTGACGAGCTCCCTCCGCGACACAAGTATTGACCACTAGGAGGGAAAGTATCGACCACCAGGAGAGAAACATTGACCAGTACGTAATCTAAAACCTGGAACCAAGGTATGTAGCCTTGAAAACTCACGTGACGTAGCTACATCAGAGTAATGGGAGAAAACTGTATTTCAATTCATCGTTATCAGGTGCGCCGCGAAATCTTATCTTATCTTCTTATCTTATATAATACAGACGTTACTTCAAAAAAGAAGATGATTACGTCCTACACGTCATGCATTTAGTCATGCATATTAACCAATGACTTAAATTCTGCCAAGTCACTGGTTTTCCTGGCTAGCTCAGGCAACCCATTCCATGTTCTAATAGCACTAGGGAAGAAGGAGTATTTGTACAAATTTGTCCTAGCATATGGGACCAGGAATGTACCTTTATCTTTGTGTCTTTCAGAGTATTTTATTAAATTTTGTTTTTGTATTTGAAGATTATGGTTCAGTGTTTTATGTATAATTGCTACTTTACTTTTGAGTCTTCTGTCCTGAAGGCTGTCTAAATTTAGTGATTTTACTATAGGTGTTACTCTAGTCAAATGTGAATATTCATTTGTTATGAATCTCACTGCTCTATTTTGTGTCTGTTCCAGTTTCTTAATGTTTTCTTGAGTTGAGGGGTCTCAAATGGAGGATGCATATTCTATTAAATAACACTTTAGTTTTATGTTCTTATTTGATTTATAGAAATTTCTTTTAATAAATCCAAATGCTTTATTTTATTTTTTATAGTTTCATCAATATGTGGATTCCATGACAGTTTTTCATTTATTATAACACCTAGGTATTTTGCGTTTTTAGTCTGTGTTACTGGTTTGCCATGAATACGATAAGTGGAATTAATTTGTTTTAGTTTTTTTGTTACTCTTAACAACTGACATTTTTCTGGGTGGAAAGACATGCTCCAATTTGATTCCCATTTCTGTAATTCATCTAATTCTCTTTGTAAAATATCTGTGTCTTGTGTTGTTTTTATTGTTCTATATATTATGCAACCGTCTGCAAATAATCGGACTTTTGTTCCTGAACTAATGCAATTTGGTAAATCATTTATGTAAATTAAAAATAGTAGTGGACCCAAGACTGTTCCTTGAGGTACACCTGAGTTTACTGTTATCGGTGTTGATTTAGAGCCGTTTATTATTACAGTTTGTTCTCTCCCTAGGAGAAAATCTTTAATCCAATGATGCAGTGGACCATTAATGCCGAAATATTTTAATTTTTTAAGCAAACTATGGTGGTGAACTTTGTCAAAAGCCTTAGAAAAATCTAGTAAGATAGCATCTATTTGTTCACTATTATCTAAACCCTTAGAAAAATCATCAATTAGTCCTATTAGTTGTGTTTCACATGATTATATTTCCTAAAGCCATGTTGGTATGGTGTGAGGACATTTTGTTTGTCTAAGTGGTTTATGATGTTGCTACATATTATGTGTTCTAGGATTGTACATGTTATGCTGGTAAGTGATACTGGTCTGTAGTTTCCTGGGTCAGATTTTTCTCCTTTTTTAAATAGGGGGGTGACATTAGCTTCTTTCCAGTCCTTTGGTTCTCTGCCCTGGTTAAGTGAAGCCTGAAAGAGTATTTTGAACACTGGGGCTAGCTCATTGCTTAGTTCTTTGAGTAATCTAGCTGGAATGAATTAAAGCCCCCCACCACCTTTTTATTTTCTATCCAAAAATAATTCTTACTCTATATTTTAAAGTTTCTTATTTGCGTATATAGGAGATTCTCAAGTTGAACTAAACAATGTCAAGGACGCAAAATTGACCCCCAATGTTGCCAACTAAATAAAAACAAAAAAGTGCTAAAATTCTTTGTTTATTCTTTTTTTATGAATGCACCAGCGGGATGCTCATTATTCTAAATTACCTGTCAAATATATTTTATAAGTCCGAAGATTTTAAAAAGTTAAATTTAATTTACAAGAACTTGTTATTAAATCTATAGATCTATGTTTTAAATTAATGAAATTCTTTTTAAATAATTCTAATTTAAAAAAAAAATTTTTAGCTAACCGCTAACTCGATTGATATCACCGTTAACTCGATTGATATAACCGCTAACGCTTATAAACGTAATGGTCTTAATACTTAAAAATAGTTGTTACACTGGATGTGGGTGGTCAATATGTTCAAATATTTACAGTAGTTTAGTGACGACCCGAATTGCAAAGTAGGCATGGAAGTCTTCGTATATGCGAAGCAATTCTGAAATTCTTCTTTATGAAATAAAACAGTCTAATTGTCTTTCTTGTAATTTCTTTCATCAAAGGTATTTCATTAAATCAGTTTTAACTATGACAATTACTGTTCGCCACTAGCTACTGAGGTGAGTCTGAAAAATTTGCAGTAGGCCCTACAAGTAGCCTACTAAATATCGGGGGTAAATTATTTCTACAAATATATTCCAATATTTCGAGGGGACTAATTTCATGTTTCTAATAATTTTTTATTGCCCTTAAATCTTTATAAAACTTCTTTCCATTGATATATGATTAGTTTTAGGCCTACGTAGGGATCAATTCATTTCTACAATAAACTAGAACTACCTGCAAATCTTCCTTGCTCCTATTCTTAACTCTAGATCTACTCGTTTTTATGGCAATTACGTGTAATACTTTCTTTCAACATTCCAAATCTTTCGAATTATTTGATATATCAAATTTGGTATAGTAAAAGGTTTTAAATTCTACGTCTAACCATTCCGGAGCTTAGAAATTCAAACTTTAAAAATGGTGTCAACAAGGTTTAGCGTGTGCAATATTTTTTCTGACTACGTTTAGGCCTATATCAAATCACTCTCAGTCAAAATTAGCGAGGTTTCTAGAGAGTGTTTTTCATATTTCCCTTTTTTCTTTTAAAGATATGAATGTATGTAATTTTATGTATAACACTAACAACTTTCTTTTAAAGATATGGATGTATGTAATTTTATGTATAACACTAGCAACTTTCTTTTAAAGATATGAATGTATGTAATTTTATGTATAACACTAGCAACTTTCTTTTAAAGATATGGATGTATGTAATTTTATGTATAACACTAGCAACTTTCTTTTAAAGATATGAATGTATGTAATTTTATGTATAACACTAGCAACTTTCTTTTAAAGATATGGATGTATGTAATTTTATGTATAACACTAGAAACTTTCTTTTAAAGATATGGATGTATGTAATTTTATGTATAACACTAGCATCTTTTATTTAAAAAAAAGATAACTTGGAACATTTTTTTCCGCCTACAAAATGAGTTCGCCTGTCTTCAATGCACTTATTACATAACAGGTCACAGCGGCCCTGCTCGTTATGTTGATAAGAGTTTGCAGAAGTGACGCAGAAGTAACGCAGAGGTGACTCTTTCCTGGTCTTCTACTGCTTCCGTTATTTGCCATTTGATTATTGGCTCTACTGCTATTTAAAGAGTTCGATACTGATCGAGACGCTGGACTGTTTAAGTTGATATCCAATATTTGGCTTTAACTTAACTCCGGGCTCTGTAAACTTACCAGCTGGATTCTGGTCGGGATAGGGTGGAAGGGAAAGGGGGGGGGGCGAAGAATGGACAAAAGAATCAAACATTTTAAAACAATTGAAATATAGAACAAATACACGCGCACACAAAAAAATAAATTTAACCAAGGGATAGAACTCCCCATTTACAACTATATTTTTCAATAAAGTAGAAGTTATTTCCCTTTTTCAATGACAGCATAATTAACAACCAATAATTAATTAACTGATTTGTTTTAGTTGATTGGTGTTTTGCTAGGTACAATAAATAATAGTTTGAATTTTATATATATTATAGCATTTAAGTCTTTGACTATACGTACAGACCCTTGTTACTTCCCTTCTCAAGTAACTAATGAAGCCAACCATTGATAGACATCCACGACACATGGTTGGGCTTTTAAAATCATAATAAGATGTCAATTGTACCGGACAGACTGAGTGAATTGAAATAGGCTTTTTGAAAAATATATTCTTCACCGAAATTGAAGTCCAAGGATTAGAGTCCTTGAACTATATATTATTTGTTTAGACCAACTAAAACGATCTCATCATGACTTTTTAAAAGTGAGATTAAGTTAAATCAATATCTGTATCGATCTTACAACAAAAGCTTTTAAGGTTCAATAAACATGAGTAGACAAGGTTTAATAACTCAACTTTTTCTCTTTCCGTTATTTTGACATGGGACGCAACTTATCCCGTAATTAAAAAATCAGCGGTGATAACTCAAAGATGTTGACCCTACTGATGTGACGTCATGTTTATCAAAGTCGTATGTGTAAAGAAGAGAATCAGATCGAGAGAAGGTTTTCTATTACTTCAAGTTATGTTTATTTAAGTTAGGATCTCTAGGAACCCCTCGAGTAAGCGAGAGCATTAGTTGTAAAGAAAGTTCTCAGTCAATGGACAATGTCTAGCGACCTTAAAGCCCCACCAAAAATTATGAACCATAAAACTGATAAATATTCTTGGATTAGTGTAGTGATAATTTATTACAATATATATTCTTGTTGACTGTATCTACAAGTTTTGGATTTCCTTCTGTTGCAGGTCTCCGCGTTTTATGCTTGTTTTTTTTTTTCATTTCGGCCTAATTAATCTGTAGCTCTTATTGATGTCCTATGTGAAGACTTGATGACCACTTTACTGCTGTGGCATGATGGAATGAGCAAGATGATAATCAAGTCAGCGGATAATTTTTTTTTCTGTTATTAATTCAGAAAACAAATCGATGGTGTTCATCATCAACAAGCTATTAATAAACTTTTGAGGCTCATTTAGTCTCTCTGGACACAGTTTTATTTGGTTTAAACATTGGATGTGTTGAATATTTGTTTTGTGGTGTTGTTTTTTTTAAAATATCGAATGTCAAAAGAAAGTTGGCATTACAATCTTCTTAAATAGTTTTAACTACAATACAACATCAATAAATCATAGTAGAACAATCGACAGCATTACAGACCTGTGAAGTGGCAACGAGCTATTGGTCTAAACTGTCCACAGGTTGTGACGTGGCAGGTTAGTGTTCATGCCTTTTATAACGAATGGTCTCGGCTGGTGCCTACAGATTTATGTTTTCTAAGTTATGCCCATAGACATAAATAAATATAGACTGGAAGTAGGTAATTATTTTAATTTGGGGAGGGGAGTCAAATATGTTTTATGTACTATATCTATGTGAAAAGAAAATGGCGGCAATTAAGCTATAAATTCTAGGACTAACATTTCAGCCAATATATAATTATGATCTTTAGTTTTGAAAAGTACAAAACGGCCATATTCCCAATATTTTGCCTTTGTTTCATAATCATAGACATAGGCAAATATATATATAGGTTTGTAATGTGGATCTATGTTTGTTGACATGGCTTCTTTATTAATGTATGGCGGTCGTCTTATCGATTCAGATTGTTAGAATTAGTTTTTAGTCAAAAAAGTAAAAGAAAATTAGCAGAACGTGCTCTAATGTTCATAGTACGATAGGCCAAGGGATAAATTCTAAAGGTTGAAAAAAAAGTGAATATTATACACAGTAACTTTCAGTTTCAGTTACTCAGAATAATTCAGTATCACTGTGACTGTGACTGTCACTAATTTAATATTGATAGATCTAAATCTAATAAATATGACTAATATTTGTAATAACTAGGTCTAATACTTTTCATACTTTTTACTACTAACTATTAAACTAATCAGTCTAACGTCTATGCATGCAGGCTATAGACTAGATCTAGTATAAGTATAGATTATGGATCTAGTGACAATCTAGTCCTAGACTATTTATTATTATTTATCTTATCTTCTTATCTTATATAATACAGACGTTACTTCAAAAAAGAAGATGATTACGTCCTACGCGTCATGCATTTAGTCATGCATAATAACCAATGACTTAAAAATTATATACTAACTATAGACTAGACTATACAGATTACAACTATAGTTTATAGTATAGTATTGTAGTATAGTACTAGTAGTAAAAAGTATTTTTTTAAACTATAGTATTTATATAGACTAGATCTAAATCTAGTATTTAAAACTATTTATAATTATTTTAATTATGTAAATTTAATAGTAAAAAAAAACATGGCATATATAAAATCTAGAATTCTAGGGGTATATAGGTTATGGCTGAAAAACGAAACAAACTATAAATACTTTTAATTTTACACTGCTCATATTGCTGTATAACTCATACATACTTATCTTTTCCCAAATGTTTCCCAGAACAATTTTTACTTTATCGTCCAGTCTCTCTATATAGAGTAAAGTGCGAAGTTCGAGCGCATTAAGCCCGCTGGCAGCAATTTTCAAGTTTGGATTTTTATAGCACCGTAACGGTCTGACCTATGAAAAAACTGATAGTATCTCTGAATTCCTCGTCCTTTTTTCTATAAAAATAGATTGGATTTAATGTATCACTAGGCTTAGTTAAAATTAAATACGAAGTCAAAGAGGTGTAGGGTAAGTATCGCCAAGCGTACTTTTCCTCGAGCGGATTTTTCCCCAGTTAGTAACCTCGATCGGGTTGGTGGAAGGTTCGAACAGATCAAAGGAAATATATCTAAAAACATGTTTTAAAATTTAATTTTCACTATAAAGTCATTTTCTTTTTACTCCAGCCCAAGAACACCATCCATTGCACCATTTCCCACCCTCCACAACTTCAAATAGTCTCTTTACGCTGATGAGCAATCAGACTTAAAAATACCCTTAAGTCCATTGCCCATTTCCTTCACTACCGGGTAGTAAAAAAGAATAATTCCACATCTCCTGTGTTTGACCTCACCATGAACTTAGCCTTTACAAGGAAAAGAAAATAGTATGTGTAGGAAGGGAAGAAAAAAGGTGCATGCACAGTAGCAATATAGTAGTAATTTGGTAAACATTCAAATAAAAAAGTTATAGCAATAAAAAGTGAACTGTTCGAACCTCCTGACAAATCGGGGCTGCTCGAACTTCGCACTTTCCTATATATGTCTATGGTTATGCCATAGGCCTATTATACGTAGACGCCTTGTTTTTGCTTTTTTTTTCTATTGGACGTCCATGTTATGACTGACTTTGGTAAATGTGTTTCGTCTTGTCTAAGGATATATCCCGCGAATATCCTACAATGTTCAGTTACCATTGCACTCAAGAGACGATGGTGTAAAATTTCAACTTGAAAAAAATAATCTTTCTTTTTAAATGATCTTTTTTTTTTTGACTAAGAAGAAAGATTGAGCTAATAGAATGATTTAAAAAAAACAACAACTACAAAATAACTTCCTTTAAATATTTTTATTTCCATAAGTTGTCCATAAAAAAGCATTAACAATAGTCTAAAAATAGATCAAATCTCAAGAGATAATATAAGCTACTTAATAAAAACAAATATTTGTATTAATGACACAAACGTTGCTATGAATCAATGTCAATTTTCAATCTCCAGAATACATTTATTTCAAGCTCTTGTCAGGGAATAGTAGGCTACTCTATTGCAGGTACAGTCTAACTTATTCTTCTTTCAGTGTTTGATTATCTTATCTTATAAAATACAGACGTTACTTCAAAAAAGAAGATGATTATGACTTGCGCATGTCCTTAGGTAAATCCAATCATGTATGTTAATCAATGACTTAAATTCTGTCATCTCATCTCTGCCTGTGGTCCCTTTTGTCAAGTCATTGGTTTTCCTGGCTGGCTCAGGCAACCCATTCTATCATCTAATAGTTCTAGGTAAGAAGGAGCATTTGTAAAAATTTGTTCTAACACATGGATAAATTAATGTTCCTTTATCTTTGTGTCTTTGTGAGTAGGCCCCTATTTTATTAGGTTTTGTTTTTATATTTGAAAATTATGGTTCAGTGTTTTATGTATAATTGCTACTTTACTTTTAAGTCTTCTATGTTGTAGGGTTTCTAAATTTAAAGATTTTACTAAAGGTGTTAATCTAGTTAAATGTGAATATTCATTTGTTATGAATCTCACTGCTCTATTTTGTTTCTTTTCCAGTTTCTTAATGTTTTCTTGAATTGAGGATGAGGGGCATGGTGGCTGAGTGGTTAAGCGCTTGGCTTCCGAACCTGGGGTCAAATCTCAGTGAAGACTGTGATTTTGAATTCTGGGATTTTTAGAGCGCCCCTGAATTCACCCAACTCTAATAATGGGTACCTGACTTTAGTTGGGGAAAGTAAAGGCGGTTGGTCACTGTGCTGGCCACATAACACCCTGTTCATTAACCGTTGGCCAAATAAACAGATGACCTTAACATCATCTGCCATATAGATCACAAGATCTGAAAGGGGTAGGCCTACTTTACTTTTTTTTTTTAACAGAGGATGCAAATTTTAAATAAATAACATTTTAGTTTTATAAATAAGATTTATAAATAAGAGATGCACCAATTATCATAAGGATCTTCTTACAGGCAAGCTGAGATTGTGATTTGTGGGACATCTTTAGTTTATAGTGCAGTCCTTCAGTTCTGAAAGAGTAGTTCTTGTTTTACATTTCATCACAAATTAGTCTCCACATTATAAAATGATGATAATTTAGACAATAAAAATTTCCAAAAGAAAATAATGAACAAGAAATCATATGATTTCATTAATTGGAAAAAAAAAAGAAAAGTTCATTATTCAATGTAAATGCTAACAAAAACTCAAAAAAAAAAAAAGAGTATAAAATAACAAATACAAGTATTCAAATTGTTTATACTGTTTATACACACAAACTGATTCAAATAAAGTAAAAAATATCACAGTATAAAATGCATATCAGTTAAGGTTGAAAAAAATGAAGATCAATTTTCATTAGAGTTTTAATTTT
This sequence comes from Biomphalaria sudanica, assembly GCA_036873155.1. Lineage (NCBI taxonomy): Eukaryota > Metazoa > Mollusca > Gastropoda > Planorbidae > Biomphalaria > Biomphalaria sudanica. The sequence goes on along the minus strand of JAZGLO010000509.1, from coordinate 1,399,955 downwards.
GCTGTAAAATATAGACTAAGGACTTTTAGTGGCCAGCAACACTTTGCCATCACATCAAATATTGCCAGTTGGTACAAACATTTAAAAAAACAATAATAATTTTCCACTTTCACAAGAAAATTTCAATCAGTGGTTGTTAGGGGTTTGACAATTGAACATGATATCACATTTTTCAAGTATAGAATATTTATACTTCATTATCTAACTGACATTATCTCTGCATAATAAGCAAAAAAAACAAAACAAATGGAGACTTTTTGTGAAATTTATGATAACAATATCAAAAAAATAGAATTGTGTGAAATATTGTGTTTTTTTCTTCACAATGTTCCCTCAGATTTGAAAAGAATAACATTCAAGCCCAAACCTCCAGCATAACAGTAGGGGATGAGGGGTGGAAAGGATTCAAACATAAGACACCATCAACCGGAACTCCATGACATATTATGGCAGCCAACTAATGAAACATAGATTTTTATGGTAACTTGATATTAACAAAACAACCTTCTTTGGACTCCAAATACAAGAAAAACAAAGTTTCATAATTCTGTAACATGTAATGGTCAAAACATGTGCATGTTTATAACATTTATATATTTAAAAAATGTTATCATTTCTCATCAAAACTGATGAATTTTCAACATAACTTGATGTCTTTTATGTTAGAAAATTATAATAACATTTGTAATACTGCTTTTACTGTATAAGAAATATGGCAAATCAAAAATTCCAACAAAAAAAAAAAAATAACAGGAAGACGTTTAACATATAATATAACAAGATGGAAGACAATCAAAATAATTGAACATGATATTTAACACTATAATAATCTATTCTAAATGGGTTTTAAAAAAAAAACTTTTATAGAAAAGTAAAATTTATATAAATTTATTATAGTAATTTGAACACACTTAAAAAGGTATTAGAAGATGGTAAAAAAAAAAAAGAAAGAAGGAAATATTTTTTTATGAATTGCATAAAACATAAAAAAAAATTGATAATTTAACTATTTATGGACATATGGTATTGATATTGATGTTTCCATCATAAGTTCACAGTATATCATGAAGATTCTTGGTCCATTAATGTTTTTTAAAGTAGCACATAAGTTAACTAATGTTTTTAAAGTAGCACATAAGGTCACTAATGTTTTTTAAAGTAGCACATAAGGTAACTAATGTTTTTTAAAGTAATCAATCAATTCTTTTTTTTTAATTTTTTCTGACCTATGATTCTGTGTATCTTTTCTAACAATGATTTTAATTGATATATACAATGCTTGGTAAAAATCACAGTAAGAAGTGATTGAGCAGATGGCATTTATAGATGTCATTTGAAATTTCCACTTACTAACTCTAACTTGTCAACCCTAACACACAAAACTAATCATGAAAGAAGCAAAGAGAATAGATAATAAGGATAATCTTACTGCAATTTGTTAATGCTATGTCCTGCAATAAAATAATCCTATGTCCTGCAATTAGTTAATCCTATGTCCTGCAATTAGTTAATCCTATGTCCTATGTTTATTTGTCTTCATTTGTTTTTTACAATAATATCTTAGCTAATACATAACAACACAAAAAAATCAGGTTTCTTCAAACAAAGCTTTAGAACCACTCATAATCTCCACAAAAGCCTTGTTGGTATATTTTTGAATGGTATCTATGTATTCTGGTACTTTGTGGAGTTTGATAAAATTTTCTCCAGTAGTCTTTAAAGGTTCAGGGCCAAGTTTACCATCAGGGTCCGCTTTGGTTACCTCCCTTTTCAGTTTCTGCTCCTCCTCTAGAACTAGCTGTATAGAACTTGATACCTAGATTGTAGACAAAGGTATAAACTGATTAACATTGTGAGACAAATTGTGATACAGACTTGGTTTTAAACTGAAATACATCGGCTAAGTTGAAACAAAAAACTATTTTAATAACAAAAAAAATAAAGAGATTCCATTAATAGACCAAATCAACTATGATCCAAATGTATGCAACTTTGGGCAACTGAAGCCATATACTTATAGTAGGTTGTAAAGATTGTGAGGATCAAAAACTTGACATCATATAAAACTATTGGTATACAAATTCACAACAATGAAACATTGCTATACCAACCAAAAAACAAAGAGAAGCAAGGTTTTAGTTTGTATTACCAATTGTAATTTTTAATACAATTTAAAGCAAAAAAAAAAAAAAAAATTATGCCTCTTAATAAAAAAAATTATTATATTTTTCTTCTTGAGCTAGTTTTATTTAACTGCTTTTGTAAGCATTGAACATTTTCCTTCAAAAATGAAGATTATGACATTCTAGCTCAAACTTCATGCAGAACATCAGGGGATGGCAGCTGGTAAGGATTAAATTTGGGACCATTTTGATGACAGTCTGAAGCACACAACTCATTACCAGGCACTCAACCATCCATATAGTTTTAGAGAATCCTCAATATTTCTATACTTAACTCTTTCAGTGCGAATTATTTAGATCGAAAAAATGGAGTTTTCAGGGATGAACACAAATTTTCAAGAGGGGTAGAGTTACTATAACTAACATAACTTTTTTATTTCATTAAATAATCTAACATATTTGATTTTATTTTAAAGAAAAATGAATGGGCTACAAAATTATAATTAACAAAATTAATTATTTAATTAAGAAAAATATTTTTTAACTGAGCATGGAAAAAATTTATATTAAAAAATTTGCTTAAAATCGATAAACTGAAAGGTTTAACCTTTTAATTAAACATTTAATCCATAAATATTGAAAAAACACAATACTGAACACATTTAATCACTTCAAATGTCATAAAAGATGAACAAATACACTAAGAAATTGTATTATTTACATCTTTCGGGTCCCGGGAAATAAACTAAAAAGAGGAACCATTAACACAATTTTCTCTTTTTTTAAAAAAAGAAAGTTGGTAGTGCATCAAATTTACTACCAAAACAAAGAACAGTCACTCCCACATCCGGGAAATAAAAAAAAAAGAGAGAAAAAAAAAATTTAAACTTAAAAAGATAGTGAAATAAATATTAGCAACCAAGTTACTCGCTGAGAGTAACTCCGCACTGACCAGCGCTAGCGAAGTTACTCGCTGAGAGTAACGCCGCACTGAAAGAGTTAATATTACTAAAAAAAATAATTAAAATTCTATTATTTGTTTATTATTCAAAGTTGTAATAATGTGCGCTACAGTCCTTTGAATGGTTTCAGAGATCAAATTAATATTCTGCTGCATGGTGCCATCCATAATACATTTCAGTTTATATGGTCTGGTTATCCAGTGACTAAAAAGATCGCAAAATGTTTAAACTTACTGATATTAGAATTTTAAACTTTTTATAGCTAGCAATAAATAATTATATGATACTATAGTAAGTCATAAGTTTGATAGTAAGTCATGTGTTGAAAATAAATGAAGTTCTCTAGTTTGTGAAATCAATAAGTTTGATGGTATGTTATGAAAGTGACATCATGAGATTGAACATTTTGTTGGACAGTAAGTTATGAGTTAAATCATTAATCTTCATGATAAGTCATGAGTTGAATCATCAAGTTTGATAGTAAGTCATGAATCAAATCATTTAGTTTGGTAGTAAGTAATGAGTTGAATCAGAAGTTTGATAGTAAATTTTCGGTCAAATCATGTAGTTTGATAGTAAATTAGGGTTGAATCCTGAAGCTTGATAATAAGTCATGAGTTAAATCATTAAGTTGATAGAAATTCATGAGTCAGCACATGAGGTTTGATGTATTAACCTGTGAAGCCTTATCCAGTATGTTCTTAATGAGTTTATTGGTTCTGTTATACAGCTCCAGTATCTCTACAACTTCTTCTGGTGGACCTTCACACTTCTCTGACACCTCTCGCTTATCATACACAATCTGTATGCAGTTTTTGGTCCTGGATCCAGTCAGATGAGCTCCACCTAAGAAATAGGTTTTGAAACAAATTTTTGAATGCAAGTAATGATATAAAAATAAACCAACATTTTAATCGATGGCAAAAATGCCAGTATTTATATAATAGTGAAATTTATTTGCAATAGCCAATAGTCAAAGAGAAAACCTTCTGAAATGGTACTTCAAGCCAAACCAAGTGGTTACTTTATTTTCAATAAATAAATGTCTTGATCTTTCTTTTTCCTCTATTTATATGTTTGTTATTTGATACACTTTCCAATTTATAAAATAATTCACTAATAATTAAAGTATAATTAGTTCAATATCACTTAATCCATTCATTTTAGTGAATATAATGACTTGTTCTTCAACAGGAAAGGGATAAAAATTACTGCTTCACTAACACTAGTACTTCAGTTTACTTGTAGGCCCAACTTATTTAAAAAAATGGTAATGCAAGGGACATAACTGACCACATCTCTTGGATAAAACTTTCAGACAGTCAACAATTGTTGGTATCCCAGCAGTCTCAGAGACAAATTTACTCTTGAACTCAAACAAGCATTTCCTCAGTTCATAAAAGTTGTTGTACAAGTCATTGTAAAGCTTACTGTGATCCTAAAGAAAAACAAGCACAATTTTTAAAAAATCCTTTAAAAAAAAAAACAAAAAAAAACCAAAGCTTATATTAAGTATATCAATTTGTTTGGGTCAGTCATGTCATTAAATTTGTAATAGATATAGACTAACAATATAATAAATCTGTGTGATTAAAAATATTTTTTTTACCAAGTATTTTTGTTCAGAGCAATTTCATGTTTTTAGCTTTCTCAGTGCGCTATGATCCCATCACCTGTCTGGAACAGTTGGAAAGGGGTAGGGAAGAAAGAAAAGGGTATCTGGGTAATCACTTTTTAAATGTATTTTAAAAAAAAGGAACTACCTGGATTCGTGCTTGTGGGCTAAAGCCTTCTAGGCTTCTCAAGCCAACGTGGTATAAACCACTCTACTAGTTAAAAGTCTATGAACATATATGGAAGATTGTATAGTTATCTATTATTTTTATTTCATGTTTGTGTTCGCTAAGCCTCAGACAACAATCTATAAAGGGGACTAATTTCGCTTATACCACCAAATGCAAATTCTTTCCCTTGTACCAAACAAAGTAATTTATTACCAATAGTTAATTAAATAATTGGTTTATTTTTAAAATTGATTCTTGTGTAGTCAGGTAAAAGAAATTTATGAGCAAAATTTCAGCTTGATCCGATTTTGGGTGTCAAAGAATTCACGTGTGTAGTCTTTTGGCAAGACAGACAGAGTGAGTTGATATAAAATGTGTACAAAGAAGTTGTACAGGTCCAGATAAAGTTAAATGTGATCCTAAGAGAGGAAAAAAAGCTTTTTCTTCATTCCTAGAAAACAATATGAATGAATACTGATGAATAGGAAAGTATTTGGACTATATTGTAGAAATTCACTTTATATTCATTAGAATGAGCTTTGCTTTTTCTGCTTTGAAAGAAGTTGTATACTTTGGATTACTATGTTTTATTCATAGTAATAAAAATTACATTTTTTAAGACAATACATGTCTAAGCATGCTCTGTTATATCCCTTTATATGTTCAGCTTTACAAATAGGTAGATCTATATGACAAACCAGTCTAGTCTAGTTTTCAAGGAGGTTTGAGTTTGAATCTGAGCTGAGTTGTGTTTTTTGCAGAGCACCTAAAGGCAGCAAAGAAACTTTCTCCCAAATACCCCCGCCCTGCCTCCCCTCCCATGCTTAAAGCATAATAGATTCGCTATATAAATACAATCTGAAAACATAATACCATGTATATATTAAAAAAAAACATATTGTATTATTTTTGTTTGTAATTTATATAGTGTAAATATATTTATAGGAGGCTGAGTGGTAAAGCGCTTGGTTTCCAAACTGGGTGTTCTAAGTTCAAATCCTGGTGAAGACTGGGATTTTCAATTTGAAAGGGGAACTTTACATTTAAATATATTTATGAAAAGAATTTATTCATTTTGCATCTATTAATTTTATAATTATTTATAATAATTTTATCAATGAATATTAAATTATTTTTTTGTTGTTGGACTCTTTCAGTCGTTGAAAAACCATGGTTGATCTCGTAGAGTGCCATTTTTTATAGGTCTTTAAAGCTTTATTCTGGATAGACATTTTTATAGAAGTGCATACAATTATCTTTGATATATTGCATACAGATATTTAATTAGAAAGTGTAGGAAAGTACAGTGGCATTGACCAACCTGAAAAGTTTTATCGAGTGTGGCTACAGTTTTCACAGGAGCCAAACTAATGGCTGTCAGATGTTCCAGAGATGAAGCTAATAAACAAAACAAAACATATTCAAGTCACTTTTATTTAGCCTGCATAGAAATATTGTGGCTTTTTTAAAAAGAGAGTGATTGTTGCTCCTTTATACATAAGTATATATGATATCTTCTGCCTTGACAAACAATGGATGCACAAAGATGAATTAGAGACCTTGATTGCTGCTTGAAAGTAGGCAGACACTGCTCTAACTAAACAGGCCAATTTCAGAGAAGAACACAAAATTTACTGCTGCAGGGGTGAATGGCTGTGTGGCGTGGTGGAGGGAAGGTCTAGCTGGGGCATGTGATTATTGATTACTGGGGGTTTTAATTGCATACTGGTGAAATACTTTAGATCAAAAGGATGATTTTTTGGTCGTCTCTATGGTTTACATCTCCTGATCACTGCTACACAATAATGCCATGACAAAAACATCTGTCTGTAGATTTAAAATAAACTTATTTATATGTCAGGCACCTCAAGGAATCAACAACCAACACACTTTTATTTCCAATGAGATGGGCACCAACACTCCACCCTTTTCCATTCATTTCTGTCAGACATCACCCCCCTCCCCCTCTGAAGTCCCACACTTTTACACCAGCATAGCTAATTTTTTTTCGGCCTCGAACAGCATCAGACAGATAAGTTCACTTAAGCCTATTTTGTGTTAATTGTTTGTCTTTTTTTGTTTGTTTTGAAGCTGATGAAGGCCTTGTGGTACAAAGGTCCCTAGTTATTACTTGGTTCAGCAGGGTTACATATTTGCATGTTTATTGTATTTTCTATACAATTTCATAGAAGCAGACTTTGCCACAGTTCGTGCATGATAATGAGTCTGACTTAAGGCTATCAAATATGCTTAGTAATTAATTTTACTTTATGGTTTATTGCCCTTAACATGGACTAATAATTAAGTATTCACATCTTAGAACAAGGGAATAACATTTAAAGAAGGAGAGAGTTTAAGAGTTTGAAGATCAATAACTAGACATTGAGACATAGGACTTATGTATTGATTTTTTAACTCTTTCTCTATGCAATAATTTTTTCTCATTCCGATAGAATTATTCATTTTGCTCATTAGTATTTCACTATCCTGATATGATTAAACTTCAACAACATTTTTTTTGTTATCAGAAAATGTTGTATTTGTATTCAATTATAGGGGAATGAATGCTTTTTTTTTTAATCAACACAAATTAAAGTTTATAAAACCAAAAATCAATTAATATATAGTTTAATGGGATTGAATCAACATTGGCATCATCAATTAGGAGAGAAAGAGTTAAACAGATATTGTCTCAAACTGAAAAGCTTTTAAAAGTAACTAATTTCTCATAAAGCAGAAGTTGAAGTCAGATAAGTTCTTTATTATTTATATAAGACCTGTGAATGTTATTTTTACTATTCATTTTATGTTTGCACTGAACACAAAAGTTCAATTCATCCTACCTAGCTCCTGCTGTACCAGCTTATTTCTCCGAGCTGAAGAGCCAACATTATTTGTGGCTGGTTGGGAGTTCACTGGACCAGACTGTGCTGACAAAAGTGGCGTCCTAGAGGTAGGTTCATATGGGGGCTGAAAACACAAGTGTGCAAACATTCATACATAAAAATAGATAATTATAATCTCATAATTATAGTTTATCTTATTTACATATTTTTAAACACAATTTGCAAGTACCATAACTTCAAATTTTCTATAGTGCAAGCTATTTATAGATCTTTAAATGTAAGCTACAGTTATATAGAGGCCTTTCTATATACATTAAGAACTAAATTAGACTAAAGAAGTGATGAATATAGATCAAGCATTATGCTGTTGTATGGTAACTAGAAAGTTAAATTGAAGCCATAATATCTGGCTAGCTGTATACTCATGTTAACATTTTTTTTTAAGTTAAAAATAATAAAAAAATAATTTTAAAAAAAATATGTCATATAACCCAACACAATGTAACAATGAAGTAAATGATAATATAGGCCTAAAATTACTAGTCTGACCGTGGATAGACATATATTATATACACATGCTCAAGACTCTAGTCAATCTATAGCTAGTCTTCCAGTAAATTGACAAAAGGTTTTTGCTAGTATAGTAATCTATTTGTAATAGACTCACTAGAGACAGACCTAATAATCTTATCTCTACTCATGTCTCAAATAATTTGGTTCTTATAAATATTTTTTTTAAAAATACATTTGAAACGTATATAAAAAAGGTTCAAAAGCAAGGGAAGGCTACTCTAAATCTGATGCTAGTACGTGCACTAGCGGATCCAGAACTTTGGAGTGGGGGGGGGGGGATTTTTCCAAACCCTAACCCTAACGCCCAGTAAACCCTAACCCTAAGAATAAACGCGCATACAGCATATATATAGGCCTATATCATATAACAGCTAACCTTATGGTCCTTGAAGCAGTCACAGATATTTCCCATGAGTCTCTGCTATCTAGATCAAGAGTTCTAGTCTACATTAATTAGAATCTAGAACATAATGACTTTACGCAAACGTTCCTGGAATAAAAAAACAACAACTTTGTTTGCAGATATAGACAAATAATCTTTGATATAGTCTATAAATTAGGCTTTTGTTTTTAAGGTGACCAAATTCTTTGTTAAAGTCTGACATATCATCTCATAGTGTGACATATCTTATCTTCTTATCTTATATAATACAGAAGATGATTACGTCCTACGCGTCATGCATTTAGTCATGCATATTAACCAATGACTTAAATTCTGCCAAGTCACTGGTTTTCCTGGCTAGCTCAGGCAACCCATTCCATGCTCTAATAGCACTAGGGAAGAAGGAGTATTTGTACAAATTTGTCCTAGCATATGGGACGAGGAATGTGCCTTTATCTTTGTGTCTTTCAGAGTATTTTATTAAATTTTGTTTTTGTATTTGAAGATTATTGTTCAGTGTTTTATGTATGATTGCTACTTTACTTTTGAGTCTTCTGTCCTAAAGGCTTTCTAAATTTAGTGATTTTACTATAGGTGTTACTCTAGTCAAATGTGAATATTCATTTGTTATGAATCTCACTGCTCTATTTTGTGTCTGTTCCAGTTTCTTAATGTTTTCTTGAGTTGAGGGGTCCAAAACGGAGGATGCATATTCTATTATTGGCCTAACCAAGGTTAAATAACATTTTAGTTTTATGTTCTTATTTGATTTATAGAAATTTCTTTTAATAAATCCTAATGCTTTGTTTGATTTTTTAATAGTTTTATCAATATGTGGATTCCATGACAGTTTTTCATTTATTATAACACCTAGGTATTTTGCGTTTTTAGTCTCTGTTACTGGTTTGCCCTGAATAAGATAAGTGGAATTAATTTGTTTTAGTTTTTTTGTTACTCTTAACAACTGACATTTTTCTGGGTGGAAAGACATGCTCCAATTTGATTCCCATTTCTGTAATTCATCTAATTCTCTTTGTAAAATATCTGTGTCTTGTGTTGTTTTTATTGTTCTATATATTATGCAATCGTCTGCAAATAATCTGACTTTTGTTCCTGAAGTAATGCAATTTGGTAAATCATTTATGTAAATTAAAAATAGTAGTGGACCCAAGACTGTTCCTTGAGGTACACCTGAGTTTACTGTTATCGGTGTTGATTTAGAGCCATTTATTATTACAGTTTGTTCTCTCCCTATCAGAAAATCTTGAATCCACTGATGCAGTGGACCATTAATGCCAAAATATTTTAATTTTTTAAGCAAACTATGGTGGTGAACTTTGTCAAAAGCCTTAGAAAAATCTAGTAAGATAGCATCTATTTGTTCACTATTATCTAAACCTTTAGAAAAATCATCAATTAGTCCTATTAGTTGTGTTTCACATGATCTATATTTCCTAAAGCCATGTTGGTATGGTGTGAGGACATATTGTTTGTCTAAGTGGTTTATGATGTTACTACATATTATGTGTTCTAGGATTTTACATGTGATGCTGGTAAGTGATACTGGTCTGTGGTTTCCTGGGTCAGATTTTTCTCCTTTTTTAAATAGGGGGGTGACATTAGCTTCTTTCCAGTCCTTCGGTACTCTGCCCTGTTTAAGTGAAGCCTGAAAGAGTATTTTGAACACTGGGGCTAGCTCATTGCTTAGTTCTTTGAGTAATCTAGCTGGAATACCATCAGGTCCAGACGCTTTATTTGGTTTGGTGTTGGCTAATAGTTTTTGAATTCCATTTTCTTGTACTACTATATCATCTATGTTGTCTACTTGGTTCAAATTCATTACATAATATGTAATGAAAGAGCTAACACCATTATGTGCTCAGACACTATATACACTCGCTGTTGGTGGAAGCAAAATAACATGATCTCTGACTTGGATACTTTTAATGAAGGCCTCTTGACCAAAGGGAAGGATTTTTACACAGGGATGAGATAAAAAAAAAAGCTCTTGACCAACCTCTCTACCTGACGTCACCCATCAACTAGATCAGTGGTGCCCAACCTTTTTTTTCCGGCACACGTGAAACTGGACGCATCACTTCAAAAAGTCCAAGGTTACAGATATTCTGCGGCTTCAGTAGGGAATGTAGTGTTTCGAAGGGTCGAATAGCACCACATCACAGGCCGGATATGACCAGTGGGCCGTAGTTTGGGCACCACTGAAATAGATGATCATTAAATCGTATCTGTTTATTGTGTGTGGGTGGGGGGTCCACAACTTATAAAACCAAACCTGGTCTCCATGCAGTGCGAGGCCGGAAGCCAAGCAGTAGGGCAGCTGGGGCTATATAACAGAGTAAATACACTGGGAAACCTATTTTCTTTAGGAATGTTCCAAATGAACCATAAGCTAACTGTGGGCCTTTACAATTACTAAATCTATGCGTGTTTCACGTTTAAGTTTTGAATGCTTAGTTCTAGATGTTGTCCTCGCTAATCGAAAGTTGGTTGATGAGCCACAAAATAAACTAAATAGCTCACAAAGCGTTTGTTGCAATTCTAAAGTGAATTCCTAGAAAAAGATAAAACAAGTGGTAGTAAAAAAAAAGGTATTCAATTTGTTTCGGCAAAATATTAAAACTTAGTATCCATCTCTTGACTGTTATGAAGGTTCTACTGAAGTAGTGACCTCGGGTTGGGATGAAATAAAGTCTACGTTACGTGTGTGAGCTTAAACATTTATAGCTACACTTCACATTAGAAGTAGGTACCTGTCATCGATGTTATTTTCTGACACTATAATATTACTGGTGTGGTTCATGGATGTAGGCGCGGTGACATTGGGTTTATATTATGAATGTCAAGATTAACACTTCATGCTATCATACTTCACTTGCAAATGAGGAAAGAACTCCTTTTATAGCAGTCCCAAAGAAATACGTTTAATATATACAACAACACCACATAGTGAATATGATACACAATTCAAGAATAATCAGTAGTAATCCTATATAGAACACTTGGCGAATAAAGTAATAACTTAATAACTGATACAAGTCTCAACTGCTTTATAATAATAGCTCCATAGTGGCTGCTTACAATAACAGACTTCTACTAACTCTCACTCATATTGACTGTTCTCTACTGCCTGTATCAACTGACTGCTATCTTCAGTGAAGTCCAGTAGGGCGTCGGCGCCGTAGGCGCCATTATCCCGTTGATGGTTAGAAAGGCTTTTATCCAACCACCAGGCCTGGACATGGGGCTCTTCACCCCTGTCCTGTCTGAGGGCTCCCAACGGTAGGCGGCCAAATCGGTTGACTGGGCAAGACCGGGCCTTGCCGTGTACACAGCGCACCGTCCCCGTTCCTGGGTCCCACTAGCTATAAGTGGTCGAGAACAGTGCTAACTGCGGGGAGCTTGTCTCATATTCCTATACTGTAACCGTCACTATTCCGTGTAGGGACCGCCACTCCAGCTACGGGTCACTGATGACGGCCCCCATGTGGAACGGCGTGGCGGACTTTTTGGACTTGGTTCCGGGCGTTCTTTCCATCCCAACCCCGATAGAGAGAAAAAAAACAAAAGCTCACCCAGGGAAGCACTGACTGCTATCAAGTAACTCTATCAACTGACTCACCAACTAACTGCCCTTTACTCTAGTTAACTATAACTTAAAAGTGATCACCTTATTAAAACATGACTTGTGAATACCATTCATAATATTAAAATGGGGTATCCACTCAATGACACCAACTTTGAGGTGGTTTCAATCCTTACGATATATCAGGTTAACGAGGGTTATGGTTATGGCCAGCACAACGACCAACCGCCTTTACGTTCCACAACTTAGGTCAGGTAAAAAGACAGGTTTCAATATTTTCAGAAAGAAATTCTATCAAAGGCAAATGACAGAGAAGAATGGAGAAAGAAGGTTGACAGATCTTGTATGGTACCCCCAAAGATGCAGCAGACCAGGGGATAGGTGAAAGTGAAGGAGAAGTTTGATGTGATCCTGGCCTATCTAATGTCATATAATGATTATCTAATAAATCTAATTGGTCAGTGTTCCGTGGCTGTAGTTAATCGACCTAAATCCATAATTTAAATAAAACATTTGCTTTTAGGCCTACATATATTTAGATCCAGATCTAGAGTCTATACTATTATAATAGATGTAGATCTACTATTATAAGACTGAATTCAAAAATTCAAGGGCTCAAGAAGCTTGTTAATTATTGTTAGTATATTCAATATCCCTTATATAGAGCCTCAAGAAGCCTGCCCAATCCTAGTGTGTTTGCATAGCGCATGTTTGATGTGCGCGACACATGAATGGGACTATAAAATATATGTAAACACGGCTAAAGGCACATTTCGCAGCTATAGCAAACAAATGTATGTAAAATGCTTCAGAAACACACAGTTGAGGGTTAATTTGATGTAAATATGAAATGAATGGACTTTCTCTATCATTTTAAGATCTAAAGTTTGAGTTAGATCTATAGTTAGAAGTAGGCCTCTTTCTGCACATGCGTGGAGCTTTCATATGGGCATGTGTGACCTTTCGGTCTTGTCTCATGTAAACATGACTATATGACCTAGACACATGAAATACTAATACTTTCATAAAGTTGGGCAACTTATTTTTTCTAGGGTCTTAAGTTCCCGGGCATGATACCCTGCCTCATAGTGGCGCCCGATTGGAAACGATCGTAGGAAGAAACGATTAGGCTAAAGGGTAGCAAAACAAGACTCCCGTGGGGGTGCCTAAGGGGGTGCGAGAGCATCCTCATTGCACTGTGCGGAGTTGTAAAAAAGCTCCCACAACCTTGTCACAATCCAGGCGCCGTTCCTCAAGGGGCCGTTACATAAATGGTGTGTCGTGCACGGTTAGCCTAGTATAGAAAAGGAAAATGGCAGGGGTCCCGGTGCACGCCGTCTCTGGCCGCGAGTCTGACACCCCGTCAGACAGAACAGTCTACACTGTTCTCATTCAGGCCGGTGAAAGGGAGCTCTTGTTCACTTTTGCTGGCTTAGAGTTCCAAGAGCCGAAGGCTCAACTCTACCTGACAGTTTCAAGAAGAAGAAGGGTCTTACGTTTGTTTCAGGGCTACTTGACATACGTTACTGTTCTAGCTGTAACCAAAGAACATTTATACAAAGTTTGATCAAGATTGGTCAAACGGTTTTGATTTCTATGGGGGACATACATATACATACATACATTATGCCTTTATATATACACTAGACTGACATTACCCGCTGCCTGCGGGTCTAAGTTTGTGTTTACTAATCTAGTGGATTGGATTTAGATGTATGTTAAACTTACCTAATGATCCTTTCCTTTCCTATCTGCGCAAAGTGTATTTCTCAAAATCAGATCTAGATCTAAATCCTTTCGATCTTTTTCTCATGTCAACATTGTAAACATGGCCTAGATCCATAAATACTATAGCTTTAATAGAGTCGGACAACTTTATTTGTTTTTAGGGCTACAATACATACACTACGGTCTAAGTTAGTACCCAAGGAACATTTCTGCCAAGTTTTATCAAGATTGGTCAAGCGGTTTTGATTTCTATTCGTCACATACATACATACATACATGCATACGCCTCACATTCTACTTTATAAAGTAGAAGATATATGTAGTGTAATTTTTTTTATTCTTCCTTCTTCTTTCTTAGGGATGACAAATGTATTTAAAAGCCATGCTACCAAATATAAGTTTATTCAATTGTAGTAAAATAAGGCAGAATATCAAACTTATTTAACATTATAGGGGTTTCGTGGATTATTTATATTTTGGTCTTAAAATAAAGTCCTCATTATTATGTCTCAAATTTGAAGCATTAATCTTCATATATGTGTTCTGGGTTTGGGACCTATTAGTGTTTAAACACGTTTTCTTTTGTATTATCAAATAGGGTAGTGCGCCACTTTTGGCGTATGCGCCATGGTTTGACCATTCCTGACCTAGACTAACAATAATAAATATGTGCGACTAGAAATATTTTGTTACCAATTGATTTTGTTTAGCGCTCTCAATACGCTATGATCCTATCACTTTTTGGACCAGTTGGAAAGGGTAAAAAATAGAGTATGTATGATATGACATTAAAAAGTGCAAGCGTGTATTTCCTTGCGTTTATAAGCACTATTTAAACTCTTTTTTTTTAAGCCGACAAGGGGGGGGGGGAGAGAGAATTGGTGATATCGTATTGACCGGCAGAAGTGAGTGTGTTAGGGAACCTGTATTAGTGCTGGCCTTTCAAGTGTAGGCATCGTATACTAGAATAAAATTAAAAAAGTAAAGTTCCACTTTCAGACCTTATGGTCTATAGATGATGTTAACGAGGGTGTCGGGTGGTCAGTACTGTGACGATACGAAACTTGCATACAAAAATTCGAGTTTTTTCCAGCAAACCGTGAGAAACTTTAATTTTAACTTTATCAATTATTTTATTGTCCACCCATAACTAATTTCTTTTAGGATTTATCTCCCCTCGCACTGTTTCTCACATGACGAAACTAAACGTAAAACATTAACTAGCTTCTCTAGGGCTAACTTTTAATTTTTGACCGCTGGACAGGTGACCAGCACACAATAGTCGCTGCACCAGCGCTACACGCAGCGGCCTAATAACTTTTCACACCTATTTCACCCCCCCCTCAGGATACGCACCGCTCTAAGAATAGCATTGCACTCGGGCTGGACAGAGACATTCGCCTTAGTCCCTACTCTCACAGTACAGGCCATAAATCGGACATGACGCCTGACATGTCCAGTACCTAGATACCTGTGAGAAAATCACATAGCTTTCTTCCCCACCCGTTAAACGAAAAGTCCCAACTATATATAAAGAGAGACCAAAGCATTCTAAGTTAGGCCCGCTAGGATTCATACAGTCTCCTCTGTTAGGAAGTTTATTTTGTGAGGTTTCATTAGGGACAAACGGGTAAGTGTAAACATTTTACTATACTTATTTTATCTTATAGGTATGTGTGAGTACACATTAGTACACAACCACGTTCCCCGTCATTACATTAAGACTTTATTATGTATGTACATTGTACTATTTTATGTCGATGTTATATCTCCATGTAGTATCAATGCTACTTCGGTTGACTGCATTTATAACCGCAATCATCTGCCCCTTAGTGTATTTGATTTATTATATTTTGCCCATATCGGAATCTTAATAATTATTGTGAGCGATAAGCTTTCATGAACCTAAGTACTGTCTAAGAACTTAGATCACCTGCTCTACACTTACAGAGTGGATGTAAAATTAATTGACATTCCTATTATATCCCTCATGCATATTATGTCTCACACCCTTTCGAACTTATGGTTCCTTGGATGAATATGATTTTGATTAATCATATCAAACCCTTATTACTGTAGCCATATCCCTAGTATTTTATTTTCATCTTATCCTTTAGTATATAATATGCTCATTCCCCATTTTACTATAACTGATTACTTATCAACGTAATCACATTCAATGGATGAATCTTGACTAGTCTCATCCTACATTGTATGATGACACATTTATTGTGGTTATCTTACTTGTATTTTGTTTGTTATTGAGTTGTATGCGTGCTTTAAGATTTTATACCTAATTGCCTTAAATGCCTGATTGGGATTGATACCAATGCCTGCATCAGAATGATTGCAAGGCATATGGGAATCCCTGCCCAATGCCTTTAGGAGGTTCCTAACTGCATATCCCATCCCAGCCTGGTTGCTGTACCTGACTGCAATATCTGAAACATATTGCTGTAACTGGTACCTAACTCTGTAAGATCTCCACTCAAAGCTGGAAACCACAGCTGAGAAGTCCACCCCACTACAACTTAGTCTGCAGCACCAGCCGTCTCTACTGCTAAACAGGCAGTGGCCTCACCCTAGAGCCAGCTTGCCTACAGCAGAGCCGACGTCCTAAGACAGAGCCGGATGACTCATCCTTCTGAGTGCCAGTCCTACGACCGCCAGAAGACGACCCACGAGCTAGCAGCTAAGGATATAAGTAGACAGACATAGGAACATTCTTCCATTCACGCCTAAAGAAGCAATCCATGATGATCAATTATGTTAGATATTAACACCTTCAATTCACTTCTTATAGTATTTTTTATCATCTATCTATTTATCTATTGTAAACTTTAGATCATTAAATCATTTTATTTTATGCATTTAATTCCCTGGTCTGTTAGTTGCGGTGTGCCTATGCAAAATCTTGTATATGTGAGCGGGATAAATTAATAAAATGTCCCCTAGACTTTAATGAACGAGCTAAAAATAAATTATTTAAACATCACGTCACAAGCACAACGACCAATCGCCTTTAGTTTTCCACCAACTAATGTCAGGTACCCATTAGAGCTGGGAGAACTCAAGAGGCGCCTGAAAGATCCAGTCTTCAACAGGATTCGAACCCGGAGACACCCGTTTGGAAGCCAAGTTCTTTACCGCTCAGCCACCACGCCTCAATATACTAGAATACACTCGCGAAAAAAGGGGGGGGGGATTGTTGAAATGCTGGCAGTTTTATAAAATAGTGGGAAGGGAGGGGGGTTGTTGAAATGCTGGCAGTTTTATAAAATAGTGGGAAGGGAGGGGGGTTGTTGAAATGCTGGCAGTTTTATAAAATAGTGGGAAGGGGGAGGGGGGTGGCCATTAGCAGGATGTAAGAAAACAAATAGGCCAAAGAAAAAAATATCCTCGAGGCTCCTCAAATATTGAACAGAATTATAGATTTATAATAGGAGGCGCGATGGCTGAGCGGTAAAGCCATTGGCTTCCGAACCGGGCCGCGGGGGTTCAAACCCTGGTGAAGACTGGGATTTTTAATTTAGTGATCTTCTGAGTACCTGACATTAGTTGGGGAAAAGTAAAGGCGGTTGGTCGTTGTGCTGGCCACATGACACCCTCGTTAACCGTAGGTAGGCCACAGAAACAGATGACCTTTATCTGTTCTATAGACCACAAGGTCTGAAAGGGGAACTTTACTTTCCTATCAAATATTTCGAAATGAGAAACTAGAAGCCCAATAGTAGAGGCCAGATAGTGTAACTAAGACTTTTGGTTAAGGCAGAGTATTGGGTGAGGGGGAGACAAGGGATGTACGAATTGACGGGCCTGTGTCCATGTTATGTAGTAGCCTTATGGAACACTACTAGAAGACATTGTCTTGGTCCTAGGCTTTAGTGAACAAGAATGACAAAACAGGTCACGATAACACAGCACACACACACACAAGCTGACCTGGACACCAAGACATTTTGACACATAAGAACAGATCAGTTCACAACACACAACAAAAACATAAATACACAACATGTTATAAGTAAGAAACTATACAAAGCCTGGGAAACAAATCAACAGGTGTAGCAGGTGGGCAAAATGAAAGTACATGTTGAAAATTGCCGTAAAGCTCCATTTAAGGCTTAAAAGAGATGCGACAACAAAAGCCAACAACGTAGAGCCTATGAATATCACAGCTTGTAAGTACTTGGTTTGTTTGTCAAATGTTTCACATGTTTCGGATGTTCCTTCAGAGTTGAAGATAGTTTACTTCCTAGTCCAAACCTCCCGCAGGACGACGGGGGATGGGAGCGGGCAGGATTTGAATCCTCGACCATCGATAAATCCGAACGACAGTCCAGCGCGCAAACCTCACGACCAGGGAGGGGGGGGGGCGGGAACAAAAATGGTTCTACAATTCACGGACCAAAGGTATACGTGCGTGTATCTTAGGGTGGGGGTCGTTTAAAAGCAAGCCGTTATAACACAAGTAAACAAAATCTTGTAAGAAAGCATTACGATGCGCTAAGATGCAACAATTAAGTACAGTAGGTTTCCTGAAATCATGTGTGTCTGGGCTGTTTTAAATTAGTTTGGTCATGAATGAAATACAATTTCTACAAGACCGTTAAAGACAGAACATTTTCGCACTTCTGGCCCAATGCCTGCCGGACGAAGGACAAAACATCAAAAAGGAGGACATGTCCTTCTTATGCTGGACGTGTCGTCCTTTTGCTGGACGCCATGTAAACCCAATTAAACGTATTTATATTTATAATAGGAGCAGCGGTGGCTGAGCGGTAAAGCGCTTGGCTTCTGAACCAGGGGTTCTGGGTTCGAATTCTGGTGAAGACTGGGATTTTAATTTTGGGATCATTGGGCGCCTCTGAGTCCTACCATCTCTAATGGGTACATGACATTAGTTGGGGTTGGTCGTTGTGCTGGCCACATGACACTCTCGTTAACCGTAGGCCACATAAACAGATGACCTTTACATCATCTGCCCTATAGATCACAAGGTCTATAAGTGGAACTTTACTATACCGGTACAACTTATATTTATAATTCACCCTAACACAATAGGCTAAGTCTAGTTGTAGCATGTTAAATGGATCTGTCCCGACTGTGCTACATGGCAATAAGTAATTAAAAGTAGCTGTGCTACAGATATAGAACAAACACTATAGAGTCTGGAATACTAGATGTCTAAGAACGCAGATCAACAATCACAAGTAATTAGGCCTATTATTAGATTTGTATCCAGTAGGTCTACTTAGATTATATAGTAGGACATAAGAAGTATGTTTAAGTTTAAGTAGATTCTAAATTTAACTTACGTGAAGTAACCATTTCTTATGTATCTAGAATCTAGGTACTTTTAAAATTAAGATCTATTATAAAGTATAAATATAGATCTAGACTCTATAATAAGATAGAGCTCGTTATATTTAGATAGGCCTATAGAATCTAGTCCATCTAGAGTATATGTATTCTAAATTTGGAAAGTAGATAGATCTATTGGATAAACTAGACCCAGAGATCTAGATATGATGATATACATAGTAAACATAGTCGTCATGATTACAATAAATTAATGTTACTCTGTATTTGTCCTGTTACACTTTGACTTGGTCCTTGGTAGGCCTACCGCTACCGGGATTCAAATAAATACAAAATCTAGATCTAAATTATCAGTAAGAAAGGTTGACTTACTTTGTCGGTATTTAGACCTAGAATATACCAAAATGTATATTTACATTTAAATCTTAAACTTGGAACGTAACATTGACCAAAAACAACACATTAACACACTTGTAAACAGATATCAAGCTAGCAAGCTCAAGTCACATGATAAGTCGTGTGACCTATTTATGGAAATTCCCTATTTTTTTCCAAGTCGTGTTCCCGTTAGAGTTAGACTATTTATATTTAGTTGTTTTTTTTTTTGATGGATACGATAAAAAAAATTAAAACTGAAATATTACATTCAAGTTTTTTATACTGATATAAACAATAACATTTTTTAAATACGTTTAATTACAAATTTATTAATATAATAGCTAGACTAGAACTTGACTAAATGAAAATCGTGTTACTTGATAGTAGACAGTGCACAATTATACCACAGAGACTACACACGACAGCATTGATAGTCTAATGGGTCGTTGGCATGAAAATCAATTATTATCTGAATTTGGTTATTGAAATAATTACGCAGGATATTTTTCGACGCTTGCTGATATTCTATATCATAGAGTGTAGACTTCTCTACAGGGGCGTAGCTAGGATGGGGGAAGGAGACGGGAGAATTTGACAATCCCACCTGGCGTCCCCCACTTGAGGGGGCCCTCTAATGAGTGTTTTTGAAAATTAAATAATACGCAAAATGCTGGTCAACCCTCCCCCCCCCCGGGGCTCCAAACGATGGAAAATTCCTAGCTACGCCCCTGCTTCTCTATAGATCAATATGGTGGCCAACCTTATGTCGCACAGATACTTTTGATATATTTGTCAGTTTTATATACCCAGTCCAGTATACCAAGTATACCCAGTACGGTATACCCAGTATAATCATATTCATTTATGATAAGGATGGGCAGAGGTTCTAGTTGTAGAGGAATTGATACTTTACACTGACACAAACATATTAAATTTTACTTACTCTATGGACATTACTTGGGTAGCAATGATCATTTTAATGGATTACTTCTGAATATACTACTAATTAATTATGAACACTGTTCGCAGTTTTAAATTTTAAAAATATTTATGCGGGCAAGTTAATTAGCTTAAATGAGATTTAAATTTGTCTTTTTTTTTCAATTAATCTGAAATATTAATCGTTAAACTTGCATCTGAAAGCTATTGACAGTCCTTCACATTTGTATCAGTCGCGACCTCAATTTTTTTTTCGATTATTTTCATGGATGAAAATGTTTGCTCGAATCTGTATGTTGATCCGAAAAGACAGGCATAACTTTGGTCGCTGTTCAATCACTGGCGGTGCTCCATAGGTACAGACACTTACGAGTTTTCTAAATTTAATTGATAATTTTTGAAACATGACTGCTTTCAAAAATATGTTGGGTTCTCTTATTTTTTATTGTAGCGAATCAAGGTCAATATGTCTTTCAAAGATGTTGAAATCATTACCAATTCCTTTTATAACATGGTTAACTGGGCAACATCACAAATGTCAGCAGTTTCGTTCAAGGACAATGTTAAGAAAGATCATGCTCAGATACATTATGAATAAGTTCCTCAATGAGTCTTGAAAATGTCTGCATCGAGAGAGCGATTTCATTGATCTATTTTCAGTACTGTTATCACTTTTGACTCAAGACAAGGGCGAGGTCGTAGGATACTTCAAGTATTGCTTCTTTCACACATTTTCTTAACAAAGAGATTCCGCCTCTTTTAAATACTCTTTTTTTTCTCTTGACCACACATTCTTTGCGAAAATCAGTTGGATATTATCTTCTTGTTTTCTTGTATTCCAACTTCATGTTTTATGTAATGTCTTAGAAGATATCTTCTGTTTTAAATTACAATGGAAAAGTTTGTAAAATTGTCGGGTTATGGGGACTCGCCACTATATTCAAAAATGTAGAAATAGTTGGTAATCTCCGAGTCTTAGCATCTTATATTTTATTTCTTTGTCTAGTTTGTGTTTTGTTCTCAGCTCATTTTATAGTCACTGGACTGTTTCTTATAAAACGTCAGTTTAGTTATTTGTTTTCATATCATCGCACTGGATCACAGTTTGCAGTGAAACGTTGTGTTTTTCTTAGAGATGACAAACACATTTAAAAACATTTCTACCAATTATAAGTTTTATCATTTGTAGTTAATTAAGGCATCACAATCACGTGACAGTTGCTACCTTACATAACAGTAATTACTAAGTCTTAAGACATCACAATCACTTGACAGTTGCCACCTTACATAACAGTAATTACTAAGTCTTAAGACATCACAATCACTTGACAGTTGCCACCTTACACAACAGTAATTACTAAGTCTTAAGACATGTATAAAATTATCCTTCAATTATCGTCTTCTGGGTTCGGGCCCATTAACAATATAACGTGTGTCTCTTTGACATTATAGTAGCTAATGAGTTTAAGTTCCAATAATCTCTTCTCTGAAGATCGATTTTCTTATTTTTGAAGATGAGACATGTTTTTTTTTTTTTTTTTTATCTCAGGGGTGTAGTCCGCAACTTGTAATGTGTAGTGAGCCACCCTTGGTGCCTTATCCAGTAGGCCTACAGTTATCACTCTGAATAAACAGCGTAAAGGTTTAGCATTGTATCTTGCGTCAATGTTTGTTTATCCTAGCTAATCAATATCTTCATCTAGAATAAATGGTAAACAAAACCAGACAGAGGCAGCTCCTTTGTAGAGTGTCCATGCATACCATAGCGCGAAGAGGCGCTAATTGCGCCCCAGTCTATGACCAACAGGGGCCCAGACAGCCTCTTGTAAGTGAAAAAAATTGTGTTGACTATAACATCTAAATGTTTGAAATAGTTTACATTATTTTACTGAAATCGCTGTATCCGTTATTGTATTAAATTACGACCAACATGATTAGAATAGTGTTGCAACTCTAGGGTAGGCACTCAACGAAAGGGTAGGCAACTCATCACAGTTTAACAAGAAATAAATAGTTGTGTTTATTCACTAGGGCAAACACATAACATCCTTCAGCTTCCTCAGAGTCTTATTACTAAGTATACCAGTCCTTTGCTACTTAACCCGAATGTGGACCAACGACAGCCTTCCCGCTTCGCTCCAGGTCCCTACTACAACCTTCAAGCAGCACAAAAGTTGGCCTCTTAGTTTCCCAAACATTCAGACTCTTCACAATCCCTGATGCCCTGTTCTTCTCTCTATTCTGGTGTCTTCCTGTTTACGTTCAACAGTGCGCTAGTGCGCATCTCAAGCACTGGTGCAAGGCAGGGTTACAACTATAGTAATCAGCCCAAAAGTCCAGAACATGATAATGTTTTTTTATTTTTTTATCACCGAATGTGTTTGTGTTCATGTTCTATCTGTTCATTAGTCTTCAACGAATCTGCTCACATCGCATAGTTGAGCCTTTTTATAAGAGATAATGCTGAACGTTTCAGAATCTTTGAAGACATTATTGGCCTCCATGAAAAATATGGTTATTGATTGCAATGCGATGGCTTTCTAGAATCTATAAAACAAGTTCTTAGATTCTGGAAACCTAAAAATAATGTACATGATTTTTTTAAAATAGAAAGATTAGAAAGATGCTCGAGGAAAGAGCAATTTGTGTAATGATACTTGCTATCTCATGCATGTAAATTTAAACTTAATAAAATTATATCAGTCTATTTAAAATAAATTTTTTAAAAACTTAACATACCATTTACGAAACATGGATTGGATTCAATTTTCACTTTTAAAATAATAAAGTGGGAAGCGTGGTCTAGAGGCCAAGTGCGCTTGAACTTGGCATGGCTTGGCTACCTATGAGGGGGCTCGCGGCTCGACACCCGACTCGAGCCGATTTGTGTTTACTGAGAGCCTAAAGGCAGCACCGAAAAGCCTTCTCCCAGATACCCCCCCCCCC
Source organism: Biomphalaria sudanica (assembly GCA_036873155.1). NCBI lineage: Eukaryota > Metazoa > Mollusca > Gastropoda > Planorbidae > Biomphalaria > Biomphalaria sudanica. The sequence continues at coordinate 1,376,368 of JAZGLO010000509.1, read as the reverse complement.
CCCCACTGGTCCACAAACGAGATTGGACCAAAGCGCTCTGAGCTTGCTATAAGCATGAAAGTAGCGCTATATAAAAGCTATACATAAATAAATATTTGGAAGATTAAGTTAACTTTACGGAATCATTGGAAAACAAGTTTTAGCTTGCTAGAAAAAATATTGTCTTGCCGTTCACGCGCCCTTTCTTCAACTTTCACACTAACACTTATTAACTAACTACGTCAGACCACCTCGTAATTTCATCAAATTCTTCTCAGCCCACGAAACTAAATACATCCGTCCCTCTTTTCGTGTGTTTACATCAGAAACTCGCGTACACTTCATAACAAAGCTAATATGCTTTTAAAGTTCACACCTATTCAAAGATTCTTTGGCACATTTGTAGGTGAGAGTCCCCGGTGAGCATGAAAGATTGAAGGCATAGATCATTTTCTATAGATACAACGGTATTGGCTGTTGTTCTTAGTTGTCTCGGAAATGTCTATTTGCCATAAAGATAATCAGATTTGGCTGCATTTAGCAAGGGACTTAATCTAGGAAATGAAAAGTCTGAATATTAAAATAACTTATCTCCCTTCGATTGCGCCAGTGTTCATGTTTTGGATTTTTGAAAATGGAGACAAGAGGAAAGTAAGTGCCGTTTAGTCATAGTGTGGACTGCCGAGATTTAACTAACGTTCACCTTGGACTTAACAAACAGGACAATGCGACATCATGAAAGTCATTAATCATTAGGTCTCAACGGATTTATTTTTATTTTTCATCGTACAATTCCAGTTACCTCCCTAATTTCTTTTTTAAATGGAAAACCTACAAAAAGGAACAAACAGGTCGAGACTCGTTCACAGATACACTGAGCGACAGAGACTCAAACACACGAGCAGAGACAGAATTACAAGGATACGGAACGAGAGAGCGACTCCAACATAGACATACACATTACAAACACTCACACTTAAGGTAAAACACATTTGCAGTTTCTCCAGTTAATGATATATAACCTGCTGCCAGGGCAGGACTTAGATAATTGGAGGTCCCAGGCGCAGTGAATTTCGTGGCCACAAATGAAATAAAAAACAAGATTACAAAGACAGTTTGTGTGAAAACACAAACTCAAAATCGGCCCCCGAAGTGTTCCACCCAGGCAGGCTTCAATATTTTCAGAAAGAACATCCAAATGAAATTATATCAAAGGCAAATGAGAGATAAGAATGGAGAAAGAAGGTTGACAGATCTTGTGTAGTGCCCCAACGGTACAGCAGATCAAGGGATAGGTGCAAGTGAATGCAAAGTTAGATGTGAACCTGGCCTAACTAGTTCCCCTTTCAGACCTTGTGGTCTATAGGGCAGATGATGTAAAGTTCAACTGTTTCTGTGGCCTACGGCTAACGAGGGTGTTTTGAAAAGGCTCAATCTCTTTTTTTTTTTTTTTTGGTCAAGAAATTACAATTCATTTAATATCTACTAATTTGACAACGCTAAGGTTGTCAATTGTAGTCAAACTGAATTTAAGTTATCTTATCTTGTAGACATTTTCAAAAAAAAATTAAACGAAGCAAAAAGAACTCTGTAGTGTAATTGTATCCAATTAGTTTATGTTTCCTTTTAAGCACTTGGCATTTGTCGTTGTCACTTTATGGCTAAAGGGGACATAATGTATTGAACTTGGTGGTAGTACGAAGAGGAAAAAGTGACGGATTTCATCCTAAGCCTCCATTCTGTCTCGTCAAATAGTATTTTAGACATATAATAATATTTAATTTTTACACAACAGAACAACATCTTTTCTATGAAGTAATACAGAGAAAAAGGACTTCCTTGATAAGCAGACTCAGTATTATTGCTTTAACAGTAACAATCTTCAACATAAATGAGTTCATGAACAAAGCTGCACAGCAACATTAACAATCTTTCAGGAAATTGACTTTGAAGCAATGCTATGTTCCCAGGTAATAGCAAGTAATTAGGCAAGGCAAGCTAATATAGGGTTTTATACAGCTGCCCTGTATGCCTTATGTATTTAAAAAAGACTGATCAGGGAACAGGTTAATCCCTCTCACGACAATTTTTTAAAGGTCTCCTTGAGATGTAAGAGGGCTACTCTGGTATCATCAGGGTGGTCCATGAGTCTGTTAAGAGTCATTTCGGGATAGTTAACCAAGCAAAGGTACTGCTGTAGCACAATTGTTCAGGGTTCTGTTAGGAGGGTCATGTGTAAATTATTTCAGGATATGGATGTCGATTAAAGATTCTTTTTCCTCTCATTACGAGGGGTTTCTAAAAAAATAAATAAATAAAAAATAGTTAATTTGTCTTAAAATATTACATTATTCATAAAAGATTCTTGACTTTCAATTGTCTGCCCTTGTCTATATTCTTTAGGATTATTGGTTTTGGTTATTTTTGTTTCTAGTCTCTTCGCAGGCTCCATTCAGTTGCGTCTTGTTTCTTGTTCCTTTGTTTCCCAGTATATCTAGGATGAGGCTGCCGCTAAGATATAGACATTGTCATAGTGTTCTTGTTACGTTTCCACGGGCTTGCCGTGTTCTGTGAGTGTAGTACAGACACACTTGATGTTGACTTTTGACATGCTCTCCGATCATGTGATCAAAGAGGACGTAACCACGAGGGAGAAAAAATTCTTCAAAAGTGTTGACTTCCCTTTAAAAGACAGTTCTTTGGTAGTTCTCCATAGATAAATAAAGTTCAATTTGATTCCTATCCCGCATCTCTCAGCCCAAACTCTCAGGTACATACACACTCTCACACACTCGCATAACCACTTAAACTAATTGACATAATACCAATAGAGTAACTTTACAGATTGATTACAGTATTTAGATTTTTATCTCTGAGGTCTGACAATTTAGTCAAGGACAATAAATTATACAATAATTACAATTTCTATCTAACCAGTATAGTTATCAATTCTATGTTCAATTATTTTTCTAAATATTAACTCTAGATTATAAGGATTTAATGATACATTGTTATTAATAACTTTAATTCTACTGTGCCACACAAGACTTCTGTATTCACTCACTATTATTAGATTAAATTTATGAATCATCTACTTTTGATTTTTGGCAATTTATTTAAAACAATAGCTAGGTTAAGATTAACATTGGTGTTACAGTTTGCCTCTAGTAGGTCTTTCATAGTGCATCTAACATTATCAAATATTTTACATTTTAAAAACATATGGCTTTCATTGTTACCATTATCTGTGTGACATAAAACACGTGTTTACATTTCTTTTCTTACTTCCTACAGGAGTCATCCCGAAGATTAGTCTGTATGTTATTTCTCTGGCTTTGGGTGTAATGTGTTTGCTGTGTAGATTTATAAAAGTGTCTCTGAAATCTATTACACCTAACTCTCTACTCCATTTGATCCTATTGAATAATCTTTCTTGTAACTGTTTCTTAAGTGTTGTATATGTGTCTTTTAATTTACTGTGTATTAGATGTTCATTGTCGGGGAGTATTCTTGATATGGATCTGTAAAATGGATGTGTGTTTGTACCAAAGTGGTGTGGGGTGTCATTTTTTATTGGAATTATTTTATTTAACCTTAAGCCGTAGTAGTATATTGTTAATGGAAAATTGTTTGGGTTCTTGGCTACTTGTCATATGTATTTTAATCTAAGTGCTTGTATTTTGGTTCTGATGTCCTGTAAGTTTATCCCCCCATCCTCTTTGTTTTGTAGAAGTGTTGTGTGTTTAATGTTTCTGATAGTGCTTTTAAATATAAAATTCCTAATGATTGTGTTTATGCTTGGTATAAAAGTTGGTGGAGGTTCTGTGATGTTTGCTAAATAAACTATCTTCGGGATGACCAGGTTGTTTATAAGTATTGCTCTACCAAATATAATAGTTGCTGCATAATGAAATCTTTTAAGTGTGTTTTTGGTTTTCTTTAAAATATTTTCCCACTGCTGTGTGTGGTAATATGTTGGGTTGCTTGTCCACGTGATGCCGTATATTTTAATTTCCTTCTCTATTTTAAGGTTAAAGGGGATGTTTGAGGGGATTTCCCACCTGCCCAATCCCATAATACAAGATTTATTTATGTTGATTTTTGACCCGCTGGCCCTCCCAAATTGAATAAACTTATCTATGATTGCGGCTATGTCTTTTTCTGAGGAGGGAAAAAGGGTGGTGTCATCAGCGTATGCTTTAACTTTAACTACGGGCGTGGGGCCTGGGATTCTTATCCCCGTAATTCCACTATCTAGCCTGATGGTTTCTAAAAGGGGTTCTAGGCAAAGGGTGTATAAAAAGGGAGAAAGGGGACACCCTTGTCTAACAGATCTTCTAATAGGGATACTGCCACTAAGGGTTTGGTTTATTATTAGTTTGCTTGTGGCATCAGTGTAAACTAGCTTTATGTATTTCTTCATTCTTCCATCTGTCTTCGTCTTGTCTAGTATTTTGAAAAGGTAGTCATGGTCTATTCTGTCAAAGGCCTTTTCCTGGTCAATAGAAAAGAGGGCTGCTTTCAAGTCTTTGTCTTTACAGTAATATATAATGTCTCTTAAAAAATGGTAAAGTTCGTCGATGTTTTTGTCTGGGTTGCTACAGTATTGGTCCTGTCCTATTAAGTGTGGTATGAGGGGTTTTAGTCTTAGAAAAATCATTTTCGTCAGGAGTTTGTAGTCGGCGTTTAGAAGTGAGATCGGTCGAAAGTCGCTAGGTGAGGTGTTGTTTTCTTGTTTTTTTTGGTAGAAGTGTGATGTATGCTAAGTTGAAATCTCTAGGTAACTGTTCTGTCACTAACATGTCGCTGTATAAATTTAATAGTAGGGGTCCTATTTGGGAAAAAAGGCTTTGTAAAATTCTAACGTCAGACCTTCTGGGCCAGGGGATTTGTTGTTTTGTGTTGTATCTAAAGAAGCCTTCAGTTCGTCTAGCGTAAAGGGAGCGCCTGTCTCTATCTGTTCTGTCATTGGTATTTCTTTGCAGTTCTGTAAAAATACTTTTTGTGCGTTGTCGTCCGTCTGTTCCTTGTCATAAAATTAGTAAAGTGTTTCGTAAATGTGTCTGTTATTTTGTCCAGGTCGTGTATAGTTTCTCCTTTACTATCAACAATGTTGTCAATAGTTCTGTCAATTTGAATGTTTTGTTCTGCTGATAAAAAAAGTTTGTTAGGCCCTTCGGTTATTTTTTTTCTTTTGCACCTCAATTCCGCTCCTGTGTATTGATAGTTAAATAGTTCTTCTAGTTGTGTTAGTATATGTGTTTTGGCTGCTTCGTCTTCTTCGTGTGTTAGTAAACTTTTAAGTCTTTCCTCTTCTTTTTTAATTTTTGAGTTGATTAGTGTGGCCAGTATTTGGCTTTTCTGCTTAATGGAGCTTTTAATTAGCGTCCATATTTGTGTGACTTTAAAATGGGGTGTGTTTGAGTCATGTATTATATTTTTGAGGAGGTTTGCGATTGTTTTTAAATAGAGCGGGTCATTTAGGAGGTCGTTGTTAAGTTTCCAGATCGGTGTTTTTTGTTTTTTTTCTCTTTTAGTTTTGGGTTCAGCAGTTCCACTAAGACTCCTTTGTGGTCTGTATATTGTAACGTCTCTACGAGATGTGTTACACTTTTTGTTTCGCACGCCCTTGGCACATACACTATCTATCTGTGTTTCTATTTGGTGTGCCTTGTCCCTGAACGTGGTGACCCGGCCCGTGACCTCTACTTCTCTATAGGCATCTACTAACCGGAAAGCCTTGATAACTCCCCCCAAATAGTCATGCGTTTTAATTGTTACTTGAGGAGCAGGACCCTCTGTGTTTGTGTTTTGCTTGTCTAATTGGGAATCAATGTAATTTAAATCACCCCCTACTATCAAATTTTCTCCTGCGTACTGAGTGTGTAGAATGTCACTTAGCATTCCAAAAAACTCGTGTTTCGTGCATAAATGTTGACTAACGTGTATGTGTGTTGTTGTGAGCTTGTCCTAATTATTACTATCCTCTCGCTATTGTCTTGATATGAGTGTGTGATTGAAAACCTATTGGATGTTTGTAAAATGGCTGTCCCTCGTGGCTTTCTACCTAAACTAAAATAACCCTCCCGGAGGCCCATAAGAGAGACTGCTTTTTTGGCCTTGTACTCTAACTGTGTGTTGGTCTCTTGCAGAAAGATAAAATATAGCTTGTATTTTCTTGTGAGGTGTGCTATGTATGTGTGTTTATTGTTAAGCCCTCTGATGTTGAGTGTCAAAATTTTGATGTCTGCCATTGTGTGTGTATACATTTTATCTTTAAGAGTTGCTTTGTTGTTTATGTGTTTGAATGTGTGTTAGGGTCCTCGACCTCATCTATGACTAGCACTGACGGGGAGTCTGGAAAGTTCAGCTCGAGCTTGAACTGTTCTTCCTCTCTTTTCTCCTCCTCTACCAGGGGATCCTCGTTTAGATCCTCTGATGAGGAAGAGAGAGAGAGGGCCCTCTTTCTTGTTATTTTGGTTGGGGTGGTGGGTGCTGAACTTGCCCCTCCGGATATTTTAATTTTTTTACTTTGCTTAGATTTGTTTTCAGGGCTGTTTGGTGGGGGGAGACCACTTGGAGTAGCTCCCATAGCTTCTATTTGTTTTTCCCCCTCCTTTGCTGCTTTCAACCATTGTGAAGCCATCTTTTTTTAGCTGTTGATCAATCTCGAATTGCTTTTTCTCTCCCTCACCTTTAAGGGCCATGGCATAGGACATTTTCCCTCCTACCTCCTTTGCATCTTCTGTGGGGTTTTGGTCCCGTCTGGGGTTCGTCCTATTTGGACACTGGTTTGACCAGTGCTGATCCAGTCCGCAATGTCAGCTCTGTTGTCTACGTCCCGGGATGGTCACGAGGACCTTGTAGGTCCTCGGATCGTCCTATGTATCGTAACTGAATATAATGGGGAAGTTCAGTCTGTTTGCGGATTTTTATCTAAGCCGCCCACTTATCTGAGTTGCCTAGCTTGATTGGCTCTATTTTGGAGCCTTCTTCTGCAAAGGCTCCAAAGATTTCTCCTATCTTTGATTTGTTTATGGTTGGTGCTACCCAGTGAAGGGTAACCCTGATTTTTTCGTCTTCTAAGGTACAGACATCTACCTTGAAGTCCTTATCATTCCCGAATGATTTCCCTAGTATACGGGTTCTCACTCGGGCGGATGTTGGGACCAGGAACCAGACAAAGGGGTTCTCGAAGCGATAGAGAGAATTCTCTTCGTCCGGTGTTAGTTTCAGGCACTCTATTAGGCTCGCCATTGCGGCCTTAACAGCCCCTTGGCCTGACAGCCTTAGAAGCAAGGTACCTGGGGCATGGACAAGTCCACCATCCAGGTCATTTTTTTCAATAGAAAATGTCTTAACTGACATTTTTACAAGGGTTTATCACAAGTACAGAGATAGAAAAGAGACGATAACTACACTACGAACTACACAGTACTTTACTACACAACCCTCGCGCCGTCCACTCTAAACAGTAACACACAAAAAACCACAGAATCACTAAAAAACCACAGATACACAAGTAATCCACAGAATAAATCCTCAAGTGTTAGCTACTTAATCAATCTCGTTTCGATTTCCAAACTATTATTGCTACATAAAAAAAAAAAGAAAATAACGTTTACAAGATTACTATTCGTTTTAATTTAGGTCTAATTTATAATGCATACTAATTAGCTTTTTCTCTTTAAAAAACTGCTTGCATAACTGATTTTAAAAATTAGATTTTTCGCGTTCAGAAAAAAAAAGGAGCCGTTGCATCAGAACTTTGAATGGTCTAAAATATTGTGATGTCGGATTTTCAATATTTTTCTAGTTTACGAGATCTAAACGGGACGGACGGACAGACAGACAGACATTTCGCACAAAACTAACAGCGTCTTTTCCCCTTTCGGGGGCCGCTAAAAACGAAAACCTTGTGCTAATATGTTTATATTGCGTCATTGTTTGTTGTGAATGTTTTGTGAAAAAGTACTTGAAAGGATGTGACGAAATTAAAAAAATATGATAGTCTTCTATGTCTACTTGTATAAACACAAAGTCTATGTAATTATTATTGTTACATATTAATTAATGTCTACAGTATTTTATTTATTTACCTGTGACAACAGAATAAACTTGCTGTAATACACTAATAACATTGGGTACTATTTTCGTGATTTCTTCTCTAAAAAAAAATTGTTTTGAGTCCTGTGCGAGGTGCTCACCAAATCGGAGGCCCTAGGCGGCTGCCTAGTTTGCCTGCGCCTAAACCTGGCTCTGCTGCTGCTAACTTGACTGTGTAATTCTAAAGCCGCAATGCTGAATTAGATACATAAAAAATATTTATACTATATGTACAAATTCGTACAAATGCTCCTTCTTTCCTAGTGCTATTAGAGCCAGGAAAACCAATGACTTGGCAAAATTTAAGTCATTGGTTAACATGCATGACTGAATGCATGACGAGTAGGACGTAATCATCTTCTTTTTTGAAGTAACGTCTCTTTTTTATAATATAAGATGTATTTTTGTGTGTATGTGTGCGCGTTACAGCAATGGTCAGTGGACACTTAAAACGTTAGGCTTTGTATTAGTTTATCTATTTTTATTCTTCTCTCTCGTCCATCTCGGATACACCTTTGACAGTAGAGATACTTCACCAAGTCTCAACTATAGCAAAACACTACGTACATCCTAAATTGTAATCTGGTCGTGCGGTATGCGCCAGACTGTTGTCACGATGGTTCGGACCCTGCCCTCAGTGGCGTAGCATCCATGGTGCGAAGGAGTTCAATGAACCCGGGCCCATGAAGAATAGGGGGCCCACAAAGGTACTTTAAAAAATGAAAACAAAAGTTAATGACTGTAAGAATGTAAATGTATCTATCTCTATATAATTTACTTAGTGTTATTATGTTTCTAACAGAGATGTAGCAATAAATAAAAGCTATGCTACGATTTCTACTGAGATTTTCGCTTGAGACCGATTTCTGAATAGAACGGCGCGTGAAGACCTAAGTTTATGTAAGCACCTAGGAAGTGCATTGAATTTAATAACTTCATTACTTCTAGAGTGAAACCAACAAAAGAATGTTTTGTTTTCTTTTTAAATGTACTGATGCATACTTGATGGCTAGATTTGTTTTTGTTTTACTCAATGTAGGGGAGGGGGCCCCAGAATCCTATACTTGAAACCGGGCCAAAATCTACCTTGCTACACCACTGCCTGCCCACTGTTATCTTCTGTTCATGCAAAGGTTTAGGGTAAGCCGTAAAAATAAAGTCTGTTTCAATGAACGTATCAAACTAGGAAATCAGTGCTGTATCATCTTGTATGTCATTAAACTAGGAAATCATTGCTGTATCCTCCTGTATGTCATTAAACTAGGAAATCATTGCTGTATCCTCCTGTATGTCATTAAACTAGGAAATCAGTGCAGTATACGTCATTAAACTAGGAAATCAGTGCTGTATCATCCTGTATGTCATTAAACTAGGAAATCAGTGCTGTATCATCCTGTATGTCATTAAACTAGGAAATCAGTGCTGTATCATCCTATATGTCAATAAACTAGGAAATCAGTGCTGTATCATCCTGTATGTCATTGAACTAGGAAATCAGTGCTGTATCATCTTGTTGGTCATTAAACCAGGAAATCAGTGCTGTATCCTCCTGTATGTCATTAAACTATGAAATCAGTGCTGTATTCTCCTGTATGTCATTAAACTAGGAAATCAGTGCTGTATCATCCTGTATGTCATTAAACTAGGAAATCAGTGCTGTATCCTCCTGTATGTCATTAAACTAGGAAATCAATGCTGTATCCTCCTGTATGTCATTAAACTAGGAAATCAATGCTGTATCCTCCTGTATGTCATTAAACTAGGAAATCAGTGCTGTATCCTCCTGTATGTCATTAAACTAGGAAATCAGTGCTGTAACATCTTGTAGGTCATTAAACTAGGAAATCAGTGCTGTATCCTCCTGTAGGTCATTAAACTAGGAAATAAGTGCTGTATCCTCCTGTATGTCATTAAACTAGGAAATCAGTGCTGTATCATCCTGTATGTCATTAAACTAGGAAATCAGTGCTGTATCATCCTGTATGTCATTAAACTAGGAAATCAGTGCTGTATCATCCTGTATGTCATTAAACTAGGAAATCAGTGCTGTATCATCCTGTATGTCATTAAACTAGGAAATCAATGCTGTATCCTCCTGTATGTCATTAAACTAGAAAATCAGTGCTGCATCATCCTGTATGTCATTAAACTAGGAAATCAGTGCTGTATCATCCTATATGTCATTAAACTAGGATGTCAGTGCTGTATCATCTTGTATGTCATTAAACTAGGAAATCAGTGCGGTGTCATCCTTTATGTCATTAAACTGGGAAATCAGTGCTGTATCATCCTGTATGTCATTACACTAGGAAATCAGTGCTGTATCATCCTATATGTCATTAAACTAGGAAATCAGTGCTGTATCATCTTGAATGTCATAACACTAGGGAACCAATGCTGTATCAACCTGTATGTCATTAAACTAGGAAATAAGTGCTGTATCATCCTGTATGTCATTAAACTAGGAAATCAGTGCTGTATCATCCTATATGTCATTAAACTAGGAAATCAGTGCTGTATCATCCTATATGTTATTACACTAGGAAATCAGTGCTGTATCATTATGTATGTCATTAAACTAGGAAATCAGTGCTGTATCATCCCATATGTCATTAAACTAGGAAATCAGTGCAATATCATCCTATATGTCATTTAACTAGGAAATCAGTGCTGTATCATCCTGTAAGTCATTAAACTAGAAAATCAGTGCTGTATCATCCTATATGTTATTACACTAGGAAATCAGTGCTGTATCATCCTGTATGTCATTAAACTAGGAAATCAGTGCTGTATCATCCCATATGTCATTAAACTAGGAAATCAGTGCAATATCATCCTATATGTCATTAAACTATGAAATCAGTGCTGTATCATCCTATATGTCATTAAACTAGGAAATCAGTGCTGTATCATCCTGTATGTCATTAAACTAGGTAATCAGTGCTGTATCATCCTGTATGTCATTACACTAGGAAATCAGTGCTGTATCATCCTATATGTCATTAAACTAGAAAATTAGTGCTGTATTATCCTATATGTTATTACACAAGGAAATCAGTGCTGTATCATCCTGTATGTCATTAAACTAGGAAATCATTGCTGTATCCTCCTGTATGTCATTAAACTAGGAAATCAGTGCAGTATACGTCATTAAACTAGGAAATCAGTGCTGTATCATCCTATATGTCATTAAACTAGGAAATCAGTGCTGTATCATCTTATATGTCATTAATCTAGGAAATCAGTGCTGTATCATCCTATATGTCATTAAACTAGGAAATCAGTGCTGTATCATCTTAAATGTCATAACACTAGGGAACCAGTGCTGTATCAACCTGTATGTCATTAAACTAGGAAATCAGTGCTGTATCATCCTGTATGTCATTAAACTAGGAAATCAGTGCTGTATCATCCTATATGTCATTAAACTAGGAAATCAGTGCTGTATCATCCTATATGTTATTACACTAGGAAATCAGTGCTGTATCATCATGTATGTCATTAAACTAGGAAATCAGTGCTGTATCATCCCATATGTCATTAAACTAGGAAATCAGTGCAATATCATCCTGTATGTCATTAAACTAGAAAATCAGTGCTGTATCATCCTATATGTCATTAAACTAGGAAATCAGTGCTGTATCATCCTGTATGTCATTAAACTAGGAAATCAGTGCTGTATCATCCCATATGTCATTAAACTAGGAAATCAGTGCAATATCATCCTATATGTCATTAAACTATGAAATCAGTGCTGTATCATCCTATATGTCATTAAACTAGGAAATCAGTGCTGTATCATCCTGTATGTCATTAAACTAGGTAATCAGTGCTGTATCATTTTGTATGTCATTACACTAGGAAATCAGTGCTGTATCATCCTATATGTCATTAAACTAGAAAATTAGTGCTGTATTATCCTATATGTTATTACACAAGGAAATCAGTGCTGTATTATCCTGTATGTCATTAAACTAGGAAATCATTGCTGTATCCTCCTGTATGTCATTAAACTAGGAAATCAGTGCAGTATACGTCATTAAACTAGGAAATCAGTGCTGTATCATCCTGTATGTCATTAAACTAGGAAATCAGTGCTGTATCATCCTGTATGTCATTAAACTAGGAAATCAGTGCTGTATCATCCTATATGTCAATAAACTAGGAAATCAGTGCTGTATCATCCTGTATGTCATTGAACTAGGAAATCAGTGCTGTATCATCTTGTTGGTCATTAAACCAGGAAATCAGTGCTGTATCCTCCTGTATGTCATTAAACTATGAAATCAGTGCTGTATTCTCCTGTATGTCATTAAACTAGGAAATCAGTGCTGTATCATCCTGTATGTCATTAAACTAGGAAATCAGTGCTGTATCCTCCTGTATGTCATTAAACTAGGAAATCAATGCTGTATCCTCCTGTATGTCATTAAACTAGGAAATCAATGCTGTATCCTCCTGTATGTCATTAATTTAGGAAATCAGTGCTGTATCCTCCTGTATGTCATTAAACTAGGAAATCAGTGCTGTAACATCTTGTAGGTCATTAAACTAGGAAATCAGTGCTGTATCATCCTGTATGTCATTAAACTAGGAAATCAGTGCTGTATCATCCTGTATGTCATTAAACTAGGAAATCAGTGCTGTATAATCCTGTATGTCATTAAACTAGGAAATCAGTGCTGTATCCTCCTGTATGTCATTAAACTAGAAAATCAGTGCTGCATCATCCTGTATGTCATTAAACTAGGAAATCAGTGCTGTATCATCCTATATGTCATTAAACTAGGATGTCAGTGCTGTATCATCTTGTATGTCATTAAACTAGGAAATCAGTGCGGTGTCATCCTTTATGTCATTAAACTAGGAAATCAGTGCTGTATCATCCTGTATGTCATTACACTAGGAAATCAGTGCTGTATCATCCTATATGTCATTAAACTTGGAAATCAGTGCTGTATCATCTTAAATGTCATAACACTAGGGAACCAATGCTGTATCAACCTGTATGTCATTAAACTAGGAAATAAGTGCTGTATCATCCTGTATGTCATTAAACTAGGAAATCAGTGCTGTATCATCCTATATGTCATTAAACTAGGAAATCAGTGCTGTATCATCCTATATGTTATTACACTAGGAAATCAGTGCTGTATCATCATGTATGTCATTAAACTAGGAAATCAGTGCTGTATCATCCCATATGTCATTAAACTAGGAAATCAGTGCAATATCATCCTATATGTCATTTAACTAGGAAATCAGTGCTGTATCATCCTGTATGTCATTAAACTAGAAAATCAGTGCTGTATCATCCTATATGTTATTACACTAGGAAATCAGTGCTGTATCATCCTGTATGTCATTAAACTAGAAAATTAGTGCTGTATCATCCCATATGTCATTAAACTAGGAAATCAGTGCAATATCATCCTATATGTCATTAAACTATGAAATCAGTGCTGTATCATCCTATATGTCATTAAACTAGGAAATCAGTGCTGTATCATCCTGTATGTCATTAAACTAGGTAATCAGTGCTGTATCATCCTGTATGTCATTACACTAGGAAATCAGTGCTGTATCATCCTATATGTCATTTAACTAGAAAATTAGTGCTGTATTATCCTATATGTTTTTACACAAGGAAATCAGTGCTGTATCATCCTGTATGTCATTAAACTAGGAAATCATTGCTGTATCCTCCTGTATGTCATTAAACTAGGAAATCAGTGCAGTATACGTCATTAAACTAGGAAATCAGTGCTGTATCATCCTATATGTCATTAAACTAGGAAATCAGTGCTGTATCATCTTATATGTCATTAATCTAGGAAATCAGTGCTGTATCATCCTATATGTCATTAAACTAGGAAATCAGTGCTGTATCATCTTAAATGTCATAACACTAGGGAACCAGTGCTGTATCAACCTGTATGTCATTAAACTAGGAAATCAGTGCTGTATCATCCTATATGTCATTAAACTAGGAAATCAGTGCTGTATCATCTTAAATGTCATAACACTAGGGAACCAGTGCTGTATCAACCTGTATGTCATTAAACTAGGAAATCAGTGCTGTATCATCCTGTATGTCATTAAACTAGGAAATCAGTGCTGTATCATCCTATATGTCATTAAACTAGGAAATCAGTGCTGTATCATCCTATATGTTATTACACTAGGAAATCAGTGCTGTATCATCATGTATGTCATTAAACTAGGAAATCAGTGCTGTATCATCCCATATGTCATTAAACTAGGAAAGCAGTGCAATATCATCCTATATGTCATTTAACTAGGAAATCAGTGCTGTATCATCCTGTATGTCATTAAACTAGAAAATCAGTGCTGTATCATCCTGTATGTCATTAAACTAGGAAATCAGTGCTGTATCATCCCATATGTCATTAAACTAGGAAATCAGTGCAATATCATCCTATATGTCATTAAACTATGAAATCAGTGCTGTATCATCCTATATGTCATTAAACTAGGAAATCAGTGCTGTATCATCCCGTATGTCATTAAACTAGGTAATCAGTGCTGTATCATTTTGTATGTCATTACACTAGGAAATCAGTGCTGTATCATCCTATATGTCATTAAACTAGAAAATTAGTGCTGTATTATCCTATATGTTATTACACAAGGAAATCAGTGCTGTATCATCCTGTATGTCATTAAACTACGAAATCATTGCTGTATCCTCCTGTATGTCATTAAACTAGGAAATCAGTGCAGTATACGTCATTAAACTAGGAAATCAGTGCTGTATCATCCTGTATGTCATTAAACTAGGAAATCAGTGCTGTATCATCCTGTATGTCATTAAACTAGGAAATCAGTGCTGTATCATCCTATATGTCAATAAACTAGGAAATCAGTGCTGTATCATCCTGTATGTCATTGAACTAGGAAATCAGTGCTGTATCATCTTGTTGGTCATTAAACCAGGAAATCAGTGCTGTATCCTCCTGTATGTCATTAAACTATGAAATCAGTGCTGTATTCTCCTGTATGTCATTAAACTAGGAAATCAGTGCTGTATCATCCTGTATGTCATTAAACTAGGAAATCAGTGCTGTATCCTCCTGTATGTCATTAAACTAGGAAATCAATGCTGTATCCTCCTGTATGTCATTAAACTAGGAAATCAATGCTGTATCCTCCTGTATGTCATTAATTTAGGAAATCAGTGCTGTATCCTCCTGTATGTCATTAAACTAGGAAATCAGTGCTGTAACATCTTGTAGGTCATTAAACTAGGAAATCAGTGCTGTATCATCCTGTATGTCATTAAACTAGGAAATCAGTGCTGTATCATCCTGTATGTCATTAAACTAGGAAATCAGTGCTGTATAATCCTGTATGTCATTAAACTAGGAAATCAGTGCTGTATCCTCCTGTATGTCATTAAACTAGAAAATCAGTGCTGCATCATCCTGTATGTCATTAAACTAGGAAATCAGTGCTGTATCATCCTATATGTCATTAAACTAGGATGTCAGTGCTGTATCATCTTGTATGTCATTAAACTAGGAAATCAGTGCGGTGTCATCCTTTATGTCATTAAACTAGGAAATCAGTGCTGTATCATCCTGTATGTCATTACACTAGGAAATCAGTGCTGTATCATCCTATATGTCATTAAACTAGGAAATCAGTGCTGTATCATCTTAAATGTCATAACACTAGGGAACCAATGCTGTATCAACCTGTATGTCATTAAACTAGGAAATCAGTGCTGTATCATCCTGTATGTCATTAAACTAGGAAATCAGTGCTGTATCATCCTATATGTCATTAAACTAGGAAATCAGTGCTGTATCATCCTATATGTTATTACACTAGGAAATCAGTGCTGTATCATCATGTATGTCATTAAACTAGGAAATCAGTGCTGTATCATCCCATATGTCATTAAACTAGGAAATCAGTGCAATATCATCCTATATGTCATTTAACTAGGAAATCAGTGCTGTATCATCCTGTATGTCATTAAACTAGAAAATCAGTGCTGTATCATCCTATATGTCATTAAACTAGGAAATCAGTGCTGTATCATCCTGTATGTCATTAAACTAGGAAATCAGTGCTGTATCATCCCATATGTCATTAAACTAGGAAATCAGTGCAATATCATCCTATATGTCATTAAACTATGAAATCAGTGCTGTATCATCCTATATGTCATTAAACTAGGAAATCAGTGCTGTATCATCCTGTATGTCATTAAACTAGGTAATCAGTGCTGTATCATCCTGTATGTCATTACACTAGGAAATCAGTGCTGTATCATCCTATATGTCATTAAACTAGAAAATTAGTGCTGTATTATCCTATATGTTATTACACAAGGAAATCAGTGCTGTATCATCCTGTATGTCATTAAACTGGGAAATCATTGCTGTATCCTCTTGTATGTCATTAAACTAGGAAATCAGTGCAGTATACGTCATTAAACTAGGAAATCAGTGCTGTATCATCCTATATGTCATTAAACTAGGAAATCAGTGCTGTATCATCTTATATGTCATTAATCTAGGAAATCAGTGCTGTATCATCCTATATGTCATTAAACTAGGAAATCAGTGCTGTATCATCCTATATGTCATACTCTGATTGAAAATAAAAATACCGATAGTATCAATGCTGATAAAGTTAGAACCCCTGACATAAATACTTCCTGTACACAACCAAAGATTGGGGAGAAATGTTAAGCTAGTTTTGTGGTGGGGGGACATCTATTTATAGCATCACGATGAGTATCTAATGTAGAATGTAAGTCATTAGTTATTTGGTACATTTATGAGTTCCGTAACGACATTAAAACAAAGATTCTTTTGATGTCCTGCCACCATCTGTATCTGATAATTGATGGCCACATAGAGAGAGAGAGAGAGAGAGAGAAAAGGGGGGGGTGGAAGAGAGAGAGAGACAGAGAGTGAGAGAGAGAAAAAGAGAATGAGAGAATGAGAGAGAGAAAGAGAGAAATAAAGGGAGGGAGAAAGAGAGAGAGAGAGAAAAAAAGTGAGAGAGAGAAAGAGAGAGAAAAAGAGAGGGAGAAATAGAAATAGAGAGAAAGTAAGAGAGAGAGAGAAAGAGGGAGAGAAAGAGAGAGAGAAAGAAAGGGAGAAATAGAAATAGAGAGAATGAAAGAGAGAGAAAGAGAGAGAGAAAGAGTCAGAGGAGGCAGATTAATTCTAATACTAATAATATCTGGATATTATTAAGAGAATATATATCAAAATAAAATCTATATGCAATAACGTAAAACAAGGGAGGTAATTTTGTTTCTGTTCTATTAAACAAAACCAATTGATTCAGTGACCCACTTCAAAGAGATCAATCTAATAACGAAATAGCTGTCCTTTTATTTAGAGAGTGACCTGTTCACAGCGTAGTATTCTATTCTCAGATATACCTACACACAATAGCATATTTAACATCATTAGTAAAATCACTTAGAGACACTGCAGGACAGAAGACTATACTACAATAGCTATAAAAAATAAAACACTACATCAGAATTTATAAATTGAATAATTGTTATGCAAAGTGTACTAGAAAGGCACAAAGATAGAGACACATTTCTTATTCCATATACTAGAAATATTCATACAAGTGCTCCTTCTTCCCTAATGCTATTAGACAATTGAATGGGTTGCATGAATCAGCCAGGAAAACCAATGACTAACATGCATGACTAGATTGACACATGAAATCCGAAGGACGTAATTATCTTCTTTTTTGAAGTAATGTCTGTAATTTATAAGATAAGATATAATACTTGTATAGGTAAATATCTACTTTAATAGAGTCTGACTTAAGACCTGTAAAGCTGACTCTCAATAAGGCTGATTTTAAAGTAATAATGTTTACCAGTTGAGACTAACTTGAGGTTAACTTTAGCTAAGAAGCTGACTTTAGCTGAGAATCTGACTTTACATAAAAAAGTTTAAAGATTATTACGTCTTAGCCAAAACCTCCTGCAGGACGACAGGGGAACGCATCGGCCATAGTGACATCTTCTAGGCCTTTACTTGGGGAGGATTCAGCCCTCTCACCTCAGCGTGGAGCCTCCGTGGACACCGAAACGTCTAGTAGTGGAACTTGTTGGGCTAAGAACAGAAAGCGAACAAGTAGCCGTAGACCCAGTCCAAAAAGTCCGCCACACCGTTCCACAAGGGAGCCGACATCAGTGCCAGTAAGCTGGAGTGGCGGTCCCTGCATGGGACGTGGCGGTTACAGTATAGGAATATGAGGCATGGTTCCATGTTAAGCGCTGAATTCGGCCACTTATAGCGAGTGGACCCAGGACCAAGGCGCGGTACGCTGTGTACCTTACTTGGTCCATTACTGCTGGTAACCCTCAGGCAGGTCTTGGGGGTGAAGAGCTGCCGGTCCAGGCCTGTTCGTTGGATAAAAGCCTTTCCATCAATCATCGGGATAATGGACTTTCGGCGCAGATTTCTTACTGGACTTTATTGAAGTGCATTCCAAGTGACCATGGAGACATCCTGATATCAAATTCGTAAGACTGTATTTTTAAAAAAGGCTCAGTCTGAATTGATATAACTTGCAAAAGGCTTAAATTAGGTGAAGCTGACTTAAAATAAGGTTTACTTTTGGTGAGGGTGACATTAAACGAGGCTGACTTTAAAGCATTAATGCTGACTTGAAATATTTTTTTATCAGGGGGCAAAAGTAAGGCAGTTGCTTCCAGTCGTAAACATGTCAGTCAATTAGCAAACTTTAATTGACATAAAGTACAGAGTAGAACTAATACACAAAGATACGAGAAAGAAAAAACACGCTTTTCCTAAAAGATTACATTTCCCTAGGAGACTTGATGGTCTATAGGACAGATGATGTAAAACTGAGATGTTTTTATGTCAACAATGGTCAAGAAGGAGACATGTGTTTAGAACAACAATCGATTTGAGCTACCCATTAGAACTCAATGGTCTCAGTTACGTTATCGAAATTGAGATAGAATTTGCGCTTGTTACTGTTGCTTCGGAAGGCGAGTGTTTATCAAGTCGTATTTAAGGAACGCTGGTACATGGAAGGAAGATATACACATGATAAGATAACTTTTATTGATTATTGAATATAAGCGATGCTGAAACTAAAACAACTCATCTCAAACGTTCTGGAAGTATGGAATTTCAATAATAGCGTCTAATGACCAAGTACATGTAACGAATGCAGGCTTCAGAAGGTGGGTAAAAAAAAAACATGACTGTGCACTAAAAAATACCATTAGCCTCTAAATGACGATCCATATCTGGATAAAACATTCATTGGCAAGTAGCTAGGAAAATGTAATCCATGTTTAGCTAATTATGCTAATTGTTTGCGTGTTTACTTCTTTTTTTTTGTGTGTTAAATCTCACCTTCTTTCATGTTAATTGCATGTCAGTTTTGTCGCGCATGCGCAGTTGTTGAAACGTACACTTCCTATTCCAATCTCTTTTAACTTTTAGACTTTGGAGATGAAACATTTTTTTGTTTTAGGATGGAACTTGTGAACGGTAATATGTGTAGTCACACACACGCACACACACACACACACACACACACACGCACGCACACACACACACACACGCACACACACACACGCACACACACACACACACACACACAGGCTTTCTTTCATTTTTACTCATTTTCTCTCCTTTTTTTGTATCTCTTCTTCCCTGTGTCTCCTCCTCACACTGTGCTTCACGATCTCTCTTGTACTCGCCCTCTCTGTCTCCTTCAACCTTTTTTACCAACGCTCTCTGTTCTTTAGATCATTCACTTTATTCTTCTCTCTCTCTCTCTCTCTCTCTCTCTCTCTCTCTCTCTCTCTCTTCATTTCTCTTTAACTAGCATTCTATTTCTGTCCCTCACACTTTAGCTCTATCTCTTTATGTGTTCAACCTTCTCCTTCACCTCTCTTTCTCTCTCTCTCTCTCATATATATATATATACACGCGTATGTGCGTATATCTTCTATCTCTCTATGGCTTCCATCATTATTATGAAGAGACTATGAATCATCTCATAGAAATGAAAAATTTTGCATTAGATTAGATAGAAATGATGTCGCCCATACAGCAGATCAGTGAGACTGGGGGGGGGGGGGAGAATCAAAGCAAAATAGAAAGAGAGAAGTAAAGAAAAAGAAAGAGAGACTCATCGAGAGAGAGGAGAGAGAGAGAGAGAGAAAGACTCTTCTTCCTTCCTTGTGCCGTCAGACAAAACTACACTTTATTTCATTGACTTTCTCTCTTCCTGAATGGGACAGTTTTATTTGCCTAATACACTTTGGATATAACAGCGCATGTAATTTATAACTTCCTCGACCAGCCGTACAAAAAACTCATGATCTGTAATCCTTGACTCTAGTATCGAGTTGATGTCAAGGTCAGGAAATTGATCAAGCAGAAGTCATTCTTTAATTCCCCTCTTCCTTAACACGACCCCCTTAACCCTCAAAGATAAGAACTCTTCAAACTGAACGTCAATTTTATTTGCACATGTTGCGCGAGATATTAAAACACTATTAATAATAAGAATAAAGATTATGATCTCTTAGAGAAGAATGACTTTGTTATCACGAGAATAGATAAAGAGTATGAATTCAAAATGGCATAATGACTTGGTTATCACGAGAATATTGCGTTGTCAATAGCGTGTGAATTTTGTAAACAAAATGTTGGATTAAAAAAAAAACATTCTAGTTAACTAAAAAACTGGTATGAAAAATAATGCTATCAAATTCACATACGAGTTCCATTTACAGTACCATAAATACAGAATGAGTCATCGATATATACCTCTTGTAGACTTAACGATCTATTGACGCAGATGATGCCAATCTATTTGTATGGCCAAAAGTTAACAAATTGTTTATTTGGCCAGAACATTAGAGTAGAGTGAACTCATGGGCTTGTTACCGATTCCCAAGTTCAAAATGAGAACCCGAGACCTGGCACTGCAACCAGACACTTTAAAAGCACCTCTACTACGCATCTTAAGATATCGAAAATGTAACATTAATACCGTTTTCCATTTTGTTATCCTACTTTGTAATAAGATTAAGACTAAGACTTCTTTATTGATCCTTATGGAAATTTGTTGTGATTACGAAGACTCTTTTTTTCTCATATAAAGACAAAATTCACATAAATAAAACAGACACAACATAAAGAGTTCATTCAGCGACTACTCAGGCCTCTTAGTCTTTTTCCATGTTTCCTGATCAACGAGTGGCGTTGATATAGTCTGACCGAGTAATTAGTTAACAAAAATATTTCCTCAGTTGGTTCAACAAGTTTCAAAATTTTCTTTTTATAAATCGCTAAATTTAGACACGCCTCAGGATAGAAAACTATAAAGTATAATAGAAAAAAAAATCATAAAACGCTGAACCATAACTTAGAAATACAAAATCACAGCATAAATAAATAGTCAGAAATAAATAAAGTCGCGATGGTGTGTGTGATTCCATATGCTAGGACAAATTCATACAAGTGCTCCTTCTTCCCCAGTGCTATTAGGGCATGGAACGGATTTCCTAGTCTGCAAGGAAAAACAATGACTTGGAAGAAGTTCTAGAGTCTTTAATTAACATGCAAGACTTGATTAACACACGGATACACGAAGGACATTATCTTCTGATATGAAAGAACGTCTGTCATTTATAAGATTAGATAAGAAATTCGAAATTTTAAAATGAATGCAAAAGTGCTCATAAAATTAAAATGCTAAGGTAATGGGCAGATATTCTAGTTCAGTTGCTATGGAGACAAAGTGAGATAATATACTTAAAAAAGCGAAAAACTTAGATCTCCTTTGACAAGACCAGTGGTTACCAATCTATTTTTGTCCTATGGGTCATATCAATTTCATGCTAATTTACTATCATGTGTATATTAATAAAAAAAATAATTAATTAATTAATATATCTATCTATCTATCTATATATATATACATATATATATCATGGGCGTAGCCAGGGGGGGGGGGGGGTTGGGGGTTCAAACCCCCCCGAAATGAAATCCCCCCTCCTGGGGGGAGGGATCAGAATTTAGTGACTGATTTTTTGCTTTGATTTTGTTTATTTTATTTGAGATTTTAATACTAAACTACCACTTGCTCCAGCACAGCAAGGGTGGTTTTGAGTTTAAAACCCCTACCAGGGGGGTTTTGAGTTTAAAACCCCCCTACCAGGGTTTTTCGCAGTTCAATTCCCCTCTTCTATAACACAAAACAAAAAAATGCAAATGAAAATCCACCAAATTTCACGAGCACAGTTAAGGAAGATTTTGATTTTTAAACCCCCTCCAAAATTTACGATAAACCCCCTCTTCAGTATAAAAAAAGAAAATTACACACTCAAAATTCTATGAGCGTACCCTAAGGGGTTTTGAGTTAACCCCCACTCCATCTTCAGTAGGGTTTGAAGCTAAAAAATAATACCTCTTCAAACGCAAAAAAAAAAAAACAACCCGCAAATTACGCACTCAAAATGTTATGAGCGTAGCAAAAATGGGTTTTGACTCAGCTTTGAGTTTCAACCCCCCTTCAGCCGGGTGTGAAGGTAAAAAATATCTCTTTAATATTAAAAACAATGCAAATTATACACTCAACATGTTATGAGTGTATTCAAAAGGGTTTTGAGTTTAAATTCTCCTCCAGTGGAGTTTGAGGCTAAAGAATTCCTCTTCAATATAAAAAAAAAGAAAATTACACACTCAGAAATCTATGAGCGTAGCAAAAGGGGTTTTGAGTTTAAACACCCCTTCAGAGTAGCTTGATGCTAAAAAATACCTCTTCAGTATAAAAAAAGCAATTACACACTAAAATTATTTGAGCGTATCCAAGACAATTGGGGGTTTTGAGTTTAAATCCCTTTCCTACATATGGCTTTTTTTTTAAAGTTTAAAACCCCTCCAGATGGTTTTGAGTTAAAAATCACCCTACATAGCGTTTTGAGGTGGAAAACCTCTATCTTCAATATTATTCTAAAGCAAACTACAGTTACTAAATTCTATGACCGTAGCTAAATGGGGTTTGAATTAAAAGCGGCGCGGGAGGGTCTAAGTCAGTAAGAATAGCACATCAGGGTTTTAAAATACAACTTTTTAATTGCAGGAAAATGCACTGTAGATACCTCAGAATATACATTTTGTTAGCTTTCAATATCAGAAATAGTGCTTGGCGGCGGGGCTCCGCTCCGCGTTGGGGAGGCTCCTAGACCCCCTCACTGTCAATGGCGGGGAATCTACAATTTTTTCACTAACTCCAGGAAGAACCTATTCTAAGGCACAATAAGCGTCTTCTTAAAGAATAAAGAGTCAGAATGTAATGAAGATTATGTACACACACACAGAGAAATAGATATAAATATTTTTTTGGCGCCCATGATATATATATCATATATATATATATATATCAAAAACGTGCTAATTTCATATCAATTTCATAATAATTTTATTCTTCACGTGCTGCAGCATTTGTCGAATCCTATGTCTATGGAAGTGAGATTATTTTTTTCTTTTCGGCAAAAATTTTCCGGGGTCGATTAGCACCACAGCGCGGACCGGATGAGTCCGCGGGCCGTAGTTTTGGCATTACTCCACTAGTCATTCTAAATTATGACTTTATATAAACAGATGGTTAAGTGTCTCACCTAGACACGACGCAAAAGATACTGTCATATATAAACATATTTCTCCAGATATTGATTTCTGATTGGCTCTAACTGTTTATGTTTTGAGTGTCGTAAAAGTTCATACTGGTTTGTGATCAAGTCATCTTGAGTAAATAAACATGTCCGAAATTCATAACAACAACAACAACCCGCTGATACCGAACTTGATATAGAATGGTTCTAAAAGTATTTGAATCTAAAAAACAATATTAATAGAAATATAGAATTATCATACGGGGAGTTGATGCTGAGTGGTAAAGCACTTAGCTTACTTACTAGATGTCTGGAGTTCGAATCCGAGTGAAGACCCTCATTTTGAAGTTGGAACGCCCACCCAGTTCTAATGGGTATCTGACTTCTGTTAGGGAAATAGAAGCTATGGGTCGTTGTGTCGGCCACATGACACTCTCGTTTGAAATAGAAACAGTTGAGCTGTACGTTATCTTCTATCATAGATAGTCAGTGCTGAAAGGTGGACGTTACGCTCAAGAAGTCTCTTATATTTAAAGATGTATATTCCGTTTAATTCTAATAGCGAAAAAAAAAACCAAAAACAAAAAACAACAGAAACAAAAACAAAACCCACATCTCAATCCACAATAATACATTTGTTCGTGAAAAGTGTAAAAAGAAAATAAAAGCCATTGATCAAATGTTATCCATCGATACAAAAACTATATGAAGTCTATTACAAAATAAAATGATTTCGGGAATGGGAATGAATTCAGAATATTCAGGAAAAAGGAATATGCAAGATGTTGTAGTATCTGAATTGTATGGGAACTAAAGCCATTATGCCTATTTACAATTTTATGGAACAATTGAATGTATAAATCAACAAGCACATCATCAAAAATCATAGTTGGTATTTCGTTTGCTTAGCAGAAAGTCAATCTCTGAAGTCTTCAGAATCTCTAAAAAAAATCTCTAGAAAGTCAATCTCTGAAGTCCTCAGAAACTCTAGAAAATCTCTAGAAAATCAGTGAACTATGTGTAAATTACTTCCGACAGACTTTACTTTCATAAAACTTCTAGTAAAAACGAGCTTTGAATTCAGAAGATGCAAAGAAATACACAACTCCCCTCCTCTTTTACATCAATCACTCTGGAATGTTCCTGTAATTTATTCCTTTTTTTTTCTATAAGCTTTTGGATATCGAAACCTGCTAAATGGCAAAACATCTGGAGAGGAAATTGGATTAGCTTGAGATAGATCAGGACGACTTTACTTTTGCCTTAGAAACAGTGAAACAGGTAGGTCTGTAATTCTAGTTGAAAGGAGCAATCAACTAATGCTACAGAGTAGGTCTTCATTTTAAAAAACTAACAATCGTTAAAGAAACACGATCCATGGTCATAGAAAATGGCAGGTCCGCAAAGTGTATTCAGTTCCGACATAGATTTCCGGTCAATTATCTGAAACAACACTAATTTTAAGTATACGAAGTCTAGTGCACTCACAACTTGTCTTAGTGTGAGACTTTGAGGATATTAGACTGAGGCGTAGGCTATCTGTGTGAGACTTTGAGAATATTAGACTGAAGCGTAGGCTATCTGTCTTAGTGTGAGACTTTGTGGATATTAGACTGAAGCGTAGGCTATCTGTCTTAGTGTGAGACTTTGTGGATATTAGACTGAAGCGTAGGCTATCTGTCTTAGTGTGAGACTTTGTGGATATTAGACTGAAGCGTAGGCTATCTGTCTTAGTGTGAGACTTTGTGGATATTAGACTGAAGCGTAGGCTATCTGTCTTAGTGTGAGACTTTGTGGATATTAGACTGAAGCGTAGGCTATCTGTCTTAGTGTGAGACTTTGTGGATATTAGACTGAAGCGTAGGTTATCTGACTGAGAAGAAACTAGTGTAATTACAGGACAATGAATGAATTCCTGAAATTTAACGCTATCTAAAGTAAAAAAACTAAAGTTCAGCCACCCTGTCACACTATCTGCGTCTTTTAAGTCCATTTGTCTTCGAGCCCAAAGAGAGATAGTAGAAAAAATAGTAATTCTTTAATTTCTAAGAACTTTCTAACAATAAAACACCAAGAACATTATATTATGTCATAAAAGGTTTTCCATCTGCTTACTAGAAAATCAATCTCTGAAGTCTCTGAAGTCTCTAAAGTCTCTAGGAAATACAATACCTCTATTTTATTCCGAACTTCATGGAACCTTCAGAAACCTGGATCCAGTAACCTAGACAGCTGATCTCAAAAACGCCTCTAACGATTTTCCTAGAAATTTAACAGTTGATGTATATCGCTGTGAAAATAATTACTAGCTCGTTGGCCACATGGAGAAACCTCTTGTTTTACCGTTAGGCCTATAATTTTTTAGATAAAACTAATAAATGTAAATCTGGCTGAAGACTTATATATATAGGCCTGGAGTCAGCAGTATTATCGTCATTAAGCCATAACTGAGTAAATTTAAAGTTGCTTTAATTATATTAAAGTTTATAAATGCTGCATATATTTTTTACATAAATCTAATATAGATTATATTTAGATTCCAGATCTCACCAGTTCCAAATGAGAATTGGTTAGATTTGTTGGGTTTAGTCCCCTTAAATAATTGTTAACGCTATGTCTCACTCACGCTTTGTTGTTTTTTTTATAACGTTTTTTTTTTATTTTGCTTGTTACGTAACTAAAAAAACAACAACTCAATTCTCACTTGATGAGTCTTGTGTCAGGTCATCGAACTAAAGGCGATGACCTGTGATACTGTAAGACAACATATTCACAGTGCTTTAAGTTCAGTCTCTTTGGTAAATTGTTATAATTGCGTGCATGCTTGCAGAGAGAGCTTCAGTCAAACACACACACCTACGAACACATATCAAACTGTAAATAAATGAACGCGACACGGCACTTTGTCACTCGGCCAAAAATGTCAATTTGCATGTTTGTTCGTAAACAGCGGGGTAGCCAGATGAAATGCCGCCGCTGGGAGGTCGCAGGCGCATCAGAAATGTATGAGAAGGTAATACTTGGTTTATAGTTATCATTTCAGACATCCATCTTAAAACAAGAATGAGAGCTATCTGTTTAAACAGAACGAATATATTTGATGCCAGTGCCTTATTTAAACTTGAAAAGGCCTTAAGCTATTTGAGATTTGGGCATCATTAATTCAGTGCTAAATATGTCTTGGGGGCCCTAAGGTATAGCTTGTGTTGCCTATAGGTACATTAGAGCCTATTAGAGGCAGCCCTTCTCCTTTCCCACCCCCTTCCCCCTTTGATGCTCCTGCTTCTCTTTCTACCAAAATGTATCATCAAGTGTAGAATTGATAAAAAACACGTGGTGATAAATCTATTTCTACCAGAATTTATCACCAAGTGTAGAATTTATTAAAAAAACACGTGGTGATAAATCTATTTCTACCAGAATTTATCACTAAGTGTAGAATTTTAAACAACAGTGGTGATAATCTCTTTCTATCAGAATTTATCAACACGTGTAGAATTTATTAAAAACACACGTGGTGATAAATCTATTTCACCAGAATTTATCACCAAGTGTAAAATTTTAAACAACAGTGGTGATAATCTCTTTCTATCAGAATTTATCAACACGTGTAGAATTTATTAAAAAAACAAGTGGTGATAAATCTATTTCACCAGAATTTATCACCAAGTGTAGAATTTTAAACAACAGTGGTGATAATCTCTTTCTACCAGAATTTATCACCATGTGTAGAATTTATAACAAAAAAAAGAAATATGTTTATTTTTTACATTTCTCGTTTCATATTAATACAAAGCAGCTTCGAGTTTGCTAACAAGAACTAGAACATCACAGAATAGACATGTTGATAACAACAATTCATTATATGATAACAAATCATCATTCGTTTTCTGCGATACAATGTCGACGCTGTCTATTTCATGATCCTTGTACCTGGATGTTACACTTTCTATTTTTAGATCTCACTCCCTTTTGTTGTTTTTTTGAAGTCGCACACGTTTTGAGAAAGTTTTCGATGCCAAGTGCCATAACTCTAAATTTACTGTCTTGAAGGAAACAGTTGAGGGGGAAAAATGGATTTGTTGCCCTTGTTGTCTTTCCAAAGGTGTCTGGGAATTTCCCAGCAAGCATGTCGATTAAATAAACGTGGCAGAAGTGGAGCTGTGGGCGTATCCAGTGCACTAACGTGAGGATGATCACGTTCAAACAAGCAAGTCGCTATCAACAATTTAGATGTTCTGCCTCTGTTTGGCCTGAACGTACCAGAAGTTGCCTCCCTCTATACATCACTGGAGGAATGAAAACAAAAAAATGTCTAGGTAGCTTAGAGGGGGGGGGTATTAGGGGGAGGGAAGGCTCATGACACTACTAGTGTACCGCTTGTCGCTTTGTAGCGAGTACCGAAGGTCTTAAAGTCTTAAAATCATTGCAGTTCGAAATGTATCGATGGTAAAACGATTGATCAGGATTCAACATTTGTTGTAGATATGTAGAGCACATTTGTACTTTGCTCGATTTTAAGAAAAAATTTGTTTGTGCAAAATGTCAGTCTATCCGTCTGTCACTCTCAAATCTCAAAAACTAGAAGAGAAATGAAAAATATTATTTCACCATGCGATGTTACTTGAAAAGTTTTGGTGCAACGGCTACTTTTGGTTCTCTAAAAGCAAAACTGTTTAGTTTATAACATTAATTATGCAAGCGATTTTTTCATAAAAATACACCACATTCTGTGTTTTTTCTGGTCAACTGCCTGCTAAAATTAAAAGAAAACATTTATGTTTATAAAGGCTAAGAATTAACTTTGTAAGTAAATATCACGCACATTTTTTTAAATGGACTTTTTTATGCGCAAATTTCGTGCTGTAGCTTGACGGCCGCGTCAAGACAAGCTACTTAACTAGTTCCCGCAAAATTTTAAATAATCAGATTGTATTTATTTTTTGTTTAGTCTGTTGGTCGGTATTGCAAATCTGATTTAACCTTTAATGTTCTTAGTAGATTGTTCCGGATGCTAAAATGCACCAATGTCCATGAACCCTCAACAACTTGCTCGTCTAACTAGGTCGTGTGATGTAGTGTATATTTTTTTCCTTTGACGTCATATGGAATGATTTATTGAAATGAAATGTGAAAATAACTCGGTGCATTAATGTTTATTGAATATCGACATATTTCTCGTATTAAACAAGGTTACAAAGACAGTTTGTGTGGAAACACAAACTTTAAATCGGTCACCGAAGTGGTTTAGGAGTCAGTATTTTATTAAATTTTGTATTTGAAGATTATGGTTCAGTGTTTTATGTATAATTGCTACTAAACTTTTGCGTCTTCTGTCCTGAAGGCTTTCTAAATTTAGTGATTTACCGTACTCTAGTCAAATGTGAATATTCGTTTGTTATGAATCTCACTGCTCTATTTGTGTCTGTTCCAGTTTCTTAATGTTTTCTGGAGTTGATCTAGATCTAGTAGATATAGATTTTAAGAGTGCTAAATCAGATGTTTAGTTTAGGTAGATCTACATCCTCATGTAGTTCCAATTAAATAAAAATGCCAATAGCTCTGTTGGTAACTGTGCTGGGACATCGAGCAGACGTTACCGAAGTACACGCTCTGTTGGTAACTGTGCTGGGACATCGAGCAGACGTTACCGAAGTACAAGCTCTGTTGGTGTAACTGTGCTGGGACATCGAGCAGACGTTACCGAAGTACACGCTCTGTTGGTGTAACTGTGCTGGGACATCGAGCAGACGTTACCGAAGTACAAGCTCTGTTGGTGTAACTGTGCTGGGACATCGAGCAGACGTTACCGAAGTACAAGCTCTGTTGGTGTAACTGTGCTGGGACATCGAGCAGACGTTACCGAAGTACAAGCTCTGTTGGTGTAACTGTGCTGGGACATCGAGCAGACGTTACCGAAGTACAAGCTCTGTTGGTGTAACTGTGCTGGGACATCGAGCAGACGTTACCGAAGTACAAGCTCTGTTGGTGTAACTGTGCTGGGACATCGAGCAGACGTTACCGAAGTACAAGCTCTGTTGGTGTAACTGTGCTGGGACATCGAGCAGAAGTTACCGAAGTACAAGCTCTGTTGGTGTAACTGTGCTGGGACATCGAGCAGACGTTACCGAAGTACAAGCTCTGTTGGTGTAACTGTGCTGGGACATCGAGCAGACGTTACCGAAGTACAAGCTCTGTTGGTGTAACTGTGCTGGGACATCGAGCAGACGTTACCGAAGTACAAGCTCTGTTGGTGTAACTGTGCTGGGACATCGAGCAGACGTTACCGAAGTACAAGCTCTGTTGGTGTAACTGTGCTGGGACATCGAGCAGACGTTACCGAAGTACAAGCTCTGTTGGTGTAACTGTGCTGGGACATCGAGCAGACGTTACCGAAGTACAAGCTCTGTTGGTGTAACTGTGCTGGGACATCGAGCAGACGTTACCGAAGTACACGCTCTGTTGGTGTAACTGTGCTGGGACATCGAGCAGACGTTACCGAAGTACAAGCTCTGTTGGTGTAACTGTGCTGGGACATCGAGCAGACGTTACCGAAGTACAAGCTCTGTTGGTGTAACTGTGCTGGGACATCGAGCAGACGTTACCGAAGTACAAGCTCAATGACTTGTTCTTTTCCTTTTATTTCAAGTACAAATCAATACCAAAAGATTATCTAAAATCGCTCGTCTGACATATTGTACATATCTGGTAGTTGTCATGCGTAATGTGTAATACATCTCTCTATTAATACCAGGCCATTAGTTTGTTATTAAGTTTAAAGCAATGCCTGGTCGAGATAATTAGTCCAGCGCCTCTGAGTTTGTGTGAAACAATCGTTGAGGGAGGTTGTGTTATTTCTGTTGACTTGATTTTGAATCTAATGTAACTTGTCATGATATTATTCGTAGTCGCGAGTTCTATTTATAAATTACTCCAACAACAAAATGAATAGAATGTTAATGCGGTTCTTTAGCGATGTAACATTAATTATGAGCTTGAAGGGGGGATGGTCTTGAAAATTGATAAGCTGCAACATCATAAAACTCTCTTTCTCTCTCTCTGTCTTTATTTTCTCTCTCTTTCTCTCCCTCTCTCCCTCATCCTCTTCCTCTCTCTCTCCTTATCTCGCTAACCCCCTCTCTCTTCTTCCCATTTTCTCTCCATTTCTTCCTCCCTCTCTTTCTCCCTCTCTTTCTCCCTCTCTTTCTCCCTCTTTCATCCTCTTTTTCTCTCTCTCTCACCTCTCCCCTCCTCTCTCTCTTCCTACCTCCCTCTCTCTAATCTCCTCTCCCCTCCTCTCTTTCTTCCTACCTCCCTCTCTCTAATCTCTTTCTTCCTCTCTCTCTCTCTCTTTCTC
Source organism: Biomphalaria sudanica (assembly GCA_036873155.1). NCBI lineage: Eukaryota > Metazoa > Mollusca > Gastropoda > Planorbidae > Biomphalaria > Biomphalaria sudanica. Next base: position 1,345,244 of record JAZGLO010000509.1, on the reverse strand, counting down.
TACCTTTGTCAGGTTCTATTCAAGCCTGTCCAAAGGATAGATGTACAAGGGAGTTAACTCTTGATAGACCAGTGTTTGATCTCGTTCTTCTGTCAAGTCGCTATCAGGTTCACGTAGTTTGCATGTTACCAAAAGGCGAAAACGGAAACGCATTTCAAAAACATGGCAGATGTGTCCGATTTCATTTAGATTTACTTCCCTTGCTAGAGTCTAATTATAGACAGTAACACACACACACACACACACACACATTACTTTTCAGTATTTAAAAAAAATAAACTAAAACGATTTATGAGATGTTTTTTTTTTTCCGTCACTGAACTGTTTCCTAATGATTGTGTAAGTGTGTGCGTGTGCGCGTGATCATGAGAGTATGTGTCTTAACTCTTTCTCTTCTAACCGACGATACAAACGTTGATTCCATCAGAATGTGGTAAATAATTACGGAGAGAAAGAGTTAAAGATGAGATGAAAGGGATTAAAACGAGAGAGAGAAAGAAATACTCAAGCTTTCCAGGAGATCTCTCACTCAGGATAAACATATCCTCAAGCTGACCAGGAGATCTCTCACTCAGGATAAACATATCCTCAAGCTGACCAGGAGACATCTTTCACTCAGGATAAACATATCCTCAAGCTGACCAGGAGACATCTTTCACTCAGGATAAACATATCCTCAAGCGGGCCAGGAGACATCTTTCACTCAGGATAAACATATCCTCAAGCGGGCCAGGAGACATCTCTCACTCAGGATAAACATATCCTCAAGCGGGCCAGGAGACATCTTTCACTCAGGATAAACATATCCTCAAGCTGACCAGGAGACATCTCTCACTCAGGATAAACATATCCTCAAGCGGGCCAGGAGACATCTCTCACTCAGGATAAACATATCCTCAAGCGGGCCAGGAGACATCTCTCACTCAGGATTAACATATCCTCAAGCGGGCCAGGAGACATCTCTCACTCAGGATAAACATTTCCTCAAGCGGGCCAGGAGACATCTCTCACTCAGGATAAACATTTCCTCAAGCGGGCCAGGAGACATCTCTCACTCAGGATAAACATATCCTCAAGCGGGCCAGGAGACATCTCTCACTCAGGATAAACATATCCTCAAGCGGGCCAGGAGACATCTCTCACTCAGGATAAACATATCCTCAAGCGGGCCAGGAGACATCTCTCACTCATGATAAATATTTCCTCAAGCTGGCCAGGAGACATCTCTCACTCAGGATAAACATTTCCTCAAGCGGGCCAGGAGACATCTCTCACTCAGGATAAACATATCCTCAATCGGGCCAGGAGACATCTCTCACTCAGGATAAACATATCCTCAAGCGGGCCAGGAGACATCTCTCACTCAGGATAAACATATCCTCAAGCGGGCCAGGAGACATCTCTCACTCATGATAAATATTTCCTCAAGCTGGCCAGGAGACATCTCTCACTCAGGATAAACATTTCCTCAAGCGGGCCAGGAGACATCTCTCACTCAGGATAAACATATCCTCAATCGGGCCAGGAGACATCTCTCACTCAGGATAAACATATCCTCAAGCGGGCCAGGAGACATCTCTCACTCAGGATAAACATATCCTCAAGCGGGCCAGGAGACATCTCTCACTCAGGATAAACATATCCTCAAGCGGGCCAGGAGACATCTCTCACTCAGGATAAACATATCCTCAAGCTGACCAGGAGACATCTCTCACTCAGGATAAACATATCCTCAAGCTGGCCAGGAGACATCTCTCACTCAGGATAAACATATCCTCAAGCTGGCCAGGAGACATATACATATATCAAACGAAGGCGATTGAATCAAAGAAATTTCCAGTTACACAGTCATTGAATGCTGACTTATAATGATATGTCACCGAAGCGATGAAAATGAGACTGATGCACTCCCTGGTCAAGGTCACATTCTCTTGTGTTTGCGAATCTTGGACGCTGACTGTAGAGCGAAGGATAAGGATAAATGCAAAATCTAATATATAGCCATATTAAAAGGTCCTCAGGGCTCGCAAAGTCCTTCCTACAGGGAACAGTACTAGAAAAAAAAAGAAAAGGCACACAGAGAAAGCGATGGGAAGACAACATTCAAGAATGGACGAGCCTGCCATGGAAAGAGAGGAATGAAGAAAAATGGTCAACAAATCTTGTGTGCTGCCCCAACGGTCCAACAGACTAAGGGATAGGTGAAGTACTCAAAACTTTTATGTAAAATGGAGAAAAGGGTTACTATAACTATGTAACTATGCTTCTATGCTACTAAAATGAAATATAAAATGACACAAAAACATAAAAATGCTTTAAAAAACAAGACAAAGCTTATCTAAGGGAAAGAACTCCGCACATAAAAACTATAGACCTATCTATCAGTGTTGTATACATTATTTCCCTTATTCGATATCAAGGACAATAATTAATTACCAATAATGACATTCTCCAAAACGAACGATCACGTGATAATATTGGTAAAACAACAACAACAAAAAACCTGTCACATATTAGCCATTGTTGATTAAAATTAGATCGTAATTTGTATAGAGAGATAGGGAATCACGTGACTCAGTGTTGTTTGTTTACGATTGGTGAATGACGTTCATTAGTGATGTAGATTGTTAATTTATTTAATTGATTTTGTTAAATACACTAAATAATTGTTTAATTTTGAGTGTGGGAGAAATAACGTGTTCAATTATTTATGAGACGAAACACTACATATTTAGCTATATCTTTGAGTACTGAAACATTCATTTCCCTTGTTGATATCCAAAACAAAAAAATATTAGTAATTAATTTACTAAATGGTTAATCTTTTTTTAATGATTCATGTCTTGTCTTTGCCAATGAATGATTGTGCAAAGAAGGAGTATGAGAGAAATAACGTGTACAAACATTTTACCAGACAGACAGACAAACAGACCGAGTGAGCTGATATAAGTGTTGTCATACAAATATGGAAGTAACCTCAGCTTCCATGCTAAATTAAGACTTGGCTAAAGATTTCTTCACACTTCAACAGGTTCGGGAAAGTTGGAGGCTGAAATTTAAGGTTTTGAAGGAAAATGCTGCAAAAAAAGAAAATATCTAGGTATCAGATAGGCGGAATAGAAAACAAAAGAACTTTAACTTTTACAAGTCAACACTCTGGCTGGTAAAAGGGAGAACACTCCTCAGCTAAAGGATAGTGAGCGTAACGTGCGACCAGGGCGAGGTACATTATTTCTCTCCCCCCCCCTCCCATTTCCATGAACATCACAAAGAAATATAGGCTGCGTGTGCCCCCCCCCCCTCCCAGGATGGCTCCCGGGCATTGTGCTCCATCCCCCCTTTACGCCTCTGCTTCTCAGTACTCAGGAAAGACATAAGTTGAGCTATTTTTGTCCTGATGTAAGTCACAAGCCACAGACAAAAAGCATCCTTGGAGGTTGTAACGGATGCATGTGTAAGTCAGATGTAGCTGAAGTATTTCTAAAAGATGCTTAATTAGACTAAGTGCGTGCGTGCCTTGTTGAGTGCATTAGGACTGCAAGTTCAGGACATGAACATCACGCTACAAGATTGAACAGGTACCAAACAGGAACACAGACATAATGACCAAGTTGACTCAAGATGAACATCAACAAACATTTAATAGAGAATGGGCCACAGTCTAGTCTGTCACAAATAACGATGTTATCCCCTCAAGAGTCTAGCAGTAACTGATGAATAAAAGTCTATTCTAATCTCTAACCCAAAGTCTATGTCGTCACTATAAAACGTATGTTCACCGTCAGTCTAATAAAGTGCGCAACCCAACTAACTAAACTAGCTATCTTAGAAGGTGCACTGAAGGGAGCCCGAACAAAGGGTCTGGCTTTACAATGTGGATGAATGCACATCCTTCGTAGTAAAGACAGCTGCTGTCCGGGAAGAGTGAACGGACATAGTTACGTGAAACGGTCACATCTGTCCTGCGACGCAGGACAAAGGTGTGCTGATATAGCAATAATAAGAGAAGTCGCTGATCTCAAGACGGAAAAATAGTGTATAAGTAATCTCCGAATGTTAGCAGATCTGGGTTAACTTTAACATATGCAGGCTAACAACGTTAAAGCACCCTGGCCATTACTGAGGGATGGTTATTATTTGCAGGTAATTTTATTTGCAGGTAATTTTATTTGCAGGTAATAATTCCTCTTAGAAGATAAAGAGTAGAAAGTTACGAGAAAGAAATATAGAATTTGACATTGTCAGGTCTTAAAGCTCGTTCTAGGTTTTGTTTTTTCTTCAAGTGCAGCTCCCCTCTCTCTAAAAAAAAGGGAAATATATTTCACAAACTGACGAAGAGTCTAATTTTTAAAAAAATATACTTTCAGTGCTACAGTGTAATTATAGACAGTAATACACACACACATTTACTTATTAGATCATAATTACGAAAGAAACTTGTTGACCTTTTAAAAATCTAGTGGAGACTTTCTCACTCCTACTGCATTCTCTCCCTTTTTCCTCCACTCCATCTCTCACCCCGCACACCTTCATTGGTCTCTCTCTTCTCTGTGACTTCATTCTTCCATCTCTATCTCTCTACTCTTCAATCTCTAAATCTCCCCTCTCTCATCTCTATCTCTCATATCCCTCTCTCTCTCTCTCTCTCTCTCTCTCTCCTCTCTCTCCCACCTTCGTTACTTTCCTGTTGCTCTAATGTCTTAGAAAGCCTCGCTTTCATTTTACTTTTCGTGTTTTTTTCCCCACCAAGTGTGTCCTGGGTATTCCCATTTTGTGGTGCTGATTGAGCTAAGGTATTAACTCATTTGGTAGGTGTAATTAAACACACCCAAGCTGCCTGGTATCTCTCGTCTACCTATTACATCAATTACGTCACACAGAAAACTTTGAATAACGTTCAGCGTGGGGCGGGTGATGGAGCTGTAGGGGAAGCATCATCTCCCTTTGCTCTTCATACCATATATAGAGACACTTTATGGCTGTTTGTAGATGTCTTGGAGAGGTACTACTTTAGGGGAAGCATCATCTCCCTTTGCTCTTCATACCATATATAGAGACACTTTATGGCTGTTTGTAGGTGTCTTGGAGAGGTACTACTTTAGGGGAAGCATCATCTCCCTTTGCTCTTCATACCATATATAGAGACACTTTATGGCTGTTTGTAGATGTCTTGGAGAGGTACTACTTTAGGGGAAGCATCATCTCCCTTTGCTCTTCATACCATATATAGAGACACTTTATGGCTGTTTGTAGGTGTCTTGGAGAGGTACTACTTTAGGGGAAGCATCATCTCCCTTTGCTCTTCATACCATATATAGAGACACTTTATGGCTGTTTGTAGGTGTCTTGGAGAGGTACTACTTTAGGGGAAGCATCATCTCCCTTTGCTCTTCATACCATATATAGAGACACTTTATGGCTGTTTGTAGATGTCTTGGAGAGGTACTACTTTAGGGGAAGCATCATCTCCCTTTGCTCTTCATACCATATATAGAGACACTTTATGGCTGTTTGTAGGTGTCTTGGAGAGGTACTACTTTAGGGGAAGCATCATCTCCCTTTGCTCTTCATACCATATATAGAGACACTTTATGGCTGTTTGTAGGTGTCTTGGAGAGGTACTACTTTAGGGGAAGCATCATCTCCCTTTGCTCTTCATACCATATATAGAGACACTTTATGGCTGTTTGTAGGTGTCTTGGAGAGGTACTACTTTAGGGGAAGCATCATCTCCCTTTGCTCTTCATACCATATATAGAGACACTTTATGGCTGTTTGTAGATGTCTTGGAGAGGTACTACTTTAGGGGAAGCATCATCTCCCTTTGCTCTTCATACCATATATAGAGACACTTTATGGCTGTTTGTAGGTGTCTTGGAGAGGTACTACTTTAGGGGAAGCATCATCTCCCTTTGCTCTTCATACCATATATAGAGACACTTTATGGCTGTTTGTAGATGTCTTGGAGAGGTACTACTTTAGGGGAAGCATCATCTCCCTTTGCTCTTCATACCATATATAGAGACACTTTATGGCTGTTTGTAGGTGTCTTAAAGAGGTACTACCTTTAGTATATTGGCAGCTGTATCCTCTATAGACGACAGCTTGGGGCACTGTTTGCCCTAACACGACACACAACTCTCACTTTTGACTCACATTCACAGCTGTCACACCCCTTTTCTTCCTCTTCTTTTTTTTTGTAATTGTCATAATATTTGAGTCAATGACTCTTTAGAACTCTAGGCTCATGACTTGCCACCTTGTTCGCAATGTTACCCAAGCAGGACATGGACAGCAACCACCAGCACATCGCGGCAGAGCCATCAAAACCAGGTTAAGACATGTAGAAAGTACATGGTCATAGATGAACTTCAGGGCGAAAGGTCAACTTGTCTTTTTCTCTTGAGACACAATTACGATCCAAGTCACATCGCCCTCCAAAAAAAAAGCCCCATTGAAGTCCTGTGGCGACAGTTAACTAGATAAACGGTAAGTGTGGGCAGACTGGAAATTAGAGTTGCAATATTCCACACAGGCTTCTAAAGCTATTTGATCGATCACCTAGAATAGAAAAGGAGTACGGTAGCCACCTGAGCTACACCAGATCGGCGTGAAATGGTATTCTCCTCTCAGGGGCGGACTGGGTATCATAATCTACCTGGGCATAACCATATAAGCCGGCCCACAAATGGCATGTCATATATTTTCGTTGGGAAGAGGATTTTTACCCCACTCCGCAATTTATATATATATATATATATATATATATAATATATATATATATATATATATATATATATTAGTGTGTGTGTGTATATGTAATTGATCTTCATTACATTCTGATCTTTCATTCTTTCAAACGTTTTTTCTACCCTAGAATACGCTCCTCCTATAATTAGTGGAAAGACAGTACACACCGCCAAAGGGCAGCTAGGGAGTCCGGGGGAGCGCTGTGAGCTCCCCACAGTGGGTTCCGTAGCGAAGAGGTATCTACAGTGCAATTAGCCTGCTACTCTTCCACTAAAAATATTCAAAAACCAAATCTGCTATTCAATGGAGTCCAGCGACTAGTAGAAAATGGTAAAATGCTTTAGTTTTTGTATTGGAGGGGGAAGGGAAACCACAAAACCTCTTTTGGCTATGCTCATGAAATTTGGTGACTGTAGTTTGCTTAAGTTGGCTGCACTGGGGCAGTAAGTAAAGTTTTCCTTTCAGATAAAGAGGTCTGGTCAAATGATGGTTTGAAGACCCTCCCAGCCCGCCTACGCCCATGTGTTTTATTATAGGTGTAAGCCTGATTCTCTACAAAATATATAAAGTTTGATAACGCATCGAAAACTGGATGTATGCATTCGTAGGATTACATAATGTATTCTATTTATACATGTATGTAGTCTGAAAACTATAAACAATACAATAGCAGCCTAATGAGTTTGAGTTTTTTTGGTATTACTTATAGATTACAGACGTTTCTTCAAAAAATAAGATTGTTACGTCTTACGCATTTCATGTGTCAATCTAGTAATGTATGTTGATTTGTGACTTTTAATATGCTAAATCATTGGTTTTCCTGGCTGACTCAGGCAACCCATTCCATTAAAAGATAAGAGAAAGCAGAGCGGGTAGAAACGCATTTACTTAATGTGAAAAGCTCTTGCTTACTCCTAGTACATTCTCAAAAACGCGATTTGTATATGAATATACCATGACCCATTATTTAAAATATAAATCTCCTTTAATTAAATATCGGATTTGACAGCGCTATATAAATTATTGAAATTATTGTAATAATTTTCATCATTAATGACTTCATACTAAGTTGCTCGACCGACTAACCCACTCTTTAGTGGACGAGGTCTTATCTGATATTTGTTCTGCAACAATTACAAGGTGGACCTCACCAAGGCTTTTGACACGGTCAGTCGCGAGGATTTTAGCCAGGCTGGGATGCCCATCTACGTTCCTAACCTTTCTCAAGCAGCTTCACGTGGGACAGAGAGGCCAGATCTTCGACGTCTACTATCCCATACTAAAACAAAGGAGATGGTCATAACGGAGCTTCTCTATGCCGATGATTGCTTCCTGCTAGCTCACAATGAGCATGACCTCCAGAACGCGGTAAACGAATTTGCATACGCTGCCGTCTCTTTTGGTCGATCTATAAACCTCTGGAAAACAAGTTATGTTCCAGAAGTCACCCAATGAAACATACTTAGCCCCAAGGATCACCGTAAACGGACAGCCCCTTAATGTGGTAGACCACTTCACATATCTAGGTAGTATAGTGTAAAATGACGCCCCACTTTCAAGGGAAGTTGATAACCGCCCGGCCAAGCCAGTAGCGCTTTTGGACGCCTTCAGGCGAGAGTTTGGCGGAACAGATCGCCCCGCCTGCCTACAAAAATCAGTGTCTACCAGGCGGTGGTTCTCTCAACCCTTCTGTATGGCTCCGAGACATGGACACTAAACAGGAAACATCTAAAACTTCTTGAGCGCTTCCATCAAAGATGCTTGGACATACGGTGGCAAGACCGCAATACAAACAGCGATGTCCTTGCCAACGCCGGTATGGACAGTATAGAGGGACTTCTTTTGGTTCGACAGTTACGATGGGTAGGGCACGTATCCCGTATTGGAGACGAACGTATGCCAAAGGCAGTCTTTTTTGGTGAGCTAAAAGGTGGTCGACGTAACAGAGGCGCTTCAAAGACCAGCTTAGGCGTCAACTTTCCTTGGCTGACATAGAAGAGAGCACCTGGTTGCATGCGGCCTCAGAACGAGACTGCTGGAGGTCACTCACGAAGACCGCGAGATACACATTTGAGACCAAAAGAAAGTCTGCTGCCGAGGACAAACGCAGACGGCGAAAAGAAAATCTAAATCGACCACCTGCGGACAAGGTTATGTTTGCCCTGGATGTGGCAAAATATGTAGGTCTCAGCTAGGGCTGCGCAGCCACTTGAAATACTGCATTCCTCACTTATCTTCGGACTTGAAGACTAGGCTTATTATTATTACTAAGCATAAGTTTGCCATTAATTATAATAGTATAAAATTCATTTTTTTAGATCTAGATTTATTTTTTAATTAAATATTTTTTTTGTAAGCCTTAAGTTTAGTATTTTTAGATCTGCGTTATTAAAAATAAACAAAAAGAAACTTACTTTTTCTTTTTAAATCGCAGAAAGTAGAACTTTATACCAATATTGAGCTGTGAATAAATTGGGTGGTTTCCAATGTCACGGCTGCCTATGTGTTCAAGTTCATTTCTATTAAGTATTGTTGAAGAGCTCATTGTCGCGCCTATCTTTTTTTTTTCTGCGTTATATCAATGTTTTCTAACTTCACCTCTCTCATCCCTCTTTTTGGTTACATTTCATTGGAACCATTAAAAGACGGGGGAGGGAAGGAGCAAAAAAACAAAAAATCAAAGGCCAATGCCGACCAGCAAAAAGAGTAGGCCAAACACAACCTCGAAGACATCAAAGCAGTCCATGCCTCTCGTGCAGAGCAGAAAGTACGGTCTAATGTTTTGCAAATGATAATACGTACAGTGTATAGTTGTTTTTATATATATTCTTGTTGAGTTTCAAACAAAATTAATTGTAATAAGAATTTTAAAATAAACAAGAAAACGTGTTCGGGCCTTTGTGTCTTGCTGCTTTCTATTTTTTTAAAAGTTGTCTGCATTTAATTAATTTTTTTTCTTTGGTAGCGACCAGACCGACCCATTTGGTACCGGCCCACCGGGCATTAGCCCGTTTGCCCATATAGCCAGTCTGCCCCTGTCTCCTCTCCATTAAGGCTACTTGAGCTACATCTAGTTAAGTGAAATGGTCGGTTCCTCTACAAAATAGGTTACCTGGGCTACACCAGATCAGCGTGAAATGGTCGGTTCCTCTCCAATAACGTTACGACAGAGAGATTTTAAAACTCGTTTTATTCCACTGTCAGTCAAGGTATTTGAAGCTCATTCGTCGTCACCGGCTATCACAGGAGCCCAATTCATCCAGCGCTATTGCCTTTTTGTTCTATGATGTCTCAATGTTGTTTGTGTTCTGTTTAGTTGTTCGAAAACTAAATTTCCATTTGCTCGGCCCAATCAAATTAATAATCTTATCTTATGAAAACATGGCTAGAAAACATGGCCAGCTTCAGAGGAGTAGTGAAGGGGGGAGGACAAGGGGGCACGATGCTTATAATTCTATGTGTTGTTCATGGAAACTGCGGGGTGGGGCGCCAATAAACTACCGTAGATAGGTCCAAATATGGTTCGAGATTTTTCCGAATCCATTTTATGAACCATGTGACCCGGTGTGACAAGTCAAAAGCTTGCTGTCAGAGTCACTCATACTTATCACAGCGTTAATCATTATTTACTATCATGTCTTTATTTTATTTTTATTATTTCCCCGTCCTATCCCCAATTTCTTCACACGCCCCACCGTTTCCTCTCCAGGCTAGACTGAGCCCACCACTTTGGCGGCTTTTCACTTGTCTTCCCTTGACCGGTGTAAAGATAAACACAATCTCTTTTGTCTTACCCGCCGGATGTCTGACAGCCGCAGTTGACGCCACCTTGGGTGGAATGCAAACCAATCTTTCTCCCCCCCCCCTTCTCCCACGTCTTTCCTCGATCTAGGAGATCACCCGAACCAACACGCCTATTGACCTTTCCAAGGTGCGACTCTTGTCGGACTTCACCCACGTATAAGACAATTCTTAGCCTAGGACATTTCCTGTTTCCGCCCACTTTTTCCAGGCCTGTATATAAGGTAAATGAAATCAAGCCAGACCCTCTCATTTTCTAATTCGAGCTGAGCTATCGAGTCTGGACTGCTTCATTTATTCTTTCTCTTAGAGGTATACTTGGTGGTAAGCCGAACATAATCACAAGTTCCATCTTAATTACTTTGTGTGCATATTTCTCACTGAATATAATCATGTGTATTTTAGTATTTCATTTATACTTAATTAGTGCATTGTGTATTTCTCACTGTCGTAAGTAGAAAACATAAACATGTCATATGTATTTATGTATTTCATTAATCTATTAATGCTACGTTGCTCAATTGATCGTTGATGCAACCATGTATATATTTATACATCTTATTTTATTTCCTTCATCTCGGCTGACTGCCTTGATAATTTTACTAGCGCATTAATACTGCGTTTAGAAAAGAGATATGAATTATCTCCCCCCTTACTCATTTTATTCTTGCGCCCCTTGAACGGACACCCTCTCCATTCAAGCGCGCTACATTGTTCTCGGCCGACGGTCGTATGTAAACAAACCGTCGTGGTCGCTGACCATTGCCCATCCCCCCCCCCCCCAATTCTCTCTTTCCACTTGTGTTGTTTATTTGAGATTATTATTTCCCCTTTTTATGTACATTTTTATATTGCTACTATCAACCATCTTTTTTCCAAATCCCATTTCTCATCATCTCACCTTTGTGCTCAAAAGCAATTTTACCAATCTGACGAATGCACCTCAGTCGAGGGCATCGATAAGATGCATGAGAGACATGTCCTAACTTGTCTTTATTTATCCGCAGCCTCCCTCAGGTGTCTGCCTATGTGCTTAGTGCTATTCAGCACTGCACTTGCCTATTTATCGGATCACTCACCTGCCTATTTATTTGGCATTGTCTGCCTAGTCAACTGCCTATTTGCTATTTGATTTGATCATCTGCCTACGTACCTGCCTTTGTACTTAGTACTATTCAGCACTGCACACTGGCCTATTTGCTGTTGAGTATATTCCACTGCCTACGTGGATCTACTAAACTCTACTACTTGGCGCTATTGAAACTACTTGCCCGCCTATTCGACAGCCCACCTGTCAACTTATTAGGTGCGACGTCCCTATTGACCCAGAGTCTGTGCGAGACGTCATAGCTACGCCAAACCCTCTGCAACTCACTGGACTTATCCTGCTAACTACGCTGCCCGAGGCAGATCCGCTCTGCCCGCAGTACACTTGTACCCACGGTAGCCGGCCACCTTCTGGGCCCACTACAGATATCAGAACTTTGGATTGAGACTCCACAAGAACTATATCACCGGCGTCCCTCTACCCGCTAGAGCGCCCTCTCCCGCTGCAGAACCTCAAGCTAGGACACAGCCAGCTGCGACATCATCAGGACAACCAGCTAAGTTCAGAAGACAAAGTGACATAGTGATGATTTAACATAGTATTCACTAGAGATAGATGCAAACCCTCCCCCTTTTTATTCTTATATGTAAATATTTATGTAAATAAATATTCATTCATTTTAACTTTGTATCTATCTTTCATTGCCTGTCTCGTTGCGTGGCTGCTCCCGATTTATATGCTGACGGGTTGGCGTGTGATAGTCTCAAAAATAATCATCCCCTAGACATTAAACGCGCCAAACACACGTCACTTCCCCAACTTGTCACACCCGGGAAATGATTTTATCCCGTGGCCAGGATGAGGAGTTGTCTCTTCATGGACCACTCTGTCTGAAGTCCCACTGCGACAAGGTGATCATTTATTCACACCCGTCTGGTCATGGGACACGGTCCCTTAAGCCAACGAAATGAGTTCCTCCTACTCATGAGAGGCCGGAGGCCGAGCCCACGTGGGGCCCTCCATATGCCTTTAATGTGCCATTGATTCCCGTGGGAGGGTCATCACCGCCCGTATGACCCCGCTGGGGTACGGTTCAATGGGTGTCGGACGAGGAAGAAGGCCTTTCTCACATCCCGCGGACGTTTCCACGGAGCATGTTTTGCTCACTACCTACGTCTCTGGCCAGCTCTTTCCTTAACTAACCAACCTACCACAGATTTGGTAACCCTAATCAAGTTATAAAATTCATAGAAGATAGCTCCTCTTATCATTATTTTGTGGCAGTGAATTATGTACACTACTTGATAATGATAATAATAGGCGTTAGGACCTGTCAGACAGTCATATCAGATGTCAGGACCTGTCAGAAAAGACAAAAAAAGACATGTCAGACAAGCAATATCAGACGTGATTATCTTTCAGACAAGACGTGTCAGACTTCAAGACCCACCAGACATGATCTGATAAAAGCCCAAAGCTTTGGGTCATAGAAGCCGGTATGTAACAGATCCTGTCCCCCTATGGTTGTACTGAAAGTATTTAGAAGTGCCTAGTCGAAACAGCAAACAGCCAGCCCAATATCTGGAGTTAGATCATGAATTCTGTTGCCATTCGAATTGGTGTTTTTTAGTTCCCACGAAGAGAAGGGGGATCAGCTAAATTATTGTCCATTGTATTATTCCACTGTCACCTAAATCCAGTTCTTGTTTTGCTCGCCTAGATTGGAAAAGTCTCTTGCTATTCCACAAACCCCTGGATATCTTTCAATGAAGTTCATTAGTGAATCGGAGCGTCAATATCCTTGTGACCGTTGTCAAGAATTTTATCCAAATGACAGGTCCATGACTCTTAACACCTGATTACCGGTTGGTCAAAAGGTAAATCTTGCATGACATGCCTAATTCACCTTCTGATCTCGAACTGTATTCACTTGTATGTCACTAATCAGCAGAAATGGCTCGCCAAAAAGAAGTCTCCTGTCGCTTGTCTAATTGGGCCACATGTCTGTCTCTGAGAGTGTGTCACTATCAGATTTCAGTTTTCATTGCTTAGAGCCCAGATCTGTAAACACACTCTTATACACACATACACACACACATTGATTCACTCTCACACCCCCCTCTCATTCGTACTCCACACTTATTCATTCAAGCACAACATATCACACATTAGATCACTCACATCTTTTTTTACTCACACACGAAGGCTGTGGCCGCCTGCGTGCGAAATTAAAAAATGCCGCCCCCACCTTTTTTTTTTTCGAGAAAAAAAAATTCCATTAAGACTGAGCTGGACACTGCACCAAAAATTACTACTTGCTATTGTTCCTGTATTTGCGACGATTATAATTAATTGATCATGATCTATATACAATTTCTTGATAACTTTGACCGTTCAATAGTGTTATATGGTCCTGACATGGATATATTAACTTGTTTATTATTGTAAGTTAAAGCATAATCCAAAAACAAAAAAGCTTGAAACACAAAAGCCATTGACAGTGGAACTTTTTCAACGTTCTACAAACTTTCATAATAATCATCACGATTGTATTTCAGAGAGATGTGCATTGTATCCACAATCAACTGACATACATGGATTCAGAGTTGCTCACAAATCTATTCAACAAATGAAGCAACTCAGCGCTGAATATTTTTCTTGAGTCTAATACAAAGTAAATAATCCAAAGTACAAGTCAACTATACAATGACTTGAAATAAAACAGAGTAAGACAGTGTTTCTCACATTACCGGGTGGCGACTCCCTAGATTACATAATTTTCGTCCGAGCCCCCTTTAGAAACAAGCCCAGAGGAGCGATGTAGGCTTATACGGTGAGGTTTGTGCATTCTTTTTAAAATAATACCATAAAAAAAGAGACTTAATCACAATTTTTAGGTTTTATTTTCCATTGATATTAATTGAATACTGTGTGTGTGTATGCAAACCAAAGTGACGTCATCAAAGTTCCCTAAAACGTTGATTTTTTTTTTTTCGGACCTTGTGTTGCCGACATAATTTTAAAGCTTTGTTAGTATGTAAAAAGTTCTTCCTGGCGATAGAATTGAGAATGTGGATGGTTTCCGATCAAGTCGGCAAGGGTTCTGAACCTTTTTTTTTTTGGCGCCACCCCCCCCCCCCCTCCTCACCCATGTTGTTGGTCGTTTGTTTTCTTGTAGCCCCAAGCAGCTAGTACAACTGAACAGATGAAGGTGTTTTATATTTTTTTAAAAATAAACTTTAAATAACTTGAACAAGCTTCTTAGTAAACAAAAACTCAATATAACTGTTATTATTCGCGATTTAACTTGAGATAATATGTAGTTGTAATAGTAATGAAATAAACTGAGATTTAAACGAAATCTAGCTCACAACAAAAAAAGTCTTTACTCTCTCATGTCTTAAGATCGTCTCACATTTGCACTAGGTACTCTAATTTCATCAATGTCATTGCGTAACTACCAATCAATCGCTTAATTTAACCTCTTCTCATCCCCACTTAGGAAACACACTCTCTCCATACCACCTCTTTTTGGCAGGACGTTGCGTCGTCACCCCTCCATATGAGAGGAACTAGCACCCCATCCCAGTGAAAATGTTTTTAAAATTGACTTTTTATTTGCCAGTAATAGATCTACTTACAGGGAAGGCTATTCGACTCAAAACAAATATTACAGACGATCTGTGAAAAGTCAAGGCCAGAAATGAGCAGGCGCTTATGGACAAACCCCCATGCTTCTCTATTTGATGTGTTCTAGTTTCCATAATTATTTCTTAGATGCGAACATCGTTACTATTTTCAAAGGCTAATGGAATAATTAGAATTCATTTCAATATTTTAGTTATTTTTTTAAATTATTAAATCAACATTTTTTTTTTTTAAAAAGGAACCTTGGAGTAATGATTCAGCCGCCCCCCCCCCTCCAAAGTCGGCCGCCTGCGTGTAATGCACACATTGCACAATAGGTAGTGGCGGCCCTGCATACACATTCTCTTTCTTTCACACACGCACACACTATATGTCTCATACACGCAGAAACAAATAATTTATTTCACACACATACACACACCATTTCGTACACAAACACTCGCGCAAACACTCTTACACACTCAAGCTCACTCATTCACACACACACAAACTAATTAATTCACACACTCTTACTCTGACTCTCTCTTTCTCACACACACACACACAAGTGATGTGGTTAAATTGGACAAATGTCATATTTTTTAATCACATCTCCGTTCTACAGTCTCCCCCATTCCCACCCCCGAAACCTTAACCTTTTTGTTTTATCCACTCCTGGTAACACGTCATCAAATTCTGAAACATAAGGTTTTGTTGTCGTTTGAACAGAAACTCAAACATGTAAACGTGCTTCAAGGATGAACTATACAGAGAAGTATCCCGCCTCTTCCCTTCTTTCTCTGCCCCCCCCCCGCCACATCCCCTTCGCCCCCTCCCGCCCCCCCCCCAAATGTAGACATGCATATTGTTTATAAATATTGATGACCAAAAAACTTAACTGTTCCTGTAGAGAGATAGACTTTCCTTTTTTTTCTCACTTCAGTTTTAATTTTTTCTACGTAGTTTTTTTGAAAATGAGTTGTTGCGCATTAGTTTCAAATGGTCTCCATCAAGTTCAATACCTAGATGTTTATTCTGAAGAGTTCTCGCAAAGGCCGATGGAAAGATATTTTAGACACCCGCCCCCACCCCTCGCCCCCCCCCCCCCACAAAAAAAAGCTCTAGCGTAGGATAGGTTGGTCTTGCGCTGGCTACATGACACCCTCATTAACCATGGGCCATATGACCTTCTCAACTTCTCATCATCTGCCCGAAAGGTCTGATTGGATTATTTTACTCTTTGTTACTTAAAGATACTAGTCGCATGTCATTGTTCAGGACCTTGCGCTGCACTCGGGTCACGTGACAGCTTTTTGTTTACAAGGAAGAATAAGAAGTATAAAAGAAGTAACATTAAAAAAAATGTGTCTTTTAAAAGACCACGCCTCCTTTATGCAGCTGACCAATCGTTGTGTAACATCGAATGGATAAAAGATTGAAATAAGAAAAACATCTTAAAAAATACTCCATTTAAAGAAACACCTCATTAAAAAACAACAACAACAAACTTATAGAACGATGTTTTGCTTTTAATATTAAAAGTGACATTTTTTTTTTTAAAGTCCAATTCCTCTACCCCGAGACAAAAGTCCAGGTTAATGTATAAATCTACTCGACTTTATAATAGTCCAATGATTGGCCTTTAGATCTAGACTTTGGAGACGTGATCAAAATGTTCCTGAACATTAATTCTTCAATTAACTCATTAATAAATAGGGCCTACGTACGGAAATACCGGAAGTAGTATAGTATGTTCAAGATAAAGATTTTCTAGTCATCTAGTCAAGTTTAAAGTAGTTTCTCTTTATACTTTAAAGCGTTTCAACTAGAAGTTTTCCAACTATGACATGTTAGTAATTTATTTCCTAACGATATACATCGACTTACAAATTTCCTGGAAAATCGTTAGAGGCGTCTTCGAGCATCGCATCCACCCACCCTTTGCCCATTTCGAAGGTTTTGCCCACTCCGAAAGTATGACTTGAATAGAGGTATTGTAAAAAAAAAAAACGCAGCATTGTTTACCCCGTCACAATTCACCCTCCCCCTCCCCCTTAAAAAAAGATCTTGGCTAACCGAGCGAATAAATCTACTTAAAGTATATACAATGTTGATAGTAGGCTTATAGATCTAAGACTTAAAAGACGGCGCGAAAAATGAACTTCTATTCATTTATTTCTCCACGACTTAACTCTTTCATCATGAACACATGCGGGAATACCCGCTGACTCGCGCGTGTGTGTGTGTGTGTGTTCAAGATATCAAGACTGTCTTGAACTCCAGGACCAAATTTAATTTTCACATCATTTTATTCCGAAAAACAAACAAATAGTTAAAGCCGAGTTTTCTCTATGTGACCAATTCTTTGAAGATATACTTAGATTGCCAAATTTCTCAGAAAATCGTTAGAGCCGTTTGAGAGTTGTGTTCCACCAGGTTTCACCAATGAATTTGCAAAATGATAAGAAAAATTGTAATTATCCGTTTTCTAGTATCACTGGATGTGTTTCATTAATAATCATTATTTATTATTACAAATAATATACACATAACAAGATAGCAGTCTTTTAGACAAAAAAAAAAAGATTAACTTTTTATTTTACAATTCATGTGATTTGTCTCTATCGAAGATTGGTAATCCACAAGTTGCTTTTTCGATTAAAGAAATATGTGCATTTAAATATCATTGACATTTAAAAAAAAAATGTTTTCATATAAAAGGATTTACATTTTTTTTTTTTTGACAACTGTAAATATGTTCATTTACCAAGACGTTCACATTCAACTCATGTTCAAATACTGCAACAATAAATGAACAAATCACTCGAAGGGAACACACTAAAGAAACCTAATCAATGAACAATTACAAATTTCTTATGTTAATTAAGGCTGTTATACAGAATAAATATACAGCTATGTACGACTATTGATTTAAAAAAAGGTCGATCCTTAAAGACATGGACGTGTGAAAACAAACCACGGGAACACTTTCTTAATGTCAATCTATTCACACACCAAACTCAGTGACAACACAGAAATAGTTTCAAACATTCCTGACATGAAAATCAAAGGATAGATAACCACAAAGTAACAAACAACTGTAAGAATGATGCTTCAAGTTTCCACAATTAATGAAGGAATGTTTTTAATTTGATAATTGACTCTTTCAAGGTTTAGTTAGGATCTCTTTAAAAAAAATATATTGGGAGGAATTTTGTGTGTTATAAAAAAAAATGTAAATAGTCAAAATGTATATTGTAGGAGATAGAATTGTACACACCCAGCCACGCATCTAGAACACACACTGAAATACTAGAATCATGTTGATTTCAAGAGCTTAGGTCAACATGTTATACCCAATACACCCATACAAGAATATATCACAACTTAAAAAATAAGGCTTTATGCGAATCCAAAATTTTGTTTTATTTTGTTTTGACAATGACTTTTTCATCTCTTGGGAAACAAAATGGCGTAGTATCTCTAAGACTCCGTTTGCCGTAATGCCTTATTGCCGGGATCGGCAATCTGCGGCTCGCGAGCCACATGCGGCTCTTTAGTTCCATACGCAAATATTATTTATTTTATCAAAACATTTTTTAAAACAGTTATGAATCGTTTAACGAAAATTAGGCGCTGATTCTATCACTGAGCCACATGTACTCGCTTTTCACCACACCCCTTCCCCATTACATGCATCGTCACTGTTGTCAGTCCGTCGGAAGCTCTCGGCCGTCGTCGCATGTTTCTGTGTATTTTTTTATTTCGCTTTCGACGCAAGACGAATAGGCATCTTCACGTGCTTTGGCTGCGGCGTATAGTTTGTTGTTTCAAGTATATGAGTTAGAAGCAATTATCTTCTCAAACTTAGAAGCACTGTACAAGTAATGTTAATATGGCAAGCTTTGCAGTACCACTAGAAGTTGCACAAAAAGGCAAACCATTTATAGATGGTATGTCGAAGACTGCTTCCTACGTTCATCTGAAGAACTGTTTCGTGATTTCAAAAACAAACCAGAAATCTTGAAAAAAAAACATTTGCCACTACCCGCTGAAACAGTACAAAATAGATTGGCTAAAATGTCTTCAAATGTCACATATTTGAAGGTGGAAGATATTCAACTTTCTTCTGCCCTATCACTTGCTATGAGTATTGCAACATAAAAGACACAGCACAAGTTGCCCCTTTTTGTCAGGTATATCTCTTCCCAAGGTCCAAAGGAAGAACTTCAAGGTTTGATACTGTTCTCGTGACAAACTAACGAATGCCTTTCAGACATTAGGATCAATTTTAAAAAAAAATCGTTTAAATGCAAACTGATGGAGCCAGAAGTATGACAGGAGCAAATAAAGAGGCAACTACGATTCTTCAGAGCAAAATAAACCACGAAATTCTTACGTTTCACTGAATAAAACACCATTCCGGCCGAAATAGTTGAGGCCATACATTTGGTAATCAATATTGTTAACATCATCTTGTCAAAAGCACTTCACCATTGTCAGTTTTAAAGACTTAAATGGAAACTCAGTATTCCGAGCTCCTTCTTCCCAATAAAGTGCGATGGCTGAAACGTCTTGCTTTGTATTGAATGAAATAAATATATTCCTAAATGAAAATGGCATTAATCACCCATAATTAACGACAAAAATTTGCAAAAAAAATTACTTTATGGTTGATATAACAGAGAAATGAAATGAGCTGAATCTAAAACTGCAAGGAAAGGGAAACCCATTCAATGTTTTGGTAGAAGAACTTGTTTGTTTTGAAGAAAAATTAATTCTTTTTGCAAAATATATTCAAAGCGTTAAGTTACTTCATGTTCAATGTCTAAAGCAGCATCACGATAAAATCAGTGCTTCTTTCGGCAAAAAAATACTTCAGCACAGTTATAAAAAAAAATCAAAGATGAATTTCTTGATAGATTTGAGCAACTCAAAACCAACAAAATCATTCTAGCATTCAGAGTCAATCCTCTCAACACAAATAGTAACACAATCCACATTGATGGGTTTGAAATTAATACTGGATCTCTTGAAACACCATTGATCGATTTAAAAAGTTTTGTGGCGTGGAACATTTACAGAGTTGAAAATCAAGTTGGAAGCGTTGGAGGTCGAGACTTGTATGTAAGTTATGCAACAATAGTGGACAGTTAAAAGGAATGCCGAGAGTTGATTTGACGCATGGAATAATCTTCCGAAATGCTACAGTAGGTTGAAGAAGTTGGCCTTTGGAGTACTGACTATATTTGGATCGACATATTCGTGCAATCAAGTGTTCTGTTGCATGAGTATAATTGAATGAAAATTAAAAAGCTAAGTAACAAATTAAAATTTAGAGTCGTATTTGAAACTAAAAATAAGTTATGAGCCAAATGTATCCAAACTTTCTAAAACCATGCAAAGCCATCGCTCCCATTGAGTTTGTTTGCTCGATTATTTGTTATTGAAGTACAAGTTAGTAGTGCAAGTTAATGTTTAACTGTTTAAGTTGCTACCGAAATAACAAATAATTATCTACTAATGCCATGTTGTGAAAAACACTAATTATATTTGAATAAATATATTCTTTTTTATTTTCATTAAATATTGTTTGAGTACTATTTATTGTTGGAAAGAAAAAAAAGTAAATGTTGTGGCTCTTTAAAAACTTAAAAATTTTGTAAATTCTAATTTTTGGCTCTTCCGACTCAAAAGGTTACCGACCCCTGCCTTATTGTATTAAAATGCTACGGCCTTAAAAAACTGTTTTATTAAATATTTTCATTAGGAGAGAGAACATACATTACTTAATTTAGAATACCTAAATTCTAGGTATATTTAAAATAATCAGACTTACAGACTGGCTTTAATCAAAGATTCTGCTATATATGTAGATAGAAATTTACAACTATCTAGTTTCAACTGTCTGTAACAACATGGGGGAAAAAAGTAACAGCACTATGCTTATTTTCAAAAATATTTTAAAACAATTCCCAGTGATGCCCGAAATACGCCCGCGGGCCAAACACGGTCCGCCACGTGAATCGGACAAAGTAGACAATTCCCTCTCCAAAAAAAAAAATTGAAATAATTACATTTCCCTACATAAGGGTAAATGGATTGGTGCCGATAATAAGTCAAGATATTTATTTTATAAGGAAAAAGTAGCTCTTGGTAAAGAACATAACATAAACAGCTTTATGAAACCAAACACATAAATAAATAAAGCGGCATTCTTGGTTTGAGACGCGATTGTTAGATTGTTAGATTACACATAGAGTGGAGGATTGATGAGAATATGTACAGAAAAGAGACAAGAAAATGAGTCTGCAGTACGGCTAGCTACAGAGTTGTTCACATTGCAAGTAGCGACATGAAGCCATTTCCTTTCGGCGAATGCTTACAAAGAAGTGCTTCCTTGCAAGGATTGAAGGAATGTGTCCTGAAAAGAAGAATATTGTTGTAGCTGTCAACAACGATTACATGCCTAGTGAAAGATGTTGGTAACTATCTCCCTTCAAAACTAACAGACAAGAGAAATTTCGACGTTTTCTATTGGCGCTGACGAGTCTACGATACCGCTCCAAATCTTGGTATTTATTCGCGGCTAGTAGCTACGAGGAGCATGCATGAAACCACCACTAGCGAAGTCCTGTCAATAAAGTTTCACAGAGGATCTTTCTCTTCCTTGGGATAAACTAGTGGGAGTAACTTCTGATGGTGCCACAAATATAGTTGACAAGCAAGAGTTATTAGAACAGTTGTGGAGACAAATGTACCGTGTATGTCTTCATTGAATTAATTACCAACAAAATCTATGTAGTAAGGTGGACAGTCTGAACATGTGAAGATGATTGTGTTCAGTCCAGACCATGTGAAGATGTTTGTGTTCAGATCGAACAAGTTTAGTCCTTTCAAAAAATCCATCTGTCTGGACAATGTGAAGATGTTTGTGTTCAGATCGAACAATGTTAGTCCTTTCAAAAAGTCCATCTGTCTGGACCATGTGAAGATGATTGTGTTCAGCCTGAACTATGTCAAGATGATTGTGTTCAGCCTAAACCATGTGAAGATGATAGTGTTCAGCCTAAACCATGTGAAGATGTTTGTTTTCAGCCTGAACTATGTCAAGATGATTGTCTTCAGTCCGGACCATGTGATGATGTTCGTGTTCGGATCGATGGCCAATGTGCAACTGAAACTGGTTGACCTACAAAGCCAGAAATCCCTGCTTGACAATGTTTAAGTGATGCAGACAATTGATTTCTACCCCCCCCCCCGTGTTGCTTGCAGAAACTTTTCTAAATCTCCCAAAACAACCGTAAACGATGACCACAATAATTACAAGAACTTACTTGTGCGGCCCGCGACACGAGTGTTGGAAATTAAAATGGCCCGTCGGCTGAATAAGGTTGAGCATCACTAATGTAACCCATTGTCTCTTTTAAATTTACATTCCTAATGATAGTAACATAAATGAACAGGAATTAGTTGCGAAGTATCGCTTAATATTTTCTAATCATCTGCAAATTACAAATTGTGACATAATCTTGTATACACATTTGAGCTAATGTTAGTTCTAAATAGGGTGAATTCGTATATTTATTTCAAAATACAATAATTCCATTTTTTTTCAACAATAAACTTTACCTAATCCGTTTCATATCTATTTTTATTTCAACGAATAGTTCATAAGGTCAGTAGTTATAACTATATACATCGTCAATTGAGGCCCAATGTTGATATAAATTACAGACAGTTTAAGAAAATGACTTTATAAGCATATAATTTGAGGCGCGGTGGCTGAGTGGTAAAGCGCTTGGCTTCCGAATCGAGGGTTCGAATCCTGGTGAAGACTTTTTTATTTATTTCGGGATCTTTAAGGCACTTCTGAGTCAATCCAAAGAGTACCCGGCATTAGCCGGCGCAAAGTATACGCGATTGGTCGTTGTGCTAGTCACATGACACATTCATTAATAACCGTGGGCAACAGAAACATGAATTTTACATCATCTGACCTTTAGATCGCGCGGTCTGTAAAGGATACTTTACTTGCTTTTTTTTGTTATAAGCCTCAACTCCAATGTATACATCTGTTTTATAGGTAAGGGAACATCTCTTGCTTCAAATTCATTGGCTGCTTATCATCGCGTCATCTTCCAGTGACAGCAGTAAAAAAAAATAGAATAGTACCAAAACGTAAATGATTTTTGTCTCTTCCCTCTGGCACAGTGATACCCAACCTAGTTCCACCTGGGGGCCAATTTTATTTCCGACACTGGTGTCGCGGGCCACATGATCGAAAGCGTACAAAACGAAAAATAAAATTGACCTAAAACAAGTTTATTATAAAATTTTTCATCTATTACTTGCATTTGAGATATTGGAAATAAATTGTTTTAAAGCCTTGGAAACTGCCCCATTTCTCTACTTAAAATGTGAGCAACATTGTAAATATCTTTACCAACGACTAATATTCTTGTCTCTTGTTGGTAAATATTCCCATAGATCCTTCGGGAATAGTTTAATTATCTTTAATTCGCATTCAAACTAAGAATGTTTTTTTAATTCGTCTATATGTTACTGTGCTTTATAACAGACACACTTTACAAAATGTTGGTTTATTATCATGTTCCACAAAAAAAGTAAGGATCCGTTCACTTTTCCTGGTAGATTCTAAATTCGGGAGTCCACTTTAAGTTTCTTCGGCTCTCCCATTGTATAAGCCTGCAAATTTTAAATGTCATGGTACCAATCCATCAGCATAAAAATTCAGAGCCCTAAAGTAGGTAAAGATACATTTTTCAAACTTTTTTTGAAAAAAAAAAAAGGGGGGGGGATTCTCTACACTTTGTGCCGACGTTTCGACGGGCTGGATGAAATCACGTTTCCGGCCGAATATGGCCGTATTTTTGGCATCACTTGTGGAACATAGGTAAAATAGTTACAACTCAAATGTTAAATTTCAAATCGGCATGTGCATTACCTTTTTACATAGTTTCGACATTTGGTATCAACGTCATACAGATTGCAGAATCAAGTTTCAAAGCTTTGCGTTGCATGTTGAAGGTGAGCAGTTGAAAGTTCTCACGCTGTTGTAGCCGGGCATTCTATAAATACACACAAACTCTTGGATTAACGTAGGGTATGCTCTCAAGACTTTACCACCAAACGAGATCTCGACATGTCAGCTGTGAAAACATTACAAGGGGGAAAAAATTGGCAAAATACAAGAAACTAATCGCTAAACTGGTTCTTTAAGTATTTCCTTTTTACTTGTCTCCCCTTTAAGTTGTGATGGGTGAAGAGTTACCTCTCTTGAGAGCCAGGGAGGATTAAATTATAGGAGTTTCCCAAACACTATATTTAGATGTGGCTTACTTCTTAAACTATCCCAAATGACGCGCTACTCTGGCAGAGTGCTGGATTAATCTGTTAGCACGAGAAGCACCTGATCTGGGCATCACAGGAAAGGAGGTCCAAAATAAACGTCACTCGAGGGCAATATTCTCTCGGAATAACGTAAAATTCTTATTAGACTTATTAGAAGATTACGCATTTTGCTACAGTTCTTAATCCTAATGTCTAGAGAACGCCAACCACACCCTATTCAACCCCTTGCAGACCTGAGCTATTCGTTCATTCGATCCACAAGTAATAAAGCACCTGACATGCGCTGATTAAAATCTACCCACCATGGCTATCTGGACGTGTGGTAAGCTGACCGGACTATAGTCACGAGGGGCCCGAGTTTGAACAATGCCGATGCCATCCCCCTACCGTCCTTTAGGAAGTTAGGGTTAACTCTTTCTCTCCGTAATTATTTGTCTACCTTTTGAAGGATTTCTTTATTTGCTCATTACAATTTCACTACTCCTGGGCTTCAATAGCTTTGTTTTTTTTGTTATCAGAAAATGTTGTATTTGGTATAGAATTAAAGGGAAATGCATGCTCTTTTTATATAATTCAAAGTCAAGTTTAAAAAGTTAAACATTAATTTAATTTAATGAGGTCAAAGTCAACGATGGTATCGTCGATTAGGAGAGAAAGAGTTAAGGTGAGATCATCTTTATTTCTGAAGGAACAGTCGAAACTTATAAAACAAACAAAACTCCCAAAATGTTTGAGTTTCCTAAGGCTAGCAATAATCAGAAGGTAACTTGGTTACATTGCAGGAGGTTGTGTTTAAGGCAAAAGACAGAGAGGAATGGAGAAAGACGGTCGACAAATCTGGCGTGGTGCCCCAACGATCCAAAAGGTGAATGTGAATATGGTTGCAGTACGACTGCACTCCCTATACCTTCTCAAAATAGATTTCGTCCAGTCCTAAAACACTTCTAAAGGAAACCTCTTTGATCCATGACCCACGACCCTTGTTTTCTGTCTTTGTATGTCACTTCGACATGGGATGGTACTAGATCCAAAACGTTATACTTAGGTCACCCTGACCCTGGAATTCAACAATGACCTTGGTAGAAACAGCCTGTACATTTTCAATGTCTCTCCCCCTACCCCACAGACATACAGGCTGTTCCGGTGCATGTTTTACTTTTGGCATGCTAGTTCCCCTCCCCCCCCCCTCCTCTGTTGTCATTAAAACATCTCAGTATCCCCTAATGCGTAGCCGTTCTTTTTTGGGTTACTACTAGCCGTGACTGCAGCACCATTCCGATAAGTTAAAAACATGAAAAAACACAACACTTAAAAAAAAAAAACTTATATTAAGCACTGTTGTATCAATTAGTTTGGGGTCAGTCGTGGATTTAAATTTCTAATAGATCTAGACCAACCTACTTCAGCCAGCGGGCCAAATAAATTCCCCACACTCTTATCGCGGGCCACATTATTGCGAAATGGAAATGCAATAAAGCAAACGACATTTTGATTAGAAACAAGTTGTGACCAAAATTATTTATGTAGCAACTAGTTAGATGTTCCAAGTTGTTTTACAGAAACAAACTTCTGAATTTCAGACTGCAATGCGAATACTTCAGTAAAACAGACATACTTTATGTATGTTGCACAATCAAAGCCAAGTTTTTGTTTGTACAGCATTCTCATTTCATCATTCACATGTTGAACAGCAAGCTATCCCTCACTTGCGATCAAAACTATTTTTACCAATTGTTTTGGATTAGCTCAATTCCATGCTTTAAGCTTTCTCAGCGCTCTGTTATCCTATCACTTGTCTGGACCAGTTAGAAAGGGATAGTGGGAGAAAGAAGGGAGTATCTGTGTGATCGCTTTTTATATGCATTTAAAAAAAAATTTAAAAAAGTGTTAAGGCCTCTTCAGGCTTCTCAAGCCAATAGACTAACCACTCTGCCTGTGAATTGCTTATGAAAATATAAGGTTTTATGGTTATCGTTTGTTAGATTCAAACTTTAAATCGGAGACCTACAAAGTATAAAGGGGGCTAATTTAACTTATAACACCAGATAAGTCAAGTACGATTTCTTTCCCTTGTTTGAGATACCAAACAAAATAATTGATAATCAATAGTTAATTAACTAATTGGTTAAATTTTTTAAATTGACTCCTGCATTGTCAGGTAAAAGAAATAATTGTGGAAAATTTGGTTTGTGGAAATAAGTTGTACAAACTTTTTACAGACAGACAGACAGACAAACAGAGTGAGTTGATATAAGCTTTGTAAAAACATAAACGTGCGAAACGAAAAAACAAAAACAAACAAACAAATAAAACAAAAGAATAATGTGGACTGCGAGAAAAATTATAGAAATCTGTTTCAAATGTGGGAAATGGGGACAACTTCAACGTGTGTATCCATACATTGAATTTGTTATGCTCGGGTATAGGACATCATTATAGCCTTGATTACTGCCATACTTTGTCCGCACTCAGCTAGTCCCGTAGACTGATACTTTGAAATATGTAAAAGGGTCTTAGATTAAAGATTGTCTATAAATAGCTCGCTTTTTTTGGTGTATCCGGTGTACAGAATAGAACTGTTTTAATAAGCTAGGTATTTATGAATGTATTTTCAAAAGTATAGGATAATTTCTGTTGCACTCTTTGATCAGCACTGTGAAATACAATGTCTAAGCTTCTTTTCTTGTAGCACATATTCATATTTTAGTTGACGACAGTGAGCCTCCTCTTTTTGCTTTGATACTACAAGGCAAAAGACAGGGAGGAATGGAGAAAGACGATCGACACGTCTTGCTTGGTGCCCCAACGGTCCAACAGACTAAGGGATAGGTCAAGGTCAAAACTGTAACGACATTTATAGTTAAGTGCTAGATGTGATGAAGTCTTGACTATACGATGAGATCGTGTGGATCTGATGTTGAAATTGAGTATAGTTGATTTACTTTTTAACAAGTACTGAACACTCAAACACTATCGTGGTGCCGGAGATTCAAATGTAAACTATTTAATATTCAAAACAACTGAGATTATACAACAATAAATACAAAGCTTTTAATTCTGGAACTAGGAATCACTTTTAGAATACCCAATGAATTACTTATAGAATAGCCACACCTGTACAATCCAATTGAACTAAGAACAAGTTGACTGTGTCGTAGTTCCAGCCCCCAACTGAACTTCTCTCCTTCCTTTGAACAGACAGCTACGTCTTTCTACACTTTCAAACAAACAATCTCGCTCCTTTTATGGTCTGGGATTAACTTGCCGCCATACAATATGATACTCGTCAACAACACAACCATGACCTTACGCTGCAGAAATCTAAAAATAAACTTAATGCAGCAGCTGCTTTATGCTACATGACACAAACGTTTGTTAAGGTTCCCTCCCACCATTTCTTCATTTTTTTTAATTTTTGTTTTGTTTACTAAACTTCTATCAACTCACTCTGTCTGTCTGTCTGGTACTAAACTTCTATCAACTCACTCTGTCTGTCTGTCTGGTACTAAACTTCTATCAACTCACTCTGTCTGTCTGGTACTAAACTTCTATCAACTCACTCTGTCTGTCTGTCTGGTACTAAACTTCTATCAACTCACTCTGTCTGTCTGCCTGGTACTAAACTTCTATCAACTCACTCTGTCTGTCTGTCTGTCTGGTATAAATCTTGTACACGTTATTTCTCTCACATCCCTTTCTAGGATCAAGTTGAAACTTTACACAATTATTCATTGTTTCAAACAAAACATCCATTAAAAAATAACCAAGTAATTAAAGAGTGGACATTAATTTCTTTAGTTTGATATCGTAAAGGGAAAATAAATATCACAATAACGAGAGATGTTGCTGTAAATGTGGACTTGTTCCCCATAGAAAAGCTTCCACATTTTAAAAAGTTTTTTTATATTTCTTTTTTTTTGTTGCTTGTTTTGTGTATTATTATTATTATTATTATTGTTTTATTGTATTATTGTATGTTATTGTTTAAAGAATTTAGACCAGATGTAAAAAAAAGCAAGCAAAGAACAGAGTTGACTAGTTCTCGTGACCAAATAAAACATTAAAACTGTTTGGTGGTTATTGAGAGCGCAATGAAATGATAGCGTTTAATTGGTTACTCAGATCATCGTCAAGGTGCTATGAATAGATTGAGCTCTGTTTACAGAGAAACGACATCAAAACATCAGTGAACCAAGTAGTCAGGGACTAGATCTCGTGCCAGATTCTAAATTAAAACCTGCCGCTGGTGAGAATGTGAAAGGTGGTATGAATTAATCAGGTATTTGTAATTTATACAGGACAGTGTCAGACTCAGCGTCCAAAAAGGAGGAAGAATTTTTTTCAGCTCACATTTTTTTTTTTTTTTTTTTTTTTTAGAAATAAAAAGTTTTTAGTCCAATATTTTTTAACATTAATTTAAAAAAAAAATTATATTTAACATATTGATATCATATATCTGTATCTCGGTTAATTTGGGTTTTCTGTAAGTTTACTTTTTAGTTTGTATTGAGCTTGGTTTGTTTAATCTTAGAGATTACAGACGATACTTCAAAAGCGAAGATAACTACGTCCTATGCTTTCATGGGTAAACCTAGTCATGCATGTTTTACTACAAAGAAGATTTGTATTTTTAAAAAGCTGTTTTGTGCTTGAAATAAACAAAATAATTTAAACAAAAATGAAGCGACCCGTTTCAGAACTTTCAATCTATAGGGGGGGGGGGGTGAGGGTGTTATCATGCCAGAACAAGGACCGACTTTCGACCAACACGGTCTTTATTCCCCCATAGTATGTCTGATACACATTAGAATTGGATGGAATCAGGGCGGCATAAAAGGCAAGTCTTCACTGGGATTCAAATTCGAGACATCTCGTAAGCGAAGTGCTTTACCACTCAGCCACCACGACACGTAACAAAAAATAAATATACACATACATAAATACACCTTTAAGTACATATGTAGTTAGTTAACAAGACAGTTGGCACATGCTTACTAAGCTTGCAATTAATACGCAATTGGTTAAAGATATTTGCATCTTATTATACTGAATACACTTCGCATCCAGTAACGAGAGTATAGTCACGTATAATAATAGATCTTGATCTGGTTCTGTTGGGTTTGTCAACTTGGATGTAGTCTAGCTCATTAAAACCATTGTTCATTAATGTCACAGGTGAGTAGCACCATTGCAGGGGTCACAGAGGTCATCGCCAGCGATTTGTTACATCCAAAACAACACGTGAATAAGTAACAGATCAAATACCAGGCCACAATGTTCAGGCATTCTCAAACGAAGGAGCAAACTGAACACAATGAAGTTAAGGAGGGGTGTATTGAAATGGTGAGGGACTGGCTGTTTGCTTGTGTTTCAATCGCTCGAATCCGTAATCCTTCACAGTCCCAGTCGGTGGTGGCAGGGCCTGACTTAGGCCTAAGTAAACTAGGCAGCCGCTTAAGGGCCTACAATTGGTGGGGACCTCGCACAGAACTTAAAAAAAAAAAGAAAAAAAATACTCGGAGATACAATTGCGAAACTTGGATCAGATCTCAAACATAGTAGAGTACTATTGCATTGTGCCTGGTTGTCAAGCTCTGCGACATATAAATTTCAGTTATTTGTCGTTTTAGATATAGTCACACAGGTCTTGAATAAATTTCGTAATTTTAATTTTTCGCTATTTCTTCCTTTTTTTTAATTTCATTTGGGGCAAAAAAAAAATTCTTTTCGCCTACGGCCTCCAGTTATCGTAGGGCGGCCTTGTTGGCGGTTATAGATATGTGCTATTCTTCTCCACAAGTCATGTAGCTGTTGTATTCTGAATGATAAGTGTTGACATATTTCCAGCCTTCGGTTTTATTCTTGACATCATCGACAACTTTTTTTTTCCGTCTGCTTTTTTACGTCTGGGTCTGGGAATGATTTGTTGAAACAAACTTGGAACAAATTTGGAATTAACAGACTCGACCAGAAGTACAGAGTCTGGATGGTAGGAGCTCGGTATTATGCATATTTCTCAATATTCTTCCGTTTCCAAATATTCACCATAGTATTGAACTTAATCTTATTGGACAGTAGCTAATATTAATTAATTAAGCCCCTACTTTTGCTGTATTGTATCATGGAAGTTTAAATTAATTTTCGTCTCAAAAAGAAGATTTTAAAAAAATATTTGTTTTATCCTTGTAAGGCTTTCGTCATTCTTTGTCGATTCGTTCTTAATTTGTCTCCCTTTTTTTTAAAATAACTAAATCTAATTTAGATTCTCTCTCTTTTAAATTGTAGAGACATACAAGGTCCATGTCAAACAATAAGCAAGCCATGGCTCTACCGGAAGAGTGAATATATATGTAAATCTATATATATATTTCAATGTCATAGTAAAAAGAATATAAAGAAATATATTCTGTAGGAGGCTAGTATGTAAAATCTATACATTTCTATGTATTTACGCAAAATTGTAAACGTGAGTCATTTTGAGTTTTTAGATGAAAATTTAACAGTTTAATAGTCCTAATAAATTTAACTCGACCTCAAGCATTGAGATAATAAAACAATTAGAATGAAATAGTTCAGAAAAAATATTTGTAAAAGCTAATAATAAACATTAAAGAAAGAAAATGACATTCAGACAATATGCTGTTATCTCTCGTTACGTCACTGCCTTCATGAACGCATCCTTGCCGCTCTGCATCATTGAATGAAAGAATATGTGCACAAAGAGATGTACATTGTCATTTAAAAAGCCCCAAAATACTTTTACTGAGATGGCATTCTCAACAGACACATCGAAGGATTTCTCCTGGACAGGGTTTCATTAGCGAAACTTGAGACTGGTTGATGCATTGCTCTGCTTAAAAAGCAAAACACGAAACAGACGATGTACCCTTGCTTATTGTCTCATTATTATCGTTGTGTTGTTTTGTGAGTCCCGTCAAGGCTACATTCCGGGTTAATCTCGGGGCTAATTAATGAAATACTGGAGGCATTATGTCACCGGAGACACTAGTTAATAGTTATCTTGGGTGAAAGGCATCCCCTCCCACCTCTTATGTCCCGTCTCCCGCCATTAGCTCATCTCAAGTAAGAAACATCCAGGGACTTCTTGACATCGAGCCTACTGAGCTATGCGACCATTTGTGGAGACAGGCGACACCTGGGAGCTTTGAGCCTCCCTCCCCCCCCTTTAATTTTCCCTACAATAGGTGTTTTCACAGATTCAGTTAAATGAGATTATTTTTATATTTGTTAAATACAGTTGCACTAACTGTGTAAAATGTTTTTATATTTGTTAAATACAGTTTAACTAAAAAATGCAAAGTAAAGTTCCCTTCTCAGACCTTGCGATCTATAGGTCAGATGATGAAAAAGTTATCACGGTTAACGAGGGTGTCATGTGGCCAGCACAACAACCAATCGCCTTTACCTTTCCCCAACTAATGTCAGGTACCCATTAGAGCTGGGTGGACTCAGACGCGTCCTAAAGATCCTGAAATAAAAAATCACTGTCTTCACCAGGATTCGAGCCCGGTATCCCTCTGTTCGGAAACCAAGCGCTTTACTAAATGTGTAGAGAGTAATTAAAAGATAATTGTAATGAATTATAAGGTCGGCCTCATAAAGAATCATAATGTAATTTTATAACAAAAGATAAGGTTTTTAAATTAATCTTCAGGTAATAGAATCAAATTATAAGGTAATTAAAATTAATTGTAAGATATGTTTAATAAATTAAAGCTAATTATAGCTACATCTAAGGTATCTAAAACGAATTATAATGTAATTATTAAAAAATATAAGGAGATTTTAATTATTTATAATAATATCAATAACAGACAGACTTAGTGGCCTAGGGTTCAAATTACGGCGGGTCCTACAAGATGTGCGCTTTATGTAAAGTATTAGGTTAAAAGTAAATATGAAAATTTTGAGAGGAACATATTTGAATGTGTGTAAATTTTGAGAGGAACATATTTGAATGTTGACTAATTCAGCTTATACCACCACTTTAGTCAAGTACAATTTTTCCCTTGTTCGAGATATAAAACAAAATAATTAATTACAAATAGTTAATTAACTAAGTGGTCAAATTTTATATTGATTCTTGTGTTGTCAGGTTAAAGAAAAATTGTGCAGAATGCCAACTTGATCCGAAATTGGGTGTAGGAGAAATAACGTGTTCAATTTTTTTACCACACAGGCAGACAGAGTAACTTGATATAAGCTTTGTAAAAAAAATAATTAACATATTCAATTCTTATCGCCTAATTCTTTACACAAGCTTAGTATATTTTTCTAAATATTTCGTACATCAACAAATTAATTAATTACGACTATTTGATTAAATAATTGGTTAATTTTTGCATTGATTCATATGTTGTCATCGATCATAAGCTTGTAAGCAAAATTCGATAACGATTGGGTGAGTAGAAGTGGTCGAAAAATCAATTTGTAAAATCTGAACATCCAAGAAACATAAAATGCGAGATAATATAAGCGTTCAAAAAAAATGGCAGCTTTTCAGGTTTGGCTGTAAGAAGCACTCATATCCAATTATCCTTCTTTTTCTAGAGTTTTCTTTATTGATGTGGAGTCTCCAATGTCATAGTGTCAAAAAAAAAAATAGAGGTCCCCTATAACACTCCTTGTCCTATGAAACAATGACGGTTATACCATTAAGGTAGCACTAAAAACAGATAAAGGGAAATAAAAAGTAATATTTAAATTCTGCTGCTGTTACAGGAATATCCAATATCACCTTGTTTAAATTAACAAGGTTCTTATATATATATTATATGTGGTCTGTGAAAACATATTCATTTACGGTATTCTCCTTTGACCAATTTAGCCCCCGCTGGAAGTTTTAAATAACTATGACAATGTCTAGTATTTACCCAGAATTTGAAAGGGCAGACCATCCAACATTCGCATTGAATGAAGTCAACTGAGACAAATCAGGCATGTTGCGAATTAATACATTCAAAGGACAAGTTCTTTCCAAGATATTCCCCACCTTTCCCACGGCTCTCCTAAAAGTTTATGTTAAAAAAATAATAAAGTAGGCGCTAAAGAACTAAGTACATTAATATACAGCAGCGGGCCACACATTGAGAAACTTCGTTTGGAACGAACAAAAATTATTATTTTCTGAAGTTCATAGAAGCTATCTTACAAAGATCATTGGCCTCATAAAAGTAAAATCATGGATACTGGAAGACGAGGCCAGAATATAACTACACACGCTACGTTAAGTCCAAAAGATACAACATACAGATCCCGTTGAAGCACCTTGTGCACTCCAAGACAGTGTTTTCATGCACAATGTGCACTCTGGCACAGATCATGTGCATTCCAAGACAGCGTGTTCATGAACCATGTACGCTTCAAGACTGGGTGCGTAAGCCCAATGTGCACCGCAAAATAGCGTTCTCATGCACCATGTGCACTCTAAGACAGTGGGTTCATGATTCATTTGCACTCCAAGACAATAATTATATGTTTATGTATAAAATACATTCCAAATAGATGGATGTTATCCTATGCGTTTCTCAAACCTCGCCTATAATTTATACGGAAAAGGGCGAAGGGTTAATATGTCGTCAATGTTGTCTCTAGCTGAGCTCTCTTAGTTCGAGATATGTAGTCATGAAATAGTGAAATCCTTTATTCATTTTTTATTTAAGGAGTGGCAGTATATTGCATATTATACAATACAGTTTTTAGTGTTAAGAAAAAGTTGTATTAAAACAGCTTTGTGTTTGTTGTTTTGATATAAACAGAACTTCTCGCTCCAAAGATGTTCTTGACGAAAAACGGTTGCTCCAAAAACGCCGAGTGCCGGCTTAGGGATGCTTGCAACTACTTGTGTTATGGCCAGCCCAAAGAACTGTCCATTTGTGTATTTATTATTACAAAACAAAGCAGTAAAATAACAACTAGCAGATATGCAACAGTTATGACCATCTATATTTAAAATTAAGACAATTTTACACTGTAACAACTTGGGCAAGTTATTACGATTCAATTATTATTTTTATTTTTAGAGACTCTAAATTACCATAAAGAGTTCTATTATTTTGTACAAAGCCTATATAAACTTGAATGAAGTAAGTCTCCCTGTCTGTCTGGTACTCATCTTGTAGACGTTATTTCTACCACTTCCCGTTCTCAGATCAAGTTGAAACCTTGCACACATATTGATAGTCGATGACAACACATGAATCGATCAAAATATTAACTAATTATTTTAACTACTTAATTGTATTTGTATTTGTATACGAAGGGGGACAAATCTTGTAATATTAAGACTGAATGATTCTTTCCATAACATAAGCTTTGTTTTTTTATTTTATTTATTACCTTGCTTGTTTCATTATAGATACTATCAGAAGACCGAGTAGAGTCTTGAGATTGAAACAAAATGGAAATAAATCAGTAAGTCAACAAAATCAAGTTATTTCATTTAAAAATAACTTTTTATATTAAATATTTAAAAAAAAAACCCACAAACTCCCATGTTTTGCCAAACAACGAACTCGCAATTAACAGAAACTCCTACACGTTTGTACAAGAACCTGCACCCCCTTTACATTCCTCTTTCTCTAGACCTTGACGTGTCTGGCAAGACTTGGCATTCTCGTACAGGCTTATTAGCCAAACAATAAACAGACTCACATAGCACTAGCTTGCTTCTAAGATACCTGCACTGCTCACCCGTCATGCCACTGGCGGAGTGACGGCGAAGCGAGGTAGGGCGGAAAAGAGCTGATCCGCCTCAGAAGATACATTCGTTTCATGGTATTTATGATAGAGCGATCAGAATTCGAACCCAGGCCCTGCTCTTTAGATCTGGGAAAAAAAATGTGTACTTATTTATTTGGTTATAATCGTCGCAGAAGATCAACTCAATCTTAAAAGACATAAAATAAATAGTTTATAACTACGTTATTTCTATCGTATAGTGTACATCATAGATGTTCCTTCAAATATAAAAAGGCTGACTAGTCGTGTTGTTTGCTCTCTGAACTGTCGTTTGGTAATCTCGAAGTTCCAGGGTTCGAAACCAGACCGCTGCCATCTCCTGTCGGAAGTTTGGGCTGTCTTCAGAATCTGAAAGGAACATCCGAAACATGCAAAACATTTGAACAAAAGAGAAGATTTCTTTCCCACTGTCAACAATATACTGGCCAAAAAGAGCAACACTCCATTTATGATCCACTGACACTGAAATACTCATAGTTCTAAGCTTAACTAGGTCAACAAAGACAATCATCTAAACGAGAATGGCCACCTGTAGTATTGAGCTCGAATCCTGCCAACTTCCATCTTCTGCAGGAGGTCTGGGTTAGTTCGTAATGACCTTCATTTCCGAAGGAATATAAACTAATTTTTCCAGGGCGTTGCTCTGTGCAGCCAAGGCATCTATAACATTATCTAGATCAGTGCTGTCAAGTATTTTTGGCTACATATGATTAGCAAGATTACACGGCATTGGCGTAATATTTAATATAAAAAACAATTATTTCAGGCATTCATTTGAGGGACGCCTCAAGTGGGGTCCCGGAGGAACTTTCGAATTTAGATTTCTGTCCATTCATTTACTATGGAATTGAAACAGAACTCTATTGAAGTGGATAATGAATGGTAAATAAACCCAGACAGGAACAAGTGTAAAATGTGTTATTTGTAAAGATGTACAGAATTATTTATACATATTTCTAGCATTTTGTTTTTGGTTTGTATAGAAAAAAGGAATTCAGTTATTTTTTAGACGAGGTGGTAAATCATACCATTCTGACTTCTCGCACTTAAACATACTACCGTTACCATGAAATCTGCATGCCAGGATGTAACTTGTACACTACCAAACTCACTGCAGGCATAGTCCTCGTGTTCAGAAGCACGTGAAACTTCCGTTAAACAACATCAGGATTTGGGTCACGAGGTGTATCTAGGTCAGTGGCACACCACTAAAAAGAAATAAATATGTGTCTCAAGAATAATGTCCTCATCTCCTAACAAACACACACACACACACACACACACACACGCACACCTTTGTTACACCTTTGTGACACAGATAAACAGGACAAAACGATTAAATTATGTTATCCCGTATAATTCTATTACCTGGCAAGACACGTCATGACGTTTCGGGAACAGATATCTAAGCAAAGTATTGACTGCTGCAAGACTGGCTTGTCTCACCAAGGTGTGGAATATTTCACAGCTGTAAAACCGTTAACATATGAACGTCGTTTGTATCAGTTATATGATTTTTTTGTTTCTGAAGGCCGTGGGAGGGAGGAGGGGGAGGGAGCTTGTTCTGCTGACCTAAAAGAATTGGAAGTGTTGGGAATATCCAAACCTGGTTATAGGCTCAAGTCAAATTTCGACCATGTAGATTGGAAATATTTCAGTTTAGGTACCGATTGTATTTGAAGTACTTCTGTTTCTATTTCTTTGAGCAAGCCTCGTTTTAATTATAAGATGAACTAAGTGAGCGCGCTTATTTCATTGGACAACATTCACATTTCAAGTGCTTTTGGAGCAGACGTATTTTTGTTATCAGTTTTATAACGTCTTCCGATTCTTCTAATTACTCTCAGTGCACTCTGATCTTTGTGATATTACGGCTTTGTTCGGTGCAGGTCTATCTTCATGATACTACAGCAATAGCAGTAGCCTGTTTAGTGCACTATAATCTACATGATACTATACCTGTTCAGAGCACTCCTGTATCTATCTTACGGTACTATAGCCATAGCCTATTTAGTGCACTCTTGACATCATGACACTAAGTGAGCATCCATTGTTTTTCGTGTCACAAGAAGACGCATAATAAATCTGTGATGCCCACGATGGTGTAATACCCCCCCCCTTTTTTTTTTCCAAACCAAACCCTAACATAAAATAAAAATGTTGAGTCTTCATGTATGTATCCGTAAGTTTACAACAAAAAAACCCCACAACATTCCATTGAATGTTTGAGTGCCTTAACACTCAGTTTAATAATGACGTCTCACAAGTTATATTGTAATGACTCAGTGTATTGCACATCTTTTCTAATCTTATAAAAAAAAGACGTTACTTTAAAAAAAAAAATGATGACTAGGTCTTACTGTGTCTCTGGGGAAATCTAGTCCTACACGTTAGTCAATGACTTCAACTCTACCAAGTCATTGGTTTTACTGGCTGATTCAGGCAAAACATTCAATGCTCTACTAGCACTAGGGAAGAATGGGTATTTGTACACTTTTATCTTAAAAGTAATACCCGATTATCTTTCAATGTGTAGTTGCTGTAGTCGTGGTGTGATCATGGTGTAGTCGTGGTCCCGGGCGCAATAAACCCATTCGCGCCATAGTTGTTGATTGTGGCGTGGTGTAAGCCTAAAGGTGGCAAGAGAAGTGTAAACAGTTTATTTATTCATTAGCTTCTGTAATATGTGAGATTCTACACATATTAATAAACAGCATTGGCGTACCTAGGGATTTGGGGATCCGGGGGCTTGACCTTTTTAGGGGCCCCTACTTTTTGACATTCGACATCAAGAAATGAGATAATGTACTGTCACGTATTACGAATTGAATTCTAATTTTTAAAATGGCTTGCCTAGGGGAACGTGACAATAGAAAAGGAGTTGTGTCACTTATCTTAAGTCTGAATTTAATCAAAGACTTACAATGAATAACAAAAAAAAAATGACACAAGAAATCGGAAGGTAAACTATCAACTTAATGTTTAATCAAATATAAAGTTACAAGAAAGAAAAATAAACATTTACTCAATACAGAATTGATGTGTTGACCAAAACCCTTTTACAAAAATGACATGTAAAAATATTACAATACAAGAGTTTGAAAATGTAATTACAAATACAAGCAAGCAAGGCCTTACATAAAAAATATTAACTTACACGATCAAGTGGTTAACCACGCACGGGTCACGCAATGTCTCCGCTATTCTGTCTCACGGCTGTCTCCGTATGTCTGTCCGTCAACGTTACGCGAGCGGTCTTATATAATCTACCGCGCGTCGATCTCTCGTAATTTCTAGAAAGTCATCAACACCCAGATCTAGAACGCTCTTCAAAGAGACAGAAAAAAAAACACCCTCCTTTCAACCAGAGGTACACACACAGGTCAAGGACCGGTCACTGTCTGTGTGGCTTGACGAATAAAAAAGAAAAAAAAACTTATTACACAAGGGGCAGACAACCTACCCGTCTCTCGACCGCAACAGGTCAACGAAAGAAAAAAACAACGCCTAGATACGTAACACCTCCCCCCTAAAAATAAAAAGTTTACATTTCCACGAAATGGAAATCTTTTTAGAATTAAAAAAAAATATTTACATT
Source organism: Biomphalaria sudanica (assembly GCA_036873155.1). Classification (NCBI taxonomy): domain Eukaryota; kingdom Metazoa; phylum Mollusca; class Gastropoda; family Planorbidae; genus Biomphalaria; species Biomphalaria sudanica. The sequence continues at coordinate 1,306,284 of JAZGLO010000509.1, read as the reverse complement.
ACAGAATGTATTTATCATGATATATATATAAAAAAAAATATACATCAAAATACTTTTTACAATCTAGACAAGGCATCGGCGATAACATTTTCGCTGCCTTTTATGTGTTTAAGATCTAGGTTGTACTCTTGTAAAAATAAACTCCACCTGAGAAGTCGTTGGTTCTTGCCAGACATTTTGTGGATAAATGTAAGGGGATTGTGGTCAGTAAATACAACCAGTGGCCATCTGGACCCACTGATATAAAAATCAAAGTGTTGTATAGAAAGAATCAACCCAAGACATTCTTTTTCCACAGTAGAATAATTTCTTTGATGTCTATTAAATTTCTTGGAAAAGAAACAAATAGGATGCTCTACTTGGAAATTATCTTCTTGGTAAAGGACTGACCCAACACCTGTGTCACTGGCGTCAATAGATAACCTAAAAGGTTTTCCGAAGTCAGGAGCCATCAAAATGGGGGAGCTAGATAATATCTGCTTGATTTGGTTAAAGGCTTTCTGACATTCATCCGTCCAAGTAAATCGGACGTTCTTTCTCAGGAGGTTTGTTAAAGGACTGGCAATGACAGAAAAATTTTCGCAAAATTTTCTATAATATCCAGACATTCCCAAAAATCTTCGGAGTTGTTTCCGATCAGCAGGGATAGGGAAAGCTTGGATAGCTTCTACTTTGGCCATTACAGGTTTCACCTGGCCTTGTCCTACAATATGGCCTAAGTATTGGATTGAAGCCTGGCAAAAATCACTCTTACTCAGGTTTACAGTAATTTTTGCATGTAACAGTTTAGTAAAAAGACAATGCAGTTGTTTACAATGGCTAGAAAAATCTTGGCTAAAAAAATCACTACATCGTCTATGTATGCGTGGCAATTCTCCATGTCAGCAAGCAGGGCATTTATCATTCTCTGGAAAGTGGCAGGAGCATTCTTCATGCCAAATGGCATCACTTTGTATTGGTACAGACCATCAGGGGTGACAAAGGCGGAGATTTCCTTTGCCCTATCAGTCAGGGGAACCTGCCAATAACCTGAAAGTAGGTCTATTTTGGTGATGTACTTAGCATCACCAATACGATCTATGAGATCGTCTATCCTAGGGATAGGAAACGAATCGGTCTTTGTGACAGCATTTACCTTACGGTAGTCTGTACAAAAACGATAAGTCTTGTCCTGTTTAGGTATCAAGACACGTGGGGAGCTCCAGCTACTGGAACTTGGTTCAATGAGGTCATTTTCAAGCATATACTTGATTTCTGACCTAAGTATGGCAAGTTTTTCAGGGTTAACCCTGTAAGGATGCTGCTTGACTGGAGTAGCCTCGCCAACATCTACATCATGCATTATAACATTAGTCTGTTTTGGTACATCAGAAAAAATGTCATTAAATTCATTAATGAGCTTCATGATAACTGGCCGTTCTGTCGAAGACAGATGAGACAGTTTTACATCCAAATTCTGTAATACAACAGAATTAGGTATTTTGTATTGTCCAAATTTCTCCTTTACAATATCATCATCAATAGGAGAAACATGGCTATTTGAACAACTTTTGACTGTATTTAAAACACAATTACTCTTCTCTGAGTGATCTGGCCGAGATACATAAGGCTTCAGCATGTTTATATGACATAACTGAGTCTTTTTCCTACGGTCAGGGGTTTTGATTGTGTAATTGAGGTCACTAATTTTGGTCTCAATTTCATAGGGACCAAAATATCTGGCTTGCAAGGGTTGACCTGGTATGGGCAAAAATACAAGCACCTTATCCCCGGGAGAAAATTCTCTAACACGGGCCTTTCTATCATACCAGCGTTTCATGCTGGATTGGGTGTTTTGTAAGTTATTTTTGGCCAGAACACAAGCATCATAAAGTCTAGTTTTAAACTTAATTACATAGTCTAAAAGTCCTTCAGTGGCTGTTGGTGACAACAAAGTCTCTTTTATACATTTCAAGGGACCGCGCACCGAATGGCCAAAGACTAAGTCAAAAGGGCTGAATCCCAACGATTCCTGGACGGATTCACGGGTTGCAAACAGCAGCATGTGGATTCCTTCGTCCCAGTCTTTTTCGTGCTCAAAGCAATAGGTTCGGATCATGTTCTTGAGAGTCTGATGGAATCGCTCAAGAGCGCCTTGCGACTCGGCATGATACGCACTCGACATGCAGTGTTTGATGCCCAACTGAGTCATGACTTGCTTGAAAAGATTGGCCGTGAAATTCGTTCCTTGGTCCGATTGGATGGACTTTGGTAGACCAAATAGAGTAAAGAACTTGATTAAGGCCTTCACAATGTTTGATGCTTTTATGTTCCTTAGAGGAATAGCTTCAGGAAAACGAGTTGAAGCACACATAAGGGTCAACAGGTATTGGTTGCCAGCTTTTGTCCTTGGGAGAGGACCAACACAGTCAATAAGTACTCTGCTGAAAGGTTCTTCAAAGGCTGGAATCGGCTTCAGAGGAGCAACAGGGATCTTTTGATTTGGCTTGCCAACCATCTGACAGGCATGACATGATCGGCAGTACTGGATGACATCTTTCTTCAAACATGGCCAGAAGAAGTGTGTCATAATCTTGTGGTATGTCTTGTGGATGCCGAGATGACCTGACATTGGTGTGTCATGAGCCAGATTCATGATGTACGCTCGGTATCTTTCTGGTAACACGATTTGATGGCATATTCTCCATTCTTCTTCGTTGGATGCGTCTGGAGGTTTCCATTTCCTGAAGAGCATATCATCTTGGATGTAGTAGCACGTTGATGCTAGCTCTGCCTCTTGTGATGTCATTGCGGTTTCTCTGAGTTTGGCGAGCTCTGGATCCTTCTTTTGGTCCTCAATCAACTGTTTTCGAGTTGATGCCGGCTTTTCAGAATTTGGCGTTGGTTCTTCTTCAAGAGAAGCAAAGAATGTGGTGCTCAAGTCCACATCATCTTGGTTACTGTTGGCCTTGACGACGTTCTCTTCTTGAGATGCTTTCAACCTCATTGCCCTTGTTACTGCACACGCTGGATATAACTCTAGGTCTTCCTCGGGTGTGGCAGATAAATCGGGTGTTTGAGTGACGATGGGTTCGGCTATCACCTTTCCACCTGCTAAGTCATTGCCTAACAGCAACGAGATGCCTTCCAATGGTAATGTTGGTCGGACACCTACAACAACCGGTCCAGTAATGAGATTTGACTTTATGTCAATTAGATGTAGAGGCACATCTATACATCCAAGCTCTACGCCTCGTAACAGGATGCTCTTCCCAGTCGATGATGATTTAGACAAGGGCAAGATACCCTCTAAAAGTAACGATTGTGAGGCACCTGTGTCTCTCAAAATGGTGATAGGTCGTAGACTTGTAGAATCACCGGGTAGTGATACAAATCCTTCCGAAATGAAAGGCTTAAAATCCTCTAATAAAACATCAATTTTGGTTGATGCAGACTGGACTTGGGTCGAACTCTCGCTGGAGTCATTGACATCTTTAGGAGACGCAGTGGAGAAACTCTTTCTTGAGTCAGTAGAACATCTTGTGGATGTCTTATGGGAACTCTTAATAGAGTCATGGGAACATCGGGATGATGTATTATGGGAACTCTGGATAGAGTCATTGAAACATCGGGGTGATGTCTTATGGGAACTCTTGATAGAGTCATGGGAACATCGGGATGATGTATTATGGGAACTCTGGATAGAGTCATTGGAACATCGGGGTGATGTATTATGGGAACGCTGGATAGAGTCATGGGAACATCGGGGTGATGTATTATGGGAACTCTGGATAGAGTCATTGGAACATCGATGTGATGTATTTGAAAAACTCTTGTTTGAGTCATTGGAACATCGGCTTGATGTATTTGAAAAACTCTTGTTTGAGTCATTGGAACATCGGCTTGATGTATTTGAAAAACTCTTGGTTGAGTCATAGGAACATCGTAAAGATGAATTTGAAGAACTCGCTGTTGAGTCATTTGAACACCGTGGAGACATTTTCGGAGAGTCTTGTACAGTCAATACATTTGAAACAGGTGGTGTCGAGGTATTCTTGATATGACTTGAGGATGAGGGAGTAAACCTCGACGACCACTGTACTGTGCAAGCGCTGACTTTTGAAGGAGCTTTTTCGTTTCTCTTCCTCAATTTCCAACAATCGTCAATTTTATGGCCTTCTCGTTTGCAGTAGGAACAAGTAGCTTTACTTGTAGTAGGTTTTCTGTCGTTTGTACTGCTGTTCTTGATGGAGTTGCTAGCAATGAACTCAGGCTGTTTGACTTGTTTTGGCTTGACATCCGTCGTATACTTGGCAAATTGATGTGATATTATATAATCGTCTGCCAACACTGCAGCCTTGTGCACATCTTCCTCGCCACGATCAGCTATATGCGTACGGACGTCCAGCCGCACACAACTCTTGAACTCTTCCATCAGCATTAGGTTCTTGAATTTTGCAAAGTCGGTGCCGATTTCCCTGGAAGTGAGCCATTTCTCAAAGCGTCGCTCCTTTTCCCGCAGGAATTCTACATGGGTTTGACCATCCGATTTGCGACAATCCCTGAACTGCTTTCGGTAAGCTTCCGGAACAAGTTCATATGCCTTAAGAATTAAGGCCTTAACAACATTATAATCTTTTTGTTGTTCAATGGTCAAAGAACAAAATACGTCTGCAGCTCTACCAGTCAAAACTGTTAGCAGCAAAGTGGGCCACAAAGTTTCAGGTACATTAAAATTTTTCATACAAAGTTCAAATTGTGGAAAATAATTGTCAATTGTGGCTTCATTAAAGCGTGGAATTATTTTCAAAAATTTTGTTGCTTCAGCAGTATGACTGGCAGGGGAAGAATCTGGTCTTACATTAGCAGCTAACTCTAATTTTTTTAACTCTATTTGTAATTTCATTTCCATTTCTTTCTGCTCTAATTCTTTTTGTTTAATTTCCTTCTGGGCTTCTATTTCCATTTCTTTCTGCTCTCTAGCCGCTGCAAGCTCTAATTCTTTTTGTTTAATTTCCTTCTGGGCTTCTATTTCCATTTGTTTTAATTTTATCTGAAGTTCTAAATCTGATTTACCCTCATCGGGTCTAAGGGTTTCTAAAAGGTCTTCAGAAAACACTTCCTCGTCTACATAATGGATTACAATGTTATCTCTGATTTCTTGTTTAAGGGCATTTGATTTTATTTTTAACCCTAAATGTTTAGAAATAAGGACCAGTTCCTTCCTAGTAAAAGCATCAAGCTCTTCCACAGAGGGATTTGAAAGAAAAACCTGAATATCCATGACTAACTAACAACTATTACAAGCAAAAAATGTATACAATGTAAATATACAGTACAAAATCAGTACAACAAAAAACCTTAAGAGAGTTTGGTCAATACTATTGATACTTTACTTCCGACTTTTTGAACAAACAAAAAAATTTTGTTAAAGTCAACTTCGCCTTTACAAAATTACTCAAGTAAGACGAAAATAGGTTCAGAAAAATATCCGGGACGAAAGCCCTCAAACTTCTTTTGTCACGTATTACGAATTGAATTCTAATTTTTAAAATGGCTTGCCTAGGGGAACGTGACAATAGAAAAGGAGTTGTGTCACTTATCTTAAGTCTGAATTTAATCAAAGACTTACAATGAATAACAAAAAAAAAATGACACAAGAAATCGGAAGGTAAACTATCAACTTAATGTTTAATCAAATATAAAGTTACAAGAAAGAAAAATAAACATTTACTCAATACAGAATTGATGTGTTGACCAAAACCCTTTTACAAAAATGACATGTAAAAATATTACAATACAAGAGTTTGAAAATGTAATTACAAATACAAGCAAGCAAGGCCTTACATAAAAAATATTAACTTACACGATCAAGTGGTTAACCACGCACGGGTCACGCAATGTCTCCGCTATTCTGTCTCACGGCTGTCTCCGTATGTCTGTCCGTCAACGTTACGCGAGCGGTCTTATATAATCTACCGCGCGTCGATCTCTCGTAATTTCTAGAAAGTCATCAACACCCAGATCTAGAACGCTCTTCAAAGAGACAGAAAAAAAAACACCCTCCTTTCAACCAGAGGTACACACACAGGTCAAGGACCGGTCACTGTCTGTGTGGCTTGACGAATAAAAAAGAAAAAAAAACTTATTACACAAGGGGCAGACAACCTACCCGTCTCTCGACCGCAACAGGTCAACGAAAGAAAAAAACAACGCCTAGATACGTAACAGTACTTAATAAATGAATTATAAGTCTAACTTCCAATTGGAAAATATATAAGAATAATTAACAAAAAAAAATAATCATAAAGACTCTTTAATTAATGATAACTTTGTTTATTGGCGATATCTCAATTCATAGTGGCTCACGTCGAGCTTTCTGTGCATCTAGATCAATGCTGTCTAGTAGTTCTGACTCTAAGTGAATAGCCAAATTACATTTAAATGTAAAACATTTTTTTTTATTTGGGGGCACCCCTCAAGTGAGACTCCACTACCTACTCCACTGTAAACATGGTAAGAGAGAGCTAATAAGAAATGAAGGACTTTTAGTTCAATCTATCTACTAGAAGTTTTGATTATAATACCTATATACAGAGAGGAGACAAGCTTGTTCCAGGGCCCACAGTCCAGTTTATAAGTTAGAAGCTTAATGTAAACTCACCTTTTGTGACTGTGCCATTAGGTTTTGATTATAATGTATATTATTGTTTGATATACAGAAAGTGTTCAATCTTTTCTTGATTTCCACTTCAGGATTAAAATTATTTTAGTCCGTAAAGATTTCTCAGTCATACCATGGACATTACGTCATCAGATGTAAAATTTGAAAATATTAAAACATAATCAATATATGAAGACATAATAACCACCCAATCACTGTACCACTTTCTAACAAATTATATGATATAATATCTTTATTTCTAAAATGCTGTATTGCCTCCAGCCTGCAGGCCAATACCACTCTTTAAACTAAATGCAGTCCACAGTGGCACAGAAGTCTGAGACGACTGTGAACAACAGATAGCCGTAGGTTTGACATCGGAGTTTCTCCTAGACAGGCTGCCGACCAAGGCTATAGAGCTCAGTCTGCCCAGAGACCGAATCTTAGTATTAGTTAAGCTTCAATGCCATTCTAGAGCCTTTTATAGCTGGATCTAGGTTGAGACTTAAGCTTCAATGCCATTCTAGAGCCATTTTATAGCTGGATCTAGGTTGAGACTTAAGCTTCAATACCATTCTAGAGCCTATTATAGCTGGATCTAGGTTGAGACTTAAGCTTCAATGCCATTCTAGAGCCTATTATAGCTGGATCTAGGTTGAGACTCTGAAAAACGTGACGTAAAAGGCACAACTATGTCTGTAGATATGAGTGTATCTGTTGTGTCTCAAACTTCAATGCCACTGTGCACTGCATTGAGCATCAAGAGTGGTATTGGCCTGCGCGAGCCAATTATCATTTTAATAGTCTTTAATACTCTCCACATGCTGGAGACAATACAACATTTTAGATACTAGCCTACAAATAAAGATATTATATCATTAACCATGATGTTTTATGTTGTAATGGGATTGATTGCTTCTCGTCAAACTAAGACATCTTATCATCACAATACACTCAACAAGAAATTCCCGCGCTTTAGGAAACAAAGTACACATGGACTCCCTCTTGTATTTCAACGCGCTCTCTGATTGGTCTACTAATACGTTGCGCGAAGCTCTCGCACGCTCAGTAGTCGCGACGACCCAACGCGAATGCGCGCGTCTTGCCACTCGGGTAGTGGTCGCTTCGCTAATGATATGAATGCTATGAATGAATATAAGAGTTGGATATGCGAACACATAAAATAGAAATAAAATTTAAAAAAAGAATGCGTTGTAGTTTTGAAATAATCTTTTATTAAGATCTCCCTCAATTCAACCGACTACAAGCTAGATGACAGAAGGAGATAGAAAAAAATAAAATAGGTAGATAAACGATCCTGTCTTTCCACTTAGATGTCAATATAATACACATGAGGAAGATCACAGAGAGAGAGGGGGGGGGTGAGAGAGTGGGGGGGGGGGTCGAAAACATAATGGTGTGACATCGCCTCGCTTTGAATGACGCGATATGAAGTAACAGGAACTGTTTGTATTCCTTGCGTGAACGTCCCGGACTATTTGAGTGGGGGAAAAGCAGACGACTGAACCAGTTGTAGCCAGGTTTTCGCAGAGAGTAAAGCCAAACTAAGCTTCTTGTTTGGTCTGTTTTTATAACATTTCTGTATTGTTTGCTGGGATATATATGTGATATGTGATAATTTTTCTGACTTCAACCAGAATTCGTTTGAAAAAGGATAATTCAATTATTCATTTCTAATTTTGTTTGTTTCTTTTCCTTGTGTTTCATAGTGAATGGGTAATGAATCCTATATTTTGAATTTTTGGGAACTACAATAGCATTTCATTAGAATCAAGCGTCAAAATGCTGTTGTAGTGTAGTGTGGTGTTTTTCAGTGTATACGAATAATGTAGCAGAAACATGAGTTGAGATTTAGAATCAGTGTATAGATCTACCAGTACAATAAACTATTGCCTGTTACAATTAGACCTCGATTTAAATATTAAATTACACATATATTTTTTTTAAATTCTATGTCATTCATTTTAGTGTACGCAGATTAAGTTGGTCATTACTAAATATTCTTCCTTTTTACAAGCGAAAGAATTTTACTTGTCATGTTTCTACGAGTTATTTAGTTCCAAACAATTTAAACGAATTAAAGATGTCGTAGCTGAAAGACTGGTGATGTTTTAAATGGAAAGTGTCTTTCGATTACATTTTGAATTTTGGGTGTCGTCTGCTTAATTTAACGTGCTAAAATCTTGTTGTACAAACGCAGAGCACGTTAGCGTAGGTTAGCACAGGTTAGCACAGGTTACTATACATGGTTAGAATAGGTTTTAAACTCGGGAAATGAGTTACAAAGATTAGAGATAACTCTGTCTAATCAACATGAACACAAATGCCACATTTCGAATGGAAGCCTTTCTGCTTTATAAGTCGAAATAATAATATCTCGAATAGTCAAAATCATAATATCATAAGAAGTCGCAATCATAATACCATGAGAAATCGAAATCTAAATATCTTAAGAAGTTGAAATCTAAATATTACGTCGAAGATGCAAGAAAATAGATTATTTAATGTATCTGTTACACGATCACTTGAGGCGCCTGCACACACATACATATTAGTATATTATAAGTATAATACCAACAAGCAGACCCTAAAATGTCTTTTTTTTAAATTTGTTATTCTGATTTTTGTCCTTACTTAGTTCGTCCTGTCTGTGTGCTGTGTAAATACGAGGCGGCCAGCTGAAGACCATGACTGATGTGTTTATTTGGCATTCTTACCAAAACTAGAAATAACTGAAATGAAGTGGAATATTTGATCAAACAATATTCAATTCAGTTGAAATATTTTCTTTCAAAAACACTATATAATTAGAGATTTACAAATACGTATTATTTTTTAGCACTTTATAATATAAAAATGTACAGAAATGACAACCCTACAATAAAGACACAAGAAAAGGAAGCTAATATTGTAAATCAACTGCTCCAACAAGTAGATATCATGCAAAGAAAGATAAAACATTAGAAAGAAAATACAAATGAACATCTGAATATAAACATCTGAACAACGCGCGTTAGATGAACGCATGCTTTCATTTGCTAAGTTGTTGGCCTCCTTCAGTGGTAGAACGACTATGGTTCATCTCGCACACTTTTTCGTGTGTCTGTGGAGCCCTATTTTGGAGAGACCTCCCATCCATAAATATCGCAGGTTAAGGTGGCTTTCACTTCGGTAGGACAGGAGCTGGCTATTTTTCTCATTGTACGTTTTTCTTCCAGAGCTGAGACCCATGTTTTATCGCTGTCCATAGCTCTCTTGGTCACTGTCTCTCTTCGTTTGGTTCGGTCTAGAGCTATGTCTTTCCAATGGTCAGTATTGATGTTCACTGATTTTTCCTATTTTATTACATCTATGTAACGGAGATGGGGGCGACCAATTTTTCTTAAGCCAGTCGAGAGTTGTCCGTAGAGGATGATTCTCGGGATGTGATTGTCCTCCATCCGGCGAACATGTCCAACCCTGCGCAAGCGGCGTTGTCTGAGGGCTGTAAAGATGCTTAAAATACCTGTTCGCGCAAGGATCTCATTATTGCACACTATTTCTTTCCATGTGATTTCCAAGATCCTACGGAGACATCTCAAATGGAATGAGTTCAGTTTTCTCTCTTGCTTTGCGTAGGTGGTCCATGATTCACTGCCATACAGCAGTGTATTCATAACGCATGCTTTGTAGACTTCCATTTTGGTCACTGTAGTGAGTTCTGGTTTTCCTAAAGTCTTGACCTGAGTCTAGCGAAGGTCGAGGCAGCCTTCCCTATGCTCTTCTTCTATCGCAGGTCACCTTGAATTGTGGATCCCAGATAACAGAATTCATTTACGACATCTAGCTTGTTATCGTCTATGAGGATGGAGGGTGGTGCTGTAGCAGGTCGTCCCATAACAGTCGTTTTCTTCGTGCTAATAGTCAAGCCTTATTCTTTACAGGCCTGAGAGAAGCGGGACATTAGTGACTGAAGTTCCTCTTGTGAGTGTGCCACTAAAGCTGCATCATCTGCGAATAGCATATCTCTTATGAGGGTGGCTCTGATTTTAGTTTTGGCCCTCAGTCTGTCAATATTAAGATGTTTGCCATCAATTATGATGCCTTCGGTGGATTTGTCAAACGCGTTGTGGATTAGCAGTGAAAATAGTATTCCAAAGAGGGTTGGGGCCAGGACATATATTTGTTTAACTCCGCTGTTTATACTGAATCTTTCGGAGCAAGCACCGTTGAATTGCACTGTACCAATCATATTTTGGTGGAAGGAGACAATTACATTTAGTAGCTTGGGTGGACACTAGTGGACAGCCTATTATCTGTAAAATTTTAATGAGGCCATCTCTGCTGACTAGATTGAAGGCCTTTGTCAGGTCAATGAACTGAATATACAATGGCATCCTTTGTTCTCTGAACTTTTCCTGAAGTTGGCGGATGGAGCTGCTGCGAGCTGAATATTCTTACTGAGCTCTACCCAGTATTCATTGGCACAGATCCTTGCTGTCCTCTGTACAGTGGCTCTAGCTTCTTTCTGATTTAACAGGTTGCGTTGGGTAGGTTTCGCCTTGTATGTAGCGAGTGCATCTCTCTTTGCTATGATGACAGGTGCTAAAATAGCTGATTTAGAGTTAAACCAATCATTTCGTTTTGTAATTTTTCTTCCAAAGATGTCCAGGGATGTCCGTTTGCTTAATAAACAAAAAAGAAGAGTCGCATTTACACATTTTTTGTTGTGGCACTAAACGAATGCATTAAATGAAAGCTCGAGAAGTTTGATCTGACAGACATGAGACCATCTCAGCTTAGAAATGTTTGTTTAACTCAAACCAAAAGTAAAAGAAACACGACATTTGTATGGGAGGCAAAATTATTAGTAAATATATTAGTTCTATTGAATCGTATGTATAGCAAATATTGTAATTCTACTTTGATTCTAGTAGGGCCTGTCATTTCTTAGTCGTGAACATTGGAAAGGAAAATATAACCAACAAATCTGAACATAACAAATCTGAATATAACAAATCTGAACATTACAAATCTGAGCATAACAAACCTGAACATAAAAATCTGAACAAAACAAATCTGAATATGACAAATTTGAACATAACAAATCCCATATTAAACTAAAAAATGTCGACAAATACCCTGTTTTTTTTTACAAAGCTTATATCAATTCACTCTGTCTGGTAAAAAAATGTGTACATGTTATTTCCCAACACCCTTTCTCGGATCAAATTGAAAATGTGCACACTTATTCATTGGCGTAGACCTTTTGTGTTGCCAATACTGTCTTCTGAACGGAACACTTCGCACATTCTAAGTATTCAGCAGAACACTTTGCTTATTCTCTTTACATAGATTTAGTCACGCGGTGGCCTATTAGTTCATTATTCCAGTAGCTCGTAAAACACCGATTCAGGCCTCGCGGAACACAGATTGGGAAACACTGGCGCAGACAATTCATAAATCAATTTTAAAAAATGTAACCTATAATTCAATTAATTACTGGTAATTATTATTTTGTTTGATGTCAACAAGGGAAATTCATCCTTCAGTATCCACATATATCATTAAATAGGTAGGGTTTTGTCCGATTACATAATTTTACATGTTGTTTCTCCCACGCCAATTTTCAGATGAAGTTGAAAATGTAAACAATTATTTATTGTATCAAACAAAGCTTGACTCAATTTAAAAACTAACCATTTAGTCAATTAATCATTGGTAATTAATATTTTATATCGAATAAGAAAAATAACTTCTACATTAAAGAGAAATATAGTTGTAAGTGCGGAGTTCTTCCCCTTTAATAAGCTGTATTTTTATTTAGAGGATTTTAAACAAATATTTTGCTTGTTTATATCGTTTCATGTTTTCAACCATGAGTTTAAATTTGTTTCTAGAAAGAACTAGAATAGGATTCCATTTCATTTGATTTCAAACATATTCTTAGCACAAACGTTCAGGCGCGGTGGATGGGTGGTTAAGCGCTTAACTCCCAAACTGCGGGTCCTGTGTTCGAATCTCGGTGAACCATTGGGATTTTAAATGGCGCCTTCTCCTCCCCGACAGTGATTGATCAAAAGTATAGGCGGTTGTTCGTTGTGCTGGTCACATGACACCCTCGTTGACCGTGGGCCACAGAAACAGATGACCTTTACATCATCCGCCCTATAGATCACAAGGTCTGAAAATGGGAACTTTTAAAATTTACTTTTAGATAGACATTTGTTTGCACTATTTTGAAGTGATAGTTAAATGAGGACTTTAAATGCAATATTTCCATGTTACTTCTGACACACTAATCCTACGTTTTAAGATTTTTTACTCTCAATATCTTATAAATATTCAGAAATATTTTAATCTCTTTATATAAAATTTTAAATCTGCGAATTACTTGATTATAATCTTTCCATAGTGGATATTTACCTGGCCGTGTGGTATGTGCTCTTGACTGTCGTCTCGATGACTCCTGGTTCGAACCTTGCCCGTCGTCATCCAACGTCGTCCTGCGAGATGTTGTTGGGGCTTGGATGTCATCGGAAATAGGTCAAACAGAACAATTATTACATATAAAACATTTTAAGAATTCTGAAAAAAAAAAAAAAAACTATTTTTAGTCGTAGTTGCCACTGTAAAGTAATTATCACAAGATGAAATATCAAACAATTTCCACAAGTTCTTCACAATATCGTCTATAATATGTTTGAACTAGATTTAAAAGTACTAAGCAATTAGAAAGATATCGCAGACAGCCAAATGGACTGATACAAGATACAAACACTGTAGGCTGAGTCACAGGCTTAGGCTATATCGAACAATTCACTCACTTCGACAGCGTGTTCCTTGTAACAGATAGTCTTGAAGTGTACTACTCCCAGAGTAAGCCGACACCGTGTTCAAGATAGAGCGTATTCCATCTGATAGACCGGGAAATGTTAGGGACTCGAACTCAACGACCTTCTCTTCGGAGATCTAGTGTTGTCGTGTTTTTTTTTATAATGTAGATGCACTGTTAAAATTACCATTAATTGATCAATAATATAGTTTTAGTTGAAATCTGGGCAATAGATACAGTCATATTTAAATAATAATATAATAGTAATAATAACAGGACATTTATGAAAACAATTGCAAACAACGCGTAAATGTGTTTTTTCAAATGGAAAACAAGCGAAAAACTTTTGAAAAAAAAAGGGCTTTTTAAAAAGCTTATCTAAGGGAAAGAACTCCATACTTACGGCTATACCTCTAAATAATGTAGAAACTATTTCCCTTATTCAACACCAACTAATTTGTTTAAAAATTGAGTCATGATTAGTTTAGGTGCAATAAATAACTGTTTCAACTTGATCCGAGAATAGGTGTGGGATAGATAAGGTGTTTAATCAATTAAGGCGACAAAGCCCTACATATTTAGCCGTATGAATACTGAAGGAGTAATTTCCATTGTTGGTATCAAACAAAATAATTAATTACCAATGATTAATTGACTAATTTGTTAATTTTGTTATTGATTCATGTTCTGTCTATGCCTATGATTAATTGTTCAAAGATTCAATCCGAGAATGGTTGTGAAAAAGATAACGTTTTAAAGATTTTGACCAGACAGACAGACGAACAGATTGAGCTGATGTAGTAAGCTTTGTAAAGGAAGGATGTGTTTGCGGGTTGAACACATTTTTGTGTGTCTGGAATGAGACAAGAGTGTAGTGAAATACAGGAAGTAAAGTTTAGCTTTTAAAAACATCTTTATGACTTAGGGATTTTTTGATATATTGATGTCATCTTGATGATTTGAAGACATCTTTAGCACATTGTGGTGATCTGAAAACCTCTTGATTACATGACATCTTGATGATTAGAAGACACCTCTAGCACATTCTGGTGACATGAAAACATTTTCATGACATGACATCTTGATGATAAGAAGACACCTCTAGCACATTCTGGTGACATGAAAACATCTTCATGACATGACATCTTGATGATTAGAAGACACCTCTAGCACATTCTGGTGACATGAAAACATTTTCATGACATGACATCTTGATGATTAGAAGACACATCTAGCACATTCTGGTGACATGAAAACATCTTCATGACATGACATCTTGATGATTAGAAGACACCTCTAGCACATTCTGGTGACATGAAAACATCTTCATGACATGACATCTTGATGATTAGAAGACACCTCTAGCACATTCTGGTGACATGAAAACATCTTCATGACATGACATCTTGATGATTAGAAGACACCTCTAGCACATTCTGGTGACATGAAAACATCTTCATGACATGACATCTTGATGATTAGAAGACACCTCTAGCACATTCTGGTGACATGAAAACATCTTCATGACATGACATCTTAATGATTAGAAGACACATCTAGCACATTCTGGTGACATGAAAACATCTTCATGACATGACATCTTGATAATTTCACATTCTGGTGACATGAAAACATCGTGATGCCTTAGAGACATCATTATTACTTGAGGAGATCGCCATGACTTGATGAGGCATGAAGACATTATAAAGACTTATTGTAACAACTGTTAGGATTTCTTTAACCCAGACAACCTTATCAATATCTGTCATATGTCACATGTCTTGACATTAATGTACTTTGACAACGACACCACGATAAAGCTCCATGCACAGCTCATTAATTTAGCACTTTTAAGAGAGTCTCGTTTCTTCTCGGGTCAAAAGGAGATTTATTTTTATTTTTCTAAGCAAAAGGGTGTGTAAAGTGTTTATGCAGATATATGTGTGTGTGTGTGTGTGTTAGAGTGGGGGATGGTACTGCAGGGTGGAGCAGACGTTGCAGTCATTGGAAATAACAAGACAGTCCAGACACATCATCTTCCCCCCCCCCCTCCCCGTCTTTCTCTGACACGCAATCCGATGTTAACTATTTGTTTTGTCGCGTGTCATCCAATGACGTCACGTTAGCTCGCTAGTGTCATCCATTCTTCCCCTTCCCACCTACCCCCCCCCCTATTAACTGGCGGAAATCAGACAGTGGAAAAAAAAAAACCACAACAACTTAAGACTGTTAAATCGCTTCTTGTGGTTTGTGTATAAATAGATCTTAATAATTGTCTCTGTGAGATTTTCCGTGCCAGATTTACCGCCGTGCAGAGCATCGCCCTCTAAGTGTGGCCTCAACAAAGTAAAATGAAGTTCCCCTCTCAGACCTTGCGACGTTAAGGCCATCTGTTTCTTCTTATCTTATCTTATATAATACAGACGTTACTTCAAAAAAGAAGATGATTACGTCCTACGCGTCATGCATTTAGTCATGCATATTAACCAATGACTTAAATTCTGCCAAGTCACTGGTTTTTCTGGCTAGCTCAGGCAACCCATTCCATGCTCTAATAGCACTAGGGAAGAAGGAGTATTTGTACAAATTTGTCCTAGCATATGGGACGAGGAATGTGCCTTTATTTTTGTGTCTTTCAGAGTATTTTATTAAATTTTGTTTTTGTATTTGAAGATTATGGTTCAGTGTTTTATGTATAATTGCTACTTTACTTTTGAGTCTTCTGTCCTGAAGGCTTTCTAAATTTAGTGATTTTACTAATGGTGTTACCCTAGTCAAATGTGAATATTCGTTTGTTATGAATCTCACTGCTCTATTTTGTGTTTGTTCCAGTTTCTTAATGTTTTCTTGAGTTGAGGGGTCCCACACGGTGGATGCATATTCTATTATTGGCCTAACCAAGGTTAAATAACATTTTAGTTTTATGTTCTTATTTGATTTATAGAAATTTCTTTTAATAAACCCTAATGCTTTGTTGGATTTTTTTATAGTTTCATCAATATGTGGATTCCATGACAGTTTTTCATTTATTATAACACCTAGGTATTTTGAGTTTTTAGTCTGTGTTACTGGTTTGCCATGAATAAGATAAGTGGAATTAATTTGTTTTAGTTTTTTTGTTACTCTTAACAACTGACATTTTTCTGGGTGGAAAGACATGCTCCAATTTGATTCCCATTTCTGTAATTCATCTAATTCTCTTTGTAAAATATCTGTGTCTTGTTTTGTTTTTATTGTTCTATATATTATGCAATCGTCTGCAAATAATCTGACTTTTGTTCCTGAACTAATGCAATTTGGTAAATCATTTATGTAAATTAAAAATAGTAGTGGACCCAAGACTGTTCCTTGAGGTACACCTGAGTTTACTGTTATTGGTGTTGATTTAGAGCCATTTATTATTACAGTTTGTTCTCTCCCTATCAGAAAATCTTTAATCCACTGATGCAGTGGACCGTTAATGCCGAAATATTTTAATTTTTTAAGCAAACTATGGTGGTGAACTTTGTCAAAAGCCTTGGAAAAGTCTAGTAAGATAGCATCTATTTGTTCACTATTATCTAAACCTTTTGAGAAATCATCAATTAGTCCTATTAGTTGTGTTTCACATGATCTATATTTCCTAAAGCCATGTTGGTATGGGGTTTCTTTGGCCAACGGATACCGAGCAGGGTGTCGTGTGACCAGCACAAAGACTAACCGCCTTTACTTTTACCGAACTAATGTCAGGTACCCATCAGAGTTGGCTGGGCTCAGGGGCGCCCTAAAAAATCCCGAAATTCAAAATCACCGTCTTCACCTAGATTCGAACCCAAGACCTCAGCTTCAGAAGCCAAGTGCTTAACCACTCAGCCACTTGACCTCAACAAAAAAAAATAAAAAATTCAATTAATACAAATAATATGTAAACTTAATAATTGAAACAAGCTTACATATGATCAATTTCATTTTCATTCAAGTCATTCATAACAAGGGGGGGGGGGGTAAGGCACCACAAATAGAGATGTTCATCTATGGCGGAAAGAAAAAACAACACTATAAATAGCTAGTTTTTATGGTGTATCCGGTGTACAGAAAAAAAAAAGTATTGATAAGCTCTATAGTTATTTGTTTCAGTGTGTATCTAAAATTCCGGTGAAATTTTTAATACTGCTGATTACTTTTTTTTAAGTTCTTCTATGTAAAATTATATTTTTTTTTAGCTTTTTTCATTATTATTATTTATTTGGCAGTATTGAAGTTTGATTTAGCGTCCTTGACATTGTCGAGTTTATCATGAACATGTGCGATACTCCTCCTTAGGACATCCACTTCTTAAAAGTGTGCTTTGGCTATTGCATCTACAGCTCGTTTCGTTATTAATTGGGTCTAGCTGCGTATGTTAATGTGGCGGGGGTATGTCTAGCTGCGTATGTTAATGTGGCGGAGGTAAGTCTAGCTGAGTATGTTAATGTGATAGGGGAAAGTCTAGCTGCGTATGTTAATGTGACAGGGGGTAGTTCTAGCTGCGTATGTTAATGTGGCGGAGGTAAGTCTAGCTGCGTATGTTAATGTGATAGAGGTAAGTCTAGCTGCGTATGTTAATGTGATAGGGAGTAGTTCTAGCTGCGTATGTTAATGTGACAGTGAGTAAGTCTAGCTGCGTATGTTAATGTGGCGGGGGTAAGTCTACCATCCTATGTTAATGTGGCGGATGGGAAGGGTAAGTCTATGCTAATGAGGCGGAATAAATCTAGCTGCGTGTCTTAGTGCGGCGGGATAAGTGTAAATGCGTATGTTAATGGGGGAGGGGTAATTCTAGCTGTGTTAATGAGGCAGAGGTAAGATAGGGCATGCATATTTCAATGTGTGATTGTTTTCAATATTTGTTTTTACTAATAGTTAAAATTTATTACTTTCAAAATCAAACAGCTACTAATTAACTAGTATCAGAGTTATTAACTGTGAAGCCTGAGTTATTCACCATATTTCTTGGAGTATAACAACTAGACTAAAGGAACAGAGGAATATTAAAGCCTAGAAAAAGTTTAACTCTCCGAGTTGAAAGAGACGAGTGCTTCTAGGCGAACAACATTATTTG
This sequence comes from Biomphalaria sudanica, assembly GCA_036873155.1. Taxonomy (NCBI): domain Eukaryota; kingdom Metazoa; phylum Mollusca; class Gastropoda; family Planorbidae; genus Biomphalaria; species Biomphalaria sudanica. Next base: position 1,287,726 of record JAZGLO010000509.1, on the reverse strand, counting down.
TTTCGTATTGTTCCCGTCGACAGCCATGTCTTTCCTGATCCCATTTGTGCTTGTATTTGGATTTCTTTGCCAGGTAAGTTTTGTCATGTGTGTGTTAGATCTACGTTTCAATTGAAATGCATTTATGGTGCAGACACAATTCTCAAGGTTAGCGGGGAATATTTTTTGACAGTATTTGTTTACTGTGCACTAAAATAGATTTTAAAACCTTCCTCGCTCCCTCTCTCTCTCTGCTTGTAGATCTTTTACGTTGCATCTCCGCTCTCTCCACTGTCCTGTCACCGGCTCTCTCTCTCTCTCTCTCTCCACCATCGTCTCTGTCTCTCAGCACTTCTCTTTCTCTCACACTCTCTTTATTTGATCCTCTCGGTTTCCGTTTCTCTGTCTATTCGCTTCTCTCTCTCCCCTTCCTCTATACAATTCTTAGTGTGCCTCTCTCTCTCTCTCTCTCTCTCTCTCTTACTATCTGACTTCCTCTATTCGCCTCTCTATCTCCCTTTCTCTCTACAACGTTTAGTGTCTCTCTCTCAATTTATTTCTCCTTCTCCATATTGTTCTCTCCAAAAAACCTAACTTTTAAAAAAGATTTTTTATTCAGCATTAGGATGCAAGAAGAGACCAATATCATAAAGACTTTTGATTCCCGTCTCTCTTGACTGATTCCCCCCCCCCCCCACACACACCTGTCAGTAGACATGTACTAGACCTCAGAACGCAATACCTGTCTTCGAATCTGGATGGTCCTGTTCTGTCATACTTACATATGAAGTGTGTACGTGTTCAAATGTGTGTGTGTGTGTTCACATGATAAGTAAACGAACATTGTGTTAGCAGTGTTGACATTCTAATGAGGTATCTGATATGCACTCCAGATATTTGGCTGCAATGATAGCACAGCGCTTGGAACGTAAATAAGTTGACCCCTACGTCGGTGTATCACAGTGTTTGGCGTAGTAAAACATACATTCTGACATAGAGAATTCTAAATACTTATGAACCTGTCTCTTTTAGCGTGTGTCTTGGATTGTCTTGTTGATCAAAGTGTCATCTGTAAGCCTATTGCATTTACAAATATGTCGTATATATTTCTATCCGGCTTGTCGATATACATATACATTATATATTTATTTACATATTTACTCTTCTGCGTAGAAACTGGAAGCTACGAGAATTCAATGAAAAAATTCCTGTTTACATTTCTCTTACGACCAGTAAGCTTGTGAGCATCACTATATTAAATGAAAACATACTTTAGAAAAAAACAAACTTACCTAAGCGGAATGGCTCCACATTTACAGTCATCTCTCAATAATGTAAGACTTATTTCCCCCTTTTCGATATCAAACAAAATTAATAACTTGATTATCACTCATCAAAAAACTATTTGGTCAATTTTATTATTTGATTCATGTGTTCTCTTCGACAAGAAATAACTGTGCAAAGTTTCAACTCAATCCGAGAACGCCAGTTACGAGAAATAGCGTGTTCAAAATGTGTTTAAGACATAGATACAGACATACAGAAGGAGTTAATATAACCTTTTTTCTTTTAAAGAAATCATTGTCACAGGATACTATTAGTCAATCTGTGGCACAACTAGTTTGGTATTCAAATAGGTGACTGTAGTCTCCTTCAGAACGTGTACATAGCGAGTTATCTATTTCATCAGCGTAAAGGTCATATGCTGATGAGTTAGTTAATTAATAATATGATTATCGTAATTACGATGTCGAGATAATTCTCTGATGCTTTATTACTTTAGTTTCCTTTGTGTGGAGTATGTGACGCTACGAAACTTGCATCCAAAAGTTCATTTGAGTTGTTCCCAGCCAATCGTGGGAAACTTTAATTTAAACTTAAACAAGTATTTTCCTGTCCACCCAGAACTAATTTCTTTTAGGATTTATCTCCCCTCGCACTGTTTCTCACGGGACGAATCTCAACATAAAACATTAACTAGCCTCTCTAGGGCTAACTTTTAATTTTTGACCGCTGGACAGGTGACCAGCACACAATAGTCGCTGCACCAGCGCTACACGCAGCGGCCTAATAACTTTTCACACCTATTTCACCCCCCCCCCCCCCGCAGAATACGCATCGCTCTAAGAATAGCGTTGCACTCGGGCTGGACAAAAGCATATTCGCCTTAGTCCCTATTCTCACGGTACGGGCCATAAATCGGACATGACGCCTGACATGTCCAGTACATAGATACATGTGAGAAAATCACCTAGCTTTCCTCCCCACCCGTTAAACAAAATGCCCCAACTATATATAAAGAGAGACCAAAGCATTCTAAGTTAGGCCCGCTAGGATTCATACAGTCTCCTCTGTTAGGAAGTTTAGTTGTGAGGTTTCATTAGGGACAAACGGGTGAGTGTAAACATTTTACTATACTTAATTTATCTTATAGGAATGTGTGAGTACACATTAGTACCCAACCACGTTCCCCGTCATTACATTATAACTTTATTATGCATGTACATTGTACTATTTTATGTCGATGTTATATCTTCATATAATATTATTAATGCTGCTATGGTTGTCTACGTTTGAAGCCATAGTTATTATATTTGATTTGTTGTGTTTCATCCATTCCTGTATCTTAGTGATTGATGTAAACAATAACCTTTCGTGAATCTAAGTACTGTCTAAGAACTTAGATCACAGTGCTCTAAACTTACAGAGCCCATGTGAAATTAATTATTTCACATTTCTGTTATATATCCCTCATACATATTATTATGTCTCACACCCTTGTGAACTTATAGTTCCTTGGATGAATGTAATTTTGATTAACTATATCAAACCCTTATTACTGTAGCCATATCCCTAATATTTTATTTTCATCTTATCCTTTAGCATATAATATGCTCATTCCCCATTTTACTGTAACTGATTACTTATCGTCGTAATCAAATTTAATGGATGAATCTTAACTAGTATCATCCTACATTGTACGATAGCACATTTATTGTGGTTATCTTACTTATATCCTTTTGTTATTGAGTTATATGCCTACTTTAAGATTTTATACGTGATTGTCTTAAATGCCTTATTGGAATTAATGCCAATGCCTGCATCTGAATGATTGCAAGGCATTTGGGAATCCCTGCTCAATGTCTTCAGGAGGTTCCTAATAGTCTGTCTTATCCCCAGCCTGGTTGATACCCCTGGTTGCTACACACGATTGCTACACCCGATTGCTATAACTACCAGATCTCCATAGAAAGCTGTAACCGGAGCAGACCACACCAGATACCCCCCCCCCCATTATATACCTGTTAGCAAGACGGCATTGCCTACTGTCCTTGGCCTTAACATATTGCCCAGTGTCCACAGTGCCTTATATTGCCCAGTATCATCTGCCCAGTACCCGGCCCAAACTATCCGATGCCCAATAGCTATTGCACAATGCCGACTGATTAGAGCAACCTTCGCTGCAGAAGATAAACTGGTGTTGAGTTAGCACGGCTATCTACAAGCTAGAGATCACAGCAGAGAGATCGGCCCCCTACAACTTAGTCTGCAGCACCAACCCTCTGCTAAACAGGCAGCGGCCTCACCCTAAAGCCAGTTTGCCTACAGCATAGAGAACATCCCGAGCAAACGTCCTAAGACAGAGCCGGATGACTCGACCTTCTGAGTGCCAGTCCTTCGATCGCTAGAAGACGACCCACGGGCTAGCAGCTAAGAAAATAAGTAGCCAGACATAGGAACACTCTTCTCTTCCAATCACTCACCAATTAGCAATCCATGATGAGCAGTTATGTTAGATATTAGCACCTTCATTTCATTTCTTAAGTATAATTTTATTTGATCATTTATCTTTTCTAAACTTTCATTTATTAAATTATTTTATTTATAAACTTATAATATTGGTCTGTTCTTACTGTTAGTTGCGGTGTGCCTGTACAAAATCTTATATGTGAGCGGGATAAAATTAATAAAATCTCCCCTAGACTTAACTAAACTAGCCAACTATAAATAATTAAATATACGATTGGTGTATGGTTATCGATGTTGTAGTATTGGTCAGCAAAATTTCAATTTTTAAAATTTTCCCTCTCAAACGTACTCCCTCTTATAAATATGGTATCAACTCTCTCTGACTGTCTGGCCAAAAGTTTGTACACGTTATTTCTCCCACACCCAACCGCGGGTCAAGCTAAACTTTCGCACAATTATTTCTTTTATTAACTATTTTTTATTAATTATTTTGTTTGGTATCTCGAACAAGGAAAAGAAATATTACTTGACTGAAGTGGTGCTATAATCTGAATTAGTCCCCTTTATAGGTCGTCGTCTGAGGCCTAGTGAACATAAACATGAAATAGAAACAATAGATAACTTCGCTAGCAGAGTGGTTACCGCGTTCATTTCAGAAGCTCGAGAAGGCTTTAACCCACTAGTTCCAATTCAGGTCGTCCCCACCCTTTTTTTTTTTTTTAAATACATTTAAAAAGAGATCATCCCTGTGCCAGTTCTTTCATGAAATTGCGCTAAACAAAAACAATGGGGACAAATATTTGTATCGCCTGAATAAACTATTGTTAGTGTAGATTTAGAACAAATTTAACAACATGACTGAGATCCAAACTAATTGAATCATTGAATCTTAGCTTTGTTGTTTTTTTTTCTATTTTGCTGTTATTGAGTTGAAATACGGTTCGCTTGATTTCAACTCGTCCAGATACTTTTGTACATAGAAAGGGAAAATCCAAAGTTGACTTTTCACATATTTTGGTTCATGGGTGAACATGATGAAGCTCACCTGTTTCTAAGGTTAACGAGGACGTCATTGGAACAGCACAACGACCTACCTTTACATTTCTCATCAAATGTCAGGAGCCCATTAGACTTTGGAAATTTGAAGGATATCCAGTTGCTGTGGCTGAGTGGTAAAGCGCTTGGCTTCCGAACTGGGAGGGTCCTTTGTTCGAATCCAGGTCAATATTGAACTTTTTAAATTTGGGATCTTTAGGGCACCTCTAATGGGACGTTATGAAACAAGGTTGTGTCTGGAAGTGGGGACTAGTCCGAACAAAAAAAGTCACAAAAAGTCTAGGTCATGCGTGTATGTGTTTTGTATTAAGTGTGGGTGTTAGTCTCACATCTGGAAATGAGAAGAGGGGGCGTATGAAAGAGTGGGCGCCTCTTGGAATGTGAGTGTCTTTACAAACTCACTCCATCTACAACTGCCTTGCTTTAAAAAAAAAAAAGAAAAAAATCTTCACATGTTCACGTTTCACGCTCGGGATCGTGCAGTCTCACCTGGTGGAGGTGTGAACACAGGTGTTGTGTGCATGTGTTTTCACGTGATACATTTCTTCCCGTACACACGTCTTTGTGAGTACATGGGCTCGTGGTGTTGAGGGAGGAAAGACCGGGGGAGAGCTGGGGGGAGTCAAAGTGTTGTCTATGTTGCGTCTTCTGTTGTGTAATGTGTGGCTGAGTGGCTAAACACGCTTGTGTGGGGGATCGAGTTGGAATCCTGACGCGAGCTGAGTTTTGTTTGCTGAGTGATTACAGGCAGCACGGAAACCTTCTCCAAGATACCCCCCTTCTCTCTCCCCCCCCCCCCCCCCACATGTCTACAAAAGAGAATGGACCCATAGAGCACTGAGCAAGCCATAATCATCTGAGTCTCGTTAAACAAAAGCTATTCAATAAATAAATATAAATGACTAATATAAAATAAAAATTAAATAATATTACCAAAATGAACATTAGAACCCACAATTTCATCTTTAAAGGGCGACTTTTGCTTTCTTTAATTCTAATTCTTTCATGGTCGACATCGAATCTTAGTTGCACCTTTCGATTGTTTTTATTTATTCCTGATAGTTTAGGATTCATAGCTCTAATGGTTGGCTTAGATTTGTTTGAAATAATAAAGACACACACACAAATATGTACCTTGTGTTGGCCCCATGATACCCTCGTAAACTGTTGGTCACTCAAGCCAATGCCCTTAACATAGTCTTCCACTCACTTAATTGGCGGCTGCCTGGTCGTGCAGTTTGTGCGCTGGACTGTCGTTTGGATTTATCGATGGTCCCGGGTTCAAACCCTGCTCGCTCCCATCCCCCGTCGTCCTACGGAAGGTTTGGACTAGGAAGTAAATTATCTTCAACTCTGAAGGAACATCCGAAACATGTCAAACATTTTACAAACAAACAAAAAACATTTGTTTGTATTTGGGTTTCGTGTTACTTTGTTTCAAGACTGCTAGAGATATGGGACATTGTCATTGATCAAGTTATCAAGACACTCACGAGACAGTGGTACCTAACCTTGTTCTGCCTGAAGGTCATTTGTTTTACCTGAAGGTCATTTGTTCTGCCAAAAGGTAATTTGTTCTGCCTGAAGGTAATTTGTTCTGCCTGAAGATCAATTTTTGTGCCTGAAGGTCAATAGTTGTGCCTGAAGGTAATTTGTTCTGCCTGAAGGTAATTTATTCTGCCTGAAGGTCATTTGTTCTGCCTGAAGGTCAATAGTTGTGCCTGAAGGTAATTTGTTCTGCCTGAAGGTCATTTCCATTTCCGACACTAGTGTCATAGACCATCAGATTAATAAAAATAATTTGAAAACATTATAAAGAACAAATTCTCTTTTTCTCTTCTTAGTTTGAGCATCACTGTATCAGGTAATGCTATAACTTGAAGTGACTTTGAGTGAGACCAGTGTTGTGTTCTGTCATCGAGACTGCTACATTCAATGAGTTGGGTGGCCTTATTATCAACGGCGAGAGTATGTGTCCGAAGCACTAGCGCCTGATGTGTATGTTTTCAGCTTGATTAGGTAATGAGATGTATGCAACACTGACTAGGCAGGCTATTTACTAATTGGTTGAACTGACATTTTACTAACAGCAACGATACATTTTTTGGTCGAGAAGCTGATTGGTTAGTCAAGGAACGTGGGTTCGAATCCTTTTAGAATATTTGTGTATCCCTTTCCCCAAAAAGAGGGGAGATACTATATATACTAAAGCAAAGTGAAAACTAAAATTAATATAACAAGTTTTGTGTTGTTGTTGTTTTAAATTATTGTTAGAGCTTCTCACGTCAAAACATGAAGCACCAAGAAAACGTCCGCGCCAAAATTGCCACCTAGCAGAACCAGGACACATCTAAGATTGGGTAACACAACTGTGAAACAGACCATAATCTTCTGTTTACAGAAAAAAAAAGGGAAAATTATTAAAAGAATCCTATTGCTAGCCTTTGGATAAACTTGTATGACATAACGAGATAACACAAGATGTTAGGAAGACATACAGAAACGCTTTGGTTTTATGCACACTAGCGTTCACCACTTTTTGAAATACACAGACCCTTGGGACACTTATCCCCCCTTTTCTATGACATTTTTCTTTCTTAACGTTAACATATTAACGAATGCAAACATCGCTGACAAGACAAGTTTTACTCCTTTAGAAACGCGATATTTACTCTCTTATTCAATGGACTCTAAACTTGCAAGTTCAAACAACGGAGTTAATAGAGTGTAGTCTGAGATAGGTGTAAGAGTACAATGCGACACATGCTATGGGTATCAAACATTGGGATAAAAGAGCTGTCATCGACCCGAAGTGTCATCGGGCAGCAAAGGTATGCTAGTTCTTTACACACACACACACATCAAAAACACAACACACACCTAACTACATAGGTCTTCTCTATCCTCTCCTTGAGGATCAGAGAGGGTATACTTACCTCTTTTAGCTCTGGTGAACTCAGCAAAGTCTTCAACGTTTAGATATAGCATCAAGGTCTAGTTATATGTTTACGGCTTAGTTCCGGGTGTAGTGATATTTTTTCGTGCTTTAGTTATATCTTCAAGTTCTAATTAAATCTATAATGTCTTCAAAGTCTAGATATATCACCAAGGTTTAGTCATATCCATGATGTCTTTAAGGTCTAGTTATATCCATAATGTCTTCAAGGTCTAGTTATATCCATAATGTCTTCAAAGTCTAGTTATATCCATAATGTCTTCAAAGTCTAGTTATATCCATAATGTCTTCAAAGTCTAGTTATATCCATAATGTCTTCAAGGTCTAGTTATATCCATAATGTCTTCATAGTCTAGTTATATCCATAATGTCTTCAAAGTCTAGTTATATCCATAATGTCTTCAAGGTCTAGTTATATCCATAATGTCTTCAAAGTCTAGTTGTATCTCCATGTGAGGTGTGGGTACAGAAAATCTCCCTTAAAGGGGGCTCAACATTCAAAAATATAAACTATTAGCAAATTATGCATATGAAATATGAGTCAATAAAGGAAATATGATAATATTTTCACAAGAGGCTTTTTTTTTAAATTCACAAATACGCTATGACAAACTTTTATATTATTTTATTAAGGGTATTTCTATTTTAGCTTGAAATGGGTAAGGGCCTCCACTTACTAAAATCCGGCACTAGTTTGAGTTGAGCATTTGTGTTCATTATTGTTACTTGACTTTTAAATTGACCGTTTCTTTCTTCTATTTAGTGATTATAACAAAACTTATATTAATTCCTTAATTCTGTCTGTCTGTCTGTCTGTCAGGATTCTTTTACAGGTTATTTCTCCCACTTTGCATTCTCGGGTCCAGTTGAAACTTTACACAATTATTCAATGTCGATAAAAACACATAAATAAATAAAATAATTAACCAATTAGTAGATTAATTAGTTCATTAATTAGTTCATTAATTATTTGGTAATTAATTAATTTTTTGTGTATAGAAAAATGTGAGGATACATTTTGTAATATTGTGAAAAATAACAGTAATGGAGAGTTATGTTCCCTTGTTAAAGCTTTATTTTTGTTTGTTTGTTTGTTTTTTAAAGCATTTAAAATATTTACTTGTTTTTACTGATGGAATGAGTTTTAGTAATAATTTTATGCACATATACACCTTTAACACTTGACTAGAGGCTTGAGTTCAAATCATGATGTCCAATATAAAATCTGTGCTCGAGATTTCTTTGAAGCTGAGTTCTGTTTGAACCAAGCTGTGTTTGAACCAAGTTGTGTTTGAACCAAGCTGTGTTTGAACCAAGTTGTGTTTGAACCATGTTGTGTTTGAACCAAGTTGTGTTTGAACCAAGTTGTGTTTGAACCAAGTTGTGTTTGAACCAAGTTGTGTTTGAACCAAGTTGTGTTTGAACCAAGTTGTGTTTGAACCAAGTTGTGTTTGAACCAAGTTGTGTTTGAACCAAGTTGTGTTTGAACCAAGTTGTGTTTGAACCAAGTTGTGTTTGAACCAAGTTGTGTTTGAACCAAGCTTAGGGGTAGCAAGTAGGGCAACCGCCCCAGGTCTAAGGGGGAAACAAAGAGCCGAATGATATGACACTCGCCCAGGCTGTCTCTGGTCCCCTTACACAGACATTGCCAGAGAAAAGATTGAAGAATGGAAGGCGCGATGTACAACGGTAATCTCACCTGCGATGAAGTTTGGCAAGAGAGGGAAGATTTGTTTCGTTTGGTTTCATTTCAAAATCTTTATATCTTATATCAACAAATGTTTGGTGAAAACATCAAGTTCAGATGCTTGTGTCATACGATACATCCAGGGGATAGAAAGTCATAATATTTTCTTAGTGATTGTTGTATTCATGTTATTTTTAATTCGCATTTTTTTCCAGGCAGAAACTATCTTTATTTTCTTTATACATAAAGCGAATCATCGAAACTTCGGGAGGAAAATACATGGCAGTCTAAAGACATAACAGCAGAAACATTGAGCTTTAGGATGAAGATTAACAAACGTTTAGGAAAACTCTGTGAAGATTTCCTCAGTATACAATTAAAAGATTTGTCCAGAACTAAGTTTTTAAAAAAAATCGTAAACTACATAAAGTGCATCTTTCAGACCTTGCGATCATTAGGGCTTATGATATAAAGGTCTTCGGTTTCTGTGGACGAAGCTTCATCAGGCTGGCATGTGGCCTGCACAACGACCTACCGAAAATTCTTTCCCCAGCTAATAGCAGTTGGGTGAACTAGGAGCATCCTAAAAATCTAGAAATTCAAAATCCCAGTCTTCACCGTGACTTCAAGATTCCTCTATTCGGAAGCCAATTGCTTTACCACCTAGACGCAACGTTCCCCCCCCCCCCCAAAAAAAAAAAAAAAGCTCTGATAGGGGCCAACAGTTTATGCCACTAAGCCACATGTGTTAGATCTGTTACTTAAAACCTTCACTTGTAGGTTTTCCGAGGCACTTTCGCATTTAATTCGTGTCTGATGAGGCTAGCAACTGCCCTTCATAGCTTAAGCAGAACATTTTCATGGTGTTGGCTTTAAAACATAACAGTGGAGACAAGCATGGATCAAATATTTTCTTCACTTCTGATACGCTGTTGTTGAAAGACCAAAAGATAAGATTGTCAGTCACTGGTTTCCTGTTGTTAATATGGGACTCCTCTGACGACCATTAAAAAAAAAACAAACAAACTTCCTTATTACTATCAGTAAATGGACTGTAGGAAGGACTAAACATGAACAGATACATTTGATACATACAAAACTTGGATTCTTTAATTTGATAATAAAATAAATTAACAATCAATTTAAAGGCCAGACAACTATACATCAATAGTCGACACAATTATTCGCTGTAGTCTAAAAGTAATAGGAGTATTTGCTGTAGTCTAAAAGTAATAGAAGTATTTGCTGTAGTCTAAAAGTAGTACAAGCCTGACAGTCTGGGAAAGCCTTGTTTGGGTTATTGACTAGTACTGTCATAACAAGTCCGTAACTCTGTCCTACGTAAGACATCTTCGTCAACACTCAGTAATTCTGTCCCGTGTAGTCTGTGCATCAACATCATCTGATCTAATAAAAGAAAGCATTGATGAAATAAAATGATAAATGATTAAATTACGGAATATAATGCTATATATTTCAGTCATAGTTAATCGAGACTCTTCGTTACCCAATAAAGAGACACAGATTTCGTGAAGCCCAGTGTTTCTCAACATATGTGGCACAACTTGATGCGGAAGACTCGGTTTTTTTTTTTGGTTTTTTTTTTTGTTCAATGGACGAAAAAAAATCTGTTGCTTTTTGGATTGTAGTTATTAACCCATATTTAAAAATTTTTCGACTTAAATGAACATTATTATCAACAAGATCAGCTATGTTTTTTAAATCGTGAATAGGTTAATAAAAAAAATGGCAGATGGAAGGTGAAACAATTCTCTAGCATCTGTGGCTTTCAAAATGTTTAGAGATTTTCCAGTTCTCTCTCATACCCTCTAGTTTGCTTTTGATTGAGATGCGCGGAAGAAATTTTTCGGGGTCTGCTACAGGCAAAAGGTTGAGAACCACTGTTTTAGTCCTTGGTATTTCTCTGTTACATTCTAGCATATAGCTTTATACCTTCACCGCCCCCTTTTATTATAACAGGGTTGTCTTTAATCCCTTGGTCTTAGTGCCGCTAACTTCCATTCTGTTATTGTCCAACACTCCCACACACAGACTACCAATATGGGAAAGAAACTTTTGGTTGGGGAGGGGTGGGGGGGGGGGGGAAGAGGACACTAGATTTAGTCCAATGTAGACAAATAATATGGTACTGCACACTGCAATCTTTCAGCTTCGGTAGAGCGTGACGGTGTGGAACAGATAGAGGGTCGATTGGTTTCTTTAGTTGTTAAAGGTGTTCAAAGGTTACTATATACATCATTATTAACAATTAGGTTTTGAACGGATATAATAATTAAATAGCACTTTGATTTAGTGCAAAAAAAACAAAAAGATTTTGTATTTATTGTCTTCCCTTTTCCTCCATCACTTCTCCCTCTCACTCTATCTTTCTCTCTCGCTCTTTTCCCGTCCATCTTGCTGCGCTCTCACTCTATCTTTCTCTCTCGCTCTTTTCCCGTCCATCTTGCTGCGCTCTCACTCTATCTTTCTCTCTCGCTCTTTTCCCGTCCATCTTGCTGCGCTCTCACTCTATCTTTCTCTCTCGCTCTTTTCCCGTCCATCTTGCTGCGCTCTCACTCTATCTTTCTCTCTCGCTCTTTTCCCGTCCATCTTGCTGCGCTCTCACTCTATCTTTCTCTCTCGCTCTTTTCCCGTTCATCTTGCTGCGCTCTCACTCTATCTTTCTCTCTCGCTCTTTTCCCGTCCATCTTGCTGCGCTCTCACTCTATCTTTCTCTCTCGCTCTTTTCCCGTCCATCTTGCTGCGCTCTCACTCAATCTTTCTCTCTCGCTGTTTTCCCGTCCATCTTGCTGCGCTCTCACTCTATCTTTCTCTCTCGCTCTTTTCCCGTCCATCTTGCTGCGCTCTCACTCTATCTTTCTCTCTCGCTCTTTTCCCGTCCATCTTGCTGCGCTCTCACCCTATCTTTCTCTCTCGCTCTTTTCCCGTCCATCTTGCTGCGCTCTCACTCTATCTTTCTCTCTCGCTCTTTTCCCGTTCATCTTGCTGCGCTCTCACTCTATCTTTCTCTCTCGCTCTTTTCCCGTCCATCTTGCTGCGCTCTCACTCTATCTTTCTCTCTCGCTCTTTTCCCGTCCATCTTGCTGCGCTCTCACTCTATCTTTCTCTCTCGCTCTTTTCCCGTCCATCTTGCTGCGCTCTCACTCTATCTTTCTCTCTCGCTCTTTTCCCGTCCATCTTGCTGCGCTCTCACTCTATCTTTCTCCCTCGCTCTTTTCCCGTCCATCTTGCTGCGCTCTCACTCTATCTTTCTCTCTCGCTCTTTTCCCGTCCATCTTGCTGCGCTCTCACTCTATCTTTCTCTCTCGCTCTTTTCCCGTCCATCTTGCTGCGCTCTCACTCTATCTTTCTCTCTCGCTCTTTTCCCGTCCATCTTGCTGCGCTCTCACTCTATCTTTCTCTCTCGCTCTTTTCCCGTCCATCTTGCTGCGCTCTCACTCTATCTTTCTCTCTCGCTCTTTTCCCGTCCATCTTGCTGCGCTCTCACTCTATCTTTCTCTCTCGCTCTTTTCCCGTCCATCTTGCTGCGCTCTCACTCTATCTTTCTCTCTCGCTCTTTTCCCGTCCATCTTGCTGCGCTCTCACTCTATCTTATCTTTCTCCCTCCCTAACTTGTTCTTTTTCTTTCCCTCTCTTTTTCCCTCTCCTTCTACAGTAAAGAACCAGACAACAGTTTTGTTTTAAAAAAGTAAATGTCCCAGGCCTATGTTTAATGTTTGAAGATTGCCATATGGGTCTTGTACAGTAAGTTTGTTGGTTCAACCAGACTCTTGTACAGTAAGTTTGTTGGTTCAACCAGACTCTTGTACATTAAGTTTGTTGGTTCAAGCTGACTCTTGTACTGTAAGTTTGTTGGTTCAAGCTGACTCTTGTACAGTAAGCTTGGTAAATTCAACCAGATTATCGAGAGCAGTATTTTTTTTTTTTTTGGGGGGGGGGGGGGCGCTCTAGCCTTTCAATAGCGAGAAAAATATGCCTCTTACTTGGGGATGTAAAAATCGTCTTGATGGTCTGATGCTCTTTGTTTTTAGCAGTATAAGAGTTATGAAATGTATTGAGAAGGTTCAATAATAACAGTAAGCTTGTGGTTAGTGAGGTTGGCTGTTTGGATAAAATAAAGGCATCTATGAAACAGATTTGTTTATGAAATAGCAGCATTTCTGAAATAGATATATTTCTGAAAGAGCAGCATTTATGAAATAACATAAAAAAAAAGAATTATGAAGCTGCTGTATTTATGAAACAGCTGCTGTGACATAATGGGGAACTAACTATTTTTGATTACTTGTATAGTTAGGAGTGATTCCCCTTTTATAGTTTATAAAAGGCCTTGCAAACTGTGCTTAGTTGCCACTTGCTCCTGAGTTACCAGCTTGACCACTTGACCTGTGTTGTGAATAGTATTTTTTTCCTGTTAGTGGTCGTGTGTCATGGGGTACTCGGAGAAGTGTGCCCTGCTCTGGAGATCTTTGGGATAAGTATATCTTTAGTATGATTGTATTTTGTGTAATGTATAATTATTAGTAGATATAGCCTTAAATGATTTCCAGGCAGTATATTTTTACCCTGATGTTCTGCATCCTGGGGTACTCCCAAACGTGACATATTTTTGTAACCTTTTTCTGAGGGATTCAACCTGTATTGAATCATCAGATGGACTTTACATATTTTTATAGCCTTGTCTCTGAGGGGTTCAACCTGTATTGAATCATCAGATGGGCTTTACCAAACGGATGTCTATAGGTGGGATTCTATGAAGCTTGTATGCTCATAGGTTTCCCTGAAGCCTATAGTTCATCATGACCCTTTTGTTTTGTTTTTGGCTAAAAGTGGCTAGTGTCAGCCTGAAGCTTGTAACCCCAGAATGGTCAAAAGTGGTCATGTGTTGACCTGAGGCCTGTGACCTTTTTTTTACTCATGTAAATGTGTATTCTCCAGAATGTGACGATAATGTAACATATGACTAGGGCTGTGTGCCATATTATTTTTGAGTATCTTTTGTTTACTTTTTGTTATGTCGGCCTGTGAGTTGATGGCCATTTATTTTACTCATGTAAATAAACTTTGTACATATGTTTACGTGCGACTTTGTAAAGTCTTTTGCTGCATACATTAGTTGAATTGTATACCTGGAGGTTATACCTAATAACCTAGGCAGTACAAGAAGGGACCAGTACACCTCTGGACGAACGTGCCAGCACACTTTTAACACTGACCTTTTGATCTAAATACCTAAATCTAGCTATAATTCTAATTGAATATTTTTAGCTATACACGCTAATAGGTAAAATTAATTGATCAAAATTTTGTTATATTGAGTGGGGTGCTCTTTTAGAATCAATCCCCATTAATTTGGAACATGGGGTACTCTTACAAGCAACCTCATCTCATTTGTAACAGCTGCTTTCATGAAACAGATGCATTTAGGAAATAGCTACATTTTCGAACCTCTCACCTATCTAGAAAACCGCTTGTCGTTAGGTAACATGAAGTACACCTACAAAAAGTTCATGTTGTTAAAACAGCGTTTCAATGCCAGAACCTGCTGCCTGGATCTACCTTAGTAAAAAAAATAAATTTCCACGTTATTTCATAGTTCCCTAGATCCTACCCCCTCCCACCCATCGCCTTTAATGGATAACGTCAACCGTTCGCGTGACCTTGACCTATTCGTCTTTGGCCGATATAAATTTAGGTGCTGTCAATAGCCTGAGCCACCTAAACGTCCTGAATACGATTAGCCTGGATTAAATTGGATTAGAGATTATTATGGAGCCAATGTTTGAAATCTATAAATGTTTATATGGCTTAAATTAAAGCTAAGACTGAAACAGGGATTTTTTTTTTTGTTGTGCGACAATATGAAAACCCACGCGCAAACATAATAATGTTAATGACAATAATTACACGCACATACAAAACTTAGATCTTAAGTCTAATAGATAAATATAAGGGATAAATATAACTATTGTTCTTTATATTTAAAATATACTGTTACGAATCTCACTATCCAGGCTCTCTTCAAACTGCACCATACACCACCAACTTAAAGAACTTGACAACCCAGGGCTCGAAAGTAACGTACCACTTTAATAGTTGAATAACAGCCAATACTGTACAATTGGCAACACGTACACTGTACAAATATCTCTCCGATAACACCGTACCGCCGTATCAACTCTTGCACTGGCCTCTCCGTCTCGTTTCGGGCTTGCACTGGGTTCAACAATTCAGGACTGACTTCACACACTAGGCTCGTTGTGTCGGACTCGATCGCAGACCAAGATCAAGACGCCAGTCATCTCGACTGTACTTGACAGTACTCCGCAATGAACTGTCGTAATGCTCCGTACAGAACCACACCGTTGAACTGTGCTGTAGTCGACCGTGTTCTGAGCCCTGTCGTGAACCTTCTGTCGTGAACCGTGCTGTATTGAGCCCCTTTTCTCGACAGTCTTGACTGCGACACCTCCGCTCTTATATAGGGTCCGTACTGGCCTTCTCGAACCGGAATGAACGCCGCTCGACGTTTCTAGGTGGTCAGATGACTACAACTCGCGTGACGCTCCTGAGCTCTGTTCACGACGTCGATCCTTCCCGAACCATCATGTTGACACTCGTCTCGGCCGACCGTCGTAACTCGTCACGGTTGACCGCTCGTCTAGCGCTGGCCTGGGGCGATTTGCGTCGGCTGACTACACTCACACCACTACGCCCATCTGTGCCACCACCAGGTTTATAACAATACGTTTGAACATAACCACGTGTATCATGCTTTAAAAATGCAGAAAAAAAAGGAATATATATAATGTGCTTAAAACTGTTTGCGACAAAATGTCCTTCGCCAAAATAATTGCAGTAAATAGATCACCGCGTTAAAACGGCTGTGTCAAAACGGTCGCAAAAAAAAAAAAAAAAACGGCTGCGCCAAAAGTACTACTTCTGTTTTTTTATTTTTTAGTTTTACAATTCCTCTATTCATCTTGCAAATTCATTGGTAGAACCTGGAACATGTATTGGCTCGTTTCTCGATAACGGCTTTAACGATTTTATTAGAAATGTGAAAGTTGATGTATATCTTTTTGGGAAAAGAATTACTTGCTAATTGGCCACACTGGGACAGTTCTAGTTTGACCATTAGAATTTTTTAAAATATTATCTTCTAAAATTAAATTTGGTCTTTAAAATCGTCATCTTGAACAGACACGCATTTAGGGTTCTTCCGCATGGAGACCCTGTTCATTCAAGAGTTAAATATTTAAACTCTGGGTATCTTTAGACAGTCACGTTGCCAGGATTTTTTCTCCGTTAAGGGTAAAAAATGTTTTTTTTTGTTTGTTTTAATGCTAACGTTAATTAGTAATTAAAATGAAAATAATCGCTCTCATAAACGTTGGTGACCTACATAAAGTGGGAATTATCTTTTTTTTAAAAGTATTTTTTATATAATATACTTTTTTTTATATAATATACTTTTTTTTATATAATATACTTTTTTTTATATAATATACTTTTTTTTAATATAATATACTTTTTTTTATATAATATACTTTTTTTTATATAATATACTTTTTTTATATAATATACTTTTTCTCTTTTTCTGATGATCGACGTGTGTCTATACCGCAGCCAGATTTCCCGTTGTTATTCTAGAAGCCGTTTCAATAGCGAGCTGTACGAAGCATCTTTGGTACACATGAAAAGTACACACAACAACAGGGATCCCATTGTTCCAAAAAGAAAATGTCTTCTTGTTTGGTTTCCATGAAGGTTTTCTTCCACTGGCATACACTTTTGACAGCCCTAATTAGAATGGATCTTGTCTATGTCCCACTATATGCGTATCTCAAGATCATGTTGCCCTAGACAGACAAGAATGTCAGTTATCTGGCTACCAATCAGGGAGCTAGGCTTCTTTTATCTTGTTGTTTTTATCTTGTCTCAAGGAGAAGTGGACCTATCTATCTATCTATTTATCTATCTATCTATCTATCTATCTATCTATCTATCTATCTATCTATCTATCTATCTATCTATCTATCTATCTATCTATCTATCTATCTATCTATATGTCCGTCCGTCTGTCTGTCTATCTATCTATCTATCTATCTATCTATCTATCTATCTATCTATCTATCTATCTATCTATCAATCTATCTATCTATCTATCTATCTATCTATCTATCTATTTATCTATCTATCTATCTATCTATCTATCAATCTATCTATCTATCTATCTATCTATCTATCTATCTATCTATCTATCTATCTATCTATCTATATGTCCGTCCGTCTATCTATCTATCTATCTATCTATCTATCTATCTATCTATCTATCTATCTATCTATCTATCTATCTATCTATCTATCTATATGTCCGTCCGTCTGTCTGTCTGTCTATCTATCTATCTATCTATCTATCTATCTATCTATCTATCTATCTATCTATCTATCTATCTATCCATCTATCTATCTATATATCTATCTACCTATCTATCTATCTATTTATCTATCTATCTATCTATCTATCTATCTATCTATCTATCTATATATATATATATCTATCTACCTATCTATCTATCTATCTATATGTCCGTCCGTCTGTCTGTCTATCTATCTATCTATCTATCTATCTATATATCTATCTACCTATCTATCTATCTAGCTAGCTATATTTCTCTATGATGCGTGATGGCTCAGTGTTAAATCGCTTGGCTTCTGAAAAGAGAGGTCTCGGGTTTGAATTTCGGTGAAGACTGGGAATTTAATTTTCTGGATTTTTTTGCTCACTATGTATTTTCCTTTATCTAAAGATCTATCTATCGATTAGTAGCTGCCTGTAGTACCTCTGGCTGAGATGGCATGCATTGCTAGACAATCAAACTTATGTGGCTCGAGTTCAAACACCGCCTCATGCTGCATGTAATACATTTTAATTGGCTACTTAGCTCCAGCGAAATCTTGTGTGCCAGACGGAGCACGGAGACCTTCTTCCAAATCTCCTTCCCCCCGTCACGTGTTCACAAAAGACATTGAAATAGAGCGTGAAGTGCTGGCCTATACAAACACAAAGTAATAACTGCCTGTCTGCCCGTCTTTATGTCTGTTTCTATCGCGCTATTACGAGCTCGTTTTAATATCCTGTATTATCTTGTTGAACATGTTTTAGATTTGATTGGCTCATTCCCCCACCCCCTTTTCTCCCCTTCAGTATTTCCTAAACCTTTTTTTTTTTTTTACCAGCCTACGTTTTAATCTTTAATCTTTACTAATCTTACAGACAAAAGACCTGCTTTATAGCTAATATATTCTCGTCTATATAATTATTATGTCACGATGACCTAACACCCCTTCTCCCCATTCCCTCTTTTTGACCACCCTCTGCGTAACCTTCCTTCACATTATTTTCTTTCCACTAAATTCATGAATAGATACCTAACACCCGTGTAAATATTTGGATCCCAGACTTTCTCGGTCACTGGAGCCATTTTTAGTGTGGGATTCTTTTTTTTTTTTTTTTAATATTTTTTTTTAATGTAGCTGAGCACTTGTTTCAGTGTTAGTGTATGGTGCGTAAGTGGTGCGTGTTTGTGTATGGTGCGTAAGTGGTGCGTGTTTGTGTATGGTGCGTAAGTGGTGCGTGTTTGTGTATGGTGCGTAAGTGGTGCGTGTTTGTGTATGATGCTTAAGTGGTGCGTGTTTGTGTATGGTGCGTAAGTGGTGCGTGTTAGAGTACGATGCATAAACGATGTGTGTTAGTATGTGCGTTTGAATTTGGTGTGTGTGTGTGGGGGGGGCTGTTAGTGACGTATGTGTGAGGGGTTGTTTGTTTGTAAGCGGCGTTTGTGTGTATTGCTTGAGTAAGTGTGGTGCTTTGTGCGTTTATGTGTGATGTATGTGGTTTTCCGGTTGATGTGTAGTACGTGGGTATGGAAGATTGCAAACAAAGCTAACACAATTTTAAGTTTAATATTATTTATATGTTTAACCCTCCAGGCTTACGGAGGTTAGTTTTAATATATTCCAAGGTCTTCGGAAATTCATGTCATGTTTCATTAAGATTTGGTGAAACAATATAGATTTATATGAAAAACATAACACACCTTACATTGTGTTTTATTATATTAGATATATTAATGATTGAACAATTATAATTATTATTTCTTTTAAGACAACTTCTTTTTATATGTATACAGTCGAATCCGATTAATCGTAATACCGCTTAATCGGACCAAACCCTTAATCGGACCGAATCCTAAAGTACAGAAACAAATATTATTACAGTCGAATCCGGTTAATCGGACCGGCCGGTTATTAGGACCGAAACGATCGCGATCCGATATGATCCGATTAACCTGATAAGACTGTAATTGTGAATTATTCAAATAAACATTAATTTAATTTTTTTTTTTTTTTTTTTTGTGGGGGGGAGTGTAGTGTGAAGGTTTCAAAGAAAGGTTGTTTAGATGAATCAATCAAATCTGATAAGTGACATTAAGAACTCTGTGCTGCTGTTTGTATACGAATCAGTTCATGGCCATCAAACCATTGTTAACACTGTCCCATCGTTGGCAGACAGTTGCAGTAAGGCCTGAATGATGGACACCTGAACACAGTGCCGATATGCAGAGCATGTCAAGGTGAAACACTTTGCTAATTGACTGTGATAGTGCGCAGTAGATCCCGACATTGACCCTTTCGTTTTAAATAGGTCAGTTCAAGTGTTTTACTTAGTGGGGGAACTTGGGTAATGATTGTTGCTTTAACCCACCGGAGCACGAGAATGATACAGAATGCGGTATTTGTTTTTTTTTTATTCCCCATTGGATCACAAGTAATGAGACATGAAAAATTGGTTCATTCTATTCTTGCATTATGAACCAACGGGACAAAGACCTACCCACACTGTGCTGTAATAGCTGAGGATTCCAGCTCCCGTAACCTCAACGCATCGCCTCGGTAGAAACATCAGGTAGGGGTACATTAAAGGTATGAGGAGAATTCCCCCGTGGGCTCGGATTCCGGCCTTTGCATAGAGGAAGAACCTATGAGTTTGGTTAAATAAGTCGTGTTTCTTGCAAGACGAGTGTGATTCACTTTTCTTATAAGAAGAAATATCAGGCAATAAAGAAACAGAAATCAACACAGGGTCCTCCTGACAGGGAGGCCAGTGAAGAGCCAATATCCCATCCTGGCCATGTGATGACATCCTTTCCCGGCTCAGATGTTCATGTACGAAATTAAACTCAAACTTTTATGGCACCTCGACGAGGTAGTGGAACCGGATACGCTAATAATAGGTAGCAAACACAGCCTGCGTCGGGTAACCCTGTTTGAGCCTTCCTTTTTTTAAAACTCTCCGCTGGTGATGAGGATAGAACAGTAACCTGTCAACACAATCCAACAAGTTCGCCTCTACGTTCTCCAAGGGGAATGTTATAAGCACTGGGCAGCTGGATCAGAGACACGGCTTTGTGGGGGGCGGTTTCAATACAAGAATATGCACAAGTTCCACTTCCGTTAATTGTATAGTTAAGCGCTTGGCTTTCGAACCTCGATTCAAGGGTGAAGACTGTGACAACACCCCCCCCCCATTTATTATTTACAGAGCTCAAAGGGCAGATTAGATAAATCTATCTCGTTTCTGTGACCTTTTAAAATCTGCATAATGTAAAAATTGCAATTCTTTTTATTACAATTACTTATTAGATTTTTTTTTCACTGTCTGAACCAAAGCTGATCTAGGCCTCAATATCTATATATAGTTCAGTGCACTGAGCACTGTAAAATAATATATTCGTCAACGCTCATTTTATAGGTCATGTGTGTTTGTGTATAGGAGTGTATGTTTGTAAGGGAAGATACATTTTTTTTTCCTTACACCTTGTTCCTGTCGCCTGCTGGCGTCCAGTCGACGTAATCCCATTGTACTCCAGGCTGACAGATTTAGGTCAAATGTTAAGCGGCGTCATGTTGTACATTACAGGGCTGCCCTGCTGGACAAAATGACGTCCGAAAATCCACATTGCCATCATTTGTCTCCCTTGTCGGCCTTGTTACTGCTATTGTTTTCTTGATGACGTATTACAAGGGGAAACTAATCCCCAAACAAGGGAGACTAACAGGAACAGAGATAACAATTACGGAAATGAGAAAGAAATTCATTAACAAAAGGCGCCAAATATCTCACCACCACCCTATTCCCCCCCCCCCATTTTTTGTCGTCTTTTTTTAAATTCAAGGTAACTTGTTTTAGTTTATGTATTCTTGTATGTAATAGAAATGTCGACTCTAAATTTAATGCTTTCGCTAATAAGGTATATATAATTCCTTTAAGGAGCTCTTTAAGGAGCTCTCTTTTCCCATCGGTAAAAACAAAACAAAACAAAAAAAACCCCAGCTCTCTTTAACTCTCATTACTCTGGACACACCATATACGCTATTCATCAACGACGATTTTCACAAAACATATCATGGCATGGAACGGGTAGCCTGAATCGTGCAAGTATACGATAAGCTAGTAGAGTTTAAATCTCTAATTAACCGGCATACATAGACAAGACATATGGATACGTAAAGGACGTAATTATCTTCTTTTTTTTTGAAAGAACGTCTCTAATTTATAGGATTAGAAAAGACAGATATTTATTCTGTTTCTCCCACACCCATTCTCATATTAAGTTAAAATTTCGCACAAATATGCAATGGCATAGACAAGACATAGATTAATTTTAAAAAAATTGCAATTAGTTATTTTTATACCAACAAGGGAAAGTAATCCTTCACTATTCATAGTTATGGCTAAATTTGCCGGATGTAGTCCCCTTAAATAATTGGCTACGCTATTTTTCCCTCACGTACTCTCCTATCTAATTTATAATTAAACAATTATTTATTGTAACCTACAAAACATGAGTCACTAAAAAAACTAAATACCAAATTAGTCAATTAATTATTTTGTTTCATATCGAACAAGGGAAATAGCTTGCGCATTATGGATATAGTTTTAAGGTCGGAGTTCTTCTTCTTTAGATAAGCTTTGGTTTTGCTTTTTTTTTTAAAAATATTTCTTTTATATATTTGCTTGCTGTCATCTTCATGTATGAGCGAATTATTTGTGACTATTTCTGCCGCTTCCCCTCTGCTGCTTAACTTTGAACAAATCCTTGAGGGCATTGAACCGCTGAACATTCCCACCATCCATTTGACTGTCAGCAGACAGGCTTAGACCTGGAGCTCTTTACACCAAGTTCAGTCTCAAGGTTCCACCATTATTGGGTTAGGTCTAATGTAGACATAGTGCAGATCTTCGTCCTGGATCCGGAGGCCGAGCACCGATGGTAAATTTCTTCATTTTCCTATTAGTGACCGCTATGCAATGTGGAAACATCACAGCTCCAGATAGTGGACTTCCTCGTAGAATTTTGTGGCGGCTTGTTTAGATTGCATTGTTGTCGAATTTCTACACCGGAACTCGGATGTCATTGCATTGAATCGAGACCATTTGTTATAGAAGGCCTTAACACTGATCTGCAACGTCACAATCTGTGGGCAGTTTGGACCAGTAGTTGGTGTCACGCCGTACAGACATGTGACGTTGCAGGTCAGTGTTCTGGCCTTATATAACGATTGGTCTCGATTGAATGCGTTGGCTCCAGAGGTCACCTAAGGGGGGGGGGCGAGTTTCTCTTTCCGTTTTACACCTCTCCGCCTTGCACCAAACACATTTTAGACATAATAATGCAAATTATTTTTAAATTACAGAAGCGTCTCCGTAATATTTTTTGAAAAAAAATCAGACTTCTTGGAGTTGTAATTATTAGCACAATGAGAGATGCGCCCAGAGCGATACAGGGTGATGACATCATTACTTCTCTGTATAATGACATTTGATGAGCTGCCAAGAATCTTTTGGTGGAGCCTCTGCAATGTTTTGTACATCCGGTGGGCAAGTTGGAACAGAGACAAATAGACACTTAAGATTAATGTTATATTTTTTTTGCTTCCAGAAGCTTGGATTGTGTTACATGGAGCTGATTAAAAAACTGTCACACAATGTCACACAATGACGCCAGGATGTCAACGTGATCTTTTCGCCCAGCGGGCATGGCGGGACAAAAAAAAAAAAACAATCTTTCCTCTCATATTCCAGTGTATGCTTAATGGACCATGCTTTATATAGAAAGACCATTGATATAAGTTTGAACGAGATACTGATCAGGTGATAAGGCCCAGGTGATAGCGTCTAGAGCAGATACAATAAATCTTTTAGCTCACAATAAAATTGTTTTTGTAACGTGATACAAAGTCTGAAAAAAATTGCATTGAACGATTCTGAAAAAGAAAGGGCGTATTTAAAAAGTCTTTTAATGTGGTCTTAGACTAGTTTCTGCCCTTTGCCTTTTCTGTGACGTTCAGCTCACGGTTCTGACAAATAAAGTCATTTGTGTCAGGAATAGAAGCGCAGACTTGTCAAACACACAGACAGACACATGCGCATTGGCGTAAGAAAAATCATGACTGTCAGTTAATTACTCGTTCATATATCGCAAACAGTGGCAAGGAAGACAATCAAATGTTTAACTATCAACATTAGTACTCTCTCACATTTAATAAATGCTCTATTCTTTTCAAACTCTTCTTTCGTTAGTGAAATTGTGAACATACCAAAGAGAATATGAGCATGAAATAAACAATCAGAAAATTATGTACTGAATTTGTTAACAATAAAACTAGTCTGAAATGGCCTGTTGCTAAATTAGCGCATGTAGAACACATATATATATTTTAGGATATCGTTGCCCAACCTCTACGAGACCCTTTGGATTTCTGACACCAGTATCATGGGCTACATTCACGGAAAAAAAATTGTGGGGGACTCTTTTAGATCTGAGCCTCTACAACTCCATTTAGCTTTGTTGGCAGAAGCTTCGAGAGGTCGGATAACCCGCAGCCCTCCGTGCTCTTGGCAATAGTATGTCCTTCTTGTTCCAATAATAATAATAATAATCAAATAATATAGATAACAGCCCAATGGGTCTGTAACACGTTAGCGTCCGTCAAAATAACTTTTGTTTTAATAAACCTAGATCTATGTTGTTTTTATTTACTGTTTACAGTTAATCCGTTTATTGTCGATAGTTCTTTCAAAACCTAGAACAAACAAACAACATACAAACTTTCGATCATCCTGTGATGTGAAGCTCTTATGTCAAATGTAAGATGCATGCTGAGGGAAATGTCAATGAAATAACAGAATAGCGTTGCTTTGGACTGTATATTTCACTCCGTGTCTATTGCGATTTTAACCTTTTGGGTATCAAAGTCTCCTTCGCCGCCCCCCTTCCCTACCCACAATTCCCACTTTCTATGTGCTGCACTGAAAGCGTAGAAACCAGTTTTTACTTCCGGTAGTCGGGATAGTCTGTAAATGGATAGAAAGAAAAAAGTAAATTAGAATGAACCAGGGGAGGCAATACCGCGAAGACTATGAGAGAAGGCAGATGACTTGTTTAAAAGTACCTCTCCCCCAATACAAAAATAACAAAATGGGGTCAAAGCGCCCTCCAAAATGACTAAATAAATGTCAACATCGTGACATTTGTGACCCTGGACGCCATTTCGAGGCTCTCTTTAACTTTGTCTGGAATCAAATCAGCAGCAACTAAGTCCATTATCTCACGAAACATTTCAGAGACAGTAATGCGTATCGGGAATCTCTAACATTTATCTATTGTTCAAGATCTATTTTCTCACAGAAGGGACACATCTGAAAGGTCCTTGGCTAGTTCGTCTCTCTTGATTCTCCCTTCCCTCCTGTTCATACTCGGTTGATGATTGATAGCTCCAAGCAACTGGCAAAACCACAACGATGTAGGCTGATTCCTAATGTTTGACTTCAATTAGCGTCGTGATGAAACAAAACTGAATGTAGCATTTATTAACACTATACAAAGATTCAACTTGAAAGTAGGGGAAAAAATAAGGGTAATGATAAGTAATGTACTACCCATTCACATCTTTTCTGTCTCGTGTAGCTTTTATTCTACTTTCGCACCAGTTCTTTATGCAATACCTCTATTCAATTCGGACCTTCGTGGAAACTAAAACCTAAATTTTGGGGGGACAGATCTCGAAAACGGCTTCAACAATTTTCCTAGAAACTTTACTGTTGGCGTTTATCGTTTGGAAGCTCGTTGGCAGAACTGTGAAATTTTTAGCTTAACTGTTATAATTTTTCAAAGTACAAGAAATAAAAAAAAAAATTTGGCTAGAGAGCTAGAACATATTTATCATTAACAGACTATACGGTCGTAAGGTATTTCCGCTTGTAGTCCCTATTCATTCAATAGTTTAATAAGTGAATGATCGAGAACTTTTTGCGCGCCGTTTTCGAAATCCAGATCTAAATTGCTGTCAATAGAATATATTGAAGTCTAGAAGATTTATACATTCACTTAACCAGAATTTTTTCTCAAAGGGGGTGGGGGGGGGGGTGGAGGTCTAAATAATGTTTCCATTTTTCCCCAATGTAACATTCGGAAGTTACCAAGAGTGAAATGATATGTCTGGATGGTGTATATAGAAGGTATTGTCAATTATTGAAAGTGTGTTTTGTTTTTGACTTTGTTTTTCTTGTTAATGACTTGTTAATTATAAATGTACCACCTGTTGTTTTTCAGTTGAAACTCTTCAGCCTACAAAACCAAAAAAAACCCACCCACCCAACTTTAATAATGAAATACGCCCTTCTCTCTTAGTCCCACATTGTAATTTAAAGTACATAACAGTTCATCAAACAGTATTTTAAAAGAATGGATGGTTTATCTGTTAGATTAATAACATGACATTTTAAGTAATCTCCCTTTACTTTAGCGTCACTAGAGGCACCGCTGGATATTCGACACAAACAACTTTCATCTTGTCTCCCTTTACGCTCACAAATCTTTTTTTCCCCCGGGGAATCTTTTTTTTTTCTTTTTTGCGTATTGTTATCTGTCACGCTTCGTTGATTTTTATAGCACGTGCATTGTAAATCAGAAGGAGGCTGAGAGAAAAGAAAAAGATGGCTACGTCTGTAAGTCCCTACTTCCCGCTGAGTGAAACTAGTACTTGATGATCTCTGGTTCCTACCCCCCTCCTCCCGTTGACTTCTGTCATCTTAATATAGTTGAGACCTGATTCATTTCTCTTGGCTGGAAGTCTTACTCCAGAAATATAAATCTACAATGTGACTTCTATGAAGAGTTATTGGTTTCTGTATTTATATCTTCTATTGTGCCTGTCTTGTAGCTGTTTCGTGTTTTTGTATTACGTTTGTGTCTGTTTCTCATTTGTTCAAATGTTTTGTCATTATTATCTCATCAAAGTGTAGGATGGAAAGGGAAATAATTCACTAGGGTCTGTGGATTTTAAAATGTGGTGAAGACTGGTGAGCATAAAAAATGCACAGTCATTATTATTATTTATGTTAATATTTTCTTTTGTTTATATGTTTTTCCTATCAGAACTATGCTTTATATTTTTTTTTTTATTTCCTTCATATATTTGTAGAATTTGTACCTATTAGTGAAATGTTGTTTTTTTCTTCTTAAGAATTATTAAGAATGGATGTAGCAGTGTGTACTGACTAAGGCTCACCTGATCCTGATTTCCCTAAGTGTTATTTCCCAAAAGCCTTTCCCATGTTGGTGAATTGCCGCAACGCAGTAGAGGCTTGGATTCAGAGCTTTCCCGAACTGCATCAGGCTTCTGCACACACCAGCTGTGCGGTGGGAAAGGAAATGTGATTCGGGGTCCGTGACTCGATCCCTCCTAGAGTTATCTATATTTCACCTTATAACCTTGGTCTATTTACCTTGCTCTTGGGCGCGGTGGCTGAGGTGTTAAGCGCTTGACTTCCTAGCCTGGGGTCTTGGGTTCGAATTTTGGGGAAGACTGGGATTTTGAATCTCGAGATTTCAAGGGCGCCCCTGAGTTCACGAAATTCTAGTGGGCACCTGGAGAAGGTAAAAGCCTTTGGTCGTTGTGCTGGCCACATGACACCCTGCCCATCAACCGTTGGCCAAAGAAACATCATCTGCCCCATAGCTCGCAGGGTCTGAAAGGGAAACTTTACTCACTTGGTACCTTAGTATTGCTATTATTGTTACATGTCATGCTAACTGCAGAAGGCAACACAAGCAAGGAATGAGCTTGGTACGTAACTAGTCTTAAAAGTTCAACCACCGCCCTTTTCGTAAATCACCTGCGATGAAAGATAAGAAAGTACAAATAGGAGTCTATGTCTTTGTTATGTCTTTCACGAGACAAGAAGATATAAGAGGAGGATAGTCAGAGGACGAGGGCAGAATCTAGTTGTGAGATCTCGCGAACTGACTTCCTTTTTGAGCACGCTCAGCCAAAGAATGCTAATTTTCTTCCCGCGCACCATGACAGGGGGAGGAGGGAGTAATCTCTACAACGAATCTGGCACTGCAGAAACATGAAAGAAATTTATATATTTACACACAGTTGGTTTTGTTATGTTTGCTAATGTGAACCTGGTGAACTGATCTTACCTTTAGGCATCATTTTTCTAAGTTCATCAGTGTCACTACACCAGAACAAAAAAAAAAAGAATGTCCCACCTAACCTGAGGTATATTTAAGATGTAATTATTGTTTAAATATAGAAAGAAAACCAAATCCACATACGATAACAATAAAAACATGATTCAAAGAGATTGCTTTAGTGGCGTAGCTAGGGTAGGGGAGAGGTCCTAACTTGAAAATCCCACCGGGATGAGTGTCCGAAATTTGTTTTTACATTAAATATTACGCCATTATCTAATGTCATGATGTCGATTTTCAAAATGCTTGGGCCCCTAAAGAGGTCAAGGCTCCGGACCCCCAAATCCTTAGCTATGCTACTGGATTAAATTTTTTTACAGTCTGCCCATGTGTCCGCAATGAAGGTAGACAGCTTTACCAAAAAAAGTAGCCGTAGCACCTAAACTTGGCAATCAATAAAATACGGCGAATTTCTATCTTCAATAGCTTTTCAAATGTGACAGACGGACGGACAACATACTCCAGAAAACTAATATCGGTTTTTCGCCTTCCAGGGGGCCGCTAAATCTGGGTCAAAGACTTTAAATACTTAATAATTAGGCTAAATACCTTATTATTATTTTTTTTTATAATGTAAGATTAGGACCTGGCCACAAGGAAGCAGGAACGTGACGCGCACGTGTAGAGCAATATAATCGTTCTGACAGGCTGAAAGCCCCACGCTGATGAGCGTAGTCTGGTGACTGGCAGGGCGGCACGTCGCGAGAATCCCACGGGATTAATACTGCCTTGACTTCATTAAACTGACATCATTTTTTATTTAATGCAAGTGAACATAAAAGAAAGATGTGCCCAAGACTTTCATCTTGCTATGGTCATTTTTTTTTTTAATTTTTTTTTTAAGAGACAGGATTTCGAATGTGGAACTATTTCTTGCACTAACTTGTGGATTACACAAATATAGACATTTAACAATATAAAAAAAAATAAAAATAAAAAAAAGCACAATTAAAAAAATACTTTCTTACGAAGGCTTATATAAAGGAAAGAACAGCGCACACTTACTGCTATATCTCTCAATACTGCAAGATTTATCTCCAATTTCCATATAAAACTAAATTAATTAATTAATTACCACTATTAGCAATTAATAAACTTTAAAAAAAAATAGATTTGTGCTTTATCATTAACAACGAATAAAGTTTCAACTTTATCCGAAATTGGGAAAATTAGGAGAACTTACCAGACAGACTGACAGACTGAGTTAATATATAAGTTTTGTAAAATTAAAACATGAACTTTAAAAAAGTTCATTAAAGATTATTTTTTTTAGTCAATTTAGATCTATTTTGTTTTTATTTATTGTTTACAATTAATAAATTTATAGACAGTTCTTTCAAACCATAGAACAATGAAATATGCCTAATATATATATATATATATATATATATATATAATTTTTTGTTCAAATCAGTTCCTCACTATTGAAGCTGGTGTTGGGTTATAATTACTCATTCTCATTCTTGCAATGTTGCATTATTGGAAGGAGTCTTTGCATTATCAAGTTTTTCTATCAACAGTCCAGCTAATGATTTCTACATAAAAGGTTGCGCTAAAGGTTTATATACCCCAATTTATTAATTTAATTCACACACAAAATATTTTGAGTCGGAATGCGGTAATTCCCGCTGAAAGCATGCTCAAAATAATTGAAGTAAACCAAAATTTAATTTTAAGATGATTATATGTTGCAAATAATTATATGTTGCAAATGATTATATGTTGCAAGTTATTATATGCTGAAAATTGCAATGGCAAAGAAAAGTTCCCCTTTCAGGCCTTGTGGTCTATAGGGCAGATGATTTTAAAGTTTATCTGTTTCTGTGACCTACAGTTAACAAGAATGTCATGTGGCCAGCACAACGACCTACCACCTTTACTTTTCCCCAACTAATGTCAGGTACCCATTAGAGTTGGATGAACTCAGAGGCGCCCAAAGATACCGAAATTAAAAATCCCAGTCTTCACCAGGGTTCGACTCCCCCTGGACCCACAGTTCGGAAGCCAAGTGCTTTACCGCTCAGCCACCGCGCCTCTATAACGGTACTGAGAGGTCAAAATTTCTTAAGGATGTACATAAGCTTTGAAATTTCAGACATGTTTTCGCAATTACAGTCCTTCCGGTTTTCAACCTTTTGAGCTTATGATTAGAATATCCTAGATAATTTTTTACTGCGCGACTATGTAAAATCTGCTAACATATGGAATAACTGTTGCATCAAAAAATCACACGCACAACACTACCATATTTTAATGAATTTTTTGAACAAAAATGTCTCAGAAACATTTTGGAAGACAACAGCCACCCCCTTTATCATAACTACGTCAAGTCGTCGCGAAGTGGGCGACTTCTATCTATTAAGACTAGAACCTAGCGGTACAAAAATTAGTTTGTTCCTCACTTGGTCAGACTATATCAACGCCACTCGTTGGTCAAGAAACATGAAAATGACCAAGATGCCTGTGTGTAATCGCTGAATGAACTCTTTATGTTGTGTCTGTTCTATTTATGTGAATGTTTCTGTTGTGTTGTCTTTATATGAGAAAAGAGTCCTTGTAATCACAACAAATTTCCATATGGATCAATAAAGTCTTAGTCTTTAGAATGCAAGCTAACTGAAATAGTCTTTTGGTGCGCAAGTGTGCATCGCACTTTACTGCTCATACCGGTGCATCACGCACATACACAATACACTATTTTGTCTATGTGTTGCATTTATTGAATTCTGTGCCTGGCTTTCTTGCCAGGAATATTGTGTAAATGATGCTAGAGCTAGATCTCAACATCCGGTTTACATCCTTTAAGCAATAAAATACAGTTATAAAGACAAAGAATAGCAAGCATTATGGAGAAATGCTGCTGCGATGTAAGGTAACCTAAATTAAATTGTAAGATCTGGATAATGTGAACAAATAACCAAATTAAACAGTGGTTGGACGCCATATTAAATGATTACTGTTGCCAAGTAAAAAAATATTATTTTGTGCTAGAAGCGGAAGACCTAAGAAATGTGATCTATCATTTTATGCCAGAGCTAAAAATTGCAAAGATATTATCGTATATAATATTTTTAAAATACATAGAGACTGCCGATACTCTTTACAACGGATACATAAACAACTAGCTATTTATAATTGTTCGATATAGATGGTAATCTTCCATTAATACGATATTTTTAAAGAGAGGCAAACAGTAGCCCTCCCAAAGAGAGGCAAAGAGTAGCCCTCCCAAAGAGAGGCAAAGAGTAGCCCTCCCAAAGAGAGGCAAAGTAGCCCTCCCAAAGAAAGGCAAAGAGTAGCCCTCCCAAAGAGAGGCAAAGAGTAGCCCTACTCAATGATAAGTATTGAGGACTTAAACTCATCTCTGAGAGGAGTAACGCGTCAGCTGCGCAACCTTCACCCGAGACAGAGGAAACTGAGATCACTCTGGTTAGTATAGTCAGATCTAATAATAAACTTATTAGAAAACACTTGATTCAGCGCGACTGTTAGACGACGCTCTCCCGCATGCTGTGATATTTTTGTCAGAGCAATGGGAAGGTAGACAACCTTGGTGGAAATGTTCATTACCTACCTTGTCATATGAACTAGATCTAGGTGTCTCTACTAGCGAGTGTTTGTGTGTGAGCTGCATTTTTGTGTGTGAGTCACTAATCATTGTTTAGCTCACTCTACACCACACACACTTGCTCACGCGTCGGCACGTGCTATTAACATTACGGTGAAATATACAGCAAAACACATACGCACACACAAAAACTACGCACTTATTAAGGGTCTTGTTGAATACCGCGCCATCTGTGGAACGGTGTTAGAGCAACGAATACCTGTGACATGGACAGTGTTCTTTTCAGGCTTTAAGCCTGCACGCTTCAGCTTCATCCTTAGTCTGTTGAGCCGTTCAGGAACCACCCATGATCAGTTGACCGTCTTTCTCCATTCCTCACTTTTGCCTTGGGTCTTTCCCTGCTCCTATCTTTTGCCTTGCCCTGGACACATGACACCCTCGGTCTTTAGATCGCAAGGTCTGAAAGGGGAACTTTGCTAACTTTACTTCTAAAAAGAAAAAAAAAGTTCCTTTTTTCAGACCTTGTGGTCTATAGGTCAGATGATGTAAAGGTCATCTGTTTCTGTGGCCTACGGTTAACGAGAGTGTCATGTCACAACGACCAACCTCCTTTACTTTTCCCCAACTAATGCCATTAGAGCTGGGTGGACTCAGAAGCGCCAAAAGATTCCAAAATTTAAAATCCCAGTCTTCACCAGGATTCGAACCCAGGACCGCGGTCCGAAAGCTCAAGCGTTTTACCGCTCAGCCGCAGCGCCTCAACTTTACTCCTACATACAGTATTTTAAGATCCAACACCAGGAATGTTCTTAATGTTATGTGCATGACACTTCGCACTAACACAGAAAAGTTCTCTTCTAGGCGCATTCCTGGATCCTAGAAAAAGAAATTCACGAGTTGCCGATTAGTCAAAATCGCTATCTCGATCTGTTGGAGTGATTCAAAGGAATGCTAAGCATAACATTCAGGAGTTTTTTTTTTCTCTCAAATATTTAGGCTCAGTAGAAATAAAAAAAAGTAAATAAATAGATATACTATCCATTAGCATACTCGAAAGGTTTTCTTCATAACACATCAAGTGTGTTTGAAATAATTAAATTGAAAGGGTCAAATGGTTCTTTAAATGTATTATTCTAAACCCAGATTTTGCTCACAAAACCAACATATCTTAACATAGCTCAGACATAGAGGTATACTCATAGTGTTGGACAGCACATGACCTGGGATCTGAAATGACTTCTTCAACCCCTCCACCAAATGCAACTAGAGGCCCCTGCATTCCAAGGTTTGGGGCCTGGTGTAGTGTTTTGATTCTATCATTAAATGCAATGGTCTTTGAAATGTTGTCGTTGATGGTGATGTTTTTCTAAGTTAATAAGGTAGGGGGGAGGGAAACTGGTTACTGCACTTATGTAACACTTCAAAGGCGCCACTGAGTCCATTTTTCTTTGAGTGGATTCTCGTCCGACTCACTTCCGATTTTTACGTCACAAACAGTGAAAGTAAAACATTCTAATCTGTGTAAAAACAGTGAAAGTAGAACATTATAATATGTGTAAAAACTGTTATATGTCTTAATACTGTACGATTTATTTCCCTTTTTACATAAAAAAAACAGTTAATTACGAATAATTAGGTGGTTACTTTAAAAAAAAAATATTCATGTTTTGTTAGGACCAATGACTAATTGTGGCAAAGTTTCAACTTGATCCAAGAATGGGGAGAGGGAGAAATAGCGTGTACAAAATTTGTACCAGACAGACAGACAGACAGAGTTGATCTAAGCTTTTTTAAAATAAATGAATAGACTGTAGAGAGTATGAATGAGTTTTATGAAAACAATGCCTGATAGTAAACATTTCAAGTATTTCGCTTTTACAGCAGTGCCAGTATACAATAGCTGCTGAATAGCATATTAGAAATACATAAAGTGTAGGCTAAGTGGCAAAGAGTTTTACTTCCGAGCCGAGAGGTTTTGATTTCAAATCCAGATAATGGTTTTAAGATTTGTAACTAATGAGTTTGAGAAAGTTAAGGTGGTTGGTCGTTGCACTGACCAAACGGGAACATAAGAGATGGAGAAAGAGGTGGAAAAAGTCCACAACAAACTCAGAGGCATTTGTAGATTGGAATACTTTTGACAAGCAGTATCAAAACTGGTTGGACAATGTTTCACGGACCTAATGACCTCAGGACTTTTAGTTATGCTTTATTCATGATGTTCAAATCATCCTTACTAGTACAAAAGCCTTTTTTTTTGTTTTTCATTTGTATTTATACGTAATTAGTAGATAAGAAATAACATTTAGTCTTTCCTGCATACCCAGACGACATTGTCATTAGGGAAGACAATGTTTTACAATTTACGATTACCTGTTTCCGAACCGAACAGAGTACGCTTTATAAATAAAATGTCGATATTTTGATCATAGTCCATGGTTTGAGTGTGTTCGAGTTTTACTGCTACTGAAGACTAGATCTTGAGCCGAGGAGAAATAAGCACGTTTATTTTTTGTGTTGCAGATGTCAAATAGTCATTAGTGTTGGTTGTATGTTTCCTGTGGAGGCTTATGTAAACGTGGGTACGTGTGTGTGTGAATGTGTTTGTCCTTAAGGTGAGTGTGATAGTACTGGCTCGCATCAGAATAAATTCATAGTTCATCTCTGATGATATATCCTTACAAATGTAATTGTATATGTTGATTGGTGAATAAATAGGGAGAAACTCTCTCGCTTTCTTTCTGGATGTATGCCTCGCTGTTTCTGCCTCTTTCTGTCTGCTTCTTCCTTTCTCTTTTCTCTCTCACTGTCTGCATGACCATTGACCATAGACTTATATATTCTATATCTAGACTGGACATGGAGACTTTTTAACACTACAAAAAATGTCGTGAAAATGTTTTAGAAAGTTGGATCAAGGCGTTGTTTTGTAAAGTAGTTCAAAGAAGTAAAGGCTATTTTTTCAACCCTAACCTATGTAACATGTAATTTAATTTTTAGATCTAGATCTAGTAAATGTACATAAAAAATAAGAGTACTCTCGTCTCATAATTATTATTTTGCAATTTTTAAATACATAATCTTCTTTGTCAAAAGACTGAATGCAACACTAAATTGTGATTTTTATGTATATTTTTGATAATCAATTACTAGATCTAGATCTAAAAAATAAAATTATGTTACATAGGTTAGGGTTGAAAAAAACAACAACTTTACTTCTTTTAACTACTTTACAAAACAACGCCTTGATCCAACTTTCTAAAAAATGTTCACAATCGATCAGTCGCGGATAAGAATTTGGAATTTATTTCCGGCTTCCAGTCTAGTAATATATATATATAAGTCTATGTGCATGACATTTCTCGCTCTTTCTCTCCATCTTTTTTTACTCTCCCTTAATGTCTCTTACTTATCTCTGCCTCTCTCTCTCTGTGTTTCTGTCTGTCTGTCGTTTTTGTCGCCACCTCTTTCTCTCTATCTGTCTCATTCTCCTTGTCTGACTCTCTATCTCTCTATCTTTCTCTTGCTGTCTGTCTGACATACCTTTCTCTCTGTGTGTCACTGTCACTGTCTTTCACTTTATCTGTTTGCATCTCTCTCTCTGTCTGATTTTCCCTTACGTTCTCTTTTTTTCTGTCCCTTTCTGTCTTCTTCTTCTCTCTCTCTCTCTCTCTCTTCTTTCTCTCTGCATTTCTCTCCTCTCTCTCTCTCTGTATATATATATATATATATATATATATATATATTATAGTAACAGTGATACTATGTTGTTTTCCAATCGCTACTCGAACCCATAGCTGCTTCCAACCAGAGTGCTCTACCACAAGGTAGTATCAACTTTTAATGTTCCGAGTCTCTACCAATTGTTAAACATGGGTAGGTCAATATCTTTCGTACGTCAATGACAGGAAGTGTATCAGAGATCAGTCACTGCCCCATTGGGGATTCTGTTGGGCGTTCTAGAAAGAGCTTCGACACTCAATGACGCCAAGTTAAGGAAATCATCTTATCGAAGTTTCTAATAGAACTGGTACATGGCTGGGGTCGGTCTATTCCTTTTAGGAGACCAGAGGACACACTGCCCTGTTCCTTTCAATTGCTACATGGGACTTAGGCGTGGTGCGGACGTCTGGTCACGAATGGTGTCTCAGATTTGGATCACATTTATTTTATAGCTCTCAGATCTCAAGCATTTAGACACAAATGTTAAATGCAGTTGAAGAACACTCTTACACTTGCAACCAAATCTTAATTGAATTAACTCCCTTGAGAGTCACTCAAACCTCATCTCTGGCTATCTTCATAAAAATAATTTCCCTTTGTAGTTTTTATGCCTTTTTAAACACAATTTGTGTTCATTTTTCTTCCCAAGATAAACTTAAGCTCAATGTAATAACTTACATTTTTAAGTATCGCCAAATGTTCCCCTGACTCCTGCTTTCTTTACAAATCCATCTTTTTAAAATATTTTTTCGTTTCGTTCCATTTTTTTTGTTGTCGTTATTTTACTTGACCCACTTAACGATGAGTAACGCGATTCTGACTCCGGTGGAGCGGGAAACAGAATTCCTTGACCAAATTTTTTTTTTCACAACCTTTTTGAAGCTTCTAAACGATGCGAGTTTGTCTGTTTGAGTTTGTGTTTGGCTTGACATGCTTTGATATGACGCCTGGAGAGTTTGGCACTAATTACGTGTACATCGACTTCAAGTTAAACTCTGTTTTCCAATGCATCACAACTTCTTTACTAAAGTATTGCCTGATCAAAGATAGTCAAGGAAATGGGTGGAAATAGTTTATATAGGCAGGAGGCGCGGTTGCTGAGCGGTAAAGCGCTTGGTTTCCAAACTGGGGTCCTGGGTTCGAATCGTGGTCAAGAATAGGATTTTTAATTTCGGTATCTTAGGGCTCCTCTGAGTCCACCCAGCTTAGTACCTGACATTAGTTGGGCAAAAGTAAAGGCGGTTGGTCGTTGAGCTGGCCTCATGACAATCTCGTTAAACGTGGGCCCACAGAAACGATCTTGACATCGTCTACCCTAGAGATCTGAAAAGGAAGCTTTCATTTTACATAGGCAAGTGAGCCTGATGAAAGAAAGTGAAGGAAATGGGTGAAAATAGTTTCCATAACAAGAGAGCTCAAAGATCGTGAATGAACTGTCTATATTCAATAGAAGAAAACGGAATTGGGTCAATAGTAATATCGTAGATGGCATAAATGGGCCTCACCATTTCTTTTTCCATCGTATTGTGCTTAGAAATTCTATTTAGGCTTTAGTAACGGGATATTGGCATTTCGTAATGTTTGTCGGCAATTAGCTCGGGGCCTTACTTGTCACATAAATGATATAGAGTGAAGAAAAGAGAATTATCAATGAGTACACAAATCCCATTACGTTGACATCTCGGTATCAGAATATGGTTGGCTATAGTGTCCCTCGACGACTCATCCAGTACAAAACAGTTAGCTGGAAGGAAAGAGTTGAATGTGTGATCAAATAGAAGGCAACATTCTCTCTGAACTGTAGAGAAACAGAGAAAGAAGTTCTGAGTAGATCTAGTAAGTGTCGGAAGTTTTGAGTGCACACCACTTACAAAAATACATCTTTCAAACAGGAACCAAGGTGAAAGACATTCTTGTAACTTAACAGAAAGTACTAATGCGTAAAAAATTCCCATGCGAACCACATTTGCCCCGTTTCTCCCCTCTAATTCTCTCCACCCCCCCCCCCCCGCCCCTAACCAAAGTGAGTGAGTATTTTGTTCAGTGTAGTATTCCCGAATCACCAAAAAAAAAAGTGCATTACAACCTGTCGAATGACTCAAAGCTAGGATCAATACAGTGCTCTCATTTTCACTCAACACGCATACACACTCTGACTCAAACACACATCGCCTCTCTCCTACTTGTTTGTGTATTCATACACACACACGCAATATTCTAAACACACACACGTGGACATTAAAAAAATAGTATTCAAATCTAGCCACGTCCTAGCTCAAGGCTAAGATCTTAGTAGTCTTACCATAAGTACCGTCTATTTTAGTATTCATGAAATGAGCTAAGCAGGCCTCTGATCTACTTCGCAGCGGCGATTGTGGTTAAGTCAAGCAAGAGGGAGTAACTCTTTACTCAACTCTACGACTACACTTTTTTCAGTCCCCTATCCTGTATTTCTTTTAGAGTTGGGTGTACTCAGGGGCGTCCTTAGCAACCAGAAATACAAAATTCAAGTTTTCAAAGCGATTCGAAACCGAAACTTCTCTTTTCCGAAGCCAAGCTCTTGACTACTCAGCCACCACATCTCCTGACGGGAAAAGTTAAAGGAAAACATTCAAAGTTTAGGCCACGTGACACCCTCGTTAACCGTCGGTCATAGAAACAGTTGGCCATTACGTCATCATAGGCCCCTTTAAATCGTAAGGTCTGAAAGAAGTTTTCCTTTTTTAATCAGATATTGCATTTTTACGAACGAAAAGAGCATATATGTTCAGTGGCGTAGCTAGGGTGGGGGGAAGCGGGTCCAAGCTTGAAAATCCACCCGGGCCTCCACTTAAGGGGGTTCCTTAAATTAGTGTCCAATTTTGTCTTTTTACATTAAATATTAAGCCGATTGCCATTATATCTTTGCTATTCCTGTTATTATGCCAATTTGTGGCCATGTTGCATGTACTCCACACATTAGATTTATATATTTATTAAGTACATTATCTCATGTCATGATGTTAAATGTTAAAATGCAGGAGACCCTAAACAGACCAAGCCTTTCCCCCGGGACCCCAAATCCCGAGCTACGCCACTGTATGTGTCATTTTTTTTTCTCCAGCATAAGACAAGGGGTAAACGCAACATGGTTGCGGACACAGGCGTGTGGTTGTGTTCTGAAATAAATGGGCCATAGCAACAACCAAAGTCAGAGATCACTAATGGTTTTTCATAATAATAATAATAATATAATAAGTACTTAGTAATTCGTGTTGCAGGAGGGCTTTTGAAGTAACGGTTCGTTTGGACATTTAAAACTGTATGGCACACAATCAGTTACAATGGAAATCTTCAGATGTTCAATCTGATGACCCAATATCGAAGTGTACGCCTGAGATGATTGATTAGGTTAATGATTGACAGAATTCCTGTTTAGGAAATGGAATATTTTTATTCCTTCAAGTAGAAATTTTGAAAAGATTGAACACAAATTCTATAACAAGCGTTAATACACTTTATAATTCAAATTTAATAATACATTCACGAAAGTAGGCTTCACATAAAGTTGACTGTGATGGACTAATTGGACTTACTTTTGGACCTCGAGATAAGCTCGTCTCCACTCTGTATATTTTTTTTTCTAACTGAAACTTTTAGTAGTTGAAACGGACTAAAATTTCTCATTTCCAATTAACTCCCCTACATATTTAGTCCTCTCTGTAGAAACTCGCAGCTACGAGAAGTCATGTATAACTAAACTTCCTGTGTACACTTCTCTTCCGTCATTGACACGTACACACGAGACATTCACTGATCTTTTTACGCTAACTCAGGGGAAGCGGTGATTTCCCTCTGATTAATTAATGTGTGCCATTAAGCTTTTTACTTTTACTAATTTTTTTTCAGGGAATTCTGAAAGTGCATCACAAATTTAAATAAAAATGAAGGAAGAAGGGGGCGGTTGGATTGTGTGATAAACGCACTTTTATGAAATTTAATACCTACACATAAAGACCGAGCCGAGAGGTATGGGGGGGGGGGGTGAGTGGAATGGACCTCATTAGAAAGAGATGTAGTTGAACTTGATTGGGTGTTTTTAAATCATACAGGTATAAAGTCGTTTATCTCGCAAATCGACGGGAGTCAGAAATGGTCATTTTTAATAAAATGCAAGAAAATCGATGTAAAAGAACATGAGAATACAGTCTATGGTCTCGAAAGTAAAACATAAAACTACAAAGCGAGAAGTCTGAAACAGGAAATTAAACATACAACTATATAGAGGAGACTAAGTCTGAAACAGGAAACATTCTCTTCGGTTCAAGAGCTTGCACAGATTTAAGTTTGTTTCTAACACTCTCTAAATGTTACAATCAGTGAAAGAAAGAACAACACGAGGCGAACACGATACGTTCAGAGTAGGTTGCAGAGTCCCATGCTTTCTCAGCGGTAGTAGCTTTCATCATTTTGTCAACGCTGCAGACGTACGAAGCCTTGTGGTGATAACATGCTGTCTTTTTCTTGACGTGAAAATAAAAAGACTTTATTTTAAGTTCCTTCAAAGTCTACGGACGGTGAAAGTTAGTCAAATGTTCAAATTAAAGATTAAATCATTTATTTCAAGCTAAAATGCGCAAACAAAAGTATGACAGGATAGCTAAGTTGATAGTTAGGCTCAATCCCTGTACTACCTTTTTGTTTCAATTTTAAAAAATATAAATAAAAGTTCACTATATTTCTACATTACGTACGAAATTGATTTTCATTTATCTTTATTAAATTTATATAACCTTTAGTCTTCCATTAAAAGTGCGACTTTTTCTAATCTGTTGGTGTATCACATATTTCTTTTTACATGACCTCTATTCAACTCGTATTTTTCAGGACGTAGGACACGGATCTCGAAAACAGCTCTAACGATTTTCCTAGAAATTTAACCGTTGATGTATAGCGTTAGGAAAAGAATGACTAGCTTGTTGGCCACATTGGGAATATTGTAGTTTGGCCATTATAATTTTACAAAGTAAAAAAAAATGTATTTAAATTTGGCTAGAAAATTTTAAAAATATTTAACTTAAACGGACAACACGTCTTTAGGTATTTGCACATTCATTGATGAGTTTAATAAATTACTGTTCAGGAAACTTGTGCGCATCTTCTTCTAAAGTCTATCATTGGAATAGTTTAAAGTCTAGGAGATCTATACATTCGTTGAACCAGGATTCTTTTAGGGGTGGGGGGGGGGGTGGGGAGGGGAGAGGTACATTTGTTGTTTGAATCTAACATTCTATTAGTGACTTAGGAAAAAAGAAGTTTTAAAAAAATGTTTCCTTTCTTTCGCTTTCTTTTCCGATTAAGTTTTTAGTTTATCCCTGAATGAAATATTTAAAATTGAATTCGTCCAAAAACTAATTACTAACTAATCATATCCCATAGTTTCTGATCCTTTTTACTAATCACATTTTTTTGGGGGGTGGGGAGAGGGTGAGAATTATAATTTGGCGCCAAGAAGCAGATTTATGAGTCAACGGAAGTGGTATTTAAAAAAAAAAAACAGCAGCTGTCAAAGAAGACATGGGTAATCTTGCATCTGTAACATGCTAGTGTTATTATCAGATAATGGACTGGTTGGTTTCTGAAACAAAATAAGTCTTCCTTGACCTTGTTTAGAAAAGCATAGAAGATCTATTTTTAACTACATCTACAACTTAGATATTATTGAAGTGGGTGCGTGGATTTTTTTTCCTTTTTTTGTGCAGAATTTTTCAGAGCTCTCGTACTTAATAGTTCTTTACATCATCCCCGACAAGCGTTGGTCTGATAAATGTGGCCGAGTGTAGCAGACTGTACTGGTTTAGTTTTAAAACTATATAATCTTAATGGGTCTAAAGTGAAATTTAAAAGTGGTAGAGGGTTTTATGCATCCTAAAACGTTATTACTCTGGAGCTGCTAATTAAACTTCAAAGAACGTATATTGGTGATTTTTCATAACTGCTTCAATCTGTGAATAGCTACAATGAGTAATAAAGCGCTTGCTTCCAAACCGATGGTATTGAGTTCGAATCTCTGTGAAGTTGTGAACTTTAAGCTCATGAGGCCGTCTCCCTACCCAACTCTAATGGTTACTTGACATTTGATGGTGAAATTCAGGGAGGTTGGTCTTTGTGCTAGCCTCATGACACCCTCGTTAACCTTCGGCCATTGAAACAATTAAGCTTTACATCATCTGCCTTTATAGATCGTAAGGTCTAAAAAGGAACTAGCTTTTATTGCTATGTACAACATGTGTTTTTGTTTCTTTTCTTTTTAGACGCTTATATCAAATTTTCGATATTAAGTGTGTGTAAACACTTATTGCAAGATAGTATGTAGATTCTAGATCTTTATACTAACTTAATAAAGAGAAAATATTTGAGATTTTCACGAGAAACAAAAGAATGTCAAGGAGGCTACATTGAACTTTAAAATTGCCAACTAAAGAAATGCTACAAATTGAAGAGCTTAAAACAATGTTGATTCTGCATTGCTAATAATTGGTTCATATTGTATAACTTCTAATGGCACGATTAGGAATTAATTATTTGTTTCGGAATTAGGGGAAGTTTTGACAATGACGTGACTAGTAAAAAAGAAGACTAGATTTTAGAGACAGAACGAAATAGCAGCCGACGTCAACAGACTACTTCCAGGACAACGTAGAGGTAAGTCACAGTTTAGGAACGTCTGAGTTAGCTGACATTCGACGATTCCCTTCATTACTATTAAACGTGTTCGACATTCAGAAACATCGGCGACTAACTTTTATTGACTGTTCGGCCTTTCGCCAGTGTTATTGGATTACGTATTACGTATTACGTTGATTGTTACCTCCATTTGGTTTATTTGCATTAGACACAGCGAAAGCGCCAAACAAACTTAAACAAGATTACAAAGACAGTTTGTATGGAAAACACAAACTCAAAATCGGCCCCCGAAGTGGTCCACCCAGGCAGGCTTCAATATTTTCAGAAAGAACATCCAAATGAAATTATATCAAAAACAAATGAGAAATAGAATGGAGAAAGAAGGTTGACAGATCTTGTGTAGTGCCCCAACGGTACAGAAGATCAAAGGATAGGTGCAAGTGAATGCAAAGTTAGATGTGAACCTGGAATAACTAGTTCCCCTTTCAAACCTTGTGGTCTATAGGGCAGATGATGTAAAGTTGATCTGTTTTTGTGGCCTACGGTTAACGAGGGTGTCATGTAGCCAGCACAACCGCCTTTACTTTTCCCCAACTAATATCAGCTACCCATTAGAGCTGGGTGGACTCAGAGGCGCCTAAGGATTCCGAAGTTGAAAATCCCAGTCTTCGCCAATATTCGAACCCGGGGCCCCCGGTTCGGAAGCCAAGCACTTTACCGCGCCTCTCCTAGCCTAACTGAAGTCTTATAATTGAGCTATTTGTTTTGAAAAGGCTCAATCGCTTATTCGAATGCTTCAAAATCAAAAGAGTTTACTATATAATAAATAAAAGGTTAACGAAAATGAAGTTTACAAGATTACTATTCCTTTTAATTTAGGTCTAACTTATAATGCATACTAATTAGC
Organism: Biomphalaria sudanica; assembly: GCA_036873155.1. Classification (NCBI taxonomy): domain Eukaryota; kingdom Metazoa; phylum Mollusca; class Gastropoda; family Planorbidae; genus Biomphalaria; species Biomphalaria sudanica. The sequence continues at coordinate 1,244,802 of JAZGLO010000509.1, read as the reverse complement.
TTTTTCTCTTTAAAAAACTGCTTGCATAACTGATTTTAAAAATTAGATTTTTCGCTTTCAGAAAAAAAAAAAGTAGCCATTGCATCAGAACTTTGAATGGTCTAAAATATTGTGATGTCGGATTTTCAATATCTTTTCTAGTTTACGAGATCTAAACGGGACGGACGGACAAACGGACAGACGGGCAGACATTTCGCACAAAACGAATAGCGTCTTTTCCCCTTTCGGGGGCCGCTAAAAAAGACATTGCTTATAAACACTCCCTTTGTATTGTACACCGGATACACCAAAAAAGCTTGTTATTTATAGCTTTCCTGCCATGCATGAAAATGCCCCATAAGGAATGAATTTTTAGAATAATTTTTTTAATAACAGCAAACTGGACTCTTTTCATACAAGTGTCTGTAACGTTTTAAACTATTTTATTGGTGATCATATTTAGAGCTTTCAAAGAATAGATACTTTACAGTAATTAAATCTGCCAACTTACTTTAAAAACATGTTCTGCTATTACAAGAGATTTGATTGGTAAAGACAAATGACCTTGACACTTTAATCTGAGCTAGGATTAATTCTGTCACGGGGACTCGAGACTTTTGTGTGCAGACTAAAACTGGTTGAGATAGTCAGTCGACATGGAGCAAAGTTGCATAAGATCAAGTGGTTCTCAGGTTTTCGAAATACCCGTTTAAGTTTGTAGGTTTTATCTGGAGACTTAAAGACAATATGCAACAAATAGTAGTTAAGCATATCTAACCAAAACCAATGTCTGCCAATATTGAATTTTTTTCACTAAAAAAAACCCTTAAGACATTTCGAGTCTTCAGTTAGAATTTCTGATCTGGCTCATTCCATTGACATTTAGACAAAGTTATCTATTTATTTGTGTGCCGCTTGCTATTGATAAGAGTTTAGACAGTTAATAAAAATATGATCTATCTATCTATCTATCTATTTATCTATCTATCTATCTATCCATCAATCTATCTATCTATCTATCTATCTATCTCTCTATCTATCTATCTATCCATCCATCCATCCATCCATCCATCCATCCATCAATCCATCTATCTATCTATCTATCTATCTATCTATCTATCTATCTATCTATCTATCTATCTATCTATCTATCTATCCATCCATCCATCCATCCATCCATCCATCCATCCATCCATCAATCTATCTATCTATCTATCTATCTATCTATCTATCTATCTATCTATCTATCTATCTATCTATCTATCCATCCATCCATCCATCCATCCATCCATCAATCCATCTATCTATCTATCTATCTATCTATCTATCTATCTATCTATCTATCTATCCATCAATCTATCTATCTATCTATCTATCTATCTATCTATCTATCTATCTATCTATCTATCTATATATCTATCTATCTATATATCCATCCATCCATCCATCCATTCATCAATCAATCCATCTATCTATCTATCTATCTATCTATCTATCTATCTATCTATCTATCTATCTATCCATCCATCCATCCATCCATCCATCCACCCATCCATCAATCCATCTATCTATCTATCTATCTATCTATCTATCTATCTATCTATCTATCTATCTGTCTATCTATAAACGTTAAAATACAAGCAAAGTAATATTTTTTTTACCCACATTGAAAAAAGTGCCGCTACGTCGTTCCGGAGCGTACCGTCACAAAAAAAGCACTGATTAATTTTTTTTCTATTGTTTATTAATATTTTAACTTTGTAAATAATTGTAATGTATTTATATAAAACTAAATATGCGTTTAGAAAATTCAAAGTCACAAAATTGGTAATTTGTTTACTTTGATTCTATAGGTAACCCATTTAGTGAACAACAGTCACGCTGACATGCTATTAATTAATATCATTCTAATTAAAATGCTAGGGTTAACTAGCAACTAATACACTTCTGTTGCAGCTATTAAGGAAATGAGCACTTAATGGAATATAAACAAGAGAAACAGATGCTCATCATTTAGACAGCGCGTGCTCAACCTCCCGTCTTCTCACTTCGCCCCCCCCCCCTCCAGTCTCTTGTTAAAGATTGTCCCAGCATTCCTAGCCCATTGACTAGAACGTTCCAGTGCATGTTAAACAAGCATTATCATTGTTGTGTATATCAAGGGGTGTATCTCGCTGCCAAGTGCCGAGTCTCTGGGTCACAGGTGACTCGCTCTGACCATATTCACATTCTTTTTTTTTTTTTGGCGGGAGGGAGGGGGGGGGAGGAGTGAGAGTAGTGTATCAAGGCCATCTCAGCTGCAGCCAGCTTTCCTTAATTCTGAAAACTCTCGCCAGATCCTAATAGTGTTTGCCCCTGATTCATCGAGAATCAAAATTTGACAAACTAGTTACATGCAGTATGTCTAATCTTGGTGTGTAGAGTTTGTGGTAATCAGAAGATTGCTGGCGTATTTCTGTGCGTGCGTAAGGACTAGACAAGATGGACATAACATTCAATAGACTTAAGTCAGCTGCCGTAGATCTAATACCAATGTTTAATTCACAACAGGAACTGTCTAGTGTCAGTCACTATAACGTTGAAGATGTGACTCCTGTATAAGCCTGACCTCAACTTTGAATTGAAGTTGTCATAATTGCGCGATTACTATCAGTCGCCTTAAGTGCGTCTCTGTACACTATAGCTTAATAATCAAAAGTAATATAAACGAATGTCGTTTATGGTTAAATGCTACCATTTATTTCCATTAGATTTTGAGTTCGTAACCTGCATTCGTAACATATCACTAAAATATCATGTGTATGTGTGTGTTTATAAACTGAGAGCGTGTTTGTAGTTAATTCTTCTTTGGCCTCATCCGAATTGGTCTAGTTAACCTTATCAACACGTGTCTCTGGTGAGTTAGTGGGGCAGGAAGATCACGTGGCCTTGGAGCGTGAGTAATGACCTGGGACCTGGTTACGTTTCAACAAGTGTTGTGCCTCGTTAAACACCATAGATTGACCAGCAGGCGTGAGTCATGACCTAATAAATACTCCGACAACAACGTGAATATACAGCTTGTTCAGGGACTGACTTTCACGTTATGCATTTTAGAGATTCTCAAACTCTGGGCTGTATTAGATAGTCATGAAAAACATGAAAACTATATGCTTATACCAAAGATTTAGCCCAGTGATGCAAAAACTACGGTCCGCGGGCCAGATCCGTCCCGCGACGAAGTTCCATCTGGCCCGCTCAAACGTCATCACAAAGTGTACAATATCCCCACCCCCCAAAAAAATAGTTGAAAAATGTATTTTTCCCTACGTTAGGGCCGTCATATGAATTGGCACCATGACCTTTAGCACTTTGATGTAAAAATCTACCAGGAAAAGTGAACGATCTTTACTTTACTTTTATGGATAATGATAATAAGCCAACATATTTGTTTTATAAAGAAAATGTGGCTCTTTAAAATAAAAAGCAATGTATATAGACGTCATAATGAAACCAATATAGTGCCGGGGTACAAGCTAGCTACAATGATATTCATTTTTTAAGGAGAGAATTGAAGCCATTTTTTGACGCATCAAAAAAAAAAAAAAAAGGAACATACAATATCCCATCGATGAAAGTGTGTAGTAGATCCACGGGTTTCTCATGAAATTATTTTGAGGTCGATTTCATTTTGTTTTGGCAATTCCTCAGTAATGTGGCGCGCGAGACGAGTGTCAGAAATAAAAATGGCCCTCAGGTCGAATTAGGTTAGGCATCACTGATTTAACCGTATCGAACTTGTGTCTTGAAAAGCATATTCTGTTGGTAGTGAGACAAGAAAGATATATTCATGTCAGGTAAGAGTCAGAATGAGATCACAAGCCCAGAAACCTTGGAAACAGATGCCCAGAGAACTTGGAATCATAAGCTTAGTAAATTTGGTAATTTTGGAATCATAAACCAAGAGATAATTGGTTTTATAAACCCAGAAATTTTGGAAGAGAAACCTTGAAATCTTGTCTTCTTTCACAAACGCTTGGAGGAAAGAAAGAGACTGGATAGAATCGCAACGACAGAAATCCTGGAATCATAATCCGCACAATTGTTGACATATCTCTCAATTCTACAAGACTTACTTCCCTTTTTCTAAATAGACAAAAAAACATTGTAATTACTTAGCCAATCGGTTATTTTTTTTGATTGATTCATGTAATGTCATCGACAATGAATGATTGTGTATGGTTTCAACTTGGTCTGAGAATGGAGAATGGAAAAACATAATTGTAAAAGAATCCTGTCAGACAGAATGGCGGTTAAGCTTTGTAAATGTATAGAGAGAAAAAGAGACAGTAAGAGAATGAGGAGGGAGAACAGTATGATGGGGTGAATATGAGACAGAGCCTCCTGGAACAATACACAGAAAAAAATGATACAAAAAGAGTCTAATTGCTAATTGTTTATGTCTAATTGTTCATTGTTTATGTCTAATTGCTAATTGTTTATGTCTAATTGCTAATTGTTTATGTCTAATTGCTAATTGTTTATGTCTAATTGCTAATTGTTTATGTCTAATTGCTAATGGTTTATGTCTAATTGTTCATTGTTTATGTCTAATTGCTAATTGTTTATGTCTAATTGCTAATGGTTTATGTCTAATTGCTAATTGTTTATGTCTAATTGTTCATTGTTTATGTCTAATTGCTAATTGTTTATGTCTAATTGTTCATTGTTTATGTCTAATTGCTAATTGTTTATGTCTAATTGTTCATTGTTTATGTCTAATTGTTCATTGTTTATGTCTAATTGTTCATTATTTATGTCTAATTGTTCATTGTTTATGTCTAATTGTTCATTGTTTATGTCAAATTGTTCATTGTTTATGTCTAATTGTTCATTGTTTATGTCTAATTGTTCATTGTTTATGTCTAATTCGACGGAGTGAAACAGTGAATGGAAGAGAGATTTAAAGAGTGGGTTAGTGAGCGACAGAGTGAAACAGTGAATGGAAGAGAGATTTAAAGAGTGGATTAGTGAGCGACAGAGAAAGAGTGAGCAAGTGAATTAGAGAACAAGTGAGAGAGACTGGGAGAAAGAAAAAGAGAGAGAGATGGAAACGAGAGAAAGAGAGAGACAGAGAGAGAGAGACAGAGAGAGAGAGACAGAGAGAGAGAGACAGAGAGAGAGAGACAGAGAGAGAGAGAGAGAGAGATTAGACAAATAACAAAAATAGCCAATCAACGGTCAACTCTGATGCTAGAATATGAGTAGCTTGAATTATTAATTCACTTCACGGCTTACTACGAACGTAAATCCGGCCTCGTGGGTCCTCGATAATAGACATAAGTTCAGTCTCGGCACGATGGCAAGGGCATCAACCCCAGAAAATAAGGGACGCAAAGCACGTGAATGGAAATACATTTCTATTTTCTCGAGACTAGATCTTTGCCACATGAACACAAGCACTATTGTTGGGTATTGGACAGGGAAATAACTCGACACCCTCTCCCCCCTTATTCTATATATATACCCCGACAGTTCTGACTGAAATAACTGGCTCTAGAGCCACCGTCAATTGTAACGTGACTGATTGAGCGTCAAACTTGCTTTAACAAAACAAGAAATTATCGTTACAAGGCCGGCTTTAGGTAGGTGTCAGCCTCAATCTAGGGAAAGTGTTTTACAGTCGTGGGTGGTCTCCCTTGACTCTGTTTTTTGAAATGTGAAAACTTTAATTAGCTTCTTCGCTTTAAAAGCATAAATGTATTTGGCTTAGTGGTAAGACTTATGATAACACACACACACACACACACACACTTGCGCTCGCACAAAGACACACACAAACAATGATACATCTGAAACATTTCTGCTTCGTTGTGGTTGATTCATTCTGTTCAGTTTTTCTAAATCAAAGAAAATTGTCTAATATTTTGATACTTTGACAATAAACAAAACATCACAGAAAAATAGAAAAGAAAAAAAAGAGCTTATACAAAGTGTAATTGTATATATTAATTTGGATCAGTCATTGTAATAAAATTTGTATTAGATCTAGACCAACGAACAAGAAATCTGTGCGATTAGAATTATTTTTACCAATTGTTTTTATTTTCGCGCAAGTTCATGCATTTAGTTGTCTCAATAAGCTATGACCCTGTCACTTATCTAGATCAAGTGGGGAAATGGGGGGGGGTAACATAGAAAGGACAATTTTACCCTAATCGCTTTTTAAAAACATTTATTTCAAAAGTAACATAAAAAATGGGGGAACGACCTGAATTCCAACTCATGGCTCAAGCCGGCATACTATTCACTCTGCTACTGAGGTATTTATGAAAAATAGAAGTTTGTATATATATTATATGTTGTTTGTTTCAAACTTACTTTAAAGCGGCGACCTATAAAAGTTCAGCATATACCACCACTTCAGTTAAGTACTATTTCTTTCCCTTTTTGAGATACCAAACAAAATAATTTATTACCAATAGTTAATTAACTAATTGGTTAATTTTTTAAATTGATTTTTGTATTGTCAGGAAAATGAAATAATTGTGCGAAATTTCAGCTTGATTTGAGATCCGGTGTCGGAGAAATAACGTGTACAAACTTTCTACCAGACAGACAGTAGACAAAGTGAGTTGATATAATACAGGGAACGCTGGTGGAAAGCTGCTTGGCCGTGTGGCATGCGATTTGAACTGTGTACTCGATGATTCCGGCTTCTACCCCCTACTGTGTTGCAAGAGGTTGTTGCTAGAATGGGATCATCTGGAATTTCTGATGGAAGTTCTGAAACTTGAGAAATAAAGTTATCGATGAAAACCTTGGATGGCTTGCCAATTTAGTGCCTTTTTAGACAATAACTTAAAACGCAAATTATAATACTATCTATTATAGCAATCATAATAATATTAATATACCTAAGAAGTTCGCAGGCACATCATAAAATCAAAGTCCCAAATGGGCTCTGCTAAGTTCAATAGCAGGAAGCAAACGAGACCGGATCCTGCCAGAGAGTGATTCGATCACCAGTTCATTAGCTCAATACTACTCATATTTTCTATTGCAAAAGCTGCTAAACTGTATTAAGAGAGTGAATTTGTTGAGCTGATACCCATTTTCCCGATCATTTAAATGTAAAATCTTTCTCTTTTGTTAGTGGCTACATGTTTTTAACAGCTTTAATTACGAATGACCATTGGAAATGTGTCGTATACATTTATAAGTCGAATGAAAAACAAATTTTGACACTATTTGACAAGTTCTGTGTAGTATTTCATTTTATACAAATTTATCTTACCATAAATTATTGAATTGTAGATTTATATACATAACGACATGTTTAAAGATATAAACATCGTCTACAATTAAAGATGATATTCACCTTCACCTATACATTAGTCTGTTGGGCCTTTGGGACACCACACAAGATCTATTGTGGTGATATTATACTATATTATAAATATTAGGACAAGCGAACACACATTTCGAGGCAATTTTTTAGTAGTAGAATTAAGCTTAAAAAAACATTTGTACGCTCTTTCCGAGACCAATCGTCATTGTAGGCCTGAACACTGACCTGTGACGTGGCGACCTGTGGTAAGTAGAGACGAATATCTCGCTCCACTGTACGTTACGGTGGGCTTGCATTCTTGATACGCTGCCTATTTGTAAACTTGGAAACATACAGTTTCGTTTCGGTTGCACACAGCCGGACAAACGATACTCCAGATAGGAGTCTCACTCCCATTCCCCACCCCCAACCACCCGACCCTGTTACTCTCACGTTGATCCGGGTCATAGAGCGTGGCTAGAAAAGAAATGGGGCATTAATTACATAAGTGTTTGCGTGCGAGAGTGCTGCGTACCCCTTGAGTGACGACGACCAAGCTATCAACGTCAACCTTGCTCCCCCAAGTTTCCACCAAAACCCATGTATGTTTATTAAAGGCGTGGCCTGGAACAAAAAAAAAAGCCCCACTCCCCCCCAAACCCATTTTTCTTATCGTATCCCTCAATAATGTGAAAAAACAATGCTGGAGTCAAATGCCAGTGTTACGGACTGACACTTAATGACATGAAGGGGGAAGTAACGAGAAGCAAGTCAAATGCCAAAACTGCCAATTTTGATGGTGAGCTGTATTTGTTTCTTGTCTCTTCTGAATCAAGCGAAAAGTGCTAAACAAGTGGATAACTTCAAGTTGAAGTTGGCAACATGTGCTAGTCACCTCAGGTGTATTAAAGGATGGATAGGTTTTTAGCAATGTCTCAAAAGTAATGGGGAAATAGGGATGTGAGTGATTAGTTTGAACTTGGTGCCGAGACCCAGTAAAGATATGTCTGACTAAGGTGGCTTTGTTCTGCCAAAAAGTTTTAGGCGTTTGAGGTTTTAGAATGCGGTACTTTTTCACTGTGACTTTTTCAGAAATGTATGTACAGGAAATGATGTAACAGGCGGTAACTCAAGGGAGTGGCTTACAGACAAGAAGCACGTGAAAGAGATCTTGATGTGCAGGAAAGAAAAGGAAGATAGCTAAAGAATGATAATGTGTACTTTTGTTGCATTAGATAGCATCGTGTTTACAATTGCTCTAGATGAGGTCCTAAATCAGATTACAGGCATAATAATTAGATTGAAATTCGGTAAAAGTATTCGATGGGCTATAGACTAATTACATATCATTGAGTTAGGGATAGCGCCGATAGCTTGTTGACTTATTGTTACCATTGGTATACTAGGAATTACTGTTACCGTTGAGCTGTTTGGGGTTACTATCATGGAGCTGTTTGGGGGTTTTTGCTACCATTGAGCTGTTTGGGGGTTACTGCTACCATTGAGCTGTCTTGAGTTCCTTCTACCATTGAGCTTAATGGGGTTACTGCTACCATTGAGGTGTTTAGGGTTACTGCCACCATTGATCTGTCTGGGGTTACTGCTACCATTGAGCTGTTTGGGGTTACTGCTACCATTGAGCTGTTTAGGGTTACTGCTTCCATTAAGCTGTTTGGGGTTACTGCTACCATTAAGCTGTTTGGGGTTACTGCTACCATTGAGCTGTTTAGGGTTACTGCTTCCATTAAACTGTTTGAGGTTACTGCTACCATTAAGCTGTTTGGGGTTAATGCTACCATTAAGCTGATTGGGATTACTGCTACCATTAAGCTGTTTGGGATTACTGCTACCTTCTATATTGGGTCTAGCTCTTAGTGTTACGCTTCTCATTACTTCACCTCGGATATTACCAAGTACTGCAGATAACTTTTGTAGACATGATTTCAAGAGTTCATAAAACAGTTTTTAAAAAAAAGTTTCTTTCCTCACCTACAGAGAGTACCACACCTTCAATAAAACGCGATCTGAAAAAAGCCATAGGGAGGAAGCCCGGGTCACTTCCCCTCCCCGCCAATTTACCCCTCTCCCCCCTCCCCTCAGCAAACAAGATGTACACTCGTTATTTAGTACACTTTATTATTGACAGCAGTGGAGACATGGCATTTGGCTTTATCGACCTGTCTTACTCTCGTGTTACATGTACACTTGTCCTATTGAACTACTGTATCTTGACAGAGATCTCGACGCATTCGTAGATAATGGCTGAATACAGCCAAACCCGTTTGCGCCGAGAACACATATACACGCAAACACACGCACACCGAGCCTCAATACAATCGAAGTGTTTAAGTCGGTTAGTTCGCGTAGACTTTACTCGACCAAATTACTAGGGGTGCACCGGATAGTCCCTCCGGCTCCGGCTTCTGGCGAATATCCGGCATTTTTTACTATCCGGTGCTATCCGGCTCCGGTCGGATATCACTACCGGATAGTAAACCGGATAGTAAAAATACACCTATTTAATATGCATAAAGTGGACCTCGTTCCATTACTGTCTGTTATAGAATGTATTAATGTTTATATGAAAACAAAATAATGTGCTTAAAAATAGAGCCATTATAAATATGCACCAAACATCGTTTATTATAAAGACAAGGCATTTTAATAACTGAATATAGAGATGAAACTTTACATCATAAATGCGCTTTACATACAGATATGCAACGGCTGGCACTTTTTTCATTTTGTCTTGACCTTTGAGTAAGTTGTTTAACATGTTAAAATGTTACATTCCTTGACTACGTCATGCTGACCAGACGTCTGTCTAGCTGTGCGGGTATATCTCCAGAGGTAGAGATGAACAACTCCCACCCCCTTTTATTTGTTTAGTCCATCACATTGAGGCAGGTAACCACAAGCTAAATACGATGGTCGTAGGTTTAATGTCAGCGTATAGACACTCTCTAGTGGTCACACCTTTCGAGGGAACTGAGTTTGTTTACTTAGTAATTAATCTTTATTGGGGGGGGGGGGCTGGACTACAAGAGCCACACCTCTAAGGTAACAAGGTATATTTCTAGATGAACAGTTCCCTCCCCCTTTTATTTGTTTAGCCCATCACATTGAGTTCATTGATTGACAGGTGACCCCAAGTCAGATACGATGGACGTAAGCACTCTCTAGAGGTCACACGAGGGAACTAGGTTTGTTATTGGGGGGGGGACTAGACTTTACATTATAAATTCGTATTACATACGTAGCAACGATGTCTGGCACACTGGCTTGTCTTGACCTTTGAGTGGTCTAGTAAACATGTCATATTCCTTTACTTAGTCACGCTGATAATCTGTCAAGATGTGCGGGTGTATCTCCAGAGGTAGAGATGAGCTACCCCCACCTCCTTTTGTTTGTTTAGTCCATAACATTGAGTTCACAAATAGGCAGCTGACCACATTAAGCCAGATGTCAACGTGTCGACACTGTCTAGAGGTCACATCTTATGAGGGAACTGAGTTTGTTTACTTGGATTAGAATTTTTATTAGAGGCGGGACTACAAGCCAAATCTCTATAAGGTTAATTTGGTATGAGTTAGTTTATTATGAGATTGGTTGTCAATCAAGGGTCTGGACCACAAACCACACCTTTTATACCATTGGACGGGTAATAAGTTTGTTTACTTTGAGTTAAGTCTCACGTATGAGTCAGGACTACAAGCCAAACAGACACTGACCAAGGGTATTTAAAGGGAGGGCTCAAGAGACTCAACACCCCCAACTTCTTATTTGTTTAATCCATGACATGTATTGATAGAGAATATAGACATTGACCATTCTTAAGCCAGAATGGATTAACGCAAATTGTTAAGACATATTGAGACTGTCTAGAGGTCACTAGATGGTGACACTAAGTTTGTTTACTTGGAGAGAAATGTCATTTAGGGCGCTGAACACACGTTCGTTGCACAATAAAATAAAACTAATATGTGCATGTGTGCGTGTATGTATTTTTCCCCTTGTATTAAAACCTTTAGAAAGAAAATTAATTTCATTGTTTAATTCTATTGACTTAATATTTAAAGGAAAACCTTACAGTTAAATTTAACATCGCAGAAAATAAATTGATCTAAAGCACCACAATTAGATCTAGCAAACAAAGAAAAAATATGCTGGAATGTTAAGAAACACTTGACCTCTGTAACTAAGGAACAGAGATAATTTATCTATATGCTTGACTGATCATGCCAATGTGTTATCTTTTTTCGCCTGCACACTAAACACTATTGCGTATGCCCAAGGAAAAAAAACGCGTGAAGGTCAACACCATCAACTATACACACTACACTAGGACTACATGTGTAGGCTCACTAAGTCTATCTGACCAGGTTGTTACAATCAGTCGAACACAAAGTCTATTTATGTTGGTTTTTTTTGGTAGGGAGGGTGTGGGTGATTTTGTTTCTTTTATAGTTGTTTTTCCTAATTCTCTTAGATCTATATAACAGTAGATCTAAACATTGATAACAATAATAGGCCTACAGACTACAATTAAATCTATGCTTCGCAACATTTAAAGCTCAGGCTATGAGTAGGTATAATAGATGTTCCTGCTGTTAATAAAATATCGTTTGCCGCAAATGGATTAATAAGTATATGACCTACTACGCTTCAGATTCCAACTATTAACTAACAGCTATCAGTATTAAGCCCTTGAAGCCAGAACCAGAAGCAGTCTTTGGACTTAAAATTACAAGTCTGATGACCAGTTGTTGGTCAGAAATTATTGAACACATACATCCAACCACCATACAAGCCAGATGAGAGATTTACATTAGTAACTAGTTAAATATATACTAACATATTTTACATTGACCCTCCAACACACAGCCTTTATAGTTGGTGGCCTCATACATACACACAGACACGCTCATGCTACACAGATTAATTAATGTTTATAAATACTGTTAATCTTTAATAAATCAATCAGCAAAAGAGTTTAAAACAATAAGGTATATAAAAGGAAAAAAATAATACCAAAAAATTATTATTTAACAGTTATTTAACAGTTTCGTAAAATGCTCAGCAATACAAGCTATTTACAAAACACTCAGGTATTCGGCTCCGGCTCCGGCACCGGCCGAATATCAAATTTTACTATCCGGTCATATCCGGCTCCGGCCGGATATCAAAAAGTACTATCCGGTGCACCCCTACAAATTACCCACCTACTCTCCCCTCAAATTAGTTGTTGATTATTACTTGTGCAGTTATTTTTAGTGGTGGGATATGTGGCCGAGTAGCATGAACCTTAGAGGTCTCGAGATCGAGTCCACAGTGTAAACCAGTGATTTGATGGACATTAAATTCAAGCTAATAGGGCAAGTGCGCCTCGAGGCAGCACTGATACTTCCTGGCCTTACACGTTCATAGAAGCCTCTCTGATACTCCTGGCCTTACATGTTCACAGAAGCCTCCTCTCTGATACTTGCTGGCCTTACAGGTTCACAGAAACTTCCTCTCTGATACTTCCTGGCCTTACAGGTTCACAGAAACCTCCTCTCTGATACTTCCTGGCCTTACAGGTACACAGAAATCTCCTCTCTGATACTTCCTGGCCTTTCAGGTTCACAGAAACATCCTCTCTGATACTTCCTGGTCTTATAGGTTTACAGAAACCTCCTCTCTGTTACTTCCTGGCCTTACAGGTTCACAGAAACATCCTCTCTGATACTCCTGGCCTTACAGGTTTACAGAAACCTCCTCTCTGATACTTCCTGACCATACAGGTTCACAGAAACCTCCTCTCTGATACTTTATGGCCTTACACGTTCACCGAAACTAAACTAATGTTTTGTTGGGCTGTTTAAAATATTAATGTTTTTTGAACATTCAAATTCATGAAACCTATTTCATATCAATTCCTTATTTACTAGTGACTATGACTAGTTAAATGTATATTGCGGTAGGCCATAGGTGGTAGTTTGATAGCCCCTTCTTATCTTATCTTATATAAGCCAGAAGGATACCAAGCAAGTTGCGGGTGTTGCTGGCAGCTAGGAGCATCACATACCCTTGGGAATTGGTCGCTAGGACAATCGCATACCCTTGGGACCTGGTCCTAGGAGCATCACATACCCTTGGAACCTGGTCGCTAGGAGCATCGCATACCCTTGGGACCTGGTCGCTAGGAGCATCGCATACCCTTGGCACCTGGTCGCTAGGAGCATCACATACCCTTGGGACCTGGTCGCTAGGAGCATTGCATACCCTTGGCACCTGGTCGCTAGGCGCATCGCATACCCTTGGGACCTGATCGCTAGGAGCATCGCATTCCCTTGGGACCTGGTCGCTAGGAGCATCACATACCCTTGGGACCTGGTCGCTAGGAGCATCACATACCCTTGGGACCTGGTCGCTAGGAGCATCACATACCCTTGGGACCTGGTCGCTAGTAGCATTGCATACCCTTATTATCTGTTGGTATTTGTAACAGGCCTTCGTGCTACCTTCAAAACGTAACTTAATTTGATCTAGATCTGGTTCAAACAAAAATCTTACGCCTTGGAATCTAGATCTGGTTCAAACAAAAATCTTACGCCTTGGAATCTAGATCTGGTTCAAACAAAAATCTTACGCCTTGGAATCTAGTTCTGGTTCAAACAAAAATCTTACGCCTTGGGATCTAGATCTGGTTCAAACAAAAATCTTACGCCTTGGAATCTAGATCTGGTTTAAACAAAACTCTTACGCCTTGGAATCTAGATCAGATTGGTGGGGGGTGTAAAAAGGGGTCGCCGAGCCTAAAAGGTTAAGAACCGCTGATCTAGATAGAAGAAGAAAGCTCCTATTATATTGCAGTAGCTAATAAAGAAGAGCGCTAACTCTTTATGAAATGTATTTCTTTGTTGTCCTCCCCTTCATATTCTATTATGCTCCAATTCAGCCTCGCACAAGTCTCATCTATCAAACTGTCACAACAAATATTCTTCAGAAATCATACAACAAAAACATAAGACTTTTCATATACAGCCTTTTCTTTCTTTTTGTTGATTCAAACCCCTGCCTTGCAAAATACAAGCTTAAAAAAACAACAATGTTGTATGTTCTTAATATCATATGACAGTATTTAAATCCCAACTCTGTTTTAAATTTGAGCCCAAAAAATATTCTTCTGAAGTGTTTTTTTTAAATTAAATTTTACAATAATGAACATAATGTTAGAGAAGTTAAATATTGTTTTTATTATCCTTGTTTTATTTCCTTAAGCAAATTTCACACAAGTCTTATACTTTTAAAAAATATAAAAAGAAAGTTGTCTAATTACAATGATCTACACCATTTCTTGTACCAAATAATTGCATATATAAAATGAAAGATACACCATTAAAAAGAACAATGACCGCCATAATGAAACGGAAATGACAATATTACGTAGAAGTCAAAGGTAGCATCAAATAAAGCAAATGAACATATAAAAATCGAGCATCAATTATTACAACACCACAGTAAATATAGCAATATAAGTATGTCAACAGAACAGCAAATACAATAACGTAACAGTAGATATAACACTAGGATACCTTATATTAAACTGAAGCACCATACATAACAACAGAGAATCAAATATTACAACTGAACACTATTGTACTACACACACACACAAATGAATCTAGGAGATTTGAGTAAAAAAAACAACTAGGTTCTATAGACTAGCTTGTGGTGGAGAAGCTGTATATACTTGAATGGTTAAACTTTAAAGGAAATTGACGCATTTAAATACACCAGGTCAGACATAACAAGAGATGGAGGATCACTAAACTAGATAATTCGCCGTTAGAGCTGGCATCGCCATCATGACCACTATGGAAAATCTGGATTCTTTGCCAGTGTTCTTCACACTCTCATGGGATTGTGAAAGTTGGACACTGAACGCTGAGGTTAAAAGAAGAATCCAAGACTTTGAGAGCAAATGCAACAGAAAAATGCTGGGTATGAGATGATGAAAACCCCCCACAAAAAACAAACAAACAATAGAAATGACTGTGTTCTTTTGCAAGTCACCACTCTGGCTGGCAAAAAAATCCCCATTACTGTGTAGTGATGAAAGCCATCCTTCAAGGTACAGTGGAGGGAGCGAGAAGAAAGGGTCGCTCAAATAAAAGGTGGCTGGACTGGCCTCTCCAAGAACAGCCGGCTGGTTTGGCCTCTCTAAGAACAGCTGGCTGGACTGGCCTCTCTAAGAACAGCTGGCTGGACTGGCGTACCTGAGAACAGCTGGCTGGACTGGCCTCTCTAAGAACAGCTGCATCGGAAAGAGGGAATAGATTTCGTGACGCGAACTGTGACAGCCACGCCTCAGACGAAAGTCTAGGGACAAATGAGAAGAATTCCGACATTTTCTTCTGGGATAGGATCTCAATTAGTAGAAGGATAGGGTAGCGAGAAATAGGAAATACGGATAAAGAATTGTGCTATCGTGAAGTCAAATTTTGAGGACGACATCGGCCTATTGAATATAACCTATTCTCGAAATATTTTTTTTCAAAACTTTACTTAAATGATAGATATTAGAAAATTTTCAGCTATGTTGAACGCTAGCATTTTTTTTTTTTGGGTGTATACGGTGTACAGAAAATAGGGAGTGTTGATAAGCCTTATTTTTGAAAAGGTGTATGGTACTTTTATGTGAGCATTTTAGCACTGTGAAATCAAATTTCTAAACTGTTTATTGCAGCACAAAGTAATCGTTATTCTTTAATTGTCAAAAGTAATCGTTCATTATAGACTCTCACAAACTAGATAATGTCAAGGACGTTCAACTGAACATCACTTTTGCCTATTCAATAAAAAGAATTGAGATATAATTTGGAGCAATGTCTCGGTGCGTGGCAGTTCATCTTCGTATCAACTCTAATTTTTTTTGTTGTCGCTTACTAGTTGCTCATTTGTTTTGAACTAAGTCTGAAGTCTTAGAGTGAAAGTCTAATGTGTCGCTTACTAGTTGCTCATTTGTTGTGAACTAAGTCTGAAGTCTTAGAGTGAAAGTCTAATGTGTCGCTTACTAGTTGCTCATTTGTTTTGAACTAAGTCTGAAGTCTTAGAGTGAAAGTCTAATGTGTCGCTTACTAGTTGCTCATTTGTTTTGAACTAAGTCTGAAGTCTTAGAGTGAAAGTCTAATGTTTTCTTCCTATTGAAAGTATTTTGCGCTTCAAACGGAAACTGCTTCGGACATTTAATTCTGCAGTGCTCACAAGTGCAAAGAAATTCTCAGATTACTTTTGAAAAACAAAGCTTATCAGCGCTTCCTTTAGTTTTGTACACCGGATAGCTATTTATAGTCATTTCCGCCATGTATGAAAATCTCCATGTTCATGAGTTCATGAGGAATGTTTGTTCATCTACCTTAATTCACCGCTACTGAGTTAGGAGAAGAAAGCTGGCCATCTGTAGATCTTTTTCTTTTTATATAATACAGACGTTACTTCAAAAAAAGAAGATGATTACGTCCTACGCGTCATGCCTCTAGTCATGCATGTTAACCAATGACTTAAATTCGCCTACTTCTGACTCGTTCAAAAAAAAAAATTAACTGCCGGTAAACTTGAAATCTCAGGTGTCACGTGACTGAGGGGGCTGTCTGAAATCAAATTTAAAAGCAAACGCTGACGTAATAAAAGAAACATTTTCCGTGACAGTCTTTACCAAAACATCTGTCGTGGAAATAGACCTGCCTTAACACCTGTTGTGAGGAAAGCCACGTTTAAATCTGTGTGTTTCTATTTTCACGAATGTTTTGTACCTCACGCTAACATATTGTGTTTCCGAGTTGGCAAGTGTAACCGTGAATGAGATACATACTCAGGTCGCGTCGCCTCAGCTCAGTTTTCTCTCACCCCCCCCCCATTACACCCAACAAAAAAAAAATAGCCCTTATGCAAAAACAATAACACATTTTTTTTTTAAATTTTGATTTACTGAAGGCGCAATTTCTGAAAACAATAAATGGAAGGATTACGTCATCGAAAACGGAGATTGTTTGAAATCTTAGATACAATGTTTTCAGTCACTGAGTCTTTGGTTCTACTTTTATTTTGGAAATACACATCTCTGTTTTGTGATTTCCAGTCATGTGATAAGCTCTGTAATGTCATTTATAGGAGAGGATAAATAAATAATTTCTAAACTAAAAAAAAACAACAACTAAGGCGATTTTCTCAATTTGAAAAAAAAATTAATTAAAATAGAACAAAACTTGTTTAAAAAGGTTATAATGGTTGAAGGATGACCACAGTATAGTTGATATATAACTCAATATTGAAAATGTAATCTCCTCTTTTAATATAAAACAAAATTGATTAATGATCACTAACTGATTACCTAATTGATTGAATGTTGTATTGATTCGAGTGTTGTCATCAGCAATGAGCAACTGTTCAAAGTTTCAATTTGATCCGAGAATGGGAAGTGGGAGAAATAAAGTGGGTCAACAACTCACCCAGACAGACAGAGTTCAAACAAGGTTGGTCAAAAAAATATTGAAATTTTGAACATTAGTAGTATTTTATAAAGGGTAAAAAATCAGAGGTGGATACCATTGACTGTTGGGACTATACACGATGGCCTTACGGCTTTCAGCTTTGGAACTGAAAGGATACAATGACGAAACATTCTTTTCGGATCACTCCAGCAAGTTTGAGAGATGTGGGGGGGGGGCATGATCCTACCCATAATCCCATACGCCCTAGTGAGCAAACTCAGGTGCTTTAGCAGAACGGTTAAACAAAAGATTCGTTTTGCGTTTTGTATCGCGATTCAAAGGGATCCATTTGATATATTGTGTGAGCTATATGGGCTGCTTATTATACTATTCGTTAAATAATATTTTTGTTTATATTGTTTTCGATTCATCGAAATGCGTGTGTGTGTGTGTGTGTACAGGTGAGGCTCTGGATAAGGGCGTCAACTCAACGTCTGTGATAGTTTTCTATGTACACCCTTGTTGATGGAGTTTGTGTTGGGTTGTAGCTCGTTGAGATGTCCGAAACGGTTCGAGATCAAATCCCTTTTATCAACCTTTGACTTGTGAAAGGACTAGGAATAGGCTGTTCACCGACTCCTCTGTCTGGAGACCCCCATCAGCTAGATCACATCCATTTGTTCATGGGTCACGTTACCTTAAGCCAAAGCAATGGGCTCCCCCGATCCATGCCCTGAACCTTGTAGCTCCACTCGGTTAGTCCAACGTTACCCAGTTGTGTGAATAACGTAACTTGAATCAGACACGTGAATAACGTAACTTGAATCAGACACGTGAATAACGTAACTTGAATCAGACACGTGAATAACGTAACTTGAATCAGACACGTGAATAACGTAACTTGAATCAGACACGTGAATAACGTAACTTGAATCAGACACGTGAATAACGTAATTTGAATCAAGACACGTGAATAACGTAATTTGAATCAGACACGTGAATAACGTAATTTGAATCAGACACGTGAATAACGTAACTTGAATCAGACACGTGAATAACGTAATTTGAATCAGACACGTGAATAACGTAATTTGAATCAGACACGTGAATAACGTAACTTGAATCAGACACGTGAATAACGTAATTTGAATCAGACACGTGAATAACGCTCTCAAAGGTATTCTAGTTTACCACTATGAACTTGACGTCGTTAGTAAACAACTTTTATTTCATGGTAGAAAAGTCTGAGACAGAAATTAAATGACAGGATGTCAACTAATTTGAACACTATTATCTCAGTCATGCTATAATCACACGTGGTTACGTCATCTGTACCGCCATATCTAGTCTTCCCATCTGGCAAAATTCTTGTACAAGTTATTTCCCCTACTTCCCACTCTCTGATCATGATGAAACATTTCACAGAATTAATTGTCGATGTTATTACACGTAGCAACAAAAAAATTAACCAATTAAATAATTAATTAAAGGTAATTAATTGATTTTGCTTTTTCTAGAAAAAGAAGATTAATCTTGCTGTTTTGAGAGATATGGTAGTAATTGTGCGGTTCTTTCCTTCTTTTAGGGGATTTAAAAAAAAATATTTTGCTCGTTATCCGCCATCTGAGGTAATCCTACTCAATACACAAACACACACTCCATATCAACCCTAATTGTCGTGCAATTTCACATTCTCTCCCCAACCCCTCCAGTTTCTCTCTAAACGCCACACCTCTGACATGTAAGAAGCCAAGGACAACAACAGTTCATCAGTCTGTCTTCAACACACACACAAAATATACTTTACGCGATTAGCCAAGTACAAAGCAACTCATACCTTTGCCTTGATATAAACACCTACATTTACATCTCTCAATTAACCCAGTATGCAACAGTCTTGCAGAATGTATTGCGTTGAAGAGCTATCAAGGGCACTAACTTCATTTTACCTATATATTTTAATATATTATCATTTCTTATCTTCTTTTTGTTTGCATCGACCCATATAATTATTTTTCACTTGAAAATATGTGCGAGGGTGTTTCAGACTTGTTTTTCTTCTAGCATTCCTTTGAACCGCCGTAGACATATGTAGGCTAAATGCAGAAATACAATACACACACACACAATGGTATAAACACAGAGAAAGAGGGAGACTATTCAAAAACACATATAGGTTAAACTCCAATATCCGATAGTGCACAAGATATGTAATGAGAGCAACGGGTTCGAGTCACTTTATTTTGTGTGTGTTTGAATATGATGTTTTAAGAAACTTTTATTTCGCATGGAGCTATGACCGCGTGGTAAGCCTGATCATTTTTGGAGATTAAAAGAGGACGATATAACACAGGAGCTTCTCCCGAAAGAGCCCTAAAGATCAACTCAGGCGCCATTTAGCCCTCAATGGAATAGAAGAAAGTAGATGGCAGCAGTTGGCTTCTGAAAGAGCCCTTGAATAAGACGAAATGAAAACTACAATAGACCCCTTACGGACAACGGTTTTGTCTGCAATACTGGTGGCAAAATATGCAGGTCAGAACTAGGTTTGCGATGTCATTTAAAATACTGCACTCATCCTTAATCTTCGGAATCAAAGACATTGCTATTAAGTAGCACAAGTTTCGGAACCCTTTTATGTTTTGCGTTACGTTGGCAAGTAGCTATTGAGCAGTTTTTTTTACCCCTGCAATAGATTAACTCATTGGGAATACCCAATAAGTCAGTTGACACTTGTGCTGATTTCTCTAAGCATCTGTTGTTATGGTACTTTGACATTTTGTTTCGTTTGCTATGTTTTATGTTTTTGAAAAAACTTTGACAACATATTTACACATCAGGTTTTGTTTTAGGAACTATCGTGTTTTGTTTGGTCTTAAGTTTTGTTATCTAAGCTCTAGTGTTAACCACAACATTCCACTGACGGTTTAGAAACACCTGCCAACAGGTGTTCTACTAATCAAAATGATATTTCTATCTGGGGTGTGACATATCCACCTGGTAGTTTGATGCCTTTAGTCAGAAGGGACAAGCTTCTGTCAACGATGCGTGACTTCCATGCTGGAATGCCTTAGTCAAATAGTTGAAGGTTTACTCAATGGATATGCCAAACATTTCTTAGCTGTTTAAGCACGTTGTATTGCTATGTTATATGTTTTGTTATATGTGCTTTATGGGGTAAACATATAACTATCTAATACTATACTAAAACCTATTTTATTTCTAAAGAAAGATGGAAAACTTTGTTAGTGAAATCTATTAGCCATAGAGTCAGAATTAGGTCAGTTTCTGTGTTCCGAGAGTGTCTGAGAATTTCTAAGACCAAAAAAAAAATTAATTTGACATTTAAAATTCAGTTTATTAAAAAAAAAAAGAGAGAGGGGACTGGGTTGGGATGCAGCCTTCACCGTCGAGCTATTCAAACAATGGTTTTTTTTACCAATATTTTGTACAAAGCTTATATCAAATATATATAAATGCATGACGCGTAGGACGTAATCATCTTCTTTTTTGAAGTAACGTCTGTATTATATAAGATAAGATAAGATATAGGTCTGTATGTTTGGTAAACAGTGTGTACACGTTATTTCTTTCGCACCCATTCTCGGATCAAGCTGAAATGTTCACAAATATTCGTTGACATAGATAAGACATAAATCAATAACACAAAGAAACCAATGAGACAATTAATTACTTGTAATTCATTATTTTGTTTAATAGCAAAAGGGGAAACTAATACTTCAGTATTCACAGGTATGGCTAAATTTGTTGGGTTTAGTCCCCTCTAAAAATTATACATGCTTTTTCTCCCTCACGCATTCTCCGATCAAGTTCAAACTTTAAAAAAAATTTTTCCCTGTCTTGTGGTCTGTGCTTATGTGGGATGATTAGGCTAGTAAGTACTGCTTTTCAACTCTGAAGGAACATTGGAAAGATGTCAAACAAAACATACTCGGCTCTTGACGTGCGGTTACGTGTCTTTTACAACATCATCAGCTGATACTTCTAGATGTTAATCTACATACAAATACTGGACCTGGAACAAAATTGGAGCAAAAATTGGTAGGAGAAAAGAACAGGGAAAACCCGATGCTGAAAAAAGCTAGAAGAACTAACAAGTCAATTATTCAAAGCCTTTGCAAGGGCAATAGAGAAATGACAGTGCGCGAAGTCTATGACCTTTTCATTTCTGCTAGGTATTGGCAAGGAGCCCCATTTCATTTAGCTTACAACGGACATTGTCTCCAATGCGGTGTACAAAATTGTGGATAAAAATCTATGAGCCTGTCAAAACCCATTGGCTTACTCAAGTTCATAACAGTTATCTGCTCTATGTTTACATTCAGAAGTTTCAGCATCCAGTTTATAAGCCAGTAATAAAATCTAGTTTCAGACAAAAAAAGGACAAGAAGTGGTATAGAGAATTCTGGGGTCTCTCTCTTCATGCTCTCTTTTCCTCATGCTCTCTCTATCTTTCTTTTTATGCTTGATTTCCATTTTCTTTTTTTACAAAGCTTCTATCAACTCACTCTGTCTGGCTCAATGTCTGTACACGTCATCTCTCCCACACCCATTCTCGAATCAAGTTGAAACTTTACAAAATAATTTGTTGTACCTAACGAAACATGAATTAATTTTTTAAAAAATATTAACCCAATAGTTAATTAAATATTCGTAATTCTTTTTTTTTTATATTGGTTTGTTGTCGAAAAAGGGAAATAAATAATACTTTTTGAGATAATATTTATGTGTAGTTATTCCCACTAAGTACGTAAGCGTCTTTTCGTCTACTTCCCGTTCTCAGATCAAATGTATTCTATTAATCTCTTGATCGCTGTGCGTGTAGCATGTTACACAAAACTATCTTGAACTACTGCTGTTCTCATTTGTATTCAAGGCAGACAGACTTTAGGAGAACGCCTTGTAGCAGCTTAATTTGCAGGACAAAAATCTTGGCGCCGGGCCTGAGCCTCGGACCTAGCTGGGGGGAGACCCCGACCCCTTTGTTAGCTAAAATAGGAGTGGGAAGTGAGCGTTATTTTCTTTTCGTTTGAGGGAAGGCCGATACTAGTAAATGTTTGAGAAGCACTGGTATACTCCACAAGATAGAAAAATTAACAAAATTAGCATAAGACCTCTTGGTAGGCATACATATTCTACAAAAGGTAGTTCAGTCTAAACATGGGCGTGACTCGGGCAACCAATCAAACTGGATTAAACGGTTGTCAAGGCATGTTCTGTTAGTTACAGAATAAGTATCATGCAGAGAGAACCATTAGCATAAACTTTAATATTGGCGCGACCAACTTCTCCATGTCATGGGATGTATATGTCGTCAACACTATGCAGACGACATTCAGACGTTGGCAGTGCCAGTATTAAGTGTTCAGTTTAATGTCACTCGTTTCTGCCTGGACGTCAGAACAGAAGTCGCTACTTATGACAGAAGTTAATTCCCAGCTTTCAAATCTACACGTCAACAGAATTCTAGTTTAATTTGTCTTTTTGTTTGTTTGTATGTACATGTTTTTTAAATAGTAGTTCTCAGTACCATAATGTTTGCCTAAATGTTAGATAGGAACAAAGGCAAAGACAAACAAATGCACTCTCTGGGTGGTCTTTGGTAGTCGGAAGTATCCTTGGGTATTCTTTAGTATCCATTTGTATTATTCTTAGGCTATCTTGTGTATCTCTTGGTATTATCATTAATTTGTTACTAGCCGGATATGACACACGGCCTGCGGGCCTTAGTTTGAGTATTACTGAACTAGTCTATTGGATTTAGATCTATGTCATACTTGGAGAATTCTCCCATAACGTGTTGTTGTTGTTTTTTGCCACGAAAATGAAAGTAAAGTGTGTAAACGGGTTTACCCGATTTGTTCAAAAGTTTAATAGAAATAAATTTAGTTTTTTCTCTTTAGGGCCTTTCGGTTGTGGCTGAGACATTTCAACTAATGTAATGGTAGGATCTTCCTAAGATCATCTTAGTGTTCAGCAAGTTCTCGTTTGGAGGGCCTTTTGTTAGCGCAAAACAGAACAACATCGCACAGTTCTGACATGAGGCCAAGCGTTGAAATAATCAGACATGTAAGCAGAGTAAAGTAAAAGTCCCCTTTCCGCCAGGATTAATGCCAATTTGTAACAAAATTGTTCAAATGCTTTTACATACTCCTTACATTCTACTTTAAATATACATTTTTGTGTATTCTTGGACATTCTTCTGAACTTTGGGTATTCTTGGGTATTTTTAAGTAATCTGTAGCCTATATTCTTGTATATCTGTGTAGTTTGTGTAGTTTAATTATAAAACGGCCATTGCGCAATAAAATCAAATATTTTGTAGAACTCTGGCTACTGACACATTTATCAAAGGGAGATTATTTGGCGCCTTAACTACAACATCGCTGGTTCGTGTAAAAAAAATGTTCAGCACAGCTTGCTAATGAATAAATTGCCCACATTTCTTTCCAATTCGTTCACATCGTGTTCTGGTCAAGCTGTTTGCGATCTATTAATACTTTTTGTTTCTTAACCGCCAGATGTTAATGTCCTCACATTTTATGCTGCTTCTGTTCTTACAGTAGTGAATAAAAAATCTATTTTGTATGTGTGTGTGTGTCTACTTTTAGCATAATTTTTTCAGTTTTTACAACTGCCCTGGCACTACCCGTGGCATTACCTTTGCAGTTCCCCGGGAGTAAGGGCATCTCTGTATGAGTCAATTGAGTTATAGTAAGCTTTAATTAGCTGTTATCGTCGTTAAGATCAGATAACTTCAAGTACTCTACTCTTGTACTAACTGAATCCTCTAAAGGCGTACATATGGCTGATATTGTCTTGTGGTAAATAGCCAAGGCTTTCATAATATGAAGAAAACTTTTGAGGTGGATTGGACTTTGACCCAGGGGTTCATTCAGGGTAAGCAGTGGAGCTTATTGGAAAGGGAGGGTGTAGGTGGGGAAAGGTTTAAGTGCTGCATTTAGGCGTTCTGCAAACACAACTCAGCTCGGGTTGGAAGGATTGGAACTCGAGCCCCCTGGACATAAGAGGGTAGTGACACATCCTTTGAACAGTCCTCACTAGACATTCGTTGGCAAAGTTCTTACTAGACATTCGTTGGAACAGTCCTCACTAGACATTCGTTGGAACAGTCCTCACTAGACATTCGTTGGAAAAGTTCTCACTAGACATTCGTTGGAACAGTCCTCACTAGACATTCGTTGGAACAGTCCCTACTACACATACGTTGGAACAGTCCTGACTAGACATTCGTTGGAACAGTCCTCACTAGACATTCGTTGGAACAGTCCTCATTACACACTCGTTGGACAGTCCTCACTAGACATTCGTTTACCAGCGTGAAATGGGAACTACGAAACATTTTGTTTACACCCAACGAATCTAAATCCATGTAGTACAAATAACAATAGATAACCTAAACAATAATAGTACATTTAAACCGTTTTGAACTGCGCAATAAAATTAGATCTTATAATCAAACAGGTCAAAGGTTATTTTGCAAAACTTAGACTTAGAAAGTGCAAGAAAGTGCAAGAAAACCGTTGACTTTTCAAAGAGTCTGTAATAAACATGCACTAGATCAGTGTTTCCCAAACTTTTTTGTCTCGAAAACCCACTGAAAGTCGTGATAGACCCCATGGGGTCTATACAAACCGCTTTGGAAATCACTGCACTAGATTGATCCACGGATACACGTATGGCGAAATTAAATTTCTTCATTTCAGGAACGTTTGTAATTGATACGCTAAGAACTGAATATAATATTTAAAATGAAGTATTTAACTCATTCTCTTCTACATGTTTTTATTTTCAGATGTATATTTTCTCGTTTTGTTTTTATACATAAAATGTTTAATACGTTTCTTTGTTTATATTTTCAGACCAGAGCTCAAGAAATAGGTATGTACTTATAGAAGTCAATAATAGATTCTGTTTGATTCTGAAGCCAGAGACAATGAAGGCTAAAACTCTTTAAATATAGCCAGGATTTTTCAAAACTTTTATTCAGTCATGTAAATAACTTAACGGAATCCTATTTTGAAGAAGATCAAATGAATTTTTTTTCAGGCCTTTAAAGTTCATATTTTAATAATATTAGTGTGCTATTTTAAATAACTTGCATATATATTTGTCTAAGGTTTACTTCAAGATCCTAAAATAAATATTTTCTCTTTATGTTTAAACTGCCATGAAGATAATTTTGTTAAGAGTACATTTAGGCCCCACTTGGCCACTTGACTCGCTCAGCGAATGAGAAGATAGTAGCCAGGGATAAAATCTAGTTAGACATGTTTGGGGATGTTGAAATGAAAGGCTTAAAAGAGCGTTGAAGCTCGCGTCTGCTAGCATGCCAAAAGTGGAGTGTGCATTGTTTTCAATGAATGAATTTTTTAACGAACAGCTTTGTCAGCTGTCATTAATATTGAACAAAAAATAGACATAATTATTGTGGTAAGTTCTGAATACACCATCCCATCGCAGCTCATGATTGCTTATCGTCTGCTAGACTAGGTTAGAGACTTATCGTCTGCTAGACTAGGTTAGAGAGTTATCGTCTGCTAGACTAGGTTAGAGACTTATCGTCTGCTAGACTAGGTTAGAGTTGTTGCACTTTTTACGTGAGTTTCTTTTTTAAGAAGTTAATGAAAGTTATCTACTCTTGGTAATTCTCTTAATACACAAGGACTCTCGAGTGTTCTTAGCGATGCCATTAGTAGTGAAAGAGTTAAAACTTTGCATGCAAATCTAGTTCAAGTGATACTAAGTGTGATTATATTGTTCTTTTAATTCTCACCATGATCTCAACAGCGTCCTCTGGGGTCATTGTAAGTCCGGCACCAAATGTTACAGACGAGTCCAGTACGTTGAGTGTAAACTTGACACGATTATATAGTTGTATTTTTTTCCATTTCATTTTTTTTAGTTCTCTCTCTTTGATATTGTCTGTAACTAGATTTAGTTGTATTTTCTATGTTTAACTTTTTGTTTTTTTACATCAGGCCATCGCTTCATCTTGCTGATTGCGCGTGTAGCCAAATAGTGTCTTAATTTAACATCTTTGCACTCTAGATCAGGTGAATGGTATCCTGTTAAGTAGGTCACCTTCGACGAATGGACGCTTCTCTAGTCACTTAGCACAATCACATGTTTTAATTGTAATAACTTTTTACTAGCTATTTCTCTAGGGTGAAGAAAGTAATTTGATTAACAAAACTAATTGATTAGAATTTTCGTAAATTTGTTAACAACTGTCCACATTTTTATTTGATATATTAACAATTTGTTGGAGTGTTTTTTTATAGAATTTTTGTTTAATTTGAAGTAACAATGTTAATAGTAAGTTAGTATTTGTTCATTTTTAAACTCTTTCTTGTTGATACATAAACTATTTCACTAATATGGAACCACGCGTGTGAAACAGGAAACACATTTTTTAAAGTAGCTCTCATTAAGGAATTAACCACGATTCAAATCTACATCGCTTAATTTTAAACCCAGCATTTTTTTTCTTTTTCAATTTTTTTTTTATTACCTCACACCTTTATCATAGTCAAAACCCCGTCATAATTAAAATCCTGTAATGTACTTGTTCAGGCTGTCTTGAGGTCAACTCTAGATGACTGGTGAATTTGAATTAATTACTCTGCAAGCGTTTGAGTTTTATTGTTCGGGTGTATTCAGTGTAGTTGATCAACAATACAGAATAAACAAGACGATCGATGTAACGAGTCAAGAGATGTGGTCAACACTGATGAACAATTTATCATATATTTATTCTAAGAAAAGGCCACAGTAAAAGTCTCTGTCAACTAAACACGTCTTTACCCTAGAAGATTCTATAGCCAACTGATTTTCCAGTCTCTAACCCAAAATATCCCAAACGTCACTAGTCCCGTTCAATATACGTCTTCTATGGTGCGTCGCTAAATAACTAATACTAAAACTAGGTGTCTAACAATCCACAAGTCATAATAATTAAAATCCGCAAATCATAAAATCTAATTTGCTTTGCTATGAATTTAGACATTATTTAGTATTTAGAATCAATGCTTTGGGATGGTTGCATCTTTTTAAAATGCATCAATGCAAATAAATAAAACTGGAACTACTTTGTCATGCAGATGAACTGAACCATAAAGTCTTAGATGACACGACGTTAGTAGCTTGTTGTGCGCGTATCCTGCCGTCTGCTTTATCAGATTTACAATGTGTGTTTGGTGTTTTTTTGTATTCATGTTTTTAGCATTGCTCAATTTTTTTTGACAATTAACCCAGAAGCAGTTAACCTTTTCATCATCTTCCTTATAGATCGCAAGGTCTGAAAGGGGGACTTTACTTTTATTAACACATATTGTAAACGCTATTGGAAATTTTCACCATAAACTAAATAAATAACAATTGAGCTCTAATTATCGTTGATCTCAAGTCTTTTTAATATCTCTATTTAGATCCTCATTAGTTTTTCTATAAAATTGAACTTCTAAAATACTTTCTCTCTCTATTGAAATTGGGTTGGGGGGAAAGAAACGGAAGAACTTAGAAACTTTTAGTCTGCACTGCTGAAACGTACAATCAAAAAAGATCGTAAAATACTCTGAAAGACACAAAGATACAGGCATTTACCTTTTCTATATGCTAGGACATATTTGTACAAAAACTCCTTCCTCCCTAGTGCTATTAGAGCATGGAATGGCTTGCCTGGGTCTGAAAAACCAAAGCATGCCTAGATTGACATTATTGACCTCGGAATAGGCTTAGGACGTCATCATCATCTTGAAGATAAGGTAAGATAAGATTTTCCAATATGTATGAGAATCTCCACTAGAATCTATTGCTAATTATGGTCGATCAGTTTATTACTCAGAGGCGCGGTGGCTAAGCGATAAAGGCTCTTGGTTTCCAAACTAGGGTCCCGGGTTCGAATCCTGGTAAATACTGGGCTTTTTCATTTCGGGATCTTTGGGCGCCTCTAATTCTATCCAGCTCTTATGGGTACCTGACTTTAGTTAGGGAAAAGTAAAGGCGGTTGGGCGTTGTGCTGGCCACATGACACTCTCGTTAACCGTGGATCACGAAACAGATGACCATTACAACATCTGCCCTATAGATCGCAAGGTCAGAAAGTGGAACTGAATTTAAGTTTAGTACTCGACTCACTATGGAAAAAAAATCAGGGGTTTGATTCCTGGTGATGTTATTGGGATGTTTCAACCTGGCCTCAGGTCATACAAGTGTTAGCTAAGTTTTATGACGTTGGTTGTCAGAGGTAATTCTCGAATAAAGAATGAGTACTTCCGGTCATACATAGCTCGTGCACACGTCTGTAGTCAACAACATTCACCAAAGTAAAACAATAATATCAACTAGTGACTAATATATAAGTGACCTGTTATCAACTAGTGACTTATATATATATCAACTAATATATGAGTTTGGGTAAGAAAGAAAGGCTTGGGAAAGAGAGGTTGTATCTAACTGTGAAAGAAAGAGATTCATATCTTGAGAAATACGAAACGTATCATCCTTAACTTTGAAAAGGAAAAGTGTTAATTAATAAAACATTCTAAAATCATTACAAGGTTACAAAACAGTTTGTTTGAAACACAAACTCAAAATCGGCACCCGAAGTGGCCCACCTTGAGTTTTCACCAGGATTCGAACACGGGACTTCCAGTTCCAAGTGCTTTACCCCTCAGCCACAGCATCTCCATATATTCATTTATATTTTTTAAAATAATAATTATTAACCTTATAAATTCATTCAAAATTAATAACATGTTACATTGTAATAAAGAGAAACTAAAAAAGATTTATTCTTCTAATAAATTTGATAATTTGGCAACACGAAAAAAAATTCTTGACCTACTTTAAGCTAGTATTGTGTACAAATGACTTAACAAGACTTTCCCCTCGCAAGTAAAAATTAATATCTCCATTGTCATTTGTCATACATCTAGATCTAGACCTAGTTTTAGATATAAATCTAGATTCAAGATCTAAGTCTAGGTCTAGGTCTTGAACTATATCTATGCCTAGATCTAGATCTAAGTCTAGATCTAAGTCTATATCTAGATCTTGAACTAGATATTGAATCTTAATATAGAATCTACTATATCTAGACTAGAACTCCTATTATAATTATGTAGATCTGGGCTCTATTTTAGTATTTAGTCTTATTTAGACTGTCACTGTCAAGTGTAGGCCCCTATAATGAGGATATGTCAAAACTGCGTTCTATAAAAGTAGTTTGTTATTTTTGAAACTTATAACTAAAACTAAGAGTAGGCCTATTCTATTCAATGAGTTAGTTAATAAATGGAAAATATATTTTATAATGATCCATTGACACTTTTACCAATGTGACTCTAGATGCAATTTTGTTATACCAATGAGCGAATCTATGAATGAAGCTTGATTTGCTGTTTGAAGAAGTCGATGACCTTTTAAATACGTTAGTTTTTCAATGAAAAGTGGAGTAATTTTTTGAAAAGTCTACTAGCATATATAATTTTAAAAATTAGATGGTTCTCTTTCGGAAAAGAAAAAAGTAGCCGTTGAATCAGAACGTTGAATGATCTAAAATATCATGATTTCTGATTTTCATTTTCTCTTCTAATTTCTGAGATCTAAACGGGACGGACGGACGGACAGACGGACAGACAGGCCACGAAAAACTAATAGTGTTTTTCCCCCTAAAAATCATAAAAATTATAAATGAAAATTGTATACTATTCTAAACGAAGGGTTGAGTTTTTTAAAAATCTTATTAGATAGCGGCACATTTTGTTTTTCATACGCTAAAACAATTCGTACAAGTGCTTCCTCTTCCTTAGTGTCATTAGAGAGTGGAATGGGTTGCCTGAATCAACCAAGAAAACCAACGACGTTGCAGAGTTTAAGTCATTAATTAACATGCATGAGTAGACTTATACATGAAATGCGTATGACGTAATTATCTTCTTTTTTGAAGTAACGTCTGTAATATTTAAGATTTAAAAAATGCCCTTTCATTCATTTGGTTATTTTTCTATAGAAGTGTACGTTCTTTTAACTGAACTTTCTAGACTATATGCCACCATGCATAAATTCGTACATTGAATAAGAGTGATTTGATTTCTTAACATGGAGAAGAGAGAGAGAGAGCCTCTTGTGATTCTCCACAGGTGAACTTCTCTTTTGCATTGTAACACAATAACGTGAACATTTTCTATTCAACTGTGACATGTAAAAAGAGTGATAGATTATATTCACAACTGACAACAAAAATATCTGCACACAGAGAAGGAGCCCACACTTGCACTACAGGTTCTTAACCCAAATGTGACTTGATCTGTGTGAAGAGACGCTTGAAAAACGGGCATACCGAACAGACACAATAACACTTTTAAATTTACCAGTGGTGTAGCTACCAATGTGCGGGTGGTGCGCGTCGCACAGGGCACCAAGTGGAGAGGGGCACCAAAATCCCCCCAGTGTGTATTAATTTCCTATTTCCCTGAGCGTTTCAGTAAGAACGACTAATTGTATGGACACGAACAAACATAAACTACTGTATTTTAAACTTGAACTAACGATTTATAAACTAGTCATGTCGCTATTTTGTTTCATCTCCTTGACTATTTCTTCCATACAATGTAAGCTATAGAACAGTTTGAATCTAATCTACTAGATTTATCTCGGACACATGGTACATGTTGTTACTACACTGATCAATGCTCTGTAATATAAAGAAGAAGAAGATATGCCAATCTTTTTTTACTTCATTGTTTAGTTCTTGGTTTAATCTAGATATTGCGTTTACCAGAGTCCACCGACTATAGACGAGCTGTTATTGGGTATGAATTAACTGAACAATTAAAAGCAACAAATCAAGATGAGACGGTTATCCAGAAAAAAATGATGAGGCCGACATCGTGAATGATGAAAAAGAAGAAAATACTTCAATACCGCAGGTTCTAGAGACTAAAGGACAGCACACAAGCATGTTTTTAGTACACTCCTCAAAAATAATACTGAAGAAGCTGAACCATCAGACAGTGTAAACAATACAGAAAGCAGGATAATAATCTCAAGACTGAACGACATTGGAGATTGGCCTGATGTCATCACAGATAATATCCGCATACACCTTGTCACTCAAGGATCTGAAACTGTTCAGATCCTTGGACAGTCAATTCAGAGAGGCGTATAGACATCAAGAATCAGCAAAAGGAAAGGCTAGAAAGATTTCAAAGGCTTGGTTTTTCCGGCAAATGTCAAACGGTGAGAAAGTTCTTAGAAAGTGGATATGTTATTCGCTAAAAATCTCAACAAAATCAAGTACCAAATCTTCATTTAAATCCAAAGATGGATTAAATGAGTGGTGGAGGTTATCCCCGAAAATAGAAAAACATGAGACCAGCAGAGCTCACATTCAGTCATCGCTTGCTTGGAGGGAGCTTGAAGTTCGCCTGAGAGTAGGGAACAATATTGACAACAAGGCCCAAGATTCGATTATACAAGAGACGAAAACCTGGAGAGTTAGTTAATTTACTATCAAAGTACGATCCACTCTTGAGGGAGCATGTGCTTCGAACTAAGCTTTGTTCCAGACCGAATACATACATGTCTCCACAAATAGAAAATGAATTTATTACAATATTGGGGGATCACGTTAAAAAACAAATCATACAGCAAGTAAAACAAGCCAAATATTTCTCTATTATTTTTGACAGTACACCTGACATCTCAAAGCTGGATCAAACTTCCCAAATTTTACGGTACGCTGTCATGGATAATGACGGGGTGCAGGTTTGTGAGTCTTTTGTTGACTTCATCGACACAAAGGACAAGCATGCTGCTGGAATCGCTGAGATGATTCTAGAGAAACTGCGTTCGGATGGCTTCGACATAATGGACTTCAGGGGTCAATGCTATGATAATGCTGCGGTCATGAAAGGTCAAAACTACGGTGTCCAAAAACGTATTCTAGAAGTTACTATTCATTACCTGCTCAAACCATTCTCTTAATTTAGCAGAAATTCGAGCTTCTGAAGCTGAAGTCGATTCGGTAAACATTTTTTGGTACACAGGAACGTTTACACTCCTTTTTCTCAACTTCAACACACCGCTGGGATATCCTCATCAAAATAACCTGAACTATCCTTAAACGTTTAGTTGAGTCCCGCTAGAGCGCCAGAGGAAAAGCCGTCAAGATGGTTAGGGATACATTTTCTAAAATTATAGAAACTCTGGAGACATTATCTAGCAGAGATGAACATTCATGGACTAGATCTGAAGCAGGTGGATTATTAGTTGCTATTCAGTCTTTTAGTTTTCTCACCTATCTTGGATTTTGGGCTCCTGTATTAACTGAAATTAATGATGCGCAATTCTACCTTCAAAAACAAATTGTCTATTCAAGACTGCTCACTCAAACTAAAAACATTAGAGACATTTTTAAGTAGTAATCGAGAGGACATCGCTGAAGCCAGCATTACCTTTGCCGAAAGCGTGTGTTTAGATCTGAGAATCAGTACAGAACCTCAAAAACGTATTGGCCATTAGAAAAAGATGCCTGGTGAGAAATGTGACTACTCTGTACTTACACACAAAGAAGAGCTACGAAGGGAAATTTATTCTATCTTGGACAGGATTGTTCAAGAACTAATCACCCTATTCGAGCAACTTCATGATGTAGCAGAAAGATATGAATTTTTGTCGCCTTCCCAGCTATTAAATCCTTAGATCGAAATCAATCTCGTTAGTACTCCTAGCGACATTGATAAAAAAGGAATTTCTGCTGGAGCGTAAGAGGCCTCAACGGTTTGTCACAGTCTCATCAGAAGCCTCCGAACTTCCAAAACAAGGACCTGTTGAGCTCTTGAAATTTATAAAAAAATATCAGCTAGATGATTCAGTCCCGAATATTGTCATCATCATTCGCATATTTTTGACTATTGCGGTAAGCGTCGTTACATGCGAGATAAGTTTTTCCAAACTGAAACTGATCAAGAATTACTTGCGATCAACGATGACAAATTTACGTCTCACTAATTTTGTCCATTATTGAACACGAGCTGGTGGAAACAAATTGATTTTGATAAAATTATTGATACTTTTGCCAGCAAGAAATCGCGTAAAATTCATTTGTAGTATGTTTATGTAAAAGTGATTTTTTTTTATTAACAATATTTGATTAATGAATACATATTATTTTGAACAAAAAAGTAAGGTTTTGCAATGTTATTATTTAGTTAGCTTTTTTTAGGGGGACATCAAGATGAGGGACCGCACCAGGCATCATATACTCTAGCTACGCCACTGAAATTTACATTTAAAATCGTTTTAATGTTAACTTTTTTTAATAGTGGAAGAGGAAGTGTTATAGAAGTATATATATATTTTAATATATATAAATATAGGAGGCGCGGTGGCTGAGAGGTAAGGCGCTTGGCTTCCGAACCGGGGTCCCTTGGATTAGGACTTTGATTTTTTATTTCGGGTTCTTTGGGCGCCTCTGAGTCCACCCGGCTCTAATTGGTACCTGACATTAGTCGGGGATAGATATAGATATAAATATAGATATATATGTGTGCTTTCGACAGTCTTTTTCTACCTAAAGGTGGCGCGACGTCATTGCTAGGTTTCAGTACCGTTAACATTATACTATCATAGGTCCTACTGACATTATGATAATGATAATATGACATGATAATACTTATCCTATGTCGTTCAAAATGATCGAATTTCCAATAAGAGCTCTATCAACGTATTGATCACGTTATTTTTGGGTGACTGTTTCAAGATGATTAAACATCAATCAAGTACAGACAACTCTCTTTGTTATTTCTCTGAACATTTATTTGGACCTTTTTGTTTTTTTACATGCGCTATTCTTCCAACTTGAAATGTTCGCCATGGTAAATGTATTTCTGCAACGCGGATTGCAGAAAATCTTTTGACGCTCCCCAAAGCGCCATTCCTGCAAAGAAGGGGTGGGTGTGCCGCGAATGAAGCTTTCCCCGGGAGTTGACATGGCAAGCAAAAGCTTGAGAAATTAAATTTGCGAGATAGGCAGAATGTTAGCGTCCTGCGCTCTGGAGTTTAAGGATAGAGGTTTGAAACTTTTACTTTGAGTTGGAACCAGATTCTAATGGTGGATCTTAAATAAGTTACATCTATCAATTGGAAGTTCTTGACTAAAATGTCATACACACTTCTGTTTAGAAATAGCAAACTTTATTGAGTCGTAGAAGCTTCAAAATACATTGTATCATTATAATCATTGCGAGACATTGTACCATTATAATCATTGCGAGACATTGTACCATTAGAATCAGTGCAAATCATTGTTTACCGTTATAATCATTCTGAGGTATTGTAAAAAAATAGAAAAGTACCCTTTTCAGGCAATACGATATATAGGGCAGATGATTTATAGGTCATTTGTGTTGCCGACAATTAACGAGGGTATCATGTGACCAGCACAACGACCAGGAGCTTGTATTTTCCCTCAAAAATGTCAGCGACCTATTAGAGTTGGATGGACTTGGCGGCGCCCTTAAATTCCCGATATTAAAAATCCCAGTCTTCACCAAGATTCGAACCTAGGACTCATCAGTTCGGAAGCGCATTACCACTTGGCCAACACGCCGGCGTGAGATATTGTATTGTGTAGTATTTAAACACACGTATGGGATCTGGTTCTGGATCTAAATCAGACTCCACTCGTGTCTGTGTGTTTGATTGTGTGTGTGTGTGTACATGAAAGGTTTAGAGTTAGTTTCTGTAAATATTCCGGAATGTTCCTGTTCTCCCCAAATGAATGAGGTCTTGTGCTCAATAGAAAATATGCCTGAATGTGATGGCAATGATATTCCATCTTCTGATTTTCAGATAATCTTCAAATAAATACACTGTACACTAACCCAAACGCCAAACAAAAAATCCCCCCCCCCGACTCCTGATATAAATAAATGTAGATGATGACTTTATCAACAATGTTCATTCTTTCATTCTCTATAACAGTGTTGTTCTAAATGGTCTAATTTTAGATGCTAATATATTTAGCTTACCACGCGGACTGGAGATTACGTCATAATTGAGTGACGAATCCACTTTATCCTTTCTTCGGCGGTGTTTATTTTTTTAACATGCAGTGGCGTAGCTACGAATGTGCGGGTGGTGCGGGCCGCACAGGGCACCAAGTGGAGAGGGGCACCAAAATTTCCCCAGTGTGTATTAATTTCCTATTTCCCAGAGCGTTTCAGTAAAAACGACTAATTGTATGGACACGAACAAACATAAACTACTGTATTTCAAACATGAACTAACGATTTATAAACTAGTCATGTCGCTATTTTGTTTCATCTCCTGGACTATTTCTTCCATACAATGTAAGCTATAGAACAGTTTCAATCTAATTTACTAGATTTATTTCGGACGCACGGTACATGTTGTTACCAAACTGAACAATGCTCTGAAATATAAAGAAGAAGAAGAAGATAGACCAACCTTATTTTACTTCATTGTTTAGTCCCCTGGGTTAATCTAGATATAGAGTTTACAAATATATTACTAAACTCTAGCTCTAAACATTTGACCTAGTTTATTCATTTCTTTATGATTCTTTATAGTTTAATTTTGGAAATAATTCTATTGTAATGTCAATATTTTTAAATAAGCTAACCTTTGTTTTCTTCGATTTTTTTTAAAACTAACTAGTTCATTGTAATACTGTAACGTAAACAAAATGATGAACAGTGCTCAAGACTGACTAGTATAGCTGACTCCTCAAAACTATTTTAAACTCAGACGGAGAAATCGCCATCTCTGATTGAAACGGCTGACGGCATGGATCAAAGACTCTAGAGGGTGAAACTCTGTTACATATCAAGAATCAGCAAAAGGAAAGGCTAGAAAGCTTTCAAAGGCTTGTTTTTTTTTCCGGCAGAAAGTTCTTAGAAAGTGGATGTGTTATTCGCCAAAAAAGAATCCTTATTTTGCTTCCCCTGCATACTCTTCTGAACAAGATCAAGTACCAAATCTTCATTTAAATCCAAAGATGGATTCAATGAGTGGTGGAGGTTATCCCCGAAAATAGAAAAACATGAGACCAGCAGAGCTCACATTCAGTCATCGCTTGCTTTGAGGGAACTTGAAGTTCACCTGAGAGTAGGGAACAATATTGACAACAAGGCCCAAGATTTGATTATACAAGAGACGAAAAGCTGGAGAGACTACCTGAAGAAAATATTCGACATCATTCGTTTTCACTAAAGCAAAATCTGACACTAAGTGGGCATCGCGAGCGAGCTGAAAAAGTGTTGGAAGGGCAAAATCAAGGCAATGTCAAGGAGTTAGTAAAATTACTATCAAAGTACGGTCCACTCTTGAGAGAGCATGTGCTTCGAACTAAGCTTTGTTCCAGACCGAATACATACATGTCTCCACAAATACAAAATGAATTTATTACAATATTGGGGGATCACGTTAAAAAACAAATCATACAGCAAGTAAACAAGCCAAATATTTCTCTATTATTTTTGACAGTACACCTGACATCTCAAAGCTGGATCAAATTTCCCAAATATTAAGGTACGTTGTCATGGATAATGACGGGGTGCAGGTTCGTGAGTCTTTTGTTGACTTCATCGACACAAAGGACAAGTATGCTGCTGGAATCGCTGAGATGATTCTAGAGAAACTGCGTTCGGATGGTTTCGACATAATGGACTGCAGGGTCAAGGCTCTGATAATGCTGCGGTCTTGAAAGGTTAAAACTACGGTGTCCAAAAACGTACTCTAGAAGTCAATCCCAAAGCACTATTCATTGCCTGCTCAGACCATTCTCTTAATTTAGCAGGAATTCGAGCTGCTGAAGCTGAAGTCAATTCGGTAACATTTTTTGGTACACTGGACCGTTTACACGCCTTTTTCTCAACTTCAACACACCGCTGGGATATCCTCATCAAAATAACCGGAACTAGCCTTAAACGTTTAGTTGAGATCCGCTGGATCGCCAGAGGAGAAGCCGTCAAGATGGTTAGGAATACATTTTCTAAAATTATAGAAACTCTGGAGACATTAAATTGCAGAGATAAAAATTCATCGACTAGATCTGAAGCAGGTGGATTATTAGTTGCTATTCAGTCTTTTAATTTTCTCACCTATCTTGGATTTTGGGCTCCTGTATAAACTGAAATTAATGATGCGCAATTCTACCTTCAAAAACAAGGATTGTCTATTTGAGACTGCTTACTCAAATTAAAAACATTAGAGACATTTTTAAGTAGTAATCGAGAGGACATCGCTGTAGCCAGCATTACCTTTGCCGAAAGCGTGTGCTCAGATCTGAGAATCAGTACAGAACCTCAAAAACGTATTGGCCATAAGAAAAAGATGCCTGGTGAGAAAAGTGAGTACTCTGTACTTACACACAAAGAAGAGTTACGAAGGGAAATTTATTCTACCTTGGACAGGATAGTTCAAGAAATAATCACCCGATTCGAGCAACTTCATGATGTAGCAGAAAGATATGAATTTTTATCGCCTTCCCAGCTATTAAATCCTTAGATCGAAATCAATCTCGATAGTACTCCTAGCGACATTGATAAAAAACGAATTTCTGCTGGAGCGTAAGAGGCCTCAACGGTTTGTCACAGTTTCATCAGAAGCCTCCGAACTTCCAAAACAAGGACCTGTTGAGCTCTTGAAATTTAAAAAAAAATATCAGCTAGATGATTCAGTCCCGAATATTGTCATCATCATTCGCATATTTTTTATTATTGCGGTAAGCGTCGTTACATGCGAGATAAGTTTTTCCAAACTGAAACTGATCAAGAATTACTTGCGATCAACGATGACAAATTTACGACTCACTAATTTGGCCATTTAGTCCATTGAACACGAGCTGGTGGAAACAATTGATTTCGATAAAATTATTGATACTTTTGCCAGCAAGAAAGCGCGTAAAATTCACTTGTAGTATGTTTATGTAAAAGTCATTTTTTGAATTAACAATATTTGATTAATGAATACATATTATTTTGAACAAAAATAAGGTTTTGCAATGTTATTATTTAGTTAGCTTTTTTTTTTTGGGTGGGGGGGGGGGGCATCAAGATAAGGTACCGCACCAGGCTTCATATACTCTAGCTATGCCACTGTTAACATGCCATTTTATTTATTCATTTATTTAGTTCCTCCTTCATCTTTACAATCAATGACCTAAGTCTGGGTTAGGGTGACCTCTGCAGACCTATAATTAACTTCACGCGGTTTCTCGACTCCGTTCTATTCACGAATTAAAATAATGGACAGGAAATATCTTCAAAGCTCTCGATCTGAGTATACTCCATTTCGACTTCATATTGTGGAATACTACAAAGCTGCATATTCTATCAAGATGCCCGAACACCAACCCTTACCTTCACCTGTTTCTTGGTCTGTTCTACCAAGTATTGGTAGTCTGTAGGTTGAAAATATAAATTATGTGCTAAGAATGGTCTCAGAAGGAAATTCAGAAAATGAAAAAAAATTAAGACTTATAATATCGCAATGTTATCAGTCATGATGGATAAAGAAATAAATGGATGGGCTAGTCTCAGTTATTATTGGATCTTTTATTTGAAAAATTGTACAATCTCTCTCTCTCTCTCTCCTTTCTATCTATCTCGTTTCTCCATTCCAACACGTCTCTCTATCTTGCTTCCTCCACTCTCTATCCCAAATTGTTGGTGCCTCTTCTTTCTCCCTCCCCTTTCCCTCTAGTTATTATCTGTCTGTATGTTTGATGTTTAACAAGTTCGTGAACATTTTCAAAGTACACAATGGGAGTTGGGAGAAGAAAAGTGTAAAAGAATCCACCCAGACAGACATGCAGAAGAATGAAGTAAATACAAGATTTGTATAATGTCGAATCACATGGATCCTAGGAAAGAGCCACAATTTACTATACAGAGAGGTTCTATGTTTGGTCAGCTAATCTATAATAACTTAGGATACTTCTATACAGTCTTTCCAGATAGCCACATCTCTGTTAATTGTGTAAGCATACTAAAGCCACTTTTTTTTTTTCATTTTTATAACTGAATTTTGATGAGAAACTGAAACTAGACCTTAACTAGACCTTAACATATTATTAGCGAATCGTATGTCCAAAGAATTTATATGTCTAGAGGAATCACGGCTTGGGCCCGTCAGACTCCGGGAGTCAACCTGCTGACTCTAGTCAAAACTTGACGTTGTTTCGCCGCTTTGAGGCAAAGGAGTGGGTTGTCGTGCCAGACAGCTGCTTGGGGGTCCCGTGAACCTACGTTCCACTTGGTTACCAAGTGTATCAAAAGTGAATAGTCCTAAGATATTCCATGAGATTACTTTGATTATTAACAGAATTTTTAAAAAAAGCATTAGCCGTGTGTGCTCTGAGTTAATGTCATTGACTCTGCTTCTACCAGCACAAGAACATTATTACATACATAATTCTTCGTCTGTCTTTACAAAGCTTATATCAACTCACTCTGTCTGTCTGGTAAAAAGTGTGTTCACGTTATATCTCCCTCACCCATTCTCAGATTAAGCTGAAACTTCGCACAATTATTAGTAGACATAAACTAGATATGAATCAATAAAAAAGTAACCAATTACACTGGTAATTTGTACCTTTTTTTTTAAATACAATCAAGGGAAATCCATTCCTCAGTATTCACGGTTATGGCTAAATTTGTTGCGTTTTATTCCCTTATATATCTCTAACGCTGTTTCTCCGAAACGCACGAAGTTGATACTTTAAACATTCATTTATTGTACCTAACAAAACATGAATTAATAAATAAAATATACTCAACTAGTCAATTTATTATTGGTAATTAATTTTTTTGCTTGATGTCGAATAAGGGTAGTAACTTGTACATTATTGGTAGATAAAGTTTTAAAATAAGCTATTTTATAAAAGAAAAGATTTTTTGTTTTTGGCTTGTTGTATAAATGGTAATGTAGGTCATTAATACCTCGTCTTATTGTCTCCAAAAAAACATTATCTCATATAAGCTTTTTTTTTTTAAATCTTTCAATAAAACAACTTAACAATCATCCGGATGTTCTTAAGACGTTAGTGACAGTGCCGGATATAGATATGGACGAGCCTCTTCAGATAGTAGCTCAACACCTTTATACTTATCGCACAGCCATCGTTTTGATGTTTTAGAATAGGAAACAAACTCTCAACTCTAGGCAGATTGACAAGTATCATGCATTTGTTTGTTCTTCTTCTTTCTTGTTCTCATTTTTATATTGGAGCGTTCAGATGACTAGACCAATATATGAGATGAACTGCGCAGTGGTTTCCAAATCAGGGAGCTCTCCATATAGTTTTCTTTCTATTAGTGTGTTTTGGGGCCAGTGTCTTGTTCGGGCCTCATGGTAAAGTTCGTTTTGAAGGACATGGTAAGCATTCTCTGGTGACACTCCACATGGGCAGATTTCAATGGCTCCAATTTGTTTGTTTGTTAAAACCTAATTAATTATTTCATTCTTAGCAATGTCTTTGGTTTCGAAGGATTAGTGCAGTGTTTCACATGACTGCGCAAACCCGTTGGGACCTGCATATGTTTCAGTATTTCGTGCAGACAAGGCCGTTGTCCACGCGGTCTATTTAAGTTTTCGTTTCGCCCTGGTTGAAGACAGGCGCAGAAAACACAAAACCAAATGGTAGTTAGATAGAAAACAAGCGCAGACTTTTCTGTTTAGACCCTACAGATATTTGCATCATGGTAGTTCATTATGAAACAGTTAAAGCCAAGGTTGCTTACAGCACGAGCACGTGTAGATGTTCCTGTCATACACCTCTGTGGAAAAAGCCCCCATTGTCAGGTGCTTCTGGGAAAAGCCCTGTTGTCAGGTGCTTCTGGGAAAACCGTGTTGTCAGCAGCCTCTGGAAAAAAGCCCCCATCATGCGCCTCTGGGAAAAGTCCCAATTGTCATTCACCTCTGGAAAAAGCCCCCATTGCCATGCGCCTCTGGGAAAAAAGCCCCTATTGCCATGCGTCTCTGGTAAAAAGCCCCCATTGTCATTCACCTCTGGAAAAAGCCCCTATTGCCATGCGCCTCTGGGAAAAAAGCCCCTATTGCCATGCGTCTCTGGTAAAAAGCCCAGAAAGATCATCAAGACGACCAGCCTAGGTAAAAGAAATAAAATATAATGTATGAATATATAAAATATTACATCAATGGTCAACGGAGCAATCTATAAATAATAATACCAAGACATTGTGGACATAAGTCAATATACTGCTAGGGCGGAAATACGGATTGGTCAGGAAAGCATGTGATGGATCACGTGATAGGTCAAGATAGATAATGTGACATCCGGTCAAGATTTGCACCTCCCACTTGCTTTTCAATGAAGTCTTAGGAACACCTGGCCAGACGTCAAGCGTAACGTGCTCTCGGGTTCTAGACTCAAAGACAAAGGCGAGGGACAGTCGGGCCGCCGCGCAAGATGAAATGAGCTCATTGCCTCGCGCTCTCCAGATTAACAGACCTGAATAGAATAATAGAGCCCTAGGCCAGACGGTCAAGCTGGCGGGTAGAAAATGTAGAAAGTCAATGTGCTACGAAAAGGTAGGGACACTAGT
This sequence comes from Biomphalaria sudanica, assembly GCA_036873155.1. Lineage (NCBI taxonomy): Eukaryota > Metazoa > Mollusca > Gastropoda > Planorbidae > Biomphalaria > Biomphalaria sudanica. Next base: position 1,202,398 of record JAZGLO010000509.1, on the reverse strand, counting down.
CCAGGCACACGCCATTTCACCGCGCTTAATGTGGCGAAAAATAAAATGATTAATTTCTTATTAATTTGATGAGGTCAATTGTTTTTGCTCGGGTCGTCACAGTTCCCCACTGGTGTAAATTACTCCAACACTCATGAATAAAAGCAAACAAAAAAATAACACATTTAAATGATTCATTAGAAAGCAAATTGTAATATCTGCTATTAATGTAGGCTATACTATGCGTGGGAGGCCGCCCCCCCCCCCCATTTTTTAGGTCGCTGGTCTTTGATGTGATGGGATATATGATATTGAATAATCACTTCACAATTGCTTAATTAGTAAGAGCACTTCAACCTAAAAGTGAACAGCCATGCATGTTAATAAATTCGAGCTTTCTAAGCATAAAATATTTATCACGGTAAATGCCGTCGCATTTTTTTAATGTATCTCGTTTTGTTGGGATGAGGGCATTTTACGACTATGTTTAAGAGCATCAATTTAGAAACACAAGACACCTGCATGCAGACTCAGTGAAACGTTAATGTGGTAAAATATAATCGAATCATTGCGTAGAAGATGTCTTAAGGAGTGTGTGTTTGTGTGTTTCCTAGGTTATATAGAAAGGAAGTACTTATTGTGCGTTTCCTAGTTTATATAGAAAGTGAGTAGTTATTGTGTGTTTCCTAGGTTATATAGAAAGGGAGTAGTTATTGTGTGTTGCCTAGGTTATTTAGAAAGGGAGTATTCATTGTTAGTTGTAGAGAGAAAAATCATTAATTTGATGTTAGTCTTGTAGAAGAATTCAAGACAGGCGGCACTGATGTAGGCCAGACGACTCCAGGAAGTCAAAGTTCAAAGACGTGTTTTTATTATGAATTTAGATTCAGATGGGTTCATTGCGCTGGTGGTGACAATAAGAGACTAGATAGGCATTTATACTTTATACCCAGAGAAATATTCCTTAATCCTCCATTGCCAAAAGAATCTTAACGTTATCTTCAAGAGCCAACGTTTACACGCCTTACAATCCAAAGAATCTCCTTTGTGGATATTCGCCATTAATTAAATCAAGTCGTGAACGTTCAATTAAACTACAGTATTTCCATAATAAAATGTAATGTAACTTTAAAACAACCCACATTAAATTTGTATCAAAGGTTAAAAATATAGTAGTTCCAAGGATATATTCTAGATTAAAAAGAAAAACCAATAAACTTGTTTTCGTGGGTTTATATAACATTAAAAACATTTAAAAGTCTCCTCCCAAAAAATAACCAAAAAAAGACTTTTTTTGTTTATTCGCTGTAAGTTTTTTTTTCTTTTCTTGTTTTTTTTATTTGGTCTGATTTTTTTTGTTTGTTCTGGATACGTCACTGGAAATAAAGTCATGTTGCTCCAGTCAAATTTCTTGAAGTCAGACTCTAGTTTTATATTTCAGTGATACACTTGGCTCAATACTTCCCCAACTCAGCTCGACTTATTTCTGTTCGTGTCGTATGACACTTTGTATTCTTTACAATGTTATCGGACATTGCCTGGGGATAAAATAGGTGGAGATATGTCACTGCGCCCCTGTCGCGCTCTCGACTTGGAAGACGGTTTCACGCTCTACTTGAGTTCTTATTCAGAATTTAATTTAAGGAATACATTTCCATTATCAAGTCTGCGCTGGGTTAAATTCGGTCAAAGCTTAGAATCCAGACTTAATCCTAGAAGCCATGCCGTGTATAGGTAGACCTGGTGGAAGGTTCTGTAGTACCCGCAGAGTTGGCTGATTTTTACATCGAAGTAAATAAAGACCTAGAACAAAATAGCAAGGCAGTAGTGGATAACAAGACAAGAGACACAGTTGATGGGCTCCTGTTTAATCACAAGAAGTCATTGAGATTATTTCACTTACAATAACATTGTCTTCTTTGAGAGGTTTTGAGGGAGGTTTTGAGAGTGGTTTAGAGAGAAGTTTTGTGAGAGGTCTTGACTTTGAGAGAGGTTTTGTGTCAAGTTTTGAGGGACATTTTGTAAGAGGTTTTCAGAAAGGTTTTGTGTGAAGTTTTGAGAGCGGTGAGGGGCATATACAGATAGCTACCATATACTAATTCTAAGTGTTCTTCAGGCTGCACCTCAGTGTGTAAAGAAACAAAAAAAAAAATACTTTAAAAAAAACAAAAGAAAAAAACAATGCTTTTACTACGCGTATTTGTATTTTAAATGCTTATTCCATGAGGCAGTGGCGTCACTAAAGGGGGGGGGTTGCGGACCGCACCGGGCCATCTTAGTGACGCCACTGCCACGAGGCCTTGAAACCCTGGAGAAGACGTTGTTAAATTAAATACAATAACATTTTATTTTATTTCTGTTCCATTGAGGGAAATAGTTCTCCCACAAGTCTATTCCTTGCTCAATGTACTTTCATGTTGCGTCGTCTTTGCAGTATAGAATATAAAGTCACCTAGTTATTATATATGCAGTCTCGATATGAATATCTTTATCACGAAACGGAGGCTTTCTCCGTAAAATAGTTCTTTACAAAGAGAATGGCATCATTATTGGATACATATCTGTCCACCGAGCGAAACTTTCAGTTTAGGATAGACCTACAATTCGGACATTTGGGGTAGGTGGGTGGGGGTATCGCTGGGGAAAATGCAAAGATCTAAAGGTAGGTTAAGTAAAGGAATAAAAAACTAATTTGACGAAAAACAAATTACTCGTTTCACAGTTAGCTCCCTTTCAGACCATCGTTAGGTATAGATGTATGCCGCCTTCCGTCGCGAAACAAATATTGACCTTTTTTTTAAATTCGGATGAATTCCTGGGGGGGGGGGGGGGGGGATATTTTGCCCTTTACATGCAAGCCAATCACAATAACATGAGATCCTCTGCTTAAAAACTTTTATATATTGAAAAAGGTTTAGAAAAAATATTTTAAAAAGTTGTTTCTTGTATTTTTCTTGGCAGTATTTCAATGTCTCCGTCGATTCTTGACTCTAATGGGATAACTCTGCTTCTATTATATATATTTTTTTACAGAGTTGTGGTTCTTTGTTACATTTATTTTAAGGGTTCATAATTACCGATGGAAAGGGGAGGGGCCAATTTTTATCTTGCGTGTGAGTTATTTTCCCTTGGCATCAACTATTTTAACTCAATTTATTAGGATTGTTTAGCTCTTATTTTATTTAATCTCCGTCAACGATTGTTGGGAGAATAAAGATTAAAACTCGTCTCGTCAACAATTGATAATATTGATTGCCTTTGATCCCAAATCAAACACATGCATCAAGCTGTTATGGTCAGAAACAACCCTTAGATATTCTCCTTGCGTACTTTGACAAGCGTAAATCCAGTGTTTGTGTGTGTATGTGTGTGTGGAGGAGGTAACAGGCAAGGGGGGATCCACCTGGTGAACACACACGCACTTACAACTTAAAGATTCTGGAAAGTTTTATATATGCCAGATTAAGATATGGAGTTTTGACCTTGAGCTACTTACCAGAGCAGAAGATCGTCACAAAAGGGCAGAGCATACCTGACGTTTTTAGGATCAGACGACAGACGGAGGAATTCGGTCTACAAATCGGAGGTATTAAGTTTCTCCAGAAGTTTCAAAACTCTTTGTTAAGATCGACCAGGTATGATGTCAGAGACGTGCCAGAGACTGTGTAGTTTGCACCTCTAGTGATACAATCGAAATAAAACTAAGCACATTAAAAGTCGTCTGTAATATCATTCTTCAAAGTAACCTTCCGTTGTTTTTTTTTTCTTCCGTGTAAGTAACCTCCCTTGTCTTTTTTCAAATCTAAGTATCATCCCTTGTCTTTTTTTCTCATCTAAGTAGCCTCCCTAGTCTTTTTTTAAAAATCCTAAGTAACCACCCTTGTCTTTAACAATAAAACTAAGTAGCCTCCCTTGTTGTTGTTTTCCTCATGTAAGTGCCCCCCGCCTCGCTTGTTTTTCCTTGTCTTTTTTTTTCTTAAGTAACCTCCGTTAACTTTTTCTCTAATGTCTAGCCTCTTTCGTCTGTTTCTCATCTAAGTACCCTCCCTTGTCCTTTTTTTCTTTCTCATGAATGTAACCTCCCTTGTCTTATTTCCTAGTTTAAGTAGCCTTCCTTGTCTTTTTACAAAGCTTATATCAACTCACTCTGCCAGTCTGGTACTTTGTCTTCTTCTGCTAGCCAGATTTTTTCTGCTGAGCTGTAAGCTCTTTTGCAGACTATGCCACGGGAAAATTTTTGTTTTCCTGGCATTCAGTGCAGGTTGGGTTGTTTCCTCAGCTTATTAAAAGATATAATAATCCACGCGTTTTAAGGAAGTTTTTGCTCTTACAAAGTTGCTCCAATACTGACAAAAAAGAACATCCGGACTGGAACATCCATGACACAGGGTCAAAGGTTCATTCTCCACCATTCACAGAGCTCCCCAATCAAAATTATTTTGCGGTAGAAAGTATACTGTGTCCTGTGTATGCCCTATGGCATCGTCACATCCTGGATCCAGGCCCCTTCACGCGATCACATTAACCACTTCCGAAAATCCTCATGAGGGGTTGACGTTCTGTTATACAGAAGTAGTAAGACACACACCCCTGTCTGGGATAGTGCAATCCAGACCTCCGTCAAAAAGCATCAAGGGAGGGGGAAAGTCTACTATTATTCGCATTAGAGAAATGTTAGTGAAAAAGACTCTGATATCCACACTGGGGATTTGGGAGTCAGAGATGAGTCGCATTATTAAGGCTGAAGTGTCCCATCAACACTAGTTTAAGGCGCCAGTGTTCCGTCTTATCAATTTTTAAGATCAGGTTCCGCTGTATTTATGAGAAAATTACACGTGAAGGCTAGGAGCTGGATTTGACTGCTAGAAGCATTTGGAGATGTAAGCACTAGGGTCATTCCTTGAAATGTGGGAGCTTACTCCCCCCCCCCCCCCTCCCCGGCCTCGCCAAGTGGAACACATTTCTTCTCTCACATATTTCCTCGCATTAAATCGAAACTTGACACAATTATTTATTGTACTTAACAAAACAGGAATTAATAAAAATAAAAAATTAGTCAATTAATTTTTTTTTCAATATCGAAAAAAGGAAAAAAAAACCTATATCATTGAGATATATAGTTCTAAATGTGGAATTCTTTTCCTTGGATAATCTGGTGTTGTTATTATTTTAAGTATTTATATATTTTGCTTGTTTTATGTATGTAACCTCTTTTGTCTTGAAATACATTCCCCAAATATTCATTTTATATTCAAAATGTTTCAATTTTCCTTAACGACCTTCAAATTGCTTAAGATTCTACAGCAGTGGTTCAAAACCTTTTTCCTAAACGGAACATTTCCACACATTCTGAGTATTTAACGGAACACTCTGCTTATTATTTTTTTAGAAAAATGAACTCCCATGGTGGCTTTCTAGTTAATTATTCCAGTTGTTATGTGCTACACCTATTAAGGCCTAACGGAACACTAGAGGGTTAGAAACACTGGGGTTAGAAACACTGGGGTTAGAAACACTGGGGTTAGAAACACTGGGGCTAGAAACACTGGGGTTAGAAACACTGGGGTTAGAAACACTGGGGTTAGAAACACTAGAGGGCTAGAAACCCTGGGGTTAGAAACATTGGGGCTAGAAACACTGGGGTTAGAAACACTGGGGTTAGAAACACTGGGGTTAGAAACACTGGGGTTACAAACACTGGGGTTACAAACACTGGGGTTACAAACACTGGGGTTAGAAACACTAGAGGGTTAGAAACACTAGAGGGTTAGAAACACTGGGCTTAGAAACACTGGGCTTAGAAACACTGGGGTTAGAATCACTGGTGTTAGAAACACTGGGGCTAGAAACACTGGGGTTAGAAACACTGGGGTTAGAAACACTGGGGTTAGAAAAACTGGGGTTAGAAACACTGGGGTTAAAAACACTGGTCTACAGAATGGTTTCTTTGAACAGCATCGGTTCGTGTACGGTCCGAAATTTGTGTTTTGGTCTCGGATGTTCTTTCTGGAGTGAAGACTGTTACATCCTGGTCCCAATCTTCTGCAGGGTGGCAGGCAAAAGTTAGCGGGCTGGATTCGACCTCATTATCATCGTGACGACAATCCTAAGCGCATTTCAATAGCTCCTCCTTCGTGCTAGAAGATCAGCACATTTCTCATAACTGTAAAGTCCAATACTCACTTTAAAAAGCTGGCGGCATACGTGGCATGGGTGGGTTTATTGAGTTACAGATAGGCCTGGGCTTTTTCTCTCAGCTTTTTGATGTTTCGGCGCTCTTTAAAACTGACCAGTCTCCTTGCTTCATATCTCGAGACTCCAAGAATCACAGCTACACGCCATGAGGAGCGATCCAGAGCCTAAGCGCCACCACACGACCAGACAGCCACCAGTCTTGACTTTAGTCTCTAGCTTCGTAGAAATAGAAGACCAATTAGCTGAGATATAGTTTAAAACTAAACACGACCAATTAGCTGAGATATAGTTTAAAACTAAACAAGACCAATTAGCTGAGATATAGTTTAAAACTAAACAAGACCAATTAGCTGAGATATAGTTTACAACTAAACAAGACTAATTAGCTGAGATATAGTTTAAAACTAAACAAGACTAATTAGCTGAGATATAGTTTAAAACTAAGAAAGACCAATTAGCTTAGATATAGTTTAAAACTAAACAAGACCAATTAGCTGAGATATAGTTTACAACTAAACAAGACTAATTAGCTGAGATATAGTTTAAAACTAAACAAGACTAATTAGCTGAGATATAGTTTAAAACTAAACAAGACCAATTAGCTTAGATATAGTTTAAAACTAAACAAGACCAATTAGCTAAGATATAGTTTAAAACTAAACAAGACCAATTAGCTGAGATATAGTTGAAAACTAAACAAGACTAATTAGCTGAGATATAATTTAAAACTAAACAAGACCAATTAGCTAAGATATTGTTTAAAACTAAACAAGACCAATTAGCTGAGATATAGTTTAAAATTAAACAAGACTAATTAGCTGAGATATAGTTTAAAATTAAACAAGACCAATTAGCTGAGATATAGTTTAAAACTAAACAAGACTAATTAGCTGAGATATAGTTTAAAACTAAACAAGACTAATTAGCTGAGATATAATTTAAAACTAAACAAGACATATTAGCTTAGATATAGTTTAAAACTAAACAAGACTAATTAGCTCAGATATAGTTTAAAACTAAACAAGACCAATTAGCTGAGAGATAGTTTAAAACTAAACAAGACCAATTAGCTTAGATATAGTTTAAAACTAAACAAGACTAATAAGCTTAGATATAGTTTAAAACTAAACAAGACCGATTAGCTGAGTTATAGTTTAAAACTAAACAAGACCAATTAGCTGAGTTATAGTTTAAAACTAAACAAGACCGATTAGCTGAGTTATAGTTTAAAACTAAACAAGACCAATTAGCTCAGATATAGCTTAAAACTAAACAAGACTAATTAGCTTAGATATAGTTTAAAACTAAACAGGACCAATTAGCTGAGATATAGTTTAAAACTAAGAAAGACCAATTAGCTTAGATATAGTTTAAAACTGAACAAAACCAATTAGCTGAGAAATAGTTTAAAACTGAACAAAACCGATTAGCTAAGATATAGTTTAAAACTAAGAAAGACCAATTAGCTTAGATATAGTTTTAAATTAAACAAGACCAATTAGCTTAGATATAGTTTAAAACTAAACAAGCAACTCAACATTTCTAGAATTGTTGGCCGGTAATAAATCAATGAGAATGGAAATCTGTCTTTCTTTAACCATCCAACAAACCTCCGTAGTGCTCCAGATTATAGAACTTGTTACAGTGATAAATTGTGTCCAGGCCTGGCAGTCAGTCGAAAAGTTCTTGGGGGAAGGGGATAAGAGGTGTAGGGGGAGAGGTGGTGGAAGCTGATGCTGATAAAGCCTATAAATTAGAATGCCTTCATGACAAAATTAAAGAAAACAAAGCAGGTAATAGGTTGATGGAAATTATTGCAGCTTTTAATTAAAGAAACAAAAAATCGTTCTGTCGAGTCACATGATATGTAGTAGTCTAACATGTCACATAGCACCTCTTCTAGATCTTACATGTTTCTAAGCACGTAGACATCTCTTTACATGCTCATAAGCACCTGGACAAAGTATAGTATATTTCATAGAACCTGGACAGAATCTTCTTACATGTTTTATATCACCTAGCCTCTTTCTTACATAGTTCACATCACCTGGACAGAATCATACAGGTTACATAGTTTCTGGTCTCCATCTTACATATTTTGTATCACCTGGACAGAATCTTACATGTTACATAGTTTCTGGTCTCCATCTTACATATTTCGTATCACCTGGACATATTCTTACATGTTACATAGCACCTGGTCGCTATCTTACATATATCACATGGACAGAATCTTACATATTACATAGCACCTGGTCGCTGTCTTACATATTTCACATTGACGGAATCTTACATGTTACAAAACACCTGGTTTCAATCTTACATATTTCATAGCATTTGTTCTTTTTTTAACGCGCCATCAAATCTCATCCTTGCAAATTCTACAGAACCTGGTTTCTATCTTCTTTGTTTCGCACTCCTGGAGTCACCATGACATTGCTCGAGTTATTTCAATGAATACGTAGACTTACTTTTTAAAAATTTATTTCTTACTTTCTATCTTTAAAAACACAAAAAAATCATTTTTATGTAACTATTTGTATAGAAGAAAACCAAAGTTTTAAGTCTCGGTGTGTTATGAACTGTTAATTTGGCCTGTAATTATATTTTTACATTTTTCTTCACGTTTGTGTTTCGACCTGTCCACACATTCCTCTCCCCTTGTTTATGTTGCAATAACTTCAGGATTCATTAGTTCATCTTGACATGCCATCTATTTAATAGCCTCTAAAGTTTTGTTGTTGTTTTTTTAGATTTTGCAACGTGATACCAATTGGCGCCAAATATCTCGTGATAGCTCGTTTGAGCCAATGTTTAGAAAAATGCATCACATGCAGATCTTCAAAGCACCAGAAAATAAAAAGTCGAGTTAAAAAAAAAAATAATTTTGCTTTCAATTTTATTTTAGTTTGTATTACTTTGGTCTGAAAATCCATCGTTGGTATTGTATTGTCTATCTGTCCGTCTGTATGTCACATCTCAACAACTTAAAAATCCGATATCACCGTCATGTCATGCTCAAAGCAGGCGCAACGACTCTGCTATCATTCTTATGGAACTATGGAAATGAACCTTTGTGTTCAAAACTTAGGGGAAATAATCAGAATAATTTTGTTTCCAGTACATTGTGACTTAGTCTTTCACGCACAGAGTTGATTTTCTTAAAATCCTAAATATTAGTTTGTTCGTGCCAGAGTTTCTTATCTTCTGTAAGAGTGTCTTATCTTTTTAAATATATATATATATATATATATATATATATATATATATATATATATATATATATATATATAAAGGGCTTTTTTTTTTTTTTTGCAATACATATTGGTACGACATACCGGCATTTTTTTTCAAAGTGGGGAAAATAATATTACTGTTACTTGTATTTTAACGTTTATTATTAATATATTAGTAGTTAAAAGTTAGGCAATTCATCACTTCATTAATGAGTATTGGCACCTAATCACTGAGTACCGGCATTTTTTTTTAAAAAGCACTTTATATATATATATAAAACAGAAGCGTAGAATAGTAGATACACATTTCATAATTGTACCTACATGCTCTACGACAACTACCCACAGGAGCCTTCAACGAGTTTGTGTTTAACACTAATACCTTTTTATTATTTTTGTTTTGCTTGTAAGCTGAAATTCACCGGGGCTTGATATGAAGCCTTCATTAAAGCTGCTTTAGTAAGTTAAGAGAGAGAGAGAGAGAAAGAGAACGACAGAAAGTGAGAAACAATATTAGGCTGTAAAAAAGCTAGCAAGTAATATGTGGCGAAGCCTGCCATTTAAACTAGTCAACGCTAAATTCACGAACGCTTTAGCAAAGAAATTCAACTACAATTTTTTATATTAACATAGGCTTTTACTTCCCCACAATGAAACAATGCCAGACACAACATTTCGTTGAAGTAACATAATAGTCACATAGTAGGAGAGATCATGTCGAGTCTATAAAATAGGCACATAGTTGGAGAGATCATGTCGAGTCTATAAAATAGGCACATAGTTGGAGAGATCATGTCGAGTCTATAAAATAGTCACATGGTTGGAGAGATCATGTTGAGTCTATAGCTGTTAGCTTAGGGGATTAGTGTCACGAGTCGAGTCTGTGACCTATTTCGACCAGTTTCTAGAAGCTCGAGTTCAAACCAGTGCAAGTGTCCAACGTAAACAAGTTAATTTTAGGTATCCAATCAAAGAAAGGGGTTAAGGAAAAAAATAGCACACGTCAGCTTCTAGAAGGTCAAAGTTACTAAAATAATTATCTGAGAAGGTTCCATGATTCTGGAACGTACGATCAAAGAAAGTATAAATTAAGGGAAAGTGAGTTAGACGGGGTCCTCGCAAAGTAGTAGTTCTTGTAGAGCGTTGGTCCTCGCTCTGTCCTCGATTAGTAATAAGTTTTATGATATTAGTGGGTCCATTAAGTAAAGTTTTAGTAGTTGAAGTTGAAGTTATACTAAGTGAAGTTATACTAAGTGAAGTTTCATGTATCATTTAAGTTTTATTTATGAAGTATCAAGTCAAGTTGTTATTGAATTAAGAAGTTAATTTGATGTGAAAGTTGAAGAAGTATTATTAAAGAAGTTTGAAGAAAATACAGAGATGCTTCTTTCTTCATTTCATGAATTGTCAAGTTTGATAATATAATCCCCGGCAAGTGTAAGTGTCACATTTAGCTCCAGGCGGAAATACATCTAAATGGAATGGTTTTGTTGTGCAGTCTATGCAGTAGTTGAACAGTTCTATGGTGAGGGGTGGGACAAAGAGTTGGTAACATAATCTAAATATATTTTAATAAATATCGGGAAAACAAATACTTAAAGTAGCTTCCCGTGGCTCAGTTGTCATTGTCTGTTAAGTGTAGGAGATTATTTGAAGAATACATTCCATTCCTAAGACTTACATAAGAGTTGTTCTCGCGTCATAAGATTAAACAGCAGTGCAGAATTGAACGTTGCAAACTATTTCATGTCCTCCAGCCTGCACTCTGTGGTGATTGAATCGCGCTTACCAATACCATTCTAGCATGACCGTTTGTTTTTTTTAGAAAAAAAAAACAACTTCCTCCACAAGAACGTTGATTCGTGACACCATCGTTTATCTCACATTACCCCCCCCCCACACACACACACACAGACATCGAAAAAAAAACGCCTGTGATATAATATGTAATAGATGAATATCTTTCGATTCTTGTTTTCTTGGTGTCCACATATGGAAACAGTCTCCTTGCTTCCCTTTACAACTGTAAATTATGCTCTATCTCAAACCAAGAATGTTTACAATGTACTTGTACCACCTCTGATAGACGACCATAGTTTCCTCATTTTGGATTGAGTTGAAAAATCAGCATATGACATCTGTATAAATATGTTTAAGAACTTTACGGAACGCTAATTAAACGCTACGAAAATTTGAATTTAACTTATTTGATGATTTAAATATAGATACAGGAAGGTTTTTTAGCGGCCCCCTGAAATGGGAAAAGACGCTTTAGTTTTGTCCGTCCCTCTGTCCGTCCGTCCGTCCCGTTTAGATCTCGTAAACTAGAAAAGATAGTGAAAATCCGACATCACAATATTTTAGACCATTCAAAGTTCTGATGCAAAGGCTACCTTATTCTTTTCTGAAATCGACAAATCTATTTTTTTAAATCACTTATGCAAGCAGTTTTTTTCATAAAAATACACCACTTTTACAACTACCCACTATTAATAGTAACAACACTTGAGGCTCTTTATTAGGGGATATCACAATATAACATATCTTTAACACATATATGCAAACGGTGTACATTTTTTGTCAAATTTTTTAAAAATTCTTATTTTAAGTTCTGTTATACTATGTATTCAATTTACACACACAAAAATGTTTATTTTTGTTTTTAAAGAAAAAAATATTTAGTAAGCATATAAGTCAGACATAATTTAAAACAACAATTAATAAGTAGTTTTTCATATTATAACATGAACTATCATAACGCCAGTAACATATAACACATAACCAAAGAATTTTTAAAATATATTTTTTACGGAAATATTTTATACTTGAAATTGGCCATTTAAAAAACAATTAGATCAATTAGATATTCATTATAAGACATCAATTAGGCCAGGTTCACATCTAACTTCACATTCACTTTCACCTATCCTTTGGTCTGCTGGGGCACCACACGAGATCCGTTAACCTTTTTTTTCCATTATTTTCTGTCATTTGTCTTTGATAAAATTTCATTCTGATAATACTGAAACCTGCCTTTTTATTGCGTATTTTCGGCCGTAATTTGTTATTTTTCTATTTCATTTGGAGTAACAAAATTCACGCTGCCTAGGGCATCCGATTACCTAAGGCCGGCCCTGCTGCTGTTTCGAGTTGCTGCTGTAATGGGAAAGAGGGCCTAGATTCAGCTTCAACATTTAAATATTACGTGTAGACTTTAATTTACAAAAAATACTGTCCCATCAATCTCATTATTTCCTTTGTTCTGTAAAATGTGAGACATGTTTCGGATCTTCCTTCAGAGTTGAAGGTAATCTACATCCTAGACCAAACCTCCCGCAGAACGACGGGGGATGGCAGCGGGCAGGGTTTTGAAACCGGGGCCATTGAGACACAGCAGGACTAGGCAGCCGTCCTCGTAAAACGGTCTCAAATACAAGTGAGCTAAACATCCCTTGTTTTACACACCACAACTATGTCAAGAGGATAAACATTACAAACCAACACGCCCCACTTGCAAGTCTCATTCATAACGCCAGATTTTATGAATGGTTCCAACCCACACTAGTGGTTATATAAAACTCAGATAATGTCCTCCGCTGGAATAGACCAAAATAAATGCCACGTGTCATTTCCACTAAATACAATGACAGCACGCGATGGGACACTTAATGATTACACGGAGAGGAGCTGGTAGACAGCTTCCGGTAATCTATCCGGCACACTTTCATCACGTGTCAGTGGCGCATCGCGTTTGTACAATGTGTTTGTTGGGTTGTAAGTGCGGATGTACTATGTGTATCTGTGTTTGTTGGGTTGTCAGTAAGGTTGGTTTTTTGTTTTTAGTAGTTGACAAATTACTTTTGTATATCACTTCCTTGATGCTATGGCATGCTCAGTGCGTAATGGTCCAATCTCTTTTGTCCACGTGTGGTTGGAAGATTTCTGCTTTGCCTTTAGGCGCTCGGCAGACACAACTTGGGATTCGAGCTCATGCCCTGTTGTTGGGAAGCCCATCGCCTAATATCACTCAGCCACAGATTTACCCTAAGAGATCGTACAGGGTATTCGCAGGGACAGGGGTCTCTGAATGCGGTATCTATTAAAATGTTGACATGTGTATTCGTTTCGATGTTTCAATAGCAAAATTAAAAATAAGTTAATTCTCGCTAATACTGTCTCAAATTGAGATGGGTTGTAATCCAAATGGTGATGGGGTGGGGTTAAAAGAAATATAGACATGGAAAAGGGTTGGGTTAGGGGAAGAAAGTTAGGGTTTTAAATAATAAAATAAATATTAAAAAACAATGGGTGGGAGGGTTTTAAAACTGCAAACACAACATCAGGCATAGTGGCTGAGTTTTAAAGCGCCTGGCTTCCAAACCGAATGGTCCCGAGTTAGATCCTTGGGGCGCCTCTGAGCCCACTTAGCTCTAATGGGTACCTGACATTAGTTGGTGAAAAGTAAAGGCGTTTGGTTATTGTGCTGGCTACTTGACACCCTCGTTAACCATGGGCCAAAGAAACAGATGACCTTTACATCATCTGCCCTATAGATCACGAGGTCTAAAAGGGGAAATTGACTTTACTTTGGACATTACCACCAACCATTATCAACAAAACCTCAATCATGACCACAATCATATTTATAAACATCACTATCATTGAAACAACCATCAACCTAATCCCCCATCACTATGCAACCATTGAAACAACCAACACACCAACCACCAGCATCACCATTATTGAGACACCCGAATATGACCCGTGTTATGGTCTTGTGATCGAAAGCCTTCGTGGACCACAGACAGAGTGTGCAAGGAACTCAGTCCAGGCGTAGCATTTCGTTATAAAAGGCCTGAACACTGACCTGCAACGTCAAAACCTGTGTGCAGTTGAGACCAATAGCTCGTTGCCACGTCACAGGTCTGAACGATTCGGCAATGCAATGTTATTATTAATCTTCTGAATCGAAAACATTACTGTATAATGGAAAGAAAGGTCAGTGTGACATCGAAAAAAAAGCTATTAAAAAAATAGGAAAAGAAAAGCCCAGGTGAGCTGTTCTGCCTCATCGTGGCACCTGGGTGGAAACGGCTACTTGAGGAGGTAGCTAGGCTAAACGAATGGCGAAACATAACTCCCGTGGGGATGCCCACGGGTGGACGAGAGTTTACCCCTTGCACGGGCGGGGTTGCAAAAAAGTCCCCACAAACACGTCCCACATCCATGCGCCATTCCTGAAAGGACCGTTACATAAATGGCGAGTCCCCCACGGCTAGCTTGGTATAACAAAGGAAAATGACGGAGGCTCCCGGTGTCCTCGGCCTTCGGCCATGAGCGGCGAATCATGCGTCGGAGCCAAAGGCATCGGAAACAGCAATGTTTTACATAGGCATTGACTTGGGTCGCTCTCAAACAGAACTGTGCGTTCACACAGGTTTTTTTTTTTTTACTGTTCTGGCTGGACGACCAAACAGCTCAGCTCTTTCGGACATCAAAACGGAAAAGAAAAGAAAAAGAAATGTCCTAAATAAAGTAACAAAACTTTCTTTTCATCCTGAAATTAAAGAGCATTGCAATATAACATGAAACATTCAACCGTAACTGTAAACACAACATGAGCTAATAATATATGTTCACAGTGATATGTACACAAAAGTACATTCGAAAGTATACTATTTGTTATATTCATTCAGCGTAGAACGGGTAGTCAAAATTGACCAGGAATACCAACGTCCAAACTTAAACTCTTAAGTGATATGCATCTTTAAGTTTACTATTAGAATGTCTGCATTTTATAAGAAAAGATGACCCATTTGCTGATCGTCACCTGTGGCCTATTTAGAAATTGGCCATCATTTGAGACCCTGGGGATTTAACCTCTTTGGAGGCCTCTGCATTTTGCGTAATATTTAATATATTTAACATTTATCTTCCCCCTCTCCCCCCCTATCCTAGCCACGCCACTTATCGTCACCCATCATACAACATTCGAAGATATTTTTTGTTTGTTTGCTTTATACAATATACTAGTGGAATGTATTCTGTCGGGTAGTTTTCTTACAATGCTTTTATTGAGAGTCCAAACTAACAACATTATGTCGACATGTATGAAACTTACACATTTGTTTTTATGTTCATTTTTTAGGTTTTTTTTTTTTCTTTTTTAATATTTATTGTTCAGCATCTTGTTGAAAGTCTTTGATTTTTTTTTATGCATTACTTTGAATGTCTCTATTTGTCTTGAGAGAAATGTCAATAATATGTCACTTCATGTCATCTGAAATGTCACATTGCTGTAAATGTTGCTTCTACTAACGTAGCCCCATCCCCTAGCAAGATAGTCCAAACCACTTTTAGACTGAGGTGAAGCCCACCACAAGTTGAATGCTTTCATTATTTATTTTTTTTGTGTGTGTTTCGCATTAAATCTCTAATTTAATCATTAAATCATTAAATTATTAATTTCTGAGATGAGTTTCTGTGCATAATGTTGTTTTTTCTTTATATAAATTCAATAAATTGACTTTAAGTTTTTGATTTTCTTTAAAAAATGTTCTAAAAGATGAATTAATGCTTTTATAACTGAAATAATTCCATTTTGTAATATAATTAAAAATAATTGTAAAAAGTACTAATGGCCATGGTAATGTTGCTAAGTCTTGTTTGAACTACTATTTCACAATGTTAGAGATTATAGTACCATACATGCAGACTGCACTTAAAGTTGAGGGCCGCAGAGTATGAACCGGAAGTATTTGTTTTTTCCATCTCGCATTTTGTTAAGACTAGACCCGAACGTTCTGAGACATTCCCATTGAAATGTGTCGTTTGTCTTTGTTCTCTTGAAATTAATCTTTATTTCTCTACACGAACCTCCTTTGAAATCAATGCATGTCTCCCAGCGGTTCCGTTACCCGAGACCAATCGTTATAGAAGCGCTGAGGTTGTCAATTGTAGTCAAAGTGAATTTCCGATTTGATTGGACCAATAAAAGTTATCTAATCTTATCTATCTTAGAAGGCCTGAGAACTGACCTGCATTGTCACAATGTTTGTCAGTTTGAGACCAATAGCTCGTTGCCACGCCGTACAGACCTGTGACGTGGCAACGAGCTATTGGTCTAACTGCCCACGGGTCGTGACGTTGCAGGTCAGTGTTGACGCCTTGTATAACGATTGGTCTCGGCTCACCTCTCCAACCATCTTTTCAGCCACGTCTCTAGCCAAACGTCCAAACACAGTTTAGCGTCCTTCTTTATAAAATAGCTGTTTAGAAGAGGTGATGGCGTTAGACGAAATTGTCTTCCTATCTAGCGTAACTTTATTAGTTAAGGAAAGACTCAAATATATTTACTACTAGCCGGATATGACCCGCGGTCAGGGGGCCTAAGTCTGGGTATTACTGATCTACTGGATAAATTTAGATCTATGTCAAACATGGAGAATGTTGCCTTCACATTTTTTATTTTACAACGAAAATGTTAGTAGAGTATGAAAATGGGTTCACCCGTTCAGCCGACATTTTCATCTATCATATTCAAGATACAGTGATAACGGGTTTACCCGATTTGTTAAAAAAAAATGTTCTTTAACCCTTTAGTCGCGTGTGGTCGATTAGCTTCCAAACATTAGAATTTCAATTCCATTTGTATGCACTCATTGTAAAACAGCCCAGCACTTAAAGGGTTAATAGAGATAGAATAAGTTACTTTTCGTCAATTTTCAAGGCCCTCCAGTTATGGGCGGGACATTGAACGTACACTACGGTTTCCGCCACGATCTAAAGAACATTTAGGGCAAGTTTTACAAGATTGGTCAAACGGCTTTGATTTCTATGCGGGACTTACATACATACAAGTAGAAATATACATTAAACACTCAACCATAATCTACAAACACAAAAACAAAATCAAATAAAATACTCAGAAAGACACAAAGATAAAGGCACATTCCTCGTTCCATATGCTAGGACAAATTTGTACAAATGCTCCTTCTTCCCTAATTCTCTTAGAGCATGGAATGGGGTTGCCTGAGCTAGCCATGAAAACCAGTGACTTGGCAGAATTTAGGTCATTGGTTATTATGCATTAGTAAATGCATGACGCGTATGACGTCATCATCTTCTTTTTTGAAGTAACGTCTGTATTATATACGATAAGATAAGATAAGATAGTCCATACATTCTACTTTATATTTACTATTTGGATCGGTTGGTGAGATGGTTGGTGAGTTGGTTGAAAAGGTGGTTGCGGAGCTGGGAGAGGCGCGTAGGTCTAAAAAAAGACTATGTTGAGAAAAGATACTCATTAATTTGAAAAAACAAATCCTCCACATCTCAGACCACCCAGTTAGATTCGGTTCGGTTGTCATCTCTTGACTTTGTAATCTCCCCAGAGTACTGCGGCAACACGCCTGCTGACGTAGCCTTTATGGTAGACAGTTCCAACTCTATGTGGGCACCTGACTTTAAGCAGCAGCTGGAGTTTGTAAGGAACGTTACAAAAATGTTTCAAATTGGGCAGAATTTAACTCAGGTCAGTATGACACACACAAGGTATAGAAGACTACTTCACTTTTTTTTTGTTTTTTAAAACATCCAACATCTTTGTAAGGCACTCGCTTTATTTTTGTAACTTTCTTTTTTTTTTCCTACCATTCGCTCTAAGCCAGGTGTCAACTTGACCCGACTCATTCAGGATGACAGAATTACACAATATTGACTTAAGGCGGGCTGGCAATTGATGACTGTTTTTTTTTTTTTTTACAACAGGTTCTCACCGCCCCAACCCTCCCCCTATGCCACAAGTTATACATGTTGCAACAAAAAAATTACATAGTAACAAAGACGCTATAAATAAACCATGACAAGTTTCGAACTTAGCGCCAGTACAGAGGGGCAAGCCAACTGGTTGAGAAACAGTTATAGGACGAGAGTCAGGTTTTAAACTGATGCGTCAGTAAACAATTGTTAGAAGAAACAGAACACAGAGTCTGGGATAAACAAAATGTGCTTTTTTTTTTACCATGTTCAGTAAGCATGTCAACAACATCCTAGCTTTCTACCTAGACGCAGATAATTTGTTTGCTTGTTTGTATTGGCAATGACGTCAAAACGAGAACCCCATGAAACCCCTCTGAATCTGTGAGTTTATTATGAGTGAATAGACACAGGGAAACAACGCAAGTTATGGTCGGTGTAGAAACATGAACAAACAGGTTAGGTATATATTGACAAGAATGTTTGGCTTCATAATATTGATAAACATGGACATTTCAGCAGAGTTGGGATATCTCCATCAGAAAGGGACAAGTTTTTAAAAAAAAAATTTTATAGCTGGGTTTTCCTACAAACTTTCCATTGGGGGTTATTGACTGCTAACAACAATAAAGTCTATGCCAGGGTTCGAATCTTAATAATGAAGCGTGTGTATGCATATTACTTGCAAAATGATTGAATGCTGCTATAACACTATATCGTTATCTGGACAGAAAACAGTTAAGATTTCATCCAAACTTTTACCACTGTAGCTTGCACTATATGATGGGCATACGCTGGTAAGACCACTCTACAGATGTTCTATTGAATCCTTTTAGATAGCGATGTTCTAGTGAATGAAGGTGTCTACAGATAGCGATGTTCTAGTGAATGAAGGTGTCTACAGATAGCGATGTTCTAGTGAATGAAGGTGTCTACAGATAGCGATGTTCTAGTGAATGAAGGTGTCTACAGATAGCGATGTTCTAGTGAATGAAGGTGTCTACAGATAGCGATGTTCTAGTGAACGAAGGTGTCTACAGATAGCGATGTTCTAGTGAATCAAGGTGTCTACAGATATCGATGTTCTAGTGAATCAAGGTGTCTACAGATATCGATGTTCTAGTGAATCAAGGTGTCTACAGATAGCGATGTTGTAGGGAATCAAGGTGAATACAGATAGCGATGTTCTAGTGAATCAAGGTGTCTACAGATAGCGATGTTCTAGTGAATCGAGGTGTCTACAGATAGCAATGTTCTCGTGAATCAAGGTGTCTACAGATAGCGAAGTTCTAGTGAAGTCCGGGTGTCTACAGATAGCGATGTTATAGTAAGTCCAGTTGTCCTAGTGAATCAAGGTGTTTACAGATAGCGATGTTCTCGTGAATCAAGTTGTTTACAGATAGCGATGTTCTAGTGAATGAAGGTGTCTACAGATAGCGATGTTCTAGTGAATGAAGGTGTCTACAGATAGCGATGTTCTAGTGAATGAAGGTGTCTACAGATAGCGATGTTCTAGTGAATGAAGGTGTCTACAGATAGCGATGTTCTAGTGAACAAAGGTGTCTACAGATAGCGATGTTCTAGTGAATCAAGGTGTCTACAGATATCGATGTTCTAGTGAATCAAGGTGTCTACAGATATCGATGTTCTAGTGAATCAAGGTGTCTACAGATAGCGATGTTGTAGGGAATCAAGGTGAATACAGATAGCGATGTTCTAGTGAATCAAGGTGTCTACAGATAGCGATGTTCTAGTGAATCGAGGTGTCTACAGATAGCAATGTTCTCGTGAATTTAGGTGTCTACAGATAGAGAAGTTCTAGTGAAGTCCAGGTGTCTAGAGGTAGCGATGTTATAGTAAGTCCAGTTGTCCTAGTGAATCAAGGTGTTTACAGATAGCGATGTTCTCGTGAATCAAGGTGTTTACAGATAGCGATGTTCTAGTGAATGAAGGTGTCTACAGATAGCGATGTTCTAGTGAATGAAGGTGTCTACAGATAGCGATGTTCTAGTGAATCAAGGTGTCTACAGATATCGATGTTCTAGTGAATCAAGGTGTCTACAGATATCGATGTTCTAGTGAATCAAGGTGTCTACAGATATCGATGTTCTAGTGAATCAATGTGTCTACAGATATCGATGTTCTAGTGAATCAAGGTGTCTACAGATAGCGATGTTCTAGTGAATCGAGGTGTCTACAGATAGCAATGTTCTCGTGAATCAAAATGTCTACAGATAGCGAAGTTCTAGTGAAGTCCAGGTGTCTACAGATAGCGATGTTATAGTAAGTCCAGTTGTCCTAGTGAATCAAGGTGTTTACAGATAGCGATGTTCTCGTGAATCAAGGTGTTTACAGATAGCGATGTTCTAGTGAATGAAGGTGTCTACAGATAGCGATGTTCTAGTGAATGAAGGTGTCTACAGATAGCGATGTTTTAGTGAATCAAGGTGTCTACAGATAGCGATGTTCTAGTGAATCAAGGTGTCTACAGATAGCGATGTTCTAGTGAATCAAGGTGTCTACAGATAGCGATGTTCTCGTGAATCAAGGTGTTTACAGATAGCGATGTTCTAGTGAATCAAGGTGTCTACAGATAGCGATGTTCTAGTGAATCAAGGTGTTTACAGATAGCGATGTTCTAGTGAATCAAGGTGTCTACAGATAGCGATGTTCTAGTGAATCAAGGTGTCTAAAGATAGCGATGTTCTAGTGAATCAAGGTGTCTTTAGATAGTGATGTTCTAGTGATTTCCAGTGTCTACAGATATCGATGTTTTAGTAAATCGAGGTGTCTACAGATAGCGATATTCTAGTGAATCCTGGTGTGAACAAAGTAGAGACAGTGCTTACCGTTCGGCAGCTACAGCTGTACAACAGAGAACATCGTAAAACCGAAAAGAACTTAACCACTTGGAGACTACGGTATTGTCTGCGTTGAATGTGGCGAAATATGTAGATCACAGCTAGGGGCTGTGAAGTCCCGTGAACTGCTATACTCCTCCTTAATGTTTGAACTGAAATCCTTACAATTTTAAAGAAATGTTGCTATTTTTCAAACCTGAATTGACAAAACTTCAAATGACCATTAATTACGACTTTGAAATGACGCTTGTGTAACATCGCTGACCTAAGATGCATGAGAACTATTAACTTTAATCAAATGTCTGAAGTCATGAAATGATGTCTAAGTCAACAAGATGTTTATACGAGCATAATGTTAAAGTCGTACAGCTGTAGCTCAAAAGTAGAATTCAAAACAGGAACGGATGTAAAACGAAACTTTAAAAAAAATATAACTTAGCAAGAATAAAACACAACACAACACTACATTATAAATTGTCTTGTATTGCTTCCAATAGCGTGCAGATACCTTCAGAGAAGAACCGATACACGAATTGAAACTTATTGATATGTAACTTTGTCCCTTTTAAGTGGCACAGCTCAGCATTTTTGGTTTGCGAAAGAGGAATAAAAGATCGAGTGCCTTCAGTCTGTTAAATTCATTGTCTTT
Organism: Biomphalaria sudanica; assembly: GCA_036873155.1. Lineage (NCBI taxonomy): Eukaryota > Metazoa > Mollusca > Gastropoda > Planorbidae > Biomphalaria > Biomphalaria sudanica. Next base: position 1,180,718 of record JAZGLO010000509.1, on the reverse strand, counting down.
GCTAATTAAAAAGCAGAACTGATGATCTGTATGTTCCAAATCTAAAATTGTGACGGTTTGAGTTGGAAATATTGGTCTTTCAATAATGTATGAAAACAAAGATCTAAAACGAGACGCTTGCATCACAGTGGGATGGGTGAAGATAAAACGAGTTCTTATTGCAGGCTTATACAAATCCTAGATGCCTCACCTGGAAGCCTCTTATGGTTCCGCAGAGTCTGGTGGTACCGCCTCCACTTCCTCCACGTAGTCCGTCTTGTTGAACTCCGCCGCCGTGATGCTGGTGGCCGTGTAGATCTGCTGACCATTTTTAAAGACCACGATGGCCGGGATGTTGTCCAGGGTAACCCCGAGCTTTCGGGCCATGGACTTGGCGCTGTCCATATTGGCAGCCAGGTAGATGTTTTCCGGGTAGCGCTGCTCCGCCTGCATGAACTCGAAGCGGATCTTGCGGCAGGGAGGAGACCATTCGGTGTAGAAATACACGATGACCAGCTTGTCCGTGTTCTTGAGGGCCTCCTTCAGCTCCCCCAAGGAGGAGATAAACGTCCCGGTCAGCTCCATTCGTCTCGTTCTTCCATCCTAACAATGATTGTAAACAAAGACATAAGTCAAACAAATGTTCATTATTCCTGTACACAAACATACACTTGCGGGAACTACACAAAAAACAACAACTCATAATTGGTGCGCAAGCTAGAAATCAAGTTTTTAGCATCAAAGTATATAATGAAACCAAAGTTAATCAAAGCTTAGTAGTTTGATAGGTTCAAAGTGTAAGCAATGTTCAGCACTTCATTAGGTTCTTATTGAAAATAAAATTTAGTACTTCGATAGGCTTGAACTTCTAGCGAAATTCCTCTTGCGCAGTCTAAGTGATCATAATATTCTGTAAAGTAAAGTAAAGACTTTGCGATCTATAGGGCAGATGATGTTTAGGTCATCTGTTTCGTTGACCAACGATTAACGAGCAGGGTGTCATGTGTCCAGCACAACGAGCAACCACCTTTACTTTTCCCGAACTAATGTCAGGTACCCATTAGAGTTGGGTGAACTCAGAAGCGCCCTTAAAATTCCGAAATTCAAAATCCCAGTTTTCATCAAGATTTGAACCCAGGACCCCCAAGTTCTGAAGGCAAGCGCTTAACCACTGCGCGCCCTATTAATCTGTGGAAACCTGAATTTTCTGATCTTTTCAAAAAGCCGATTACATTAGCTGCATACGAAGGATGGCTTCTTTGAGTCGTAGTACGACTGTCAATACCTAGCAATTGAAGATCCTTGACTTTTGAAACTCTCTTAAAAAACAATTTTCCTGAACATAAATCGCACTTAAATGATTTGTCATTTCTAGCTGTGCTGTATTAGACATTACTTTTTTTTATATTTTTTTAAACGGTGCGACAGTTAATTTAATTACTTCCTTTAATTGTGTCTCTAATACTATACTAATAGTCAATCATGATCCGATAGTTTTACTGTACGTTGGCCTCTTGTTATAATGTGGTCTAAACAATTTGTCTAGACCAGAGTTTCCCAAACGGTGTTCTGCGGAAACCTAGAATTCCGAGAGGCCTGAAGAGGTGTTCAACGAACTACTGGAATAACTAACTAGTAGGCCACAACGTATAGAAACTTTTTTTTTTAAATAAGCAAATTGTTCTAAGAATGTGCGAAGTGTTCCGTTAGAGAAAATGTTTGGGAAACACTAACCTAGAGAAAAAGTTTGGGAAACACTGACCTAGAGAAAAAGTTTGGGAAACACTTACCTAGAGAACAAGTTTGGGAAACACTGACCTAGAGAAAAAGTTTGGGAAACACTGACCTAGAGAACAAGTTCGGGAAACACTGACCTAGAGAAAAAGTTTGGGAAACACTGACCTAGAGAACAAGTTTGGGAATCAGTGATCTAGAGAAAAAGTTTGGGAAACACTGACCTAAAAAACAAGTTTGGGAATCACTGACCTAGAGAAAACGTTTGGGAAACACTGACCTAGAGAACAAGCTTGGGTATCAGTGACCTAAAGAAAAAGTTTGGGAAACACTAACCTAGAGAAAAAGTTTGAGAAACATTAACCTAAAGAAAAAGTTTGGGAAACACTGACCTAGAGAAAACCTAACCCTAACCCTAGACCCACAAACCATGCCTGAATGCATACGGCCTATATATTAGTATACATAATACCCCCAAAAAAAGATATCTTACTTGCTTATGAAAAATGTGTCTATCATACGAAGATGCTATATCTTAAAGTATTGAGTTTCATAAAACATAACTTTCTGGATCGACAGTCACGAACGTTGGCAATAACGTTCAATAAGCAGACGATTTCAAAATATCCAAATTTCTATGGTTAACGCTTTGTAAGAAATAAAAAAAAAATTGCCATAAAAATCAACTTTACAAACTTAGCCTCGCTTTCATAGCGAGGTTGATGAGTAGATAACAATGCTGTTTAATATTTTACAAACTTGTCACGCACATTTCAAGACATGAAAATTTTTTTTAAACTTCTCGTTTAGCATTTGTTACAATAGCATTAGCTGCACCTTCAAGATCGAGTTAATAAGCATAATGGGAGACTTACTTCTGTACTTATGTTGTTTCAAGAACATGTAGTCCTACATTTGCCATGCACTTCGTACAAACTCTGAAGATATGCAAAGAATGCTTTAGCACACTTCTATTTTTAGCTCTACAAATGTAATGCCCATACTGAAGTCTAAATATATGAAAAAAAGATGATAAAGAACTTAGCAAACACTTGATCGCATGTCTACTCAGGAATGTATAAAACAGGTTTACCTCATTCAATAAAGAACTCTTTCTTTACAAGCGCTACAGGTGTGTTCACAATTAAAAGCAGTGGAATCCAGTGGCAAACTGTTGATATTAGTTAACGTAGATAAGATAGAGTGTCGATGTGTTATGCACCAGGAGGCCCATTAACTCCCAACTTCAACCTGCTTTTGTTTCTGGGTGTGTTTCCTTAGCCTTTGATCAGCCAAGATCATCCGGTAGCTAATTATTGGAAGTAGTGAAACCTGACCTTGTTAACTCTTTCGCTCCGTAATTATTTACCATATTCTGGTGGAATCGACGTTGGTATCGTCAGTTAGGAGAGAAAGAGTTAAGTGTCACCCGAGAATGCTCACCAAGTTCTTCAAATCTGCATTCTCCATCTAGAGGTACGAATACAGATACTGGCCTCAAAACAAGGCCACTCCCCTTGAAGAAAAACTATATAGAAAGCTGCCTGATCTGGAAGCCACTTCGCAGTTCATCTGATATTGGTTTAATTATTTGTACCCCGCTACATAATAACCAGACGCAGAAGTTAAGGTAAAAAAAAAACGGAAGATTTAATTTTACATTGGTATAAAATGTATTTATTTCATTGGAATTTTATTTTTCGATACCACATATGGATGTTTTCAATGACCTATTTTGCGAACAAAACTCAAATTATATATAAATCGTCCATCATGATTCGATGCTTGCGGAGGGGTGAGACTGGGGAGGATGACTTGCGCTGAAAATTTTGATTAAAGTGAGGAGAATTCGCTCAACACGTCGACCTCACTCTCTCGCCCTAAAGCCCATCCTTTTCCGGAAGCAAGATTTGGTCAAGACGTCCGGTGACGAGTTTGGGTGCAGTGGATGACCAGAGACTTTCTGTGTGTCTTATTATGCTCCAGAGTGCTCCACAGCACTGTGCTGGTAGTTGCCGTTCTTTCCGATTTGTCTAAACTCAAATAGAGGCCCAGCGTCCAGTGCAATAAAAGAGGTCGAATAGAGGCCCAGCGTCCCCAGAATTGCACTAACATAGATCAAATAGAGGCCTAGCGTCCCCAGAATTGCACTAACATAGATCAAATAGAGGCCCAGAATTGCTGTAACAAAAATAAGAGGCGCCATCAACTTTATGAATCACTTTTAAGTGGCATCGGCGTCATGCGCCATGCGTAAGTTTGTAAAATGTTTATTTTTTTAATGTTTGACATGTTTCGGATGTTCCGTCAGAGTTAAAGATAATTTACTTCCGACTTACATGCGATTAAATGTTGCTATGTTTTACATTCATTTTCTTTCAGGTTGGCATGGCAACATTCGGAGAACGAGTGTGGTTACAGTTTGGATTTAACATGTACAAGGATAAAAGGTCCATACTGAGGGCTATACGAGAGGTCAGTAGGTCATTTACCAAGCACACTGTACTTGATACTGTCATTTCCTTTAACATTACAATAGTAGCCATGGCGCTTTATTTCTTATTTATTTTAAAAAGGAAACATTCAAATCAATGTATGTACCCCCATCCCTTTTTTTTCATAAGATGATTTCTTCCAGTTCTGTCAGCTGGTACATTTACTAGTGAATAAATTCCTGCGTAATTTCTGTTATCTTGGGAATTTGTTAAGAATCAACTGATTAAAAATGTGCATAAATAAATGACATTTATTTCTACCGACATCCACCCAGTTATGCCAAGCGCTCATAATGTAAAGGATTTTATGTCATATTCATGTATTGTTGTTTTTTGTAAACTAGTTTCAAATGAAACATAAAGAGGCATTGACATTTAAATGAGAAATAAGGCGCATTGACATTTAAATGAGAAATAAGGCGCATTGACATTTATATGAGAAATAAGGCGCATTGACATTTAAATGAGAAATAAGGCGCATTGACATTTAAATGTTTGTTTGTAAAATGTTTTACCTGTTTCAGATGTTCCTTCAGAGTTGAAGGTAATTACTTCCTAGTCCAAACCTCCCTCAGGACGACGGGGGATGGGAGCGGGCAGGGTTTGAACCAGGACCATCAATAAATCTGAACGACAGTCCAGCGCGCAAACCGCATGGCATAAAAAAATTAAATGAAACATAAAGGGGCATTGAAGCTTAAATGAAACATAAAGTGGCATTAAAGTTTAAATGAAACATAAAGGGTCATTGACCTTTAAATGAAACATAAAAGGGCACTGACATTTAGACAGCATGAGGTGCCAGCAAATGTTATCTCACCATTCCTGTCTAATACATTTCTATAGTTATTCTGTTCTGTGTTATGTTTACTGTGCTCAATATGACTTGCAGACCGAACAAAACCACGGAATCAGTACGGCCACAGACAAGGCTATCGAGTTCCTGCGCAGGCACATGTTCCACAGAAGGTTTGGTTCCAGGCCCAATGTTCCTCACGTGGCCATCATCGTGACCGATGGCCAAAGCGACAATATACTAAAGACCATGATTGAAGCCAACAAAGGTGAGTTATATTCTAATCTCTGTAAACAACAATGATAACCCAGGCTACTTTCTCATCTCTCCATTAGAGGTATTTAATGTGTCATAAACTGAAGAGCACACTTTGGATAAAAAAAAAAGCATTTCGTTCATTCCTTCAGACAAAAAGATTTCCAAAATCCTCCTATAGTGTGGCATGGGGAAAAGGGATGGCAGCAGGCAGGGTTTGAACTGGGACCATCGAGACGATAGCCAGAAGCGCATACCGCACGAACCCGTCAATGTCAGACAAAGGCAAACGTGGCGAGTCAATGACAACATGGATCTTAGACAATTTGGTAGTACAGGCTTGAGATCATAAGGGAGGAATGGGATTGACAAAGTAGGGATTGGGAAGTGGGGATTGATAAGGTAGGGGTTGTGGAGTGGGGATTGATAAGGTAGGGGTTGTGGAGTGGGGACTGATAAGGTAGGGGTTGTGAAGTGGGGATTGATAAGGTAGGCATTGTGTAGTGGGGATTGATATAGTAGAGATTGGGAAGTGAGGATTGATAAGGTAGGGGTTGTGAAGTGGGGATTGATAAGGTAGGCATTGTGTAGTGGGGATTGATAAGGTAGGGGTTGTGAAGTGGGGATTGATAAGGTAGGGGTTGTGGAGTGGGGATTGATAAGGTAGGGGTTGTGGAGTGGGGATTGATAAGGTAGGGGTTGTGGAGTGGGGATTGATAAGGTAGGGGTTGTGGAGTGGGGATTGATAAGGTAGGGGTTGTGGAGTGGGGATTGATAAGGTAGGGGTTGTGGAGTGGGGATTGATAAGGTAGGGGTTGTGGAGTGGGGATTGATAAGGTAGGGGTTGTGGAGTGGGGATTGATAAGGTAGGGGTTGTGGAGTGGGGATTGATAAGGTAGGGGTTGTGAAGTGGGGATTGATATAGTAGAGATTGGGAAGTGGGGATTGATAAGGTAGGGGTTGTGGAGTGGGGATTGATAAGGTAGGGGTTGTGGAGTGGGGATTGATAAGGTAGGGGTTTTGGAGTGGGGATTGAAAAAGTAGGGGTTGTCGAGTGGGGATTGAAAAGGTAGGGGTTGTGAAGTGGGGATTGATATAGTAGAGATTGGGAAGTGGGGATTGATAAGATAGGGGTTGTGGAGTGGGGATTGATAAGGTATGGGTTGTGGAGTGGGGATTGATAAGGTAGGGGTTGTGGAGTGGGGATTGATAAGGTATGGGTTGTGGAGTGGGGATTGATAAGGTAGGGGTTGTGGAGTGGGGATTGATAAGGTAGGGGTTGTGGAGTGGAGATTGATAAGGTAGGGGTTGTGGAGTGGGGATTGATAAGGTAGGGGTTGTGGAGTGGGGATTGATAAGGTAGGGGTTGTGGAGTGGGGATTGATAAGGTAGGGGTTGTGGAGTGAAGATTGATAAGGTAGGAGTTGTGGAGTGGGGATTGATAAGGTAGGGGTTGTGGAGTGGGGATTGATAAGGTAGGGGTTGTGGAGTGGAGATTGATAAGGTAGGGGTTGTGGAGTGGGGATTGATAAGGTAGGGGTTGTGGAGTGGGGATTGATAAGGTAGGGGTTGTGGAGTGGGGACTGATAAGGTAGGGGTTGTGGAGTGGGGATTGATAAGGTAGGGGTTGTGGAGTGGGGATTGATAAGGTAGGGGTTGTGGAGTGGGGATTGATAAGGTAGGGGTTGTGGAGTGGAGATTGATAAGGTAGGGGTTGTGGAGTGGGGATTGATAAGGTAGGGGTTGTGGAGTGGGGATTGATAAGGTAGGGGTTGTGGAGTGGGGATTGATAAGGTAGGGATTGTGTAGTGGGGATTGATAAGGTAGGGGTTGTGGAGTGGGGATTGATAAGGTAGAGATTGGGAAGTGGGGATTGATAAGGTAGGGGTTGTGGAGTGGGGATTGATAAGGTAGGGGTTGTGGAGTGGGGATTGATAAGGTAGGGGTTGTGGAGTGGGGATTGATAAGGTAGGGGTTGTGGAGTGGGGATTGATAAGGTAGGGGTTGTGGAGTGGGGATTGATAAGGTAGGGGTTGTGGAGTGGGGATTGATAAGGTAGGGGTTGTGAAGTGGGGATTGATATAGTAGAGATTGGGAAGTGGGGATTGATAAGGTAGGCATTGTGTAGTGGGGATTGATAAGGTAGGGGTTGTGGAGTGGGGATTGATATAGTAGAGATTGGGAAGTGGGGATTGATAAGGTAGGGGTTGTGGAGTGGGGATTGATAAGGTAGGGGTTGTGGAGTGGGGATTGATAAGGTAGGGATTGTGGAGTGGGGATTGATAAGGTAGGCATTGTGTAGTGGTGATTGATATAGTAGAGATTGTGAAGTGGGGATTGATATGGTAGGGATTGTGAAGTGAGGATCTATAAATTAGGGATTGTGAAGTGTGGATCGATAAGGTAGGCATTGTGTAGTGGGGATTGATAAGGTAGAGATTGTGAAGTGGGGATTGATATGGTAGGGATTGTGAAGTGAGGATCTATAAAGTAGGGATTGTCAAGTGTGGGTCGATAAGATAGGCATTGTGTAGTGGGGATTGATATCGTAGAGATTGTGAAGTGGGGATTGATATGGTAGGGATTGTGAAGTGAGGATCTATAAAGTAGGGATTGTGAAGTGTGGATCGATAAGGTAGGCATTGTGTAGTGGGGATTGATATAGTAGAGATTGTGAAGTGGGGATTGATATGGTAGGGATTGTGAAGTGAGGATCTATAAAGTAGGGATTGTGAAGTGTGGATCGATAAGGTAGGCATTGTGTAATGGGGATTGATATAGTAGAGGTTGTGAAGTGGGGATTGATATGGTAGGGATTGTGATGTGAGCTATTTGTCTGAACTACCCACGGCTTACGACGTAGCAGTTCAATGTTGATTCCTTGTGTTAGTAACGATTGGTCCGTGGTAAACAGACCTAAAAGGGACAATTCCTAGTTTTCCATTCACAAGAGATAATGACAGGGCGTGACGTCCTAAGAAGTTTTACATTTCCCTAACAGAGTTGTTGTGTTGTATGAGCATTGTGTAGAAGACAGGTTCACTGCCAAACTGCACCCCACTCTTCTCAGGTTTCTCAGTATATGCATGTTCAAAATATTCATAACAAGTATTATGAAGTATGTTGTATTATCAGATAGGATTGTTAGAGGGAAAGTCATAGAGTACACAGTACCTTCACCTCCGTCAACCCTCGGCCTTGTTCTTCTATATCTCTTCTCTCTCTCTCTCTCTTCACCCTCTCTCTTTCTCTGCTATTTTATCTAACTCACTCCAGCTCTTTCCCTCCCTCTCTTTCCCCCCCTCTCGCTTACCCCGTCTCTCTCCCCCTGTCTCTTCCTCTCTCTTTCCCCTCTCTCTCTCCCCCTGTCTCTTCCTCTCTCTTTCCCCTCTCTCACTCCCCCCTCTCTCTCTCCCCTCTCTCTTTCCCCTCTCTCTCTCTCCCCCTGTCTTTCTCTCTTTCTACCGTGCTTGGACGTCACACACGTAGGCCTACTGAAGAAATGAATACATCAACAATAGATGTACTCAAAGATGTTTTTTTTTTAAAGAGTAATTTTGGCTTCGGCTCTCGTTTAAATATTTTGAGACACCAGGTATGTGACGTTTTGGCACCGCCGTTTTGTTTTTCATCGCCGTTTTGACGTCAGCCGTTTTGGCACTGGCCGTTTTAGCGCGAGGTGCTCTAACATTGCGAGGGGCAAAATGTCCAGGGCTGAAACGGGGGCGCCAAAGCGTGCTACTTTTGTCGAGACGTTCCAAAGTATTCACTCTTCTTCCTAAAATTCTATTCTTGTTTTACTTGTCACGTCATTGTCTGTAACTCAAAGCTTCCTCTTATTATGAAACAATTCATTCATTAATTAACAATTTCATGCACCGTTGCAACTATTTTATACTTTGGGTCCATAATCTGTTGAATAAATAACACATTGAAGTGTTCCAAAAAGTAGGTTTAGATTTTGAGTATGCATGTTATAGAATACTGAAGTTTTAGTGTTTAGTGTTAAATATAATTTACATTCAAATTTAGTTTTAAATTTGGTCTCCAAATCTTATTTTCAGCCAAACGAGAAAACATGACCATCTTTACCATCGGCATCGGACAGAATGTGAACGCCGATGAACTGAGACGTATGTCCAGCGCACCCCACCAGGAACACGCCTTCCTTGTCCAGAATTACGACTTCCTGGACTCTATTAAGAACAAGTTGGCAATAAAAGCCTGCACAGGTGAGATAACCTTTAACCCCAAATAGAAAACAAAATGCATTAACTTTTACTAACACACACACGCGCGCGCACATCCTCACTACGAAAGGTGTTACATTCTATGAAAACTTTGTTCTGCTCACTCGCTTTTTGCTTCTGCTAGTGTTGTATTGTACCAAACTTTTTGCATCAAGTCACAACGTCTATGGGTGTCAGTGCACATAACTTAGAAAATATTTTAAAGATATTGACTATCAGAAATATTTAAATATAATTAGAAACATATTAAAGATTATAATATTTCTCTCACTCTCTCTCTCTCTCTCTCTATCTATCTATATATATATATATATATATATATACTGTCCCAACACCACGATAAAAAAAGTCATGGAAAGATAACTCTTTTATTTCTGCTAGTCGGACTAGAGTTACCCCACGTAACTTTTCGCGGTGACAGAGATCGAGGCTCAGAGAAAAAAAAGATGGGGGGTGGGGCTTATGCTACGCCGCGGGTCGGCTCGTTATAAATAATGGAGAACACCATCGTGGCGATAATAACGATGTAAGAAATCCTAAAGGTAATAGCAATGTAAAAGATAATAATAAAGCTTGTCTTCGAGTCTTAACATTAATGAGGAATGCAGTATTTCCCTCAGCTGTGACCTACCTTATTTGCTACATCTAGCGCATGCATAGCCATTGTCCGCTGGTGGACTATTTAGATTTTTGCTTTTCGTCGTCAACGCCTGCCCATTAAAGTAACGATGGTAATGATGGTAACGATGGTAATGATGGTAATGATGGTAACGATGGTAATGATGGTAATGATGGTAATGATTGTAACGATGGTAATGATTGTAACGATAATAATGATTGTAAAATCACATCAACCAAAAGATCAACTATATTTCTTAATGTTGAATAAAAGATCCAACTGCCAAAAGGACCATAATGCATAATGTAAAAAAAAAAGATCGTAATGGCCATACAAATAGTAATGATAAAATAAGAAAAATTTAAATTAAACTTTAAATTTAAAAAAAATATTTAATAAAATGTATTCATACTCTGTTGTATCAATTAGTTTGGAACAGTCGTGTAATGGAGGGGTGGGCAACCTTTTTCTGCCGAGGGCCGCAAACAAAAATGTGGGCACTGGGGGGCCGCATATATATATATATATGTTGCACTCCCAATTGAGGAATTATAACAAGAGTTACCATTTTCTTGAACTAATTTTACGAATGATTTGATTGAATTTTGCAAACATCCGCTTACATCACAACATTTTACCACAAATGTATAGTTGTACTTAATATGAAGTATGTAACTGTTTACTCTCCTGCATAATGTTCCGGAACCGTGGAACTATAGCTTACTAGGTGTTATCCTTGTGACTGCTGTCAAATTGCAGTCAAAAAGCATCGACCTGTTCTAACACTTAATAATTTTCAAACCCAAAAAAAAAAGCATTTTGACAGATGAATGTATTTCTTAATAATGTGAAAGTTTAGCAGGATTTTTTTTATAGCGAATATACAGCTTCTGTCACCATGAGCTCCCGCGAAATAACTGACAGGAACTTCTCTTTCAGGTCATAATTTGCTAGGAGGTATGTCCTCTGGAGCTGTCAGCTTCTGCATTAGCCTAAATGGTGAGATGAGGGTATTGAAAACTTGTCCCAAGTTGCTGACGTCTTAAAATTTGCTTTAAAATTCCACAATCAAGGAATCCAAATATGTCATGAACTTTTTAACAATTTCACTAGAAATCGTTTCCCCTTTCAAATAATGAAATTGATAAAGCCTAATTTTACTTGCTGCCCTCATTAAATTGAATAGCTGTGTTTGTAAAGATTTAAGACGCACATACATTTCATGTGCAAACAACAAACTGCAATGTTCCCGATGATAAACATGACGTCTTTCTTCAACTCTTCATTAGAAATATTAGTAACAAAGTCACAGTCAAGGATCCTAGCAATTTTTTCTTGATATTCCATATTCTTCTAATGCTAGGCCAGCGGATACTACTGTGTTACCAAACATCGGAATGTTTTGTTTCCAAATATTCAAGTACTTTTCGGAACGGCCAGTCAAGCCGGCCTTTGAGAACTGGAGGCTCTTGGCGAAGTGAATTTGGTGGCCCCAAATAAAATTTAAAAAAATATAAATTAACATTGAAAAAAAACACTAAAATTATGCAGCTTATTAAAAGCCTAGTCTACTTCAACAATAACAGTGAGGACAATAACTGTCACAACAAGTCTCACTATTTGTATCTAAAATATTAAAATACATATCCTGTGCGAGGCTCCCAATAATGCCTTTAATATGACTGAGGAGTCACGTTTGTAATTATTTAATGGTATTTAATGCAGATTTGTGTAAACATTCCCGTAATGAGTTTATGGTTAGGATATTGCTCTTTTTAAATATTTTATTACAATGCCTGTTTTTCACAGTCAAAGCACGGTCTCCATCAATTGTTACCCTTGCCATCTTGTACAAGCCAACCCTACCTTTTCAACACAGTTATTCATAGCATTAAAATAAATACTGGTCTGAGCTTGTGCCTTTTGACTTAATTTTTCGAAATATTACCGTTTAAAATAATCTTCATTTACTTTAAACTTTTGAGAATGACGTTTAGAGAAAGTGTTTCTTTAGCCTTTTCATTAAGAATCAAATGTTTCAATAATTTCTATAGATATTTACAATTATTTATTTTTAATATATTTGCATTTTTATATGTGTAATGTGTGGGCACACTTGATTTCTTTGGGTGTCCGCGGGTCGCATAAAACACTTAAGCGGGCCGCATGTGGCCCGCATACCGTAATTTGCCCATCCCTGGTGTAATGAAATGTGTAATAGGTCTAGAGTTTTTAGACTAACAATAATACATTTTTGCGATAAGAATTATTTTTACCAATCATTTTGGTTTAGCGCAGTTCCATGCATTTGATTTTCTCACTTGTCTAGACCAGTTGGGGGGACAAAAAGAAGGGGATATATTCAGTGAAGGTTGCCGTAATCGCTTTTTTAATGCATTTTTTACAAACAAATTAAATGACCTGAATTCGCACTCAAAGGCTCAAGTCAATTTTAACTCCTCAAGCCAACATACTAACCTGTGATTTGGATAGATGCTTATGAAAATAGAATGTTTTATAGTTTATAGTTATCTATTGTTATCTATTGCTAGTTTCAAAACTTTAAAGCGGTTACCTATTACTTTCTACAAAGTCTAAAGGGGACTAATTAAATTATACCACCACAATAATTAGTACGATTTTTTCCCTTGTTCAATAACAAAGAAAATAATTAATTACCAAGAGTTAATTAGCGAATTTGCTAATTTTTTCTTGATTCTTGTTTTGCAAAGTAAAAGTAATAATTGTGCAAAGTTTCAGCTTCATCCGAGATTGGGTGTGGGAGATTGGGTGTGGGAGATTGGGTGTGGGAGATTGGGTGTGGGAGATTGGGTGTGGGAGATTGGGTGTGGGAGATTGGGTGTGGGAGATTGGGTGTGGGAGATTGGGTGTGGGAGATTGGGTGTGGGAGATTGGGTGTGGGAGATTGAGTGTGGGAGATTGAGTGTGGGAGATTGGGTGTGGGAGATTGGGTGTGAGAGATTGGGTGTGGGAGATTGGGTGTGGGAGATTGGGTGTGGGAGATTGGGTGTGGGAGATTGGGTGTGGGAGATTGAGTGTGGGAGATTGGGTGTGGGAGATTGGGTGTGGGAGATTGGGTGTGGGAGATTGAGTGTGGGAGATTGAGTGTGGGAGAAATAACGTGTACAAAATGTTCACCAGACGGAGTGAGTTGATAGAAGCTTTGTAAAACGATCCTATTCGTCCTAAAGATGACAAAAACCACAAGGTCATAAGGATGAGAAGATTCATTTGGATCGAAGGAAAATCGAATCAAATATTACAAATAAGTTTTTCAAAGATGTTTCTAAGAGTAAATGTTTATAAAGATTATAAGCTTAAACATTTTAGAACGTAACATAATATATTAGAAAGATTATAGAGATGCTGATAGATTAACACGATATACACATCATAAAAGTACAGGGTCAACGACATTTTAACAAAAATAGTTCAGTTTAAAAAAGAAAGCACGTAAAAGAACTTTTGGTGACTATTTCAGAAGATGCCCCCCCCCCCTGTTAGTTGACGAAACTAAATGTCAGAGGTTTAAATGTCTCTAGTGGGAAGAGTGAGGTGAATTATATAGTTTTGATGGTCACGGTAGGTCTGGGGAAGTCTGGAATAATAAAACGGTGGTGAATCATTGTGAAGCGGTGCTGAGTGTGTAACTGTCTATGGTCAGAGTTGACAGGACTTCTGGGTCTTGGACAAAATAACACTTACACGTGGGGTGTTACATTGACATGTGAATAACAATTCTCAAGACATAATACAAATAAAAACAAACATGTACACAATATCAGTAAATATCATCTCTCATCTGTCCCCAGACTTTCGTTGCTGGGGTGTACACAATATCAGTAAATATCATCTCTCATCTGTCCCCTGACTTTCGTTGCTGGGGTGTACACAATATCAGTAAATATCATCTCTCAACTGTCCCCAGACTTTCGTTGCTGGGGTGTACACAATATCAGTAAATATCATCTCTCATCTGTCCCCAGACTTTCGTTGTTGGGGTGTACACAATATCAGTAAATATCATCTCTCATCTGTCCCCTGACTTTCGTTGTTGGGGTGTACACAATATCAGTAAATATCATCTCTCATCTGTCCCCTGACTTTCGTTGTTGGGGTGTACACAATATCAGTAAATATCATCTCTCATCTGTCCCCAGACTTTCGTTGTTGGGGTGTACACAATATCAGTAAATATCATCTCTCATCTGTCCCCTGACTTTTGTTGCTGGGGTGCCTTAACAACTTTTGTAACCAAATCCCTTCATTTTGCCTGGTCAGCGGCTGGTCATAGCAGGATTTAAAGAGAGGCCGGTTCATTCTTGTACGTTGTCCAGCCAGGTTTTCTTTGGACATTCCTTTGTGATCCCTCCACTGTACATTGAAGAATGCCTTTAGACAATGTGTCATGTCTTACAATATGATCAAAACCAGCTCAGCTAGAGCCTCTTCATCGTACTGAGATGCTCCTCAGTAAAAACGCAGAAGGAAATTTAAAAAAAAGTGTTCGTACTTTATATGTTATCCAAGATAATAACACTATATATATATATATATATATATATATATATATATATATATATATATATATATATATATATATATATATATATATATATATATATATATATATATATAAATATATATATATATATATATATATAATAAAAGGTAAAATTGTCCAGGTAAACTAACGAAAAAAATTCAAAAGGCAAAATGCAAGAATTGAACTCATGTCTAGTCTACATGCTCTAGATGTTCAGGAGAAACAGTTGAAAACTCGCAAGGGAGGCTATCATTTAAAAAAATGTTTAAAAATTGTAAACAATCGAGAGATACCTGCTGATGTATTCAGGAGATCGCGTTAAACTTGAGAGCTGCTAACAATTTTATTTACGTAGCGACACATTAAAAAAAAAGACGCCTAAACGTTATGATACGTTTTTAAAGAAAGACAGAGCAGAAATTTCTCGACTGAACATACCAACAGCGAGTAAGACTTTTCAGCACTTACCTTTTTTTAAAGATGTCATGTTGCTGTGAGAGGCAGACATATGAAGTATATATTATATATATATATATATAAATATATATGTTATTTTGTTTCTAGAAAACTTCTATCAACTCACACTCTGTATCTCTGACACTTCCTCTTCTCGGATCAATGTGAAACTTTGCTCGATTACTCATTAGTCCTAACAAAACAGGAATCAATAAAAATAAATAAAAAAAGGAACTATTTGTTAGTTATATAGTAGTGATTACTTAATTTTGTTTCATATTGAAAAAGGAAAATAATCTTGCAGCATTGAGATATATGACCGTAAATGTGGAGTTCTTACTTTAGATTTTTTTTTTAAAAGTATTTTTTTCTATTTTGCTTGTATTGAATTAATTCCTACTTGATGTTCAAATCCTATAGTAAACTAAACATTCAGAGTTTATTTGTCATTAAAAAAAATGGAAGCATGGAGATTATACCCACGACATTCGTCTTATACCCACGACATTCTCCTCCTTAGCACGACGCTTCTTCAGCTTAGCTTAACAAACCGAGATCATTCGTTATTGAAGACACCTACACCGACCTCGTCGTACAGACCTGCTACGTGGCAACGAGCTTTTGGTCTAAACTGTCCATGGGTTGCGACGTTGCAGGTCAGTGTTCAGGCCTTCTATAACAATCGGTCTCGGACAAACACCCTACTGTGTGCGCTATTAAAGCTTGCAATAAATGAGATTCGATTTTTTAACACGACTTTTTTAATCCATTCAACTCTCGCATTCGCAGAGCTGTACGTTCGCACCACTGGAGTTTACGACCAGCGTCTAACCAGCTCTCCATTTACATCCATGTAGAAAGTGTCAAATATAAATAGCAATTGTAAAATAAAACAAAAACAAAACACGAGTGCACTTAGAGCAGCTAGTTTGTTCCTACTGAAACATCTATCACCTCATTCTTGACATAGTTTAACGCTGCCTACCCCTGAGTTCAAAAGGGACCGACTTTATGTAAGCACAAACTTAGTTGACAGCAGATATCCGCCATAATCTACAAACTTGGTTATTATCTTCTTTTTTTACTTCCGAACGGGATGGTCGAATGGGGAAGCATTTAGATGCTTATGCGATGGTAGCGGGTTTGATTCCACTTAAATATATGTATATTTTTTACGTGACGTGTGGTCTGGGTTAAAACCCAGTGGTTACCGAGAGAGTGACTATAGTTACCAGGAAAGTAACTTGACTAATCGATATGCTGACCAATTCGCTAACCTATTGCTGTATCTGGAGTTGAGTTTTCTCTTGTACCACATAAGGGTACCTTCAAATCTGTTTCTTTTATTAATTTAATCACCAAAGTTAAAAATCTTCAATCAGTTACATTTCGATTTTTAAGATCTGAGCTACATTTCCACATTTAAACAACAGTGAGAAATACACTAAAACGCTTGTCTTCCGAACCGGAGGGTTTCGGGTTCGAATCGTGGTGTAGATTGGGATTTTTATTTTCGGGATCTTCAAGGCGCCCCTAAGTCCACCCAGTTTTAATGGGTTGCTGAAATTAAATTTTGGAAAAATAAAGGCGGTTGGTCGTTGTGATGGCTAAATGACACCCTAGTTAAACTTGGGTCACAGAAAAAGATGACCTTTACATTCAAAACTTATTCTTTATTGTCTGTACAGCGGATACACCAAATACTAGATAATTATATGGTCCTCCATTTAAGAAATTATACCATTAATCTTTCAGAAGTCGAATCATTTCTCTTCTTTAGGTTAGCAAATATTGAACTTAGAAAACATTCCTTCTATGTCTGTACAAATCAGAACAATCCGCGATTTTGTATTTGTATGTGTGTGTAACAGTATCATTGTGTTTCATTTCAGTGACAACCTCAACGACTACGACAACAACCACAACCACAACTACGACCAAGAAGCCAACCACAACCACCACGACAACCACCACGACTACGCTGCCTACGACAACAACCACCACGACCACGGAGCCAACCACCACAAGTAAGTCCGTGAGTTCACGGGGTCACGTACATTGAGGAGGGGAGTGTGTGGATGGTCCTTTGACGCTGAAATTTTAATGGACACTCTGTTATCAGCAGCAGACGCCTTGGCTGGCTTGGCCACGTTCGTAGAATGCCAGAAGGTCGACTTCCACAGGACATCCTGTATGGCGATCTGATAGAAGGCAGGAGAGCCGCTGGTCGCCCACTTTTACGTTATACGGATGTATGCAAACGCGACATGAAGCTCTTCAAAATCGACACTGGCAACTGGGAAGAGGTGGCACTGGACAGATCCTCATGGAGAGAGAGCATAAAGGAAGGGTCAAAGATTGCAGATGCCATACACAACAGAAGCAGAAAGAAGGGTGAAAATGCAACGGCGCCTGGTGATTATATATGCCCAACCTGCGATCGCAGCTGTGTATCAAGGATTGGCCTCTTTAGTCACACAAGAAGTTGCAAAGGGAAAAGATCGTCTCTCGAGACGTAAAATGCCACAGACATAAGGGTCATTGACCAAAAAGACTCTGTGTGTGTCTGTGTTGTGTGTGTGTGTGTGTGTGAATGTTTTGTCCGTGTCTTCAAGTGCCTCATCTGGATAATTTTATTCTATACAATACGTTATTATTAACTTTTTATTTTGTTCATGTTTTTATTGTTGGTAACAATGGTGGTCGCTGTTGGTGTTTATTTCCATGCACAAAAAACTAGAAATGATTTTATCCTGGTCAAAACCTGGTTCAGGATGAACGGAATTCTGACGGCCAGGATTGGAACCTTACATTATCGTCACGACAGCTCTGAGCTCACGCGACATGACAACATTCAACCAGACCTGTTAGATTAGCATAGGGTTGACTGTTTATAGTCTGAGATTTCATCTTATTGGATATTAAACATAAAAGTTTAGGGCTTTAAAAATAAGACACTGTGTATGACAGAGTGAATGACATAGTGTATGAAAAATGTATGACAGAATATATGACAGAGTGTATCATGGGCGTAGCCAGGATTTGTTTTCGGGGGGGGGGGAGGTTTGGGGGGGATTTTTTCTCCCCCCCCCCCGCCCCCCCCTCGCGAAAAAATATAATTATATGTATGTATGTGTGTGTGTGTGTGTGTGTATAATCTTTATTACATTCTGACCCATCATTCTTAAGGAAGCGCTTATTGTGACCTAGAGAATAGGTTCTTCTTGGAGTTAGTGGGAAAATTGTAGACTTCCCGCTTTTGGCAGCAAGGCAGTCTGGGGGAGCGCCAGAAGCTCCCCCAGCGCGGGGCTCCGCCCCGCCGCCAAGGACTATTTCTGATATTGAAAGCCAACAAATGGCATATTCTGAGGTATCTACAGTGCATTTTCCTGCTATTAAAAAGTTTTATTTCAAAAACCTAATGTGCTATTCTTACCGACTTAGACCCTCCCGCGCCGTTCAGCGCATTTGCCGTCAAGCTGTTTCCACAAAAATCTGTCACTGGTAATGTCTAAGGCCTCTTCCCACCTGCTCTGAGGACCTCCATGAATGTGTGGCGCCAATTTGTACTAGGATACCATCGCAACTCTTCTTACGCTCTGTCACAATCTTACTAAAGGGTCGACTCCCAGTTCGGCATAGGATTTCCTTGATTTACACCCGATCTCTATAACTGACTCCTAAAATCTTAGCCATCTTTGTTGAGTCTCATTTAGTCTTTCTTAATTTTGGCAGATGACTATTCACTGCACTTTATTAAATGAAGATAGATTTTTCTTTTTTTTTTTATATTGAAGAGGTATTTTTACCTTCCAACCCCGCTGACGTGGGGTTTAAACTCAAAACTGAGTCAAAACCCATTTAGCTACGCTCATAAAATTTTGAGTGCGTAATTTGTGTTTTTTTATACCGGGTACTGAAGAGTTATTTTTTAGCTTCAAACCCTACTGAAGAGGGGGTGGGGGTTAACTCAAAACCCCTTTGGCTACGCTCATAGAATTTTGAGTGTGTAATTTTCTTTTTTTATATTGAAGAGGGGGTTTACCGTAAATTTTGGAGGGGGTTTAAAAATCAAAATCTTCCTTACCTGTGCTCGTGAAATTTGGGGGATTGTCGTTTGCATTTTTTGTTGTTTGAACTGCGAAAACCCCTGGTAGGGGGGGTTAAACTCAAACTCCCCTGGTAGGGGGTTTTAAACTCGAACCCCCCCTGTAGTGGGTTTTAAACTAAAACCCCCCTGGTAGGGGTTTTAAACTCAAAAACCCCTGGTAGGGGGTTTTAAACTCAAAACCTCCTTTGCTGTGCTAGGGCAAGTGATAGTTTAGTATTAAAATCTCATATAAAATAGACAAAATCAAAGCAAAAAATCAGTCACAATATTCCGACCCCCCCCCTGGGGGGGATTTCATTTCGGGGGGGGGCTTGAACCCCTAAACAGAGTGTAAGACAGAATTTATGACTATGTGTATGAGGGTGTATGGCAGAGTGTATGACAGAATGTATGACAGAGTGTATGAGTTTATGACAAAATGTATGACAAAATGTATGACAGAATGTATCACAGAATGTATCACAGAATGTATGACAGAATGTATGCAAGAGTGTATGGCAGTGTATTTGAGTGTATGACAGATTGTATGACAGAATGTATTGAAGAGTGTATGACACGTAATTTCCTGACTGAGAGAACTTGGGTTCGAATTCCACTTCAGATTAGAAAATGTTTCCGTCAAGATATCTACTACAATTACACAACCTCTTATTTGCAAGGTCTAATGTCTTACTTTCAGCCACAACGACCACAACGACGACCACACCAACAACAACAACCACACAATCGACTACAAGCACCACACCCATGTCGACCACAACAACGTGGATGGACGTTGTCCGAAATGGTAAGTCCAAGTCTCACTCTTTCATGCTCACTCAAACAGCAGTTCTAGTTGTACTAAAGTAAAATACCATCCAATGAATGCTCAAGCACTAAAAAAAATAGCTTCTGTTTATTGATATACTCTATGCATTTAAGGCTAAAGGAAAACCTCCATTGTATTCTTCTCTCAACAATGACCTTTGTTTGTTATTGTTATTATCTTTTTTTATCTCTATACAAGTCGCTCCAATATGGAAGGGCATGGAGGCTGGCTGGGTGGACAGCTGATCTCAAAAACGGCTATCACGATTTTCCTAGAAATTTAACTGTTGAGAAAAGAATGGACCTCATTCATCTATCGTAAACAAACAACATTTAGCCACGTGGTGCTCTATCTTTTCTATATAATTTACGATCTCATGTTTAATTCATGATGGTTGTCACGTGACATTTTTTTCCCTGTTTTATCAATAAGATCACGTGACTAAATGTTGTTTCTTTACGATTGGTGAATGATGTCCATTAGTAGCTAGTTGGCCGCACGAGGAAAACTCTACTTTGACCGTTATAATTTTTCAAAAATAAAAAATAATAAATGTAAATTTGGCTGGAGACTACATCTAGGTCTAGAGCCAAAAATGGTTAGTCAGACGTATTACCGTAATTATGCGATAACTGAGTAAATTTAAAGTTGCTTCAATTTTATTTCAGTTTATAAGTGTTGCTTATATATTTACATACACCTAATATAGATTGCATCTAGATTCTATAAACAGAAGTAGATCTAGACTAGATCGTAAGAGTTCACTTTCCAAACTTTAGGTCTATTGTTGGGTCTAGATTTTTTTAACTTTCATTTTTTTTATTATATTTTAAGTTTAATAATACATTTTAATTGTCTTTTTAAAAAACAATATATTTTTTTACAAATGTTTTTCTTGTTTCATTTTTTTTTTGCCGCTGTAAATTCCTTACCATCTCATTGTAAATCCATCAATCACATAATAACATTATGATTTCACCTTTTCTTGCGAACTTCATTTACAGCAAAGAAACCTTTCCTTCAATTAATCATTGCGAAAGACGAGAGGCGATCGGAAGATAAACCAATAATGGTTTATATAGTTCTCACAACTGATTCAATTAATTGATCTAATGAATTATAGTTAGGATCCATCTATCTATATATAATTTTCTTCGTGGCCCAACGATGCGGGACACCACGATGAAAAAGTCATGGAAAGATAACTCTTCTATTTCTGCATGTCGGACTAGAGTTACCCCACTTAATCTTCGCGGTGACAGAGAGCGAGGCTCAGAAAAAAAAAGAGGGGAAGGGGCTTATGCTACGCCGCGGGTCGGCTCGTTTCTGATATTATTTTATTGGACCTGGTAACTCTTTAGTGCTTTTGCGTTGAAGAGCGAAGATTCAACGTTTGAATCTGTGTCTTGTATAATTTCTTCGACACCGTTTGCTTGACTATCTTGTAGGCATCGGTTATAGAAAGTTTTCCGAAGTTGATTTGAACACTTTAATAATTGTTTGAAAAAACAAATCCAGTAACTCAGAAAAGATAGAGGGGGTATACCTGCTAACTTGATTGAAATTTAATGCTCTCTGTGGGGGAGCGAATGTTCTCAAGTATGTATGTTTTTTAGTCGCGTAATCTCAGTGTCAGTGCGCATGTGTCTGCCTGTGTGTGCCGGTGAATTTTTGTAGACAAAAATTCAGCTTAAAATGTACCAAGATGTACGCAATTAAAACTGCTGGTACAAGCGCGTGTCTGTAATAGTATACGTAAGGAATTTAGTTTACTTCCAAAGTATGTGGTAAGGTATGCGCAATGAAAATATTTTCTTTCAGGTTTTATTTTTAAAAAACAACATAAACTATAATGTATCAAAAGGATTTCATTGAATTAAAATAGGACAGAATAGCTGGGACCTGCTCAAAGTTTATTGAACACTTCACGCAGCAATACTAGAGCGTTATTCTCCTATACCATTCATTATGATTTGATCCCCCTAGAACTTTGGTATTCACAATATAAGCATTTGTATCCAAAGACTCTTGCATTATCATGGATCAATTAGTTCTTATTAAAGCTGGGGAGGGGAGAGGTAAATGAGAGGCGTGTTAATGAGCCAGGTGCTAATGACAAAAACATCCTGATTTCCTGATCAGTTCTCAATATGCTTTAACTTTATCCGCGTCTGTTCAGTTCATCAAGTCTGTCCGTCAGCGGTACGACTCAGAGTAATTATGCCCAACATTTTTCAACACATCGTTCTGTCTCCGTTATCTCTACGTCTTATTTGTGTCCATGCCTAAGTCCTGAGATGGTTGATGATCTGCCTGAACATTAGAAAATTAACCAATTAGTCATTTAATCATTGGTAATTAATTATTTTGTTTGATATCCAAAAAAAGGAAAATATATCCTACATTATTAAGATATATAGTTTTAAAAATGGAGTCCTTTTTTTTTCTCCATAGTTTGCTTGTTTAATTATTCAGCTGTCTATAACCTGTCCTTTAGCTGCCTCACTGTTACCTTGCACCTCAATTTACGTTCTAAGTGCCTGGCCCACATTTCACACCAACTGCACATAATGACAGCTTCCCATGTTAATAAATCTTATTAGATAGAAGTTGTTGAAACAATAATTAAAACAACAGCTCCAGTAAAGTACACGTCTCTTTGGGGAAAAAAATGTTTTAATTTGAGTGATGAATGTCCATGAACACCTTGACCTTTCACATGAGCGCTAATGTCGTTGCATTTCAAATACAGACTTCTGCTTTAGTTTTTGTAACCTCCTGACGTCTTCCTGTTCTAGAAATATCTTGACTGCTGATAATTAACGCGCATAGTTTTCTGTCAATAGCTGTCATTAGTTCAGCGCAGTACTTTGTGTATGCTCTTTAAAAAAAAAATAAAACTATGACTATGTTAAATAGGAATGAAACAAACCAAAAAAATAGTGTCATTGTCTATTAGTTGCCTTTGTTTTAAAACCTATGACCTAGCAAGTACAAAACTCTAATGAAATATTTTTTTAAATTTTAAAGTATAAAGTATTTGCATAAAATTGATAAGCAGTTAAGTTATTTATTTTTTAGAGAAATTGTATGCATGGTATGAATTTTTTTTGAGCTAATAAGTAAAATACTACAAACCAAGTCGTCGTTTCAAAATGAATATCAAAATATTTCCTACCAAATTAATAACTCGAACAATCGGAATGACGAACTATGAAATTATATAATACCAATGTCTGATTATGTTTTCAGTATATTTATATGTCTATTAAAGGCGGAAGCGATGACTACATTGAAGCCAACAATCCAAAAGGGAAAGCAAAATAGAGCGCACTGCCTATAATTGCATAGGCTTAAGATGGTGTTGAGTGCCTGTTACATATTGTGCATATTGTACTTTTACTTATAAAATAAAACAAGAAACTAAACGATACTTTCAAACAGTTTTAAAGGATACGTTCATATAGTTTAAGACGATAAACATTGCAAGCAGATACTTCCAAACAGTTTGAGATGATACTTTCAAACAGTTTAAGACGATACTTTCCTATAGTTTAATCCCTGAGTCTTGGAAGATCAAACAACTTGCACTCTAAGGACATCTCTGTTATCGACTCTAGCATCTTTCCAGCGGCAAACTTTCACGATTTCAAATAAAAGTTAGTTTTTTATCAAGAGAGTAACATTTTTAAATGTTATTGTCAATAACATAATATATTCTGAATGTTCAATTCTAAACTTACTATATTTCCTTGAGAGACGGATTACTTTTTTTTTAAGATATCATTTCCTGCCTACAAAAGTGAAGGAACTATATGTTTCTAAATTAATAATTGTTTCATTATTATTTTTCGAAACAAGTAACTCGACTCTATTTTTTACTGTGAAAGAATCGAAGTCCATTCTTAATATTCTGTAGTCGACTATAACAATTATTAGAACACAAAACACACACACACACACACAATGCACTTTGCTCTGTCGGAACTACGCATTTCATTGGTCCGTATGTCGCCCGTTTGTAGGTCATGTTGGTGGGGTCAATTTTGTGGGTCACCGATATTGTAAAACAGAAGGCTGATGGGTCGCTTTACATGCGACATTAGATCTAGAGTCTAAATGACAATCTGGGAAGAAAGAGTGTTAGTTTAATAGCGACATCTTGTTTACGACACACCTGTCTCGTAATTGTTTGACTGACTGCTATTCAATGCCGACCGAGTTTCATTTCTCGTAAACCTTGAGATGAAGACTCGCGCTCGCTACCCAATCTCACAAAAAACAATTATCAGAAGGCAGAACGGTCTGATCTTAGTAAAGAGTAAAGTTTCCCCTTTCAGACCTAGCGATGTATGGGGCAGATGATGCTGAGATCATCTGTTACTATGGCCAACTGTTTACGAGCAGGGTGGCCAGCACAACGACCAACCGCCTTCCCTTTCCCTAACAAAAGTCAGGTACCCATTAGAGTTTGGTGGATTCCAGGGGGCTGAGGGCTTTGCACTGGGTTTTATGCCTCCTCATGTGGCTGGTGGGACCTATGTGAGCTCGAACACAGCTACCATTTCTTGAAGAGGTTTTTCGGAACATCCGAAACATGTAAAGCATTTTACAAACATTTTACAAAGATGCCTTTCCAAAACACTCTTTTGTCATCAACTATTGATCTGGGTGGACTCAGAGGCGCCCTTAAGATTCCGAAATAAAAAAATCCTCGCCTCCCACTTACATATATATCGCGATCAAAACACTATCATGGCCAATATCGAAATAGTTTTAGTCTTTTTTTTTTCTATTCACTATTCTGAAAAAAAATATATAATGACACCATGAAACAGCAGACGACATTTTAACAAACGTTCTATCACCTACGTCTAAAATGGGAGCGAACCTATACATTTGTGTTTTCAAATTTCAAAAATGTGGGTCATGAGAAGCTGCGTCTATGACGTCATAGAGTGACAATGACACTTGTTATAAGGGCGTTGGGGGCTGAAAAAGTTTCTCTGCAAATAGACTCGTTATGCTACAGACACATTTAGTGTTTGAACTCCTAACATTTGCCTGCAACTGTTTGATGGTTATGTTTATACGCTCTGAGCTTCTCTCAATATGGAGCGCTTTCAACGTAACAGGTTTCTATTAATAAAATTGTAAGCACACACATTAAAGTATTGTTTTTCTGAAATTAGATGTACTATAGGAACATGAACGGGTTATTGCTAAGGTCTTGTGTTTTTACAAAGCTTATATCAACTCACTCTGACTGTCTGTCTGGTTAACGTTTGCATTGCATATGGTTTTTATTCCATTTCCCATTCTCGGATCAGGTTTAAACTTAATACGATTATTCATCGAACCTGGCAAGACATGAATCAATAAAAAATAAATTAATTTATTAATTGTTATGTTTGATTTCGAGATATGGGGAAAATTGCTACTTAATGAGAGATGTGGTTTTATATATCTATCTATATGTGGATTTAGGTCCCTTATTACGTTTTGACACGTTGTTGCTCCCACTTCTCATTCTCAGATACAATTGGAAATGTATAATTATTCATAGTGGCAGTGGCGTTGCTAGGAATTCGCCATCATATGGGGGCCCAAGGGGGATTGAGCTTAAGGAGGCCCCTGCATTTTGAGTAATATTTAATATTTATTGTAAAAAAACACTTATTTTGGGGCCTCCTCAAGTGGGGCCCAGGGGGAATTTTCACACTCTCCCCCTCCCTCCCCCCCTCAAGCTACGCTGGTTGATTAAGTGGAAGACAAATTAACCAATTATTTAGTAATTTAGTTGTCTGTATATGAGAAAATAGTCCTTGTAATCAAAGCAAATTTCCATAAGGATAAATAAAGAAGTCTTAGTCTTAATTAATTAATTTAGTTTTATAGCAGAAAGGGAGCTAAACCTTGAAATTGTCAGATAAATGGCAGTAATTAACGGCTCTTTCCCTTACAAAATAATCCCCAACAATTAACTACATAAAATAAATGAGAAATGGACGAGCTTTCATCCAAATCACAAGAAAGATGACTCTTACTATAAGCTATCCCGACAAGACTTACTTAGACTTAGGTCCTCCAGCGCCGTTCGGCGCATTGGGCGGCAAGCTGCCTCCATAAAGATCTGTCACTGGCAATGTCTGAAGCCTCCTCCCACCTGGTGTCCACTGTTTTGAGGTCCTCCATGAAGGTGTGTCGCCAAGTAATACGAGGGCGTCCCTGTTTGCGCTTTCCTTGTTTTGGCTTCCATGTTATCGCAACTCTTGATGTGCGTAGTTCATTTTGACGTAGAACATGTCCCGCAAACCTCATGCGACGCTCAGTCACAACCTCACCAAGTGTTCGACTCCCAGTTCGGCATAGGATTTCCTTGTTTGAGATCCGATCTGTGTAACTGACTCCCAAAATCCGTCTCAGCCATCTCTGTTGAGCCACATTTAGTCTTTTCTCAATTTTGACAGATGACTTCCACGTCTCACATGCATATGTAGCAGTTGGGATGACGATTGTGTTGAGAAGGTGTATTTTTGTCTCGAGTCCAATGGCTTGGCTAGTCCAAATGGGCTGCAGCCTTTGGAAAATGCTCCCTGCCTTTCCTATTCGGCACTCTACATCATGGTAAGCATCTCCATCATTTGTTATGATGCTGCCAAGGTACGTGAACTTGTCCAGCTCTTCAAGCTTTGAATCGCCAAGTCCGACGGGGACACCCTTTGCCTTATATCCCACTCGCATAATTTTAGTCTTATCCAAGTTTATGCGGAGGCCAATTTTGGGTGCCTCTCTGTCTAGGCTCTCCGTCATTTCTTGAATGCATTTATTTGTAGCCCCGAGTAGTGCAACATCATCAGCTAAGTCCAAGTCCGTCAATCGGAGCTGTTCATGCCATGGAATACCAAAGGCAGTCTGGTTCATTGCTCTCCTCATTATGTAGTCGATGGCTAGGAGGAAAAGGAAAGGAGATAAGATGCACCCCTGTCTCACACCTGTCTCGATTGTAAAAAACTCTGTTGTTCCTTCTTCTGTTTTAATGCAGAAACTAGATTGACTGTAAAGGTGTCGTAGGATCTGGACGAATTTTTCTGGGATACCGTATTCTCTAACTATTTTCCATAGTGATTCTCGGTGGATACTATCAAACGCTTTTTTGAAGTCCATGAAACTGATCGTTAGCCGTTGTTGGTACTCAAGACTTTGTTCTATGATATTTCGTAGAACGAAAATCTGCTCTGTACATGATCTGCCTCTTCGGAAACCTGCTTGTTCTTCTCTGAGCCTTTCATCTACAGACTGTTGAAGCCGTCTCAACAAAACAGTGCTGAAAACTTTGCCCGGGACAGAGAGGAGAGTAGTGCCCCTCCAGTTGTTGCAGTCTGCCAAGTTGCCCTTTTTTGGAAGCTTTACAATCACTCCCTTTTGCCAGTCCTCTGGGACTTTTGAAGTTCGCCAACAGAGATTTAAAAGATCTGTCATTCTGTTAACGATGCACTGTCCCCCATATTTTAGCATTTCTGCTGATATCATGTCTAGCCCTGGTGCTTTGTTATTCTTTAACACTGCAATGACCATGGTAACCTCCTCAGCAGTTATTGGGTCTGTCTTGACCTTGAGATCATTGTCTGGAGAGGGGTCCTTGAATATGTAAGTTTGGTCTGGCGACAGTTGGTTAAGGGTCTCTTTAAAGTGCTCTACCCATCTTGCATCCTGTTCTTCTTTCGTTAACAAAGTTTTGCCTTGCTTGTCTTTTATCGGTGCCCCATGTCCACTCTTTGCTCCAGTGAGATCTCGGACAATACGATGGAGGGTTTTTGTGTCATTTCTGCTTGCAGCTGCTTGTGCCTCTTGTCCCTTCTGCTCAATCCAGTCCCGTTTATCTCGCCGACAACTTCTCTTTACTTTCAGATCTGCTTCCCTATAGGCTTCTTCCCTTAGGCTGCGATCCTGTGTTTCATTTTTCTGATCTCGTCTACGTTTGGCCTCTTTCCTCTCATCTATCAATTTCCATGTTCTGTCTTGTATCCACCGTTCCTTGTATGAACCTCGCCTCCTTCCGATAACTTCTTCCGCGCACACAATAGTGGTATCTTTGAAGTTGGCCCACTCTTCTTCAAGGGTCAATATATCAGCAAGAGCCTCAAAGCGGTTCGTAAGTTTCAATTGGATCACTGCTGCAGTATTGCCGTCTTTAAGCTTCTCTACATTAAATGGGCGGGGTCGTGTGGCTCGTTTTGGTTGGTGTTTCAATCGGAGCTTACATTTGCCACTGACAAGGTAGTGGTCTGAGCCGATATACGCTCCTCTGCGGGTCCGCACGTCTAACAGAGATGACCTCCATCGTTTGGAGATGCAAATGTAATCTATCTCGTTGAAGGTTTCTCCATTTGGTGATCGCCATGTTTTTTTGTGTATTTGTTTGTGCTTAAAATATGTGTTTCCAATTGAAAGGCTGTTGGATGCACATAGAGAAATCAAGCGCTCGCCATTATCACTGATGTTTTCTGCAGAGCCATACGGTCCCATTACATATTCAAAGCCAGTTCGGTTGGGATTGATTTTGGCGTTAAAGTCTCCCATCATTAGAATTAGGTCGTGAGTAGGTGTTTCATCAAGAGTGGTTTGTAGTTGGTTATAGAAACTATCTTTGATGGTATCTTCTGCATCCTCTGTAGGGGCATATGCTTGGATGGTAGTGACTTTGATTTGCTTTGTTTGGAGTCGAGCTGTAATGATGCGGTCACTGACCGGCTTCCAAGCAATTAGCGCTGAAGCTGCTATTTTAGACATGATGATTCCTACACCACCAATGTGCTCCTTATCATGTCCTGAATATATTATTGTCTTGCCATCATTGATTATTTGACCACTTGATGTCCACCGCATCTTGCAGATCCCAAGGATGTCCAGCCGGTAAGAGTCAAACTCTCTAAAAAGTTGGGCCAGTTTACCGCATTGATTCAGGGTTCTTACATTCCACGTGCCTATAAGAGTCGGTTTCCTTGCGTTGAAAGGCTTGCCATGTATCGGGTATTGGACTTCCAGTTGGCTTTGATCCAACACCGTCATCAGGGTTTGGCCGCCCTCGCCGCATGTATAGTTTTCATTATGTGTCGAGTTTGCCGTTTCTGTAGCAATAGTGGTTTTACAGGGTGGGGTCGCTAGCCCCACGCCAAACCCTCCTCCTTTTTCACCCGGGCTTGGGACCGGCAGATGGCGGAGTTTATCCCGACAAGACAAACGTCTAATCTTTCGACTCAGGACCGGACACAACAGAATGCGACAACACATGTACCGGAAGCTCAAAATTGGAACCAGTGAAATCTGCCCATGTGGAGTATCACCAGAGAATGCAGACCAAGTCCTCCAAAACTGCTCTATTTACCAAGAGGCTCGTATAAGACATTGGCCCCAAATCACCCCAATAGAAACTATATGGAGAGCTCCCTGATTTGGAAACCACTGCGCAGTTCATCTCATGTATTGGTCTACTCATCTGAATACTCCAACATAACAATGAGAACGAAGAAGAAGAACTAATTTCTTGATTTTTTAAATTGATTCATGTCTTGTCAGGTATAAAGGGAATTGGAGCGAAAACATGTTCAATCTTTTTACCAGTCAGACAGTTGATAATCATTACATATATGTGTATTGGCTTTATAGTCTGTAGGCATAAATACTTTATAAGTAGGTTATTAATCAAGTAAACACGAAAATGTTTTAGAATTAAGAACTCAATAAGGAGACCTCGTTTTATCCTTAAGGTGGGACATTATAACCCCCTACCCAAACCAAATTTATGTTCTTGTTGTGTTTTGTGAACTGATCTGTTCTTACGTGTCAAAATGTCTTGGTGTCCAGGTCAGCTTGTGTGTGTGTGTGTGTACTGTGTTATCGTGAACTGTTTTGTCATTCTTGTTCAATAAAGCCTAGGATCAAGACATGTCTTCTTGTAGTGTTTCATTAGTTTACTATAACGATCTATAGGGCAGATGATGTAAAGGTCACCTGTTTCTTTGGCTCAACAGCTTTTAATTTTCCCGCAAACTAAAGTCAGCTACCATTTGAGTTGTTTGGACTCAGGGTCGCCCAAAAATGCCGAAAGTCAAGATCCGAGTCTTCATCGAGATTCAAACCCAGGACCCCAGTTTCGAAATCCAAGTGCTTAATCACTCAGTCGCCGCGTCCCATGAAAGCGTCAAAACATACACAGAATGTGTTCGGACTGGTTCACGCGTGTCAACATTCCAATATCAAATGTGACCAATGTGACGAAACACTTCCTGTAAACTTCATCATACGCACTTGCCTATAACGTACCTCCATGCACTCTATGCCAGCGATCATGAAAAGTATTTTTTTTAAAACGGGAATCAAGTTTGGTGTTAGCTCTACTCGTTGCTAAATATGTTCAGTACAGAGGCGATCCTTCTCGTACAACAGCTGTGCTGGGTGGGGTCTCGGTTGAGTATCTCTTTCAAGGAGCTCATAAAGAGATGACGTAACAGTAAGGGCTGCCGGGAAACGCTTCAAAGACCACACACAGCACCTCCGTTTGTTTGTACTACTTCTAGCACAGGGGGAACTCACTTGGCCTCAATTACCTTCCAAAAGGGACTGCTCAAAATCTTATATGTTTTTTATTTATTTATTCATTTTATAGAAATCTGTCATTAATCATATCTTTTTTACCTCGGACAATAATGATTATACTTTGTTGCCTACGCAGTATGCAACCAGTTTCCGAAGTACTGAAAATTAATAGATCTTTTTAAATTTAACTACTGATAAGTTTGTATCTTTTTTTTTTAAATGTCCTTACTTTAAGAAATATTATATTCATATTGCTACGCCAAAAAATATATATAGTAATAGTTCCCCTTTCAGACTTTAAGGTCTATAGGGCAGATGATGTAAAGGTCGTCTGGGTCTGTGGCCAACGGTTAACGAGGGTGTCATATGGCCAGCACAACAACTAACCGCCTTTACTTTTCCCCAACTAACGTCAGGTATCCATTAGAGCTGGCTGGACTCAGAGAGGCCCCAGTCTTCACTACAAAGAGTAGTTGCGACTTTTTATGTCCGTTGTCTCGTCGACTCATCAATAAATCAAATTATATATAAATAGAGTCCAACACTCTCAGAATTCTTCCAAATGATTGAATTAGTCCCGCATTAACTCTCTAATAATGTCACGATATTGAGTAAATTGCATGCATTTCTTTGACACAGACCTATCCATTAGTCCCAATGGCATTGGAAAGCCTTTGACGGTCTCCCAGTAAGCTGTAACACCACACCAGCCATTTTCTATGTTCACGTTTTTCTGATGCTGACAATGCAAAGCTAAAATCTAATTATAGACTTTCTCAGTTCTCTCCCTTATTTCGTGCATCACAGGTGTTGGAGTCAAGAGTTGTCTAATTGATGCGAGCCTATTGGCCAGATTTTGTTAAAAGTTTCGCTTGAAAAAAAAAGATACCCCATCTTGTTTTCAACAGGTCAACAGAATGTGCCATTTAGATGAATTTAAAAAAAAATATTTCCGTGTATTTCATTAGCCTAAACGTTATCTTGAATTCATCAATGGGTGGGAGTACTCTAGTCAGCCTTTTTTCTCTCTAAACTATCTATCTATCTATCTATCTATCTATCTATCTATCTATCTATCTATCTATCTATCTATTTATCTATCTATCTATCTATCTATCTATCTATCTATCTATCTATCTATCTATCTATCTATCTATATGCATGACTTAATGCATCACGCGTAGGACGTAATCATCTTCTTTTTTAAAGTAACGTCTGTATTATATAAGATAAGATAAGATATCTATCTATCTATCTATCTATTTATCTATTCCTCACCCAACTCACCACTCATACATTCACAGATTGAAATCTACCATTTAAAAGTTCACGTATATCTTAAAACCACTCACTTGCTACCTAAACATCTTTCAGTAAATTAAAAGCTAGAAAGCACCTATGCAGACTTAACGCCAGATCTTGGATTTCTTCTATCACGTGGTCTAAGTACCAGTGTGTGCTGGGAAGCACTCCCACTCCATTAAGAAATAACTTTGAGAATCTTCCAAAGCAACTCTTAGAAAGTGTGATACTTGGAGAGTCCAGGAGATAATGATCTGGAAGACCAAGACGATGTCTTTCAGTGAGTAAAAAGACCCGAGTCTGAAGTCGGTCAATTAGCTTTGAAGCTTAACACTTTCACTACGTTATGAATTTAGATTACGTTCGTTAGCGAGACATGGGATCCATTCTCTCCCAACAAAACAACTGAAACTTTGACTGTTTGAAGTACTTCAATACCAATGGCCTGGTCTCTGGTCTGAACTAGTTTTCCCAGAACCTTATTTTGTCTCGTGTTCGTCGGGGTTTAATAAACCGTTGTCATCATCCTTCATTGAAAGAATTTGTTTTAAAACACTCCGTATGTCTGTCTGTCTGTCCGGTACAAATTGTGTACACATTATTTCTCCAACTTCCTATTCTCGGATGAAATTGAAACTTTTTCATTGCCCTTAACAAAACACGAATCAATTAGTGGTTATTAATTATTTTTGTAAGGGATAGAAAAGGAAAAATAAATATTTCAGTAGTGTCATATATGACTATAAATGTTTAGTTCTTTCCTTTATATAAGCTATTTTAAAAATGTATTTGTTTTTTAATCTTTGTTCCTTGATAGCGTAGACGGCATGGATATCTTTTGTTTGTTTGTGTGTGTGTGTGTAGGTAAAGCTCAAGAAATGGGATTTTGTTTACGTACTAGAAAAAACAGGAGATTATGCCAGCATTACTAAACCTATTCCTCATCGATTGCTGAACAATTTAACTAAATCTAAGACGTGTTATTGTATCCAGTCCTCTGATGCGTAGTAAACTATTTCATGAATGGAACACTTCGCACATTCATGAAGTGGTGGCTTACTGTGACTATTCCATTAGTTCGTGGAACACTAGGGCTGTATCTGCTGTATCTATAGTGTATTAAGATTTTGCATTTGAAAATAATTCGTCTTTGCATTTTATTCATACTTAACTAAGTACAAAATTACTGTCAAAAATTAACTGTACGAGCCATCTACAGTAGATAGTAGTTTTCCAACAAAAAGCCGATAAACATTCAGAATTGCCTTTTAGATTTACTATCGACTAGCAAAATATCGCTTTTTTTTTTCCTAAGATGTCGAAATAAATATAAATCTATATTTGTAGGCCAGTGACTATTAAAGTCAATGAAGTATTAGAACTTCTTGTTTTGGTTAAAATTTGACTTATTATTGCATTTGTATTCAATGAAAGCTGACAATGCCGTTTTGTTTTGTTTTTTTATCGCGAGTAGGATTGGCATTTTCCATATTGAATGACACCCCGAAATGACAATTTTTGTCTGTTTTAAGGAGATTTGCATCAGTTTTTAGAAGATTTTAATAATTTCAGGAGATTTTCATGACTTTTTCTTATATTTGATAATTTCAGGAGAATTCCAAGAACCCTTTAATATTAAGTTAAAATGGTTTAATATAATAATTTACACCTAGAATTCGCATCGCGCGGGGCCTATGAAAGCGCGGGGCCCACTGCGGCCGCATAAGTTGCATTGGCCTAAGACCGGCCCTGTAAGTCTTGTTCTTTACCATTTTCTTTCTTATTAAAAGATGCTACTACTAACTATTGATAAAGGTTAATATGATCTCAATAACAAACACTACGTTAGGGCTGTGCTATCCAAGCGAGATCATTCCTTATACAAGGCTTCAACGCTGAACTGCAACGTCTCTGAGAGCAGTTTAGACCAATAGCTCGTAATCACGTCTTACAGGTTGATCTAAACTGCCCACAGTTTGTGACTTTGCAGGTCAGTGTTCAGGCCTTCTATTACGAGTGGTCTCAATCCAAGCCAAAAGTTGAAAACGACGCCAATTGGTTAAATCCTCTAGTTGTGACTAAGCTTAAAGTCGGGAGGAGCGAAACCTGCCATTATGGAGCATCACCAGAGAATGCTGGCCATGTCCTTCAAAGCTGCATACTATATCCAGAGGCCTGAACAAGACTCTGGACCCAAAACCTCTCCTATAGAAAACAAAAAACTATACGGAGAACTGCCTGATCTGGAAACCACTGCGCGGTTCATCTCAAATATAAGATTACTGATCTGAACCCTCCGACATGTCAAATGAGAACGAAGAAGAAGAAAAGAAGAGACTCAAAAGAATAAAACTAACGTAGCACATTTATGGACATTCTTTCCTTTCAATGAATACATGTATATGTTAATCAGGTCTCTATGAAGAATAACAGCTGACAACTGGATCATTGTACACACATATCAACACAGACCAATATATAGCCCTTGTTTGGACACTTTGGAAGTATACAACTAAAAAACAAATCCAAAGAATATATAATAGTATACAAGCGGGTGTCTTTATGGCCTCTATTAGCTTCATTCTTGAATTCAAATTTTATTTTGTATCAAAAGTCTTTCCTTTCTCTACATTGTATTTATCTAAAGACATTAACTGTCGTGTCTACAATAATCTTTAAGATAACGTGTATTCTCAAAGTGGTGAAAAGATATAAATGACATTTTTAAATGTCGCAAATCTTATTCTAAAAGAATTATTTTGCTTTATAGTTCTGATAGGCTTTATTTCGAACAACTTTTTGACACATCAGAGTGTCGTTAAAGACTTAAAGAAATGTGTGTGTGTGTGTTTTTTTCCTTGCGCTTTTTTCTTGTGGAATCGTCTTCTGGTTGAGCCGTTAGAAAAAAAAGCAAACACGTGGGCGTTTCTTTAACGTCTGCGAAATTCACGCGTTGTCTGAAATCTGGCGTCAGAGTTATTTGTGACTTCCTCTTTCACTCCCAAGGCACGTGAGATTGTGTTAGTGAGAGGTTAGGGTTAGTGTGAAGTTGAATTAGTGTGAGGTTGTGTTAGTGTGAGGAGTTAGTGTGAGGAGTTAGTGTGAGGTTGAGTTAGTGTGGGGTTAAGTTGGTGTCAAAGTGTGTATGAGGTTCTGTTAGAGTGAGGTTGAGTTTGTTTGACGTTGTTGGTTTAAGTGCATTGTTGTTGGTACTAGTGTAGGTTTGTTGGTACTAGTGTAGGGTTGTTGGTACTAGTGTAGGGTTGTTGGTACTAGTGTAGGTTTGTTGGTACTAGTGTAGGGTTGTTGGTACTAGTGTAGGGTTGTTGGTACTAGTGTAGGTTTGTTGGTACTAGTGTAGGGTTGTTGGTACTAGTGTAGGGTTGTTGGTACTAGTGTAGGTTTGTTGGTACTAGTGTAGGTTTGTTGGTACTAGTGTAGGGTTGTTGGTACTAGTGTAGGTTTGTTGGTACTAGTGTAGGGTTGTTGGTACTAGTGTAGGTTTGTTGGTACTAGTGTAGGGTTGTTGGTACTAGTGTAGGGTTGTTGGTACTAGTGTGGGTTTGTTGGTACTAGTGTAGGGCTGTTGGTACTAGTGTAGGTTTGTTGGTACTAGTGTAGGGTTGTTGGTACTAGTGTAGGGTTGTTGGTACTAGTGTAGGGTTGTTGGTACTAGTGTAGGGTTGTTGGTTCTAGTGTAGGATTGTTGGTACTAGTGTAGGTTTGTTGGTACTAGTGTAGGGTTGTTGGTACTAGTGTAGGTTTGTTGGTACTAGTGTAGGGTTGTTGGTACTAGTGTAGGGTTGTTGGTACTAGTGTGGGTTTGTTGGTACTAGTGTAGGGCTGTTGGTACTAGTGTAGGTTTGTTGGTACTAGTGTAGGGTTGTTGTTACTAGTGTAGGGTTGTTGGTTCTAGTGTACGATTGTTGGTACTAGTGTAGGTTTGTTGGTACTAGTGTAGGGTTTTTGGTTTCAGGTGTAGGGTTGTTGGTACTAGTGTAGGTTTGTTGGTACTAGTGTAGGGTTGTTGGTTTCAAGTTTAGGGTTGTTGGTTCTAGTGTGAGGTTGTTGGCTTATTGTGAGGTTATTGGTTTAGTGTGAGGTTGTTGGTTTAGTGTGAGGTTGTTGGTCTAGTGTGAGGTTGTTGGTCTAGTGTGAGGTAGTTGGTTTTGTGTGAGGTTGTTAGTTTAGTGTGAGGTTGTTGGTTTAGTGCGAGGTTGTTGGTTTAGTGTGAGGTTGTTGGTCTAGTGTGAGGTTGTTGGTCTAGTGTGAGATTGTTGTTTTAGTGTGAGGTTGTTGGTCTAGTGTGAGGTTATTGGTCTAGTGTGAGGTTGTTGGTCTAGTGTGAGGTTGTTGGTTTAGTGTGAGGTTGTTGGTCTCGTGTGAGGTAGTTGGTCTAGTGTGAGGTTGTTGGTCTAGTGTAGGGCTGTTGGTACTAGTGTAGGTTTGTTGGTACTAGTGTAGGGTTGTTGGTACTAGTGTAGGGTTGTTGGTACTAGTGTAGGGTTGTTGGTACTAGTGTAGGGTTGTTGGTTCTAGTGTAGGATTGTTGGTACTAGTGTAGGTTTGTTGGTACTAGTGTAGGGTTGTTGGTACTAGTGTAGGTTTGTTGGTACTAGTGTAGGGTTGTTGGTACTAGTGTAGGGTTGTTGGTACTAGTGTGGGTTTGTTGGTACTAGTGTAGGGCTGTTGGTACTAGTGTAGGTTTGTTGGTACTAGTGTAGGGTTGTTGTTACTAGTGTAGGGTTGTTGGTTCTAGTGTAGGATTGTTGGTACTAGTGTAGGTTTGTTGGTACTAGTGTAGGGTTTTTGGTTTCAGGTGTAGGGTTGTTGGTACTAGTGTAGGTTTGTTGGTACTAGTGTAGGGTTGTTGGTTTCAAGTTTAGGGTTGTTGGTTCTAGTGTGAGGTTGTTGGCTTATTGTGAGGTTATTGGTTTAGTGTGAGGTTGTTGGTTTAGTGTGAGGTTGTTGGTCTAGTGTGAGGTTGTTGGTCTAGTGTGAGGTAGTTGGTTTTGTGTGAGGTTGTTAGTTTAGTGTGAGGTTGTTGGTTTAGTTCGAGGTTGTTGGTTTAGTGTGAGGTTGTTGGTCTAGTGTGAGGTTGTTGGTCTAGTGTGAGATTGTTGTTTTAGTGTGAGGTTGTTGGTCTAGTGTGAGGTTATTGGTCTAGTGTGAGGTTGTTGGTCTAGTGTGAGGTTGTTGGTTTAGTGTGAGGCTGTTGGTCTCGTGTGAGGTAGTTGGTCTAGTGTGAGGTTGTTGGTCTAGTGTGCGGTTATTGGTTTAGTGTGAGGTTATTGGTTTAGTGTGAGGTTCACTTACTGTGTACTTGTAACGCAGTTTCGATAAAAAAATCAACACATGAGAAAAAGAAAGAACAAAACCTTCAAGAAACTTGGATGGAGCGAGAAACCTGATTGTAAGAGTGAAAGAACTTTAAAAGTTGTGAATATAAGTATTGTAAGTTGTGACAGTGTAAGCTGTGACAGTGTAAGCTGTGACAGTGTAAGCTGTGACAGTGTAAGTTGTGACAGTGTAAGTTGTAACAGTGTAAGTTGCAGTTGGTACAAACAAAAGTGTTTGTGTGGTTGAGGTATCCTACTGACATTTGTTGAGTTGGGAATAAATCTGAAGCAGAGTGAATGCAGGTGAAAACCAGGATCGGTTGAGTGAACCAATAAGAAGGTTGAGGCGGGAGGCAGAGAGGGAAGCTAGAGACTAAGCACGTGATCTGTGATTCCTTTATGCACATTTTTAAAGAAATCGTTGAATGTGAAATGTTCGTTGAATGTCAAATGTTCGTTGAATGTCAAATGTTCGTTGAATGTGAAATGTATTGTTCATTATAAAGCAGGGCGTTTAGGCTGAGAAGTTTTTGGCTAAGTGCTCTGTGGTCAAACAATTCCCTTTAATTGTAAAAGAATTTACTAGTAACATATGTCCAAGGCTCACATTTATATACAAGCAACTCCACTCGATGTTTATTGCTTCTCTTTTTTTACAACACACACTCGTGGTTGGTCTTTAGTGGCCACTAACTGGCCAGGTACACAACACTTGACTGTGTGTCACGGGTTGGTCACACATGCCGTATAGTGTCACCGTGTCCCAACATGCTCCTCTTATCTCCTTCATTATAACATTGAATGAGCCCCAGTTGAGCGCTAGAGAAATAAAGAAACAGAAACACAAAGAGACAGAGAAAAGTGAGAAAAAAGAGAGAAAAAACTAGAGAGCAAGAAAAAGTAATAGAGAGAAAGAAAAACAGATAGAGAGACAAAGAGAGAAAGCAAGAAATAAAGAGTAAGAGAGAAAGAGACAAATAGTGATGGAAACATTTAAAGAATAAAACATTGGACAATAGAAAGCATAAGAGAATAAATAAGATGCTGGAACAACACTTCGAGTTATAAGAATGAAACAAAAAATATTCATACATTTGTGTTTGTACAGTAAAAGTGACAAAGATCTCAAAGCTTTCCATTTAAAAGTGCGCAAGAAAATAAAAGTTCACAAAAAGTGCATAAATCAAAAGTTATTGCTATCAACCTTAACTCTATACATGAAACTTTGATTCCAAATGGGAGGGGCTAAGTGGAATTTATTTTAGGCTAAGCCAGCTTATCAAAGTTTCTAGAGTCAACCAACTCACAACCATCTACGTCCCAGATTTACGTCGCTCTCAAGTTTGTTTGATCTGCTAAACTACCTTCCCCTACCCCTACACCTCAGGGGAACTAAGGGGGAATAATTTGCTAATGTTCGTTCGAAATAAAAAAAAAAAAAAAAAAGATGCAGAGCGCTGTACGTTACGGTGTTATCAGTTTTTAGATGTCTAATTTACAACGTAAGTGCGACATTAAAGTGAGGGCTTACCAAGAATGCAGGGAACCTGGTGAGTCAAACGATTTCGTTGACCCCATTTCTTGACGAGATAATGTGAAAAACTGCCTTCCAGTGCACACTTCGTCATGCCCAAACTGACTTAGATCAAATCTTTACTTCTAGGGTGCGATCAATTCAAATGTTTGGCTTATTGAAAAAAAAAAACTTTGGTGTTCCTTTTTTTAGACAAATGTAGATTTACGTATTAGCAATTAGAACTAGAACTTGCTGCCAGAAGGGTGGAGGGATAGGTAGCCGAATTCAGAACCGTAAGCCCTGAGTTCGAATTCTGTTATATTAGAAAAACAATTCATCACCTTCACTATCTCTTAGTCTGTTTGACTGTTGGGGAATGACACAAGATTTGTTGACTGTCTTTCTCCATTCTTCTCTGTCTTTTGCCTTGTATAGAAACCTCTTTCAATGACAGGCCCGTCCATTCTCTTATGTTGTCTTCCCATCGCTTTCTCCTGTCTGCCTCTTATTCTTTTTCCTGGTACTGTTCCCTGAAGGAAAGTCTTTGCGAGCCCTGAGGACCTCTTGATGTGGCAAATGAGTTTGAGTTTCCGTCTCTTGACAGTGGTTAGCAGGTCATCGTGAGGTCAAATTGCTGTGGTGCGGTCTTTGTAAGGGACACCTAAGATCTTTCTGAAGCTTCTTAGTTCCATTTCTAAGATCTTCTTCTCAAGATCTGCAATGAGCGTGAAAGATTCGCATTCATATAAGAATGTGGCCATGACCAGGGAGCTCATCAGTCTGATTTGAGTGTCGATAGCTATGCCTTTGTCGATCCGGATTATTTTGAGTTTTTCAAGTGCTGATGTAGACTGTGCATTTCTTACCAGTAGTTCAGGTTCGGTTCCTTCATCGGAGACAATAGATTCAAGATATTTAAAGCTACTGACACTTGTCAGGTTTTCGCCACTAGTTTAAGCCTAGTTGGCTGTTGGTCATATTTTGTGTTTTTTTAAGTGGCTTAAAATGCAATGAATTTGAAGGAAGGCCGTTGGAATTGTTTTATCATAAATTGTAGAAACCCTTTCCCTCATGAAACCAATACATTGTGGTCTACCAATGGTAGTTCAGGCCTAGCTTAACATTTCAACTTCCTATTCATTTCAATTAAGTTTATAACAAAGTTGACTTGAACGGACATCTTTGGTTTTTCTTTGCAGTGTGTGAGAACAAGCCTGTGGACATTGTCTTCGCGCTGGACTCTTCGGACGTGGTCACTTCCAGGGACTTCTGGCACCAAGTGAAATTTGTTCGCGACTTCACTTTGACTTTGGATATCGGCACGAACAGAACGAGGATAGGCGTACTGCTCTTTAGCGATAAGGTGAGAGAACATATTTAACAGAGGCGGATACCTGGCGATAATAACTGACTGGCCATTAGGACCAATAAGTGACAGATACAGGAATGATTCTCCGGGCTTGGAAAAGATTAGTGAGTAACGGTTGAAATAGTCAATGTGAAATCAGAAAAGAACTAATCTCTCTTTATGCTGTCCATAGAAATCCTTTCCACATTTCCACTGATCAACGTTTCTTTCAATGGGCTGGCTTTTTTGACTATTTTCAGATGATTTTCAAAGGGAAATAACTCAAATATTTTTTTTAATACGGCGTTTCTATATTTGATCCACGTTGACCAAGGAATTTCCAGAGGCAGAGATAACAGACAATATCTTGCACGTTGTTAGGCGTAATGAGATAGACCGAAAAAGGGGGGGGGTGTTTTGTCCCTTTATCGGCCAGTTAACTTTTTTTGTTCTTCTCTTGGCCTCTGACCCTTTGTTTTTTTTACAAGCTTTTAAAATAATTTTTTTAAAAATATTTTAATTATAATTTATAAAATTATCAAAA